>JARHVA010000042.1:1787500-2987500 GCA_037957365.1 Torreya grandis
TAATGTTTTGGGATGAACATTTAGTGGACTGAAGATGGCTTAGATAATGGTGTTTTAGTGGAAGGAAGATGCTTGACACTTTTATGATAAGAATAGGAAATTTACAAAGTGTATTTTGTTCAATTACAACATTTTGGGAATAATTATATTTTTAGAATGATTGTATTTCTGTTATTTCAAAAAGTAATATCTTTAAAATGTATTATTCTTCTATTTTCCTTTTTTTTTGTGGTATGTCTACTATTTTTTTTAATATAATATTAAAAATATCTATTTTTTTAAATATGATGTTAAAAATATGTAATAAGGTATAATTTGTTTTTTGGTTTTAAATCGTGCATGACCCATAAATGTTTTGATAGATAATATATTATAAGAAATTTTGACAAAATGTAAAGTGTTTTTTGGTTTTGGATCATGGATGGCCATACAAATTTTCAATAAATGCAAAATGGTGAGAGGCTTAAAAATTAATACATGGTATATTTTATTTTTAAGTAGATGTTCATTTAAATATATAGAATATAATAACTTAAAATATATATATATATATATATATATATATATATATATATATATTAATGGAATAGAGTTTATATTATTCATATAATTATATCAACGTACAAGATTATTCACATAAAAAGTAGGTGGTAGAAGGTACACCCCAAAGACAACCAAGGCCATGCTTAAGAATAGAAGGCACATGACCACACAAGCAATAACCCAACTAGGCCTAGATTAGATAAATACCAATAAAAAAGAAACAATATTCAACTCTGAAAAAATGTTGGGTTACCAAACCCCACATTCATGGCACGACCTTGTTTACCCTTTTTCTTATGCACCTTTGTCTAGTGCGGTTGATCATTGACCATAGAAATCACTAGAGCTAATCAAATCCTTAGGAGCCCAAACAAAAGGAGAGAGACATTGAGGGAATTCTCCTCATTAAACTTGTAAGAATCAGACTTGTGAGATCTCTTGATACCACCACCTATATCCTTATCCAAAAGAGTCACTTTGGAGAAGGATTCTGATTCTATCATTTCTATGATATCCTCTACTTCATTCTTTTGTAAATAATCTTGGTATTCCTTGAATTAATTTAAAATGGGATGCTCATATAGCTTCTAGCCCTTATAAAAACTAGTATGGGCCTTCTTTCTTGGTTTGCTTACAAGAGGATACACCCACTAAAGATGACTAGTTTGATGACAAAAATGGCATCTAAAGGTAGTGTTTTCAGAGTCCAAAGTTTGAACCCAATGGAAATTATCATGATTCAAATTTATTCTATCTGGTATGCCTTTGCTAAGATCAGCCTCCATGTAGATACAAGAAAAAGTAAAAACACTTTATTTAGATCAATCATTGTACATTTTATGTATCTTCCTAGTGTGTTGCCAATAACTTCATAAACTACAGGGTTCCAAAGTGGAACAAGTAGATTCAAGAGCTGAAACCACACTAGAAAATTTAGAAATCACCATAGTTATGGGGTCAAAATCAAGAAACTAAGGGGTCATAAAAATCCTAGCTCTCTCCTAGAACCAAGGACCCTTTATAAAAACCCTTAGATAATCAATATTTGAATAAAAATGGACTATGAAAAAACCTATAGAACGTAATTAGACCTCACAATAATTGGACTAGGTGGAATGGATCTAATGAAGCAACTCTTCTGACTGAGGCTAGAAGCCATTAAACCCACAAATAACTGTAAACTCCTTAAATGCATAAATTAACTTTATTACCTTTAGGAGAGAGATATTAACAACTGGGGTCACATCCATCTTCTCCACAATGTATGTGTTGTTGAAAAAAAGGAGATGTTGAAGTTGAATGGGTCTTGGGGTGAACATCATCCCTGTAAGAAAACCCAAGACCTTGACTCATTGAAACCCTAGTTGTAAACCATCTTGAAGCTGTACCAAATGTGAGGGGGTGGAAGATAGTCAAAGATTTATTGTAGGCTTAGTCACTACTGTAATCCCTACACCATCTACCCATCATTTAGGGTTTGGATTGTCATCACTACTGTCATCCTAATTCCTTTGATTTTATATTTTTCAAAGTGGATGTTTATTTTTATATATAAATATAATGATTATTAATATTTATAATAAGGTGTAACTATTTTTGGTTTTACATTGTGTATGACCACTAAATTTTTCATAGATCCTAAATGATTGTATATTTTGGCTTCATTTAAATATATAAGAATATAGTCACTTAAAAATTAATGGATTGTATATTTATGAATTAAATGTTAATTTATTTTTATTATGGTGAATACATTTTTATTATCATTTTCATATCATAGATTCGTTATTGCATAAAAAATTATCATTTGGTCATATCTAAAATGTTTGAAAAAGCAAAATCAAAGTTAGAAAGGAGTTAATATTATTAAATTTACATTTTCATTAGGATACACATCATGTCAGCTGATTGGACATTTGGAACTATGCGATTGAAACCGTTGACATATCTTAAGTGTTATAAGTGAATAAGTATGACACAGTTACAATTAAAATATTAAGTATTTAACAAAAAAGTGTAGTCACTAGTTGGAAAGATTTGTTGCTACCTTGGATTTTTAAAAATTTACTAGTATTACTTGATAAAATACATCGATTTTAGTAAGTTGAATTATTCTCTATTAAATAGATTTTTTCACGATGTTGATTAACGTATTTAATAATGTAACATTAATAGTATGATAAATATAGCTCATAGAGATTGGTAATCCAACATTCAATCATAAAATAAGTAGTGTTGTCTAAAATATTTGTGTTGGTATATACACATTATATATGTAATTTATTCCCTCCATTATAATGTCAAGAAATTATTAGTATAGATAGGGTAGATTAGGGTGGTTTGCATGATGATATTTTTAAATAGCTTCCACATGATTGTGCTAGCCTAAGTTGGTAATAGTATTAAGGATCAATTCCTTTGTAATAAACCTATCATAGAGGTATATTATTTTTTACATTATTTTAGAAGAAAATATTTGTTTTATTATATTAATGAAATCTTAAAAAATGATGATGGTTAGTTTATTTTGTAAAAAAACTCATTTGTATGTTTTTATTTACAGGGGAAAAAAATTATTTATTTATCTCTTGAATAAATAAATCTTGTAAAATATTTGGCATTGCATTGTTATGAAATTGATTTTTAGAGAGGGCATACGAAGGAGCATTTATAATAATTAGTATTTATAACTTATGTTCTCTTGATGTATATAATTTTTAATATTGGAAGGTGATCCTTTCCACCCGCTTCTTAAGTGAGAAAAGTATTGAATCATTCTTTCAATTATATAAAAAATGCAATATTTGTGCACAAAAACATATCTATCTATCTATCTTTATTTCTTATTAAAAAAAAATCAAATTAAAAGTTTTGGTATTGAATTGTTATGAGATTTATTATAAGAGAAGGCATATGAAGGAGACATTTGATTCTTTTCAAGTCATTGATAGGTAGTGAAAATTCACTATTTTTGGGAACAAAATCATTATTTAGTAAGTGAAATTTGATGATTTCACCTGAAGTGAAGATTAACGATTTTTTGAGTAAAAATGTGAATTAAACTAGTTACTAGGTTAATTCTTGTAATTAGAATAATGTTAATGGTCTAAAAGAACTTGTGGGGTGTGTCAGGTCCCATTGGGTGTGCCATTATGTAGATTATAAATCCAAGAGAGGTTAACCAATCTATTATTGAATTAAATCAAAATGAAGTTGATAAACTAATATCTCAAGTCTAATTTTTAGGTTGAGTTATGTGGAAAACAAATACTAAATGTAGATTAGAAGATAAAAACAATGTTTACACCTCCTTAGAAGATTTTATTGAGAGTCGG
Source organism: Torreya grandis (assembly GCA_037957365.1). Taxonomy (NCBI): domain Eukaryota; kingdom Viridiplantae; phylum Streptophyta; class Pinopsida; order Cupressales; family Taxaceae; genus Torreya; species Torreya grandis. The sequence continues at coordinate 1,791,379 of JARHVA010000042.1, forward strand.
TCTTAAGAGGTTGAACTCAGCTTGTAGGCTATGGAGTCTTTAGAAATACATGATTCTATGTATGGGAAGTACTTCTCCTTGTCTACACTTAATTCTTGGCTTGGCTTGGTATGAGAATTGGTTGAAGCTTCTTGTATAATTCGGTAGAGTTAGTTTGCATGAAGAATTTTTTTTTTAGTGATGACCTTGATATTTGACAAAGCTTCATTACCTTAGTTTATCATGGTGAAAGAGTGTGTAGACCCTTTCATTTATAGATTTGGCAAATGATTGTGGACCATCCATCTTGAGATGAGGATCAAGGGCCCAAGTTTTGCCATCCATTCTCATAAATGATAAATATGGAGTGTGGAAGAAAAGGAATAGAGTATGTCATATAACTATAAGATATTCAAATAATGAACTTTTATGTGTGTAAATAACATGTAAGAACTTGCCTTGAGTGTGTAAGTAAAGCGTAAGACATGTCATAACCTTTGATTGCTTGCACACTCTATCTTATGATGTCATCCATTTGTGAGGTAATATTCTAATTTTGAATTTAGGAAAATAAGATAATTCCAAATTCATGAATTTTATTATTATGCTTGATTAAGTGAGATTAATCAATAATTAGCCAAATAGTGGTTTTTTTCAAAGTTTTATTGTCAATCAAGTATTCACTTAATTTTCCTATGAAGACAATTGCAAAGGGTTGATTTGATTCAAGATACACTAGATAAGATTAATGATGCAATACAATCCATTTCTCCAATTAGGGATATGTCATAATGATTTTAGGTTAGAAGGTAGTTATGTAGGTAAATTAGGTCCACTGGTGATTTTAGGTTAGAAGGTAGTTATGCAGGTAAATTAGGTTAAATTTACATGTGATTACAGAAATTCATTCTTGATTACAATTTAGACATGAAAGTGGTTAAAATGAAGTGTCTACATGTGGTTTATTTATTCCTTATTCTTATTCTCCACTTTTCTTGACTTCTTCTCAACCTCCTTTTGTGCCTTTGTTTTCTCCTCCTACTCCTTAGTAGATTATTCTTAAGTTATGACGTCTATTTATTTGACTTATGGCTCTATTTGTAGTAAACTAGTCTTTTTAGGCTTATCCATAGGAATTAGCGAATCAAACATTGCAACTAGTTATGAATCATTTAAATAGGATGACTCAACAATAGTACCTCTTCATGCAAAAACCTTCTTCATGGAAGATATAGAGGGAGTGAGAGTCTTCTTTGGCCCTTTTGTAGTCTAGATGATCCCCTATATTTGTTGTTAAAATCATTATGCTTGCTACATCCTAAAATTCCCTATTATATCTACAAAGGACATCATCCTATCCTTGATTTTTAGAGAAACTCTAGGCACTAAATGGGTCCTTGGCTAATGCAATAGGGCTAGTGGTATAATTTCTTATACCAGAATCTGGTTTCCTATGTAGTGGAGGATCTTGTAGCTAGATTGGTCTAAAAAAGATCTGATTGAAACCATTGGTGTGTTGATTCTTACCCAAGAATATATACTATGATCAATAGATGAGGTTGAGAAATATAAACCCACAAGTCTGGCCTCATCTATTTTTTCACCTAACAAGTATACACTACCTTCCAAAAGAAAAAAAAATCCACTTCTTTCTCATAAACACCATTGCTAATGTTTCTAAGAAGTGATTGTATAACTTCCTACTCCTCAACACCTAAATCTATAAGGTCATACTCAACAAATATCTTTGGAACATTCTTGTTGCCCAGCCATAACTTATATAGAATGTCCTCTTTTTTGGTAGCAATGGTGAGGATTTTCACATGGATGCTTTTATCTTTCCCTTATTTGTTTGTGATATAATCACTTCTATCTATGGTGGTGCTTATAATTGAGCTTGTGCTTGTGTAGGAAAATATTGTTATGCACCTAGAGGTACAACTCACATAGGTTGTATCATCTTGGTAGTTAGTTATTTTTACTACATAACATCTACCTAGGCATCCAACATGGTGATGAAAAAGGGTAGTGGAGTTATGATTACTTTGGGAAATTCATGACCTTTGATCTGAATCTCATTATGTAGTTTTATGACGGATGCATGCTACCCTAGGTAATGCATAACATCTTTGGGTACTCTAGGCTATGATATAATCATGGATTCAATCTCAATATACCATACATTAAATATCCCCAACTACTCATAGTATTACCTTGTCTTGGTCTAATAAATGTTATCAAACACAATCATAGGCCAAACATCTTCATCTGGGTTCATTGGACCCTCTAGTGACTTCCATTATGTAAAATAAAGGATCATGACCTAAAATTGGTATTAAAACTATTGAGATACTTTGGTGATAACTTTATCAATGTTTGTAGTAAGCTCTAAGGTTAGAAACTCTAGCCAATTGAAATCATCATGCATTCATATCATCTGATATGCAATGTCCACAATGCCTTCAGTTTCTTACTTGGTAATCTTGGTGATCTTCTAAAAGTGTTTGGTGATGTACCTGAAGAGAATGTGCACTAAATTATCTTCCACTAAATTGATAGGAATCCCCCTTCCTTCCCTTATATATTTCCCTTTTATGTCTAAGTGGATGGTTGGGGCTTTAGTTTTATAAGGTAAAAGATATTTTCCTTGGTCTAGAAGTTATATTACTCTTACCATGATCACAGTGTGGATGAAGATTACAATATCTTGTGAGATATGGATAACACTCTCATTATATATTCTAGTAAATGTAAGTATCACCTCATCCAATTGCCTAAGAGTACAAAACTTCATAAGTCTCTCTACATCAAAACCTCATAAAGGGTGTTGAATTGCTAGAGCTCTTGATTTTGCTACTTCCATTTGATCTAGGCTGAAAAGAGTGGTTTCTTCAGTGTTAAAAAGTCAAAATGATCCAAATCATGGTTTTTGGTTTGCCTAAGTGCTAGGTCAATCCCCATTTCTTCCTTATGTGCATCTGTGAGTGGGATTAATAGTTGTTCATGATCCATATTTATTGGCATAGATAAAATTAAATTATTTCTTCGATTGTATTTATGCTGATAAAAATTCTATTCATAATTGGTTGAATTTAAATACAAAACTTTAGAGCTCCCTTATTTGAAATAGTGTGTAATATCCTTGTGTTCCTCTTTCCCCTTATTATATATATTTGTGCACTCAAATCCAACTAGTAGAATGATTTAAATGTGTTGAACTAGTTGTGCATGTTTTTACATAGATAATTAATGTCAACCAGTTATTGGTGATGTGACAGTTACCATTCTATGTTTAAAACCATTGATCCATCTAATGACAAGTATTTATGTAACACATCATCTTCTCATCCATCCACTTTTCTTTATTATACATCCTATCATTGTGACATATGATCTACTTTGGGAAAGATGCAATATTTCAAGTGCATCATCATTAATAGTTTTGAATGACCACTAGCCATCATTTCTCTATAATTGGATTGTTGATGCCCATTTCTTGGACTTATGATCCTCACAAACCTATTGCAAGCTATCTTTCTTTTAGGATGAAATTATTCCTAGATCACACTCTATGACATTGACTTAACAAATGTAGTTCTAATTCTCCATGATATAAAAATCACATTACACAAACACACATAAACCTAAATAAAAAAAGGGAAAAAAAACATTAAACAAAAATCCTAAACAACATGGTGTTACTCAGCACCATCTCTCATTCTTGATGAATTTTGATAAAAATTATTAATGGTAAGGCTTAAGCCTATAGTCATTTACACATTCTAGTAGAATGGTTCCTTGAAGATATCTTAAGACAACTATTCTTTGTTATGAAATGTCATGAATAATATAAGGTCCCTTACATGTAATGCACATCTTGACAAAAAATTATCTAAATCTATTATCATATAATAAGACTACTTATGTTGGATAGAATTATTTAGATCATAGGTTGTGATCATGCCACATTTTTTTACTTAACTTATTAACTTCCTGAATCCATTGTGTTATTTACCTATTTTTTTCTATTTTGGTTAAATCCATCAACTCCATCTATATAGAATATCTATCCCCAATCATATCAATTCATAGACTATGAACTATATCTTACATGGGCATTATTTTCTCAATTCCATAAACGAATTGAAATAGGGTAAAGCCTATCACACATTTGTAATTTATTATGTATGCATAGAGAATTGTAGGAATTATGTCCTCCCAATAATCCCATTGTACATTACATGTCTTTGTTAACATCTTGTTCAATACTTTATTTGAAGCCTCAACTTGTTTATTTGCTTATTGATGATATGCAATACTTTTATGGTGTGACATTATAAATTCTTCTAAGAGAGTCTTTATTATATTATTTAAAAATTGTGTTCTATCACTAATCAATTTGATTAGAAACCCAAACCTCATAATTATGTTTTCATACAAAAACTTAGTTGCATCCTTGACACTATGACTTGGTGTCACAAAAACTTCAACTTATTTTGTAAAGTATTTTTTCATAGTGATGATATACCTTGCATGACTGTGCTTGCTCAATGGATTGATAGGCCCCACAAAATCAATACCCCACTATTCAAAAGGTTTTTATAATAGCATAGGGTTAAAAGTAATATCATCTCTATCATTAGGCTTTACCATCCTTTGCCAAACATCCTAATGTTTGGTGACCTGATGAACATATTAGAATAGAGTAGGCCACCATAAACTACTTTACAAGATCTTTCTTGTAGTGGATTCACTTAAGGAATTACCTCTAGTAATTTCTTGATGTGCCTCTTTAAGAATTTGAGGTCGTTCATGCTCTAAAGTTGCTTTGTGCAGTGCCTCATATTTTCCCATCTTATACAAAAATACATTTATGATGGTACAGGGAATAGCTCATGTTGACCAAATTTGGCCCACATATAAAACTTTGCCTAGATATGGAGGGAGAAGCTGAGTAGAGTCCTGGTTGGAGAATAGATGATCAAGAAATGACTTGAGAAAGCCTAGAAGAACTAGGTTGTCATCAAATGCCATTGAAAAATGAATAGATCAAGTTGGTTATTCCTTTAATAGATTCACTTGGAAATCATCTCAGGCTAAAAGATCGCATGGACATGATGTATTTTATGCCTAGATCATCATCTATAAATTCCATAACTTGATGTATTTTATTTCTCAGATATAAAGATTTAAAGATGAACTAATAGAGTGGGACATGCATGGGGACATCAAGTTATATCTATAATAGATAGTCATTTAAATTTAAATGTCCTAAGGTTGAACATAAATCTGACAGGTGTCCAAATCAAGGAAGCTCAAGTCAAGATCTAATGGTGAGCAGGTGATCAACAATGTTAGTGGGTTTGAAAGATCCAACAACTTACTTTAAATCATGTAATCAAAGATCAATAAGGATCTCATAGTCAAAAGGTTAGCATATCATAAGATTGAACATGTAGCTAATAAGCAGTAAGATCTTAGGTGCCCATATGAAGATCCAATAGTGAGTGATATCCTGATAGCGTCAGTGGGTCCCTAAGATCCAATGGAGCATGTTTAATCATGCATCCAAAGATAAATGGAAAGATCATAGTCAAAACATTAAAGGATCTTAAGATTGAGTGAGGGACTAATAAGTGTCACAATAATGGCAAGCTAGATGATCAATGGTGCACACTTGATATTACTAATAAAGATCAATGACACATGTTAAGTCATGTAGATAAGATCAACAATGTGTAGTACAAGGAGCCCAAATCAAATACAAGGCCATCACATGGTGCAAGCATGGAAGTAGATGAAACTGACAACATATCTTGAGGATAAATGTGCAATTTCCAAGTTTCTTAATCTCAAATGTAGTCATAGATCAAAGGTCAAAGGTATCATAATGTTGAAGACCCAGATTGAGATCAATAATCAAAATTAAAGGTTGAAGTTATGAGACTTTAATTGGAGGTCAAAATATAGTTTAAAGTTGAACTAGAGTGGATTTTTAGGGATCAAACATTGCCATTGGGAGTTGTTTAGTAATGTTAACACATTGAGGAGCTTGATAAGGATTCCATGCAGCCATTTTTGATTGTTTCTTGTGGAAATCATAGGTTGCATGCTTCTTTCTCCACCTTTTCATGCTAGATAGAGTCCCACTGACATTAATGCATGAGGATCTCAAAGAGTTAGTATAGTTATTATATTGATCATTGATGAATCCTTATCCATTCTCCCATGAATGTTACCCATATCTATCATTCCCTTATGCTATAAATTCAAGCTTCTAAGCCTTGAAATGGACCCCTCTTGGGCATGACTAGACTCTACCAAGATTGATCTTTGTAACCTCTTGAGATAAATAGATGATTGTTTCAGATTTCATTGTTCTGGTATAGTGTGTTAATGTTAGTTTGATTTACAAATGTGGTAGAAATATCTCCCTTATCAAGTCCTAATTTCACTAAGATACTAGTTTATCTTGTTATGCAGGTCATGTTTAGTGTTTAATGTCATTTGATTGAAGCTAGCAATTAGATACATTGACTAGTTAGTGCTTTGAATCAAGCTTTTTCATCACTTCCCTTAGGTTTTGATCACTTGGTGAACCTCTACATGAAATATTGATGCATAATAGACATTTGGAGTTATAGATTTAGTCTTTTTCTTATTTCATTAGTGTTTTTAGAATTTCAAATAACAGTGGATGAGTAATCAATTTAGGTGCATCACTAACATTAGCTTAGAAGTATGTGTCCAAGATTGATATTTGTAACCACCTAAGAGAAATCGATGGTTGTTTCAGATTTCATTGTTCTAGTATTTGTGAATGTCAATTTGATTTGCATATGTGGTAGAAATCTCTCCCTTGTCAAGTCCTAATTTCACGAAGCTACTAGTTTATCTTGTTATGCAAGACATGTTTAGTGTTTAATGTCATTTGATTGAAGCTAAAAATTAGATAAATTGACTATCTAGTGCCTTGAATCAGGCATTTCCATCACTTTCCTTAGGTTTTGATCACTTGGTCAACCTCTACATAAAATATTGATGCACAATAAACATTTGGAGTTGTAGATTTAGTCTTTTGCTTGTCTCATTAGTGTTTTTAGAAGTTCAAACAAGAGTGGATGAGTAATCAATTTAGGTACATCACTAACATTAGCTTAGAGTATGTGTCCAAGATTAATCTTTGTAATCTCTTGAGATAAATAGATGACTATTTCAGATTTCTTTGTTTTGGTATAGTGTGATAATGTCAATTTGATTTGCATGTGGTAGAAATCTCACCCTTATCAAGCCCTAATTTCACCAAGATACTAGTTTATCTTGTTATGTAGGTCATGTTTAGTGTTTAATGTCATTTTATTGAAGCTAAAAATTAGATACATTAACTAGTTAGTGCCTTGAAGTAGTGTTTTCCATCACTTCCCTTAGGTTTTGATCACTTGGTGAGCCTCTGCATGAAATATTTATGAATAATAGGCATTTGGAGTTGTATATTCAATATTTTTCTTATCTCATTAGTGTTTTTAGAAGTTCAAATAAGAGTATATGAGTAATCAATTTAGGTCCATCACTTCCCTTTCCTTTGATGAAGAATGCACTCTCTATAGAAGTAGGTGTAGACAACATTATCTACTCTTGTTGTCTCTCCTTCTGTAATAACAATGTGGGAAACTTTTCAAAGTCTAAAGTTTTCATCTCAACAATCATGTGCAAGGACTCCATAAATGACTCAAATGAAGGTGGAAGATGTTGCATAACCAAAGAAATCAAATCTTGCTCATCAACAAGCTTTTGTACAACATTCAACTGATCATTGATATCTTTGATCTATAAAAAAAACATAGAAACATAGCAACTTCTTGCATCTTTGTAGAAAACAAAAAATTCTTTAAATAAAATACCCTACCAACTTAAAAAGCCTAGTATTTAGAAGTAAGAGTAGTCCGTAAAATCAATGCAATAGTTATATTTTTGATCTCTGAGATTAGATTATCTGCTACTAATAGTTTTAACAACATAAGAGCTTCTCGATGATATTTATCATAGTCATCATAACCAATGGAAGGCCTTTATTCTTTATCGAGCACTAGTTGATCAAGGTTCTGATATTCGCATATCGTCAAAACCTTGTGACTCCTTAAACTAAATTTTTTATGAATCTAGCAATAAGAGGTGTTGTAAACTAGCCATTTAACTTAGTTTTTACAAAAATGCAAATACTAGAAAAAATTTAATGACTTTACACAAAATTCTTCTTACCCACTGATTGAAATCACAAACTGGTCAATACCTCCAATTTTTAGCAAAAAACACAACATCGTTTGGAAAATTTTAAATTTTTTATCTTTAAAAACATTAAAAAATAGAAATAAACAATTAAATTAGGAGATATACAACTCTAATTTTAAAAATTTCTTCTCCATCAACATCCAAATCAAAAACTCATAAAATAGTGAAATTTTTACCTTCTAGTACTTTTCCAAGATAATTAGTCACCAATAGGTCCCCAATATCCCTTATAAGCTAAAGTTTTGAATTATTTCAAAATTAAAATTAATTGAAATAATAAAAATTTGGATTAAAATTTTCATAAAAAAATTAGCCTACCTATAAAACTTTAGATGTAGATTTTGGGAGAAATACTCAGCCAAATTGAATTCTATTAGTTCTTATCATCTCCTCTCAAAAAATAGAAATTTTTAGATCCCTCACACACCAAAAATAGTGATCAAATGAAAATATGGTCTCTTCCCTAAAATATACATAAATTACCAACCATAAAACTTCAAATATAGTTTTCAAACAAAATACTCAGTGAAATTTAATTCCATTTGATCGAGCAAATGAATTCTGAGCAAGAGAATTTTATAAAAACAAGAATCATAAAAAATGATGATCAAATGATTTTTTGGTATTTTCCTCTAAGTTAAATGGCTGGTCATAGGGGAAAAAAAAAAAAAAAAATCTTCCTCTCATGGCTCTCCACTGGGTGTTTCACACTCCTCCCTGACAAGACCATCCTCTCTTGCTTCACAGGCTTCCTCCCAAGTTTCCTAAATCATAAGCTCTTATACCATATTAGATTCAACAAAGAGATTGAACAATATAATTAAAAATTGTAAGGAATAATACATTAGAGGCCTATTAAATAGGCAAAAAGAGCCACCTGAGAAAATAGGGGGTGGGAGCAACCATAAGCATCGAGTATCGTAAAATAGTTAAGCCCATGAAACCTACCTACCTAAGTGGTTAAAACTACTATAACCATAATCAAATGAAATATAACTTAGAAAATAGCCTAAGGTAATAGAATAATATGCTAATATCTCCTCAAAATCCTAGAGCCTTTCCTTCATGGAAAGCCATTCAAGAAATAATGCAACCAAGAGAGGAGGTGAAGGTGATCCAAAAAGAGAAGCTCCATGAGCAAAATCAAGTATCTATGGTAACTTATTTGGACATTTCTCATCTTAATAAATATTTTCAAGGGACTATTGTATCACTCTTTGAGAAAAATCCTCTCCTTTATGAGGCAAATCAAGAATATGTAGCTAAGAAAATAAAAAATAAAGGTGACTTGAGTGACCAGGAAGAATAAATCATGATCAGGACTCCTCTTAGCCAGGACAAACATGTTTCATTATTTCATAATGTTGAAGATATGGAACAAGTGAAAGAGAAATATAAGGTAGAGGTTGAGATACAAGTGCAAGAAAAAGTACATGAAGAAGAGGTTGATAATGTACAAGAGAAAGATGTCCCAAATAGAAAATTTGAAGGTGTTTGCCATGAGTTCTTTGATGACTCAAGATATTCCATTCATCATAAAGGATAAGAGATTATATAATTATTAGAACATAAGTACCAATCAGATAATGAAGATGAAGAACAAGTTGAAATTGAGAGCATGCGCAGTCATCAGCTTGATGTTAAAGATGAAGCAAATTTTGATTGACCAATCTGAGATATCAAAAGAATAATTGTAGCCTCATGATTGTGGTCAATATATTGATATGCTTGATTCTAACATTCATCTTGAGGAAACCCCAATTGAACTATAGCTTCATGAGAACAAATATTTAGATTTGTTTGATATCTTTCATTTAGGTTATTCTTTACTTGAATGTGATCCATTGTAGGCTAAGGAAAGTGCCTTCATCAAGAAAGAAGCAGTTGTTCTCTTAGAAGATGACATGTTTGAACTTTTTGAATGTGGTTATCAACTTTTCTCTTCAACTTCATACATCCCTCTACTCTTGGAAACTAAGAATGAGTTCAAATGGCCTAAATAAGTCCCAAGATCATAATCATCTCCCTTAGAGGTTAGCCTTGTAGATATGTCAAAGGAGATAGATCAAGTTGGTCTATATGTTCATGATCAATAGTTCATGAATGAAGAAGAATTGAAGATGTTCCTATAAAATCCAAAAATTTGGGAGTAGTATGATTGGGTCTTGGAATCATGCCTATAATTCATGCACCTAAAATTGGTAGTAGAGGAACCAATTTATTCCCCAAGAAGACATGAGAATATAATTGCTCTTAGTTATAAAAGAAAGCTATCAAGAAAAGACAAGCATGCTTCAAAGTTCCAAGGTGTACCAAATAGCTTTCCATTTGAACTTGGAGGGAAGCTTGTCACTATAGGTTAGTTATTTTAGGGTTCTTTTGTTTCAATAAGTGATTAGTACAAGCAGTAGTTTGCTTCCCTTTTGTCTTATTTTCTCTATTTCCTTAAGTTAGTGGTCCTTGATTTGTTTAGGTTATTTTTATTTTTATTATGTGTTTCCCTTCAATAACTGTCTTGAGAACTTTGTTTTGTTTTGTTCCTTTTGGTCCTCATTTGTTTAAAGGGGAGTTATCCAAGGGTTGGTAGCCAGTTTTAGCTTCAGATTAATATGTTAAACAAGAGAGGAGACTCCATGCCCAATGTACTAGTCAAGACAAATAGTTTGGGTTCTTAAGCATAACAGGCATGCTTTCCAGTTGAGTCACCAAATATTTTGTCCAAATTTGGCCCACATACAAAACTTTGCCTACATCTAGAGGGAAAAGCTGAGTAGAGTCCTGGTTGGAGAATAAATGATCAAGGAATGACTTGATCAAGCCTAAAAGAACTAGGCTATCATCAAATATCTCACATAAATGAATAGAGAAAGTTGGTTTTGAATTTAATAGATCCACTTGGAAATCCTCTCAAGATAAAATATTACATAGACATGATGTATTTCATGCATAGATCATCCTCTACAAATTCCATTTCTTGATGTCTTTTCTATCTCAAGATATAAATCTTCAAATATGAACTAGCATAGTGGGATGCACACAAGGATGTCAAATTAAAGCTATGGAAAATAGAAATTTAAATTTAAATATTATAAGGTTAAATGCAAATTCAAAAAGTTTCCAAATCATGGAATCTAAAGCCAAGATCAAATGGTGAGCAATAGAAAGCTCGTAGGCAAAATGTTAGTGTATCCTAAGATTAAATATGTAGCTAAAAAGTGGAAAGATATTGGGTGACCATACAAAGATCCAATTTTGAATAGAAACCTGACAGAGTTAGTGGGTCCCAAAGATCAAATAGAACACATTTAATCGTGAATCAAAAGATCAATAATGAGTTCATAGTCAAAAAGTTAGAGGATTTTAAGATTGAGCAAGGGACTAAAGAGTGTCACGATCATGGCAAGATAGAGGATAAATAGTGTACATTTTATCTTACTGATAAAAATCAATGACATGCATTTATTTGTGTAGATAAAATCAATAGTGTGTAGCACAAGGAACCTAGATCAAATACAAGGTCATCACATGATGCAAGCATAGAAGTAGATTAAACTAACAATGTATCCTAAGGATAAATGCATAATTTACAAGTGTCTTAATCTCAAATGTAGATCAAAAATTGAAAACCAATGATGAGGGTTAAAGGTGTCATAATCTTGAATACCTAGATCAAGATTGATGATCAAAATTAAAGGTCAAAGTTATGATACTTTGATTGGAGGTTGAAATATAGTTTAAAGTTAAACCAGAATGGATTTTTATGGATCAAACATCACCATTAGGAGCTGTTGAGTAATGTTAACACATTGAGGGGCTTGAGAAGGATTCCATGTAGATATTATTTATTATTTCTTGAAAAATTAATGGGTTATATGCTTCTTTCTCCACCTTTCCATGCTAGATAGAATCCCTATGACATCATTGCATGAGGAGCTCGAGGAGTTGGTACAACTATTGTCTTGATCATTGATGACTCATTCTCCATTCTCCCATGCATGTTCCCCATCTCTCTCATTCCCTTTTACTATAAATACAGGCTTTTAAGCCTTGAAATGGATCCCTCTCTTGGGCATAAATAGATGATTGTTTTAGATTTCATTATTCTGGTATTATATTAATGTCAGTTTGATTTGTATATGTGGTAGAAATATCTCCCTTGTCAAGTCCTAATTTCACCAAGCTACCATTTTATCTTGTTATGTAAGTCATGTTTAGTGTTTAATATCATTTGATTAAAGGTAACAATTAAATACATTGACTAGTTAGTCCCTTCCCTCAAGTTTTGATCACTTGGTGAACCTCTGTATAAGATATTGATGCATAATAGACATTTGGAGTTATAGATTTAGTCTTTTCCTTGTCTCATTAGTGTTTTTAGAAGATCAAATAAGAGTGGATGAGTAATCAATTTAGGTGCATCACTAACATTAGCTTATATTTACCATTCAGTTATCTTTCTCTCCTTTTTCACCCTAATAATTGGTAAGTTTTAGTGAAAATAAGATAAGTGATACATCAAAGGAGCTATTCTCATTAAAAATACTAGAGTTCTGACCCAAAATTAGGTAACTCATAGCCTAGGGTTATTCCCATGTTGGACTAGATTTGAGTAGAGGACCTTAACAATCCTTTTCTTAGATAGGGTGCAATCTAAGTCTATAAAAACTTGTGCAATCATTTATTTTTTGTCTCACTCAATATAGTGTGTCATAAATATTCCATGTTCTATAAATTTGGATATATCCTCTATGTTATTGGGAATCACATAGATTTTAAAGAGATGTGCATTAGGTGATTCATATTGTAACTCTTCAATTTCTTCTCCATTTCATATTCTTCTCAAGTGGTTAGGTCCCACATTCTCTCGTCCTAGTTTAACATTGATCCAGAATTGAAATTATTAGAATAAAATTAACCTTCTAAGATCCTTCCACCCAACATTGGTTTAATAACCAAGTATCTCAAGGCCTAGTGATTAGTAAATAACTCAAAGGGTGTTGTGATAAGATAATACCTAAAATTTTATAGTGTGAACACCATTTATATCACTTCTCTTTCTATCATAATATATTTTTTCTTTACAGCTTACAATTTTTTGCTTACAAAATGGATAGGATGGTCTAGTCCAAAGTCTCTTAGATGTGATAACGCAACACCCACCGTAATATTTGAAGCATCTATGTGAACATGAAATGGCTTAATCTAGTTAGGAAATACCAATATGGGATATTTAACTAACATTATGCATTATATCAATAAATGTTTATTGGCACTCTTGTGTCCATTTGAATCTCATATCCTTATACAGAAATTTCCAAGGCCATAGAGATAGTTGTGTAGTCTTTGATAAACTTTTTGTAGTATCTTATATGACCCAAAAATACTTGTATATATGTATAATTACTCAGAGATGGCATATCTACTATGACTATGATTTTAGCTTGATCAACCAAAATTATTTCACTATAGACTACATAGCCTAATTAGAACATTGAACGATGTGAAAAACAAGCATTTTTCAAATTTAAAGAAATTCATAGAGATCTACAACATTCTAACATTAAATTTAGTTTGGAAAAGTGATATTTGAACAAAGAAAATATAGCCCAATCATCTAAATAAACCTCTACTAAATCATGATTAAAGTTTTTGAAAGCAGTCACCATAGTTCTATAAAATATAGATAGAGAATTCTTTAGGCCAAATGACATTACTTTATATGCAAAGTAACCCCATTCAATTATGAATATTGTCTTAGTTTGATCCTGCTCTACTATGGTGATTTGATGATAGCCACTAAATTGATCCATGAAGGAATATGCTTCATGCCTACCACTGATTCTAGAACTCCATCAGTGAGAGGTATAGGAAATGGGTCATTGATGAAAGCATCATTTAATACATAGTAATCCCCACAAACCCTAATTTCACTTGAATTTTTAGGCTACACTACCATGGGACTAACCCAATCTATATTTTTGATCTAGTAAATGATAAATTCTTCTTACATATGATCCAACTCAACCTTAACCTTTATCTTCATGTTGGGATTCAATCTATATGGGTGCTTATTTACAGGTGTTGTGTACTCTTTGAGTTCAATGTGCATCTCCCCCAGTGATGAATATACCCCTTTCACCTCTACAAATTTAGTGGGGAAAATATCATGATAATCCCTCAACAGATGCAACCCTTCTAAAATTTCATTCTAAGTCTATTAATATTCCAAAGTTACAAGCTTTGATACATACCCTATCCCAATATTTTCAATAATTTTCTTTAGTAGATCCTAGTATATTCTATTAGATTCAATAAGAATGGATTATTATAGAGTTTAATGTCCTTCCAATTCTAGAATATTAAAATTTCATAGATTTTCTTCCTTAGCTTGTTTTGTGATTTAAACTTTTGGTGGCTCAACATCTTGTTCTAGTTTAAAGAATCCATTCAAGTCCAACTCTTGATCGCTATCACTAGATCCTATCAACTCATATTGAATCCTATTACAAGGTTATATAATAAATTGTTCCTTATTTTTACTAATCTTATAATTCTATATATTTGAATTCAAATAGCAAGCTACTTATTGATGTGATGATGAGTCTATCACAATACCCAGGTCTTTTGCTCACCCATGAGATAGAAACATTTTTAAATTTTTGTAAAGCATTATGTGTTACATGATTTTCATCTTTAAAAAAAAATTGAATAAAATATTGTTAAACCTGTACCCAATTCTTAGTTTCTCATCTAAATTCTTGATGCATATACCAACTAGTTGGAGGTAATTCCAACGTGTATCTAAAAACATGCACCAAATACTTAGGTTATAAACCATGCATAGACCATATGTCTATGCACATATTTAATTGTAACTTTGGACACTGTCCTTCTTGAAAAAATGGACAATATAACCTAATAGTGATTCATATCTAAAAACATGATTGAAACAACTCCCATGCCTCATCTCAAGATAACTGAGTTTTCCTATGAGCTACCCACTAGGTCGTAGTAGTGCCCTTTAATGCATAATTGAGTGAACTTACTCTTTGGTCTATATTAGGTACATGATGATTTAATCTAAAAATTTAATTGAGTGAGATATTCAATTAAAGTATTATGTCAATTGATGTTCAATGGTGAACACCATTTATAAATGTCCCACCTCGTGATCTCTCTGAGCCCAACATAGCATATGTGTGTCTAAATTGCCACTTACTGAAGATGCCACTTCCCATGATAAAGTTATTTTCAAAGTAGGCTCTATATAATCCATAGTTGTTACACCTATATTATACAATAAATATACCTCAGACCCAATTGGTGATCACATACAGGGTGACCTAAATTATTCTATCTGAAACTATTGTGTTGGTTATTTTATTATAATTGGTCTATACACAGACTGTTTAGTTATTTACAACTATATATGATGTTATAACTGAGGATTAAATAAATGGTATTCAGTAGCTTGTAGAGAATTTTGTTTGTTATTTTCATTCACCTTGAACTAATTATTATCCTCATAAACATAAGGGGAATTTAGTTCTCTAGGGATAACATATGGATTGTGCTTAGACTTGTTCAAAGGTATCATAATTATCTTATCTCTTTGGTGCACCTCTAAATAAGCCCATTTATTACCAATCAAAATATGATAATAGGTCTCATTTATTTTCATGTCAATTGCCTCAAAATATCCTCACAAGCTTAAGTCAACAACCTTAGTTTTTACATCTTCCAGCTATCCAATTGGTTCTACTCATCCATAATTTGTGATACTAAGAGTAAATAGATTATATATCAACATTGGTTGACAAATATAATTCCATATAGATCTTGGTATCATATTTACTATTCTCCCAAAATGAAACACAACATTAGGTACCTCATACTTTTTAAGTTCAATATCCATTCTAGAGTCAACATTCTAGGGATTTATAGTTTTTACATGCCAAAAAACTTTTTTGGTATGTTTATGCACTCATTATTCAACTTGAGCAAATTATGTAGAATATTTTTAATATTTTATGAATATATTCATTTTTTAGAGTGCTCAAGAGTTTCAATAGATCTATCAATGCAGCTATGACTTCCTATCACATCATGTGAATAGTTTATCCATATATTTTTGAATCAATAGATTTAGTATCACCTTCAAATGCATTCTATTTTTATATGTTCTAAAGGACTTATGATGATTGATACATCAAACCTCTTTCTCTTTCAGATTGAGATACTTATCCTATTAAACCTTCTTGGTTCTTTGATCTGGTAGCATATCTAATAGGGGTAATCCTTACTCTATGTGTTTTTACCTTATGACTTCTTACATGAACACATCCTCCTTAGATTGCATATTTATCATATTTACATTTCACACAAGTTTTTATTTCATTTGATTTTCTAAAACTAGACAATCTTCAGTGTGATATTGTCTTGCAACTCTATAATAAATGTAGTATATTTGTCTTTGAGGATTAGTTAGGTAATTTCATGTGAATTAATTATATTCATTGCACATATAACACTGAATTAGTTGATGCGCTTGTTAATTGACATTATTTTGATCTCCCATGTATCCACCATGGTTACATCCCTTGTATCCTCTTATGTTTTCTTGAAAATCCTAACCTTATGATTGTTTCCCCTCAAATCCTTCTGATTATTATTGTTACACAGCATATATGCGATATTGTTGATGAGGTGATGATGGATCCTTATTTGAGTGTTGATGTTGAGGACTTGTAGTGTTCCACAAGGACTAATATTGATATTGTGGAGATGATGGCATCCATCCAACTATAACTTGGGGTTGATATTGAGGTGATGAAGGCATCCACCCAGAATCACCTTGTGTCATACTAGAATTTTCCACCTCTAGGCCTAGAATTCCCTTCTTCACAATAGGTGTCTATTATCCTATGACTGCAAATAAATTCTTGGTGATATATTCTTTTAGTTCTTATAGAGCACTATAATTTTTCTCATCATGATTAGTTAACTTATAAAAATTACAATACAAGCTATGTGGTTTTTGAATGTACTATTATAGTAAGTGACACTTTGAGTTTGCATGCCCTACTACTATACATATGTCACATAATTCAATTTTAATTTTAGGATAATCATTCCTCTGATGTCCTTCCTTACCACACTCCATACACCATAGACCTAACTTGGTCTTATTTCTCTCATGAAGCTCATCCATCTTTCTAAGAATAGTAGATATTTTCTTCTCAATTTTAGAGTTAGCTAATGGACCATCTCCATAAACCTCAATCTATTCTACTTGGAATGCAACTACTTGAACATTGGCCTTAACTAGAAATTGTGACTAAATAATGGAAAATTTAATCCTGGATTGTATCCCTTCCATAAACAAAGTAGCCTTATTTGTCTTTCATGATAAAATAGATCTTGTTCATTACATCTAAAAATATGTGATCATATTTCCATACTGATTATCTACTTTGCTACCAAGTCTCCTTAAGATACTAAATAGTTTAACTTGAAAATTTATTCATCTTGAATTATGTGACTAACTAGTCCTTCAATTGTTAAAGTCTTATGTAATTATCATCCCTCTTATAAATGAACTCCATATCTCAGACTATTAAGCCTTCTAAGAGTTCGTATTTCTTCACATCTTTAGTAGTCACTCCCTTAACTTGCCATTCTATATCATCTACTTGTTAAAAATTCAATTTTTTATTATATATTTTTTTAAATGAGATGTTACATTCATATGTGTTATGAACAAGTGTTTAGACATGCCTATGTCATAAAGGGTGAACAACTAAGTTAATCTATGACATATTTTCACAACTAACCCAATTGTGACTTGGTAATCTCTTTGTGCCTTGAGTAAACACTCAATTCATTTACATGATATACCATCATGGTTAGTGATAAATGTTTAGGTAAATGTGTGGTGTAGAAGTGTTCACAAAAACACCCAACAAATATTAAGAAAAAAATCAGTCATAAAAGGCTAAGATAAATTTTCAAGATGAATTTTGAAAAAACATTTTCTGGGGGATTCTTCGATTGAACAAGTCAATGTACACATATTAAATTTGGGGTGGGAGGAGTTTTTTAGTTACAAGAAAATAATTGTGTAAAATTTAGAGCAATTTTAAGCCCATGTATAAATAATTTTGCAAAACTTTTAGCTTTGAAGTTTTTGCTAAAAGTTGCCCTAGACAATAATATGGTACATATTCAAGTGTTAGGAGATGGAATGGTGGTTATTAATTAGATGAAAAAAGTATAAATATAGAATCTTCCCCTCATTCACACTTAGAACATGTAAATTTGTTGGTTGGGTCCTTCACCATTATCTCATATAAACATGTTTATCGGGAATTAAACTCATGCATTGATGATATTTTAAAGGAATACATTTGTATAGATAAGGGGAGGTGGGTGAAGATAAAAACTAAAATTGGGTGACCATTCTAGTAGTCTCATGCTAAATATATGATTCATATATGTTACTGTGATATGAATTTATATTAGTTTTTGAGTAGTGTTTGGGATTTAAATTATTATAATATTTGTATCTATTTTTGGGGACTAATGTATGACAAGGTAGTTAGATATGTTTTTTAAATGGTTGAAATCCTCATGGGTTGTCTTTTAAAAAAAATATGAGTGACTCATGCATGTATCTATAATTTCTTTCTCTCTTAGACTAGAAATTACTTTTTTAATAAAAAAATATACTAGCAGGCATAAACTAAGCTAAACATGGAAAAGAAGACTATAGAATAACACTCTAGTATAAATATGTAAATCAAATAAAAGCAATATTATATAGATAGGGATATTTTCCTTATGTTAATTTTCTAGTGCATAAATCTCCCCTTGGCTCAAGTGGCACTTTATGAGAAATATTGAAATTGAAGACTTAAATAGGCAGGATGAAGACCTAAGTGTCTTTAATTGGAGACTCCAAAGACTATAGGTCACCTCCTTGGTTCAGATTCTTTCTATTTGAATTTAAAGATATTGAGTAAATACTAGATATTCACAAAAGTAAGCTCATATACTTTGATTCCTCTTCTTCTACTAAGAGTAGGTTTTCATGCACAAGCAAAGTAAAATGATGTGTGTTTCTTATAAAAATGAGATTTGTGAGACATATATATACTAAAAGTGACCTAACAAATACATTGATAGACTTGATCTTGATCAATGTAACATAAAAATCCAAATAGAAAACCATACTATGTCTAGTTAGTACAAGAAGGAAAAAAATACATTGAGCGGAGCCATTGTAGTTATAAAGGGACATAGGCAAAAAAATTATATTAATTATGATAGATACAATTATAAATACAAGGAGAAAATTGAACTAACTTGACATGGATGAGGTTGTCGAGGAAAGCCCTGAAACTAAGTAGAATAGGTGGAATGAAGATAAAAGAGCATTGAATGAGACTAGAATGACTGGATAGTAATATAATGAGTATAAATAGTGAAAATAAGTGATCATATGAGAATAGTCTCTCATAAAGTACAACGATTTGGTCCAACCCTGATTCTGATGCACTCATTTAGACATACACTCAAGGAAAAAGATGTGTCAATGAGTCCTATAAGAAAAATTGTTAGTAATTAAAAGTATAAGTGTATACACAAAATCCTCATCTAAGACATGAGCATATGTCACAATCATGCATGTGTTGGATTTATAGCAGTACCTAAAGGCAACATGCATAGTAAACCCCTAATAAAAGTCCTGAGCATGAGAATGAGCTATTAATTAAGCTTGTTAATTTTCTAGGTGAGCTAATTATTAATCCCAATATTTAAGAGCCCATGAAATTAGCTAACATCAAGCTTAATATACTCTAGCTTATAGTTATACCAAGCTTAATATATTCTAGCTTATAGTTATATGTCTTACCACATGAGCACTGGTTATACCTCCTACCACATGATCATTGTGGTAAATGGTAAAAACTACAATGCAGGGGTTATTTTAATGGAGAATACTCATTGATCTATGAATATCTATTTTTTGAAGTCAGCATTTGGTGATTTTTGTGGGGTGGTCGATAAAGTGGGTCACTTAAATTTTTGTGGTTAAAATAAATTTTGAGGGTAGGTTTGCCTATGTTTTAATATAAATTTCCTCATATAAATGTAATTGGATGGTACCTCAAAGTCCAATATAGAGGAATTCACCACATACCATTGGATGAAAATAACTTTTAAATTCCACTATTCCAATCACACACCATCGAAAGACTGTAATGGTGCAACCTGCCATCGTGTGATAGTAACCTACCATCGGGCAACACTAATATATCATTTAGCCTTAGGGATTAGGGAAATTTTAGGAATTTTTTTGGTCTTTAGGTCCCAAGAGAGATTCAATAATCAATAGGTTACAACAAGGCATGCATTAATTTTTTTCAATATAATTATTTAATATTTTTAATTATATTATCATTTACTACTCATTTAATTTTTTTACCAAGTTAAAGACTATCATCAGATGATCATAGCCTACCTTTGAAAAATCATAGGCTACTATCAGATGATTTTAGGCTATCATCATATGATCATAGGCTACCATCAGATGATCACAAGCTACTATCGAGAAGCCTATTATCATCCAGTGGGAGCCTATAGTCATCCAACTACAACCTACTACCAGGAAACTATAGTTTGTTGTCATGACTCCTTATTCATATATTAAGAATATTTTTTTGGTGTCAATAATCTTCATTTCATTGTTAATCATCTTGTGTCTATGACTCTATAGGCTTGATTATATGGTTTCTATTGAAAATGTTAAGGAATCCAAAAAAAAAAGCCCATTATCTAATTTTAGCCAAACACCAAACACAGGTATTAAATTTTCAATTAACTAGTGCTTTTTTATTTATTCACTTATGTTAAGTTTAAATAATAATTAAAATCTCTACAACCATTTTACATGTAGAATCCACTGATAACTCTTTTGAAGATATGACTCCATAGGAAGACATACCTGGGTACAAATTTGAAATGTCAATTATAGGTACTAAATTTTAAAATACTATATTTTTAATTGATTAGATATTTATATAAAGATTAAAAAATAATGATAAGGTCTACAAAAATATTACATGAAAAACTTATGGATAAAGGTATCAAAGATATCCCTAAACTGTAAGACATACCTAAGTATGAAATGCCAAATAGAGGTACTAAATTATAAATATCATTTGATTTCATGTTTTTTATTTATTTATACTTTGGGATTGGTGTTTATTCAAAATTAATCAGTCATACAACCTTTTTCATGTAGAATTCAATGATAAAAGTATTAAAGACTTGTATAATGGTTTTGAATATATACCTCCCCTAAAAGAAGTCACTTGGAAAGAAATACCCACTATCCCACTAAATTCAAGGAAAATGAGATATAACATCATAGGTAGTGTGTCAATGATGAGTTCATAACACCAAATGATATATATACTCACCTAACACAATCTTTAGATGAGATTGCTATGTAGACAAAATAATCTCCAATTGAAAAAGGCCCCAAAAAATCTACGTGGAAGAAGAAAAATACATTGAAAATTAGAAGGTCCTTTTAGTATGAGTGGGCTTTTAAAAACCCATTCATTGAACCTATAGAGATAAAAAATAGTACTAACACACCAATAGAATAAAAATATAAAATATGCAATTGGAAAGGACCATAAAATACAACTCAAGTTGAACACAATTGAGAAACATTTTGGAAAAATATATGAGTCAGTAAAAGATAAAGATGGAAACATAAAAAAATAGTGAGATGAAAAAATGCAAAGAGTGCATGAATCAATGTTAAGCATTAGAGTTTCATAATCATCAAAAACATTAATGATTCCTCATTGAGAAAGGAAGAAAAATTAAATCTCAATTGGGAAAAGTTGCTCAGTCTAATTTTCTTGCCAAAAATATATTGTTTTTAACTTTATATTACATTCTAAAAAGAGGAAGACTAATCTCTAATTTTTTAGATTACAAGATTTTATTTCATCATATTGGATTACATAAAATTTTACATTCACATTGGTAAGATATCAGTGCCTGAAAGATGGGCAAATGTCTCATAATGATTGAAAAGGAGGATTCAAAATAAAAAGTAAAAGCAACAAGGTTTATATCATTATCCATTGATGAGGTAAAAATGGTTGACAACATACCATGGGTATATATGCATGTTTATACATTTCAAAACCATTCAAGGCAACCTCACCTTTTATCTGTACATAAAATGACTTAAAATTATAATGTTGAAAACCTTTGCAAATTGGTCATTTCTAATTTGATGGATATTACTGGGATGAGTCACCATGATATAGGTACTAAGTTGGTTTGTATTGGTGCATATGGTGCATTAGTGATGTAGGGGAATATAACAAGTTTTTGTATTTGCCTGAAAACATTATTTGCCCCATATATGAATCCCATCCATTATATGGCACATAGAATCAATTTTGCTTACAAAATTATAAACACATTCAAAAATGTCTCAAAAGTGGAGGAGTTTATCCATGACTTGCATGCGTACATGTCATACAATCCAAAAAGGTTTTTAGAGTTTTAGAAAATTGGAATTGAAGTGACTAATGGAAAAAAAATATTAAAAGATGATGATACTAGATGGATTTCCATGTATTAGTATGCATGTAGAATATTTGAATAATATCAATCATTGCTAGGTTTTATTTTTAAGTATAGGATGGAGGTTGACAAGGAAAAATATTTATTGAAATATTTGATAGATTTTGAAACTCTGCTAACATTATGTGGTATTCTATACATGTTGAAGGAAATTAATTATTTGATGAAACATGCACAAGGGAGATCAATATATATTGTTGAATTCATACAATTGAGGAAATAGGTTTGTCTATCTCTCGATATATTTAACTACTCAAATGAAAGTCTTAAGGGACCAATATTTAAGAGTTGGGAAATGTTAACAAATATAAAAGACCCTAAAAACTATTTAAAATTCAATATTGATGATCATATTTGTATTTTTGTTAATGGAAAGGAGATACCAGTACACACTCTCCAAAGATAAACTAATGTAGTTGGATCATAATTTGAATAAATAACTATAACAAGGGTTCTATATGATAATATCATATGTGACATGTGAATGAAATTGAGAGATATTTCAAAAAACTTATCTACTGAAATTTGAGATGATTTTTAAAGGGATGAGTTGCTTGAAGCCACGGGGTTGGTGAATCCTACATTTTGGAATAATATAGAGGGTGAAGAAAGAACAAGTAATTTATTTATCAAATACATGGGTACTCTCGCTAAACATTTTAGTAAGTATATAGAAATCAATGGAGAGGAAGTTGAGGGTATTTTGTAAAAGGATTTACTAAAAAATAGTCAATCTTTTTTGAAACTATAATGGTTAAATAATATCAGTTGTTAATTGAACCAATAAAAAAAAGTTCTATTACAAGGCTATGGAAGAAATTATATCACAATAGTGTTCTGCAAGAAGAAATCAATGAATATTTTTGATTATATGAATTGTGCCAAACAATGATTTTAGGGTCAATGGAAGATGAAAGGGTATTTAGTGCATTATCTTTTGTTAAATCAAAACTTTAGAATAGATTAGATAAAAATATTGAGACATATTTGAGGTTGTATGTTTCAGGTTATGAAGTGGATGTGTTTCCATGTGATAGATCAATTTCAATTAGGAGTTGTTTAAGTGAAAAAAAAGGTGTCATGAATACAACTACAAAAAAAGATAATGAATATGCTAATGAGACACTACATATAAATGTCAGTGATGAAGCATGGGTTGCCAAAGGTTGTTTGAGATACCTGAGTGTTAGTTTATAGCTTTGTAATATGTATTTTAAATCTATCAAACAATATTTATGTTGTTTAATTCATCAATCTATTACATTGTTTATGAAATGCTTAATTGATTCAATTTGATTTCAGTTGTTTTCAATCTTGAGCTATGTTTTTTCCTATCTTTTGTAGTATACAATAGTATTCTTTAGCATTCTTTGCATTTTGAGTTACAAAAAATAGTACATATTTAGCATTCTATTTTTTCATTTTTTTTGACCTTTTAAAACCAAATTTACATTGTTAAATCAAAAGAAATTTTTATACAAAAAATGTTAAACAAAAATTTAATAGCTTTAAAACCAAATTTACAATAAAATAAACCAATTGAACATTGCAATGCATTATTACACATCATAGCCTAATATGAGTCTTAAGACATTTTATTCATTCAAGAAAAAAAGTTTCATGTACATCCATACAAATAAAAATTAAGACTCAAGAGTAAGGAATCCAAAATTACAAAATATAATTTAAATATTATAAAACATAAGTTTCCAATAATTACAAAACATAAGCATAAAATAATTCTTGAGCTCAAGTCTCATTGTGTAACAACTTGTCCTTTCACTTGTTGTTGGCTGGTAGTGATTGTGTTTTCTATGAGGATTGGGATCCCTAATTCTATAATATCTTTTGGTGCATTACTGATATTGGCAAGAGTTACCCATTCTTCTACAGTAGCATCTCCCATTGAAAGCAATGATGATTCTGATTCAGATTTCTATTTAAACAAAACCTAAGGGTCCAAGCTATTTTCTCTACTTATTTTCTTAAATGTATTATTTTTTTTATTCAATAAAACAAGTTTTTCCTTTAAATAAATTGCCACATAAATACTTTTGCATGCACTCCTCAGATGCATGTCAAGGACAACAACTTGGTTTTTCAGATTTGTATATTTTGACTACAAATGAGCAAACAACATTTAATTAGTTAATTGTTTTAAAATAAACTTTATTTTTTTTTTATTTTTTTTTAAATTACCACATACTTTTATTTTTTGGCATTTTTAAGATCCACAAGGCTTTTGTTTTTTCCCCATTTATTATAGTACACTTGGGATTCTACATTTAAGTTGTCAAGCCTATTTAACATTATATCAAAAATAAAATCATTAAAGTTATTATTCACCACAACACTTCCATAAATTTCTTGGTTAAATAAAAAATCAATTTTTTTAGTTGATGTTCCACTATTAAGTGCAATCGATTACATTGATTGTCATTGCAAAAATAGGCATTTATTTCCTAAATCAATACTTTTGCCTGATATTCCCATGTTTTTAAATCATCAAGGTTAGTAATAACAAAATCATTAACATAAGCTTTAGTAATATTCACCAATAAATTAAAAATTGGGAAAAACTACGTGGGTCATCTATTTATGGAATCTCTTCTACAGGACTCCCTTTGGTGCTGCTAGGTGGAGAGCTGGGTGTACAAGGTCACTATAAAGGCTCCATGGACTAAGATCCATGTATCATATCATGTGGGTTGAAAAAATCTATGGGTGCGCCATTGTCAATTCCCAAATACTCCTCATCTAGATCAATATCATGAAGAATTATGGTTCCCATTACACTACATAGACCACCAAGTGAAAAGTTTGGAAAATCAGAAGTTGTTACATAAACAGTGGCATGGTACTCTGTGTTAGCATAAATAAACATTTCCCAATTCTAGTATTTATAGGGTCAAGATGGGGTGGTGATAGTGGTGGTGGAAAATTTTTCCTTTGAGAAGAAGATCGACCAAAAAATTGGAATTAAAATCACTAAAATGACAAATAAAATAAATACAATATTAAATTAGCATTTAGTAAAAATGAAAAACTTAGTTTTATTTAGCACATCTTGCTCTTGCTATTGCAGATGAATTTTGAAAGGTCTACCAAACCCCCTTGGTGTTTGCAATATAGATTGCATTACTGTATATATAAAAAAGTATTAAAATATTACAATGATAAAATTTTCATTTTTGTTAATTCAATCAAAGCAAAGATAGTTTATGAAGCTATACTATCCACATGAGTGGAAGGCTATGTTTAAGGTGCAATTGAACTCCACATACATTTTATTTTTACTGATTGTTGCTTAGATATCTACAGAGATGATTTTGTATCTTCCTCCATGTCTGTTTCTACCATGGCCTCAAGAGTTTGATGTCCCTTAATTGTTGCATTTCTTTTGGTGATTATTTCATTTAATTTTTCTACAAGAAATAATCAAAATATTTTTAAATTAATGAGATCAATATTTATATAATTATTTGAATATAATTATAGTACAAAGTTCAAACTAAAACTCAAACTGACCTCCTGAGCTTCAAGGGAGAGTGCATTAACAAACATTGTGGGATTGAGAGTAGTTGGAACAATTATTGCTTAAAAATCAAAAAATGCCTCATGGTAAAATACAATGATATAATTAAAATAGAAAAGTTGAGAATTTTCATTATGCAAAGAAAAGTTTATATATCTTTAATTCTATTAGAAATGAAAGTGTACCAATCAAACAGTTGAGCATCAAGAGTATGAAGAATATAGATAAGACCCCAGAATGGAATGTCTAATGTTCTACCTTGAAAAACAATTATTACTTAGAAAAGTTCAAGCATCCCTAGTAAAAAAGGATTTTTCCCACATTCAACTCTTAGCCCCCCTTTACCATGACATTGAGGATATATAAAAAAAATTAACAAGGAAGAATAACTAACAAAAGTAAAACTAATCAAAAAATTGATTAATTATAAATTTAAAAATGTCATACCATCCAACTGCAATGTATAATGGGAATCCAAATATTTTTTGTCATCATCATTTAGCAAGGCCTTTATTGTTACTAGGTCCCCATCATTGTAAGGTAGACTTGTCAGTCTCTGGATATCCTCTAGATGGATTCCAAATGAAATATTACATGAGCTCAAGCTCATTTTAAACCAGGAGGAAATAATATCGAAGCTTTGTAATAGAAAGATCAACAAATAAATATCTATTTCATATTATGGCATGTAGATAATGTCATTAAATTTGTAAGGTTCCACCCATTGATTGCATGTGTCTTCTTGTTGTAGAATCCTTTATATGATTGTGCATGTTAAATTTTAGAAAGTAAGTTTGGTGTTTCCCTATTTGCCTCCATTTGTAGCTACGCCAGATGAGGTCTAGGTAATAGAAGTCATGGGTGCCAAGTTTATACTAAGATGGGAAATAGGTTTGTGGAAGTCAGGAAGATAGAGAGAAAGAATGGCAGGAGAGTAAGAAATGGGGAAAAAGTGCAAAATGAGGTGTGATTGGAAATTTTATAAGCATCCAAAGGGATATGGGTGAACATGTACAAGGCACAAAATATCACTAGTAGCTGCATGTCATGGCTGAGGCATCCATATGTTAGTGTCATGCATCACCACCTTGAAGATACATGTCTATCCAACATGAATGACCATCTATATGATGTGGACATGTCATGATACAGATGCATGTTGGCCCCTGGTAGGTTACTATCATGCATCTACACCATGAAAGTGATCATCTAAAGGATGTAGGTGGTTATATATAACATGCAAATGCCTGATGATAACCTATTGACACACATATACATTATGTATATGACCCTCTATAGCATGTAGGTAGTCATCTACATCATGTAGATAGCCATCTATATGGTGTAGATGCTCATCAGTATGGAACCTATTACTATAGTGCACTTGCATTATGCAGACAATCATCTATAGTATGAAAATGGTCATCTACATACTATGTATACATATTGGCATGCTACCATCATGTGTTTGTACCATATGCTCATCTGCATCATATGCTCGCTTATCTGTATCATATGGTTTCTTTCATACATCATACAGTCATTCAATTATACCATGTAAACATTCATTTATAGTGTGAAGCTACATGCCTATGCCATGCAAATGTTTATCTACATCATGTAGACACTCATCTGTGATAGAAATGCTAACATTTGAACTGTTCATTCTCTCAAGGGTCAAAAACTAATTAGGCTAGGCTTGTATGATTTACCGTGTGGCATCACATGATTTTCCTGAACAACTATACGTCTTTTAAATTGATTTACCACCATTTTGAATCCAATTCCCCTAAGAACCTCCAAGGATTTTTTAATATAACCCTCTAAAATTAACCCTGCTACAATATAACTATGGAAGGAATAATTTTTATTTATAACTTTGGGATTGATATATTGGTATAAAAAGGCCCCAAATATTTTGAAGTGGTCATTTTCATCATCCTTCAGTTATAAGTTAATTTTTTACAATACTACTACTACTACTACTACTACTAATAATAATAATAATAATAATAATTATTATTATTATTATTATTATTATTATTATTATTAATGATTGAAACATAGCATATGTATTTTAAGGGATTGTACCAGAATGACCCCTCATGCTTGACAACTTCATCGATTTAGGCTAACACATTCAATTGTGGAAACACAACATGGCCACAACCTTTAAATATGAAGGTTGGAAATTCTTTTCCACATCCAATGTGAGATAATTCCTAGTGCATGACCAAAGGATCAAGGAAAAAATATAAATCTCAATCATAGTTGCAAGGTTGAAGCAGCATGATAGACAAAAATCTTAAACTTTGATTCTGAGCAACCAAAGTAGATAAGAATTACCTTCATGCCATCAAAAAGACGTTTATAGGATGTTTCACAACATAATTAAAAATGGTATTGATAAAATGCAGGCTATCATGTAACTATGGAGGTTTATTTTATGGCCAATAAGCAAGATGGAAGGTGTAGTCAGCAATTGGGCCTAGGTTTACAATGTATTAAAGCCATGACAAGAATGTTTCACACCAATCATTAAATAATTTTTTTTTAATCAAAAATATAAGTAAAATCATATTATTTGCAGGTTTATGATGATTTTGTTCATATATTTATTTTCTAAAAATGAATAGAGATAGGGACATTATATGTAATTCAATAATTTCATATAATACCTACTAACATATAAAAAAAACTAAATAAAAACAAACTCCTAATAAATAATGTTTCCTAGTATATGATCCCTTGGGCACCCGTAGAATGAGTGTATAGATTGATTAGTGGATACTAAGTAATTCACTATTTATTTACTTTGAATAAACTTCTCATTGGATTATGTTTCATACTACTTCACAATATGACACCCAAATTATTTTACATTATCTTATATTCCTTGGATGAGGATGAAAAGTAACACTAAAACAAGGGCAAAAAGCATGGGGAGTCCACCAATATCATTCAACTCAAGAATCCTTCTCAAATTAATAAGCTTTCTCAAATGGTATCAAATTTTAATAAAATATTTATATATGGAAATATAAAAATCATCATGGTACAAGAATGGCTCCCTCACATAACTATATCTAATGGAGAAAAGGTTGTCACTATACATTAACACCAATATTAGCTGCTATTATGATTTCAATTATGTATTTGTGATACATATATGAGCTTTTCATGTAAGTGGTTTAATTAAAATTAAATATTAATTATGAGATTGATAACACTTTTCTCAAAGCCTTTATAGAGGCCTTTAGCTACATAGCATAATATAATGATTATAGTGTGTACTATCTCACCTAAACAAGACTTTCTTTTTCTCCTTCGATACCCAATCAAAATATAAAATAGAGTACCAAAAAACAATAACAATGAGAATAAACATATAAACAAAAGATTTTCCAACAAGTTGTTAATGCATTGGAAACATCCTTCATAAGTAAAATTGCACAACAATAAGGGAATTCAAAAAAATATCATTTTTTTTGCTAACATCCTTTCAAAAAGAAATTGTGCAATAATAAAAATATTAACAATATTTGTGAGTAAGATGATACTAAGATGGTCGGTAAAGTCAATATCATTGCTTCTTTTATACTACTATACTATCAAAAAAATATCAAAAAGCTTTGCTAACATCCTTTTCAAAAAGAAATTGTGCATCCTTTTCAAAAAGGAATTGTGCAATAATAAAATATTAACAATAATTTTGGGTAAGATGACAACTAGGATGGTTGATACAATCAATATCATTCCTTCTTCTATACTACTCTACTATGTTCTACTTAGATATTTCTTCTCTCTTTCCCAAATACAACTCTGTAGCATCCCCCTTCTCAATGCCAATCATGTTTTTTTTATTGGCAACTTTCTCACCATAACTATGATCAGGACATTAATTACAACATGGGTTTCTTATACCCTCAACTTATTTTTCCATTTTAAATTTTACAACATTTTAATCCATATGGTTTCCTTACTTTCTTGTAGGATTTGTCAAGCTTGTATTGTATCACAATTTCTGATTTCTATTTCAAGTTCCACCAACACCTTTTTAAGCTATATGCATTTTATTTTTAAATGTTTCATCCATTATTATCCTTTGTTTTAAAAATTGTGAAGTTATAGCTTTGTATTTTAGTGCCTTTATCTTTTCCCATGCTTAAGCTTATTTAGGTTATTAGCCCTTTTCAAAACATAATATTTTTTCATATTTAATTGTGTGCCAAACCAACTCAACTAGATTATGAGGTACACATTGTCATAGAATTAATTGTTGGGAATTTTTTTAGTTGTGGATATTCATTGTCACAAATCCTATTTTTTTGGGTTGACTTAGATATTATTTGATAGAAATATACATACCCTTACCAACTCATCTCTTCATCAATATACATTTATTGTCATTAGTATAAACTTGTGATATTGCACATCAAATAAATACATCACTATACCTTTATGGTATGACAAGTATAACATTAATTTTGATAATAAACATAAATAACAAAAAATACCATCATCCACTATGGTAATCATAGTTGCATATGCCATATAATTGTTTTTAAATTCAAAGAGTAATATAAATCCATGAACATAATTAATAACAAAATATAAACAAACTCTCATATATGTTCTAGCATATTAAGTTACTTCATCATGTGAAAACAAAGTATATGTCTATGAAATCCAAATAACATCATAATAGATCAAAGAGGGGGCACTTGAGATGATAAAATAGGTGTCTCATAGCTGGGCACTACATAGAATTTAAATTAAGAGCTTATTAACACACAAGACAACATACAATATTTGTAAAATAATTTATAAAATAGGCACACATAGTAACAAAAGTGAAAAAATGGGGAAAGGGCCTAGAAAGACACACTAACCAAAATTGAATGACTTGATCTTGGTCATGATCAAGATTGAATTGTTTGTTTTTGGTCAATAACCAAAACTGATGAGAATAGAAACAAAGGATGGAGGAAACAAAATGAAGAATCATTAAACACTAAAGAGAGAGAAAATATTAAGAATAAAAAGAGAGAACATGACCACATATAGTAATAGAGATTCACAAGAGAAACAAATGTGTAAAAAGAGTCACAAGTATCATAGAATTATAAGAAAAATGTCAATAAGAGCCAAATATCCAAAAGTACATTTTTTATGGTAAAGGGGTATTAGGTCAAGAGAGACTGCATTAAATCCCAAAATAAATGCACAAGTGAAATCTAATATAAATATAGTAATATAAAAATAAATACAAATCTAATTTGTGAAAAAACAAGATTTTAAGATGCTTAAAACTTGACAAAGAAGGTTGGTAGAGAAATACCTGAATTATGACTTACCTATGCACTGGGAGTTACTGAAAATAATGAAAAACATATCATGAGGTAATTCAAAAATATAACCATAAAAATGATAATTATTAGATGATGTGTAGAAAATGACCACTTCCAAATTGGTTCGATGGTACCTGACCACTTTCAAACTGGTTTGATACTCCTTGTCTAGTTAAAAACTCTCTGATAATGTCAAAATAATTTAAAACTGAAGATGTATTCATCAACTTATGATTAACAAAAACCTTTATTAGATTTTTGATTTGATAAACAAAAATTTAAGAATTCATTCTCATTATTCTAAACCTTAATTCATTCTAAGAAACCTTGCAAGAGCATAAAACATTGGTGTAATTATAAGGGGTCTAGATTAGTTAGACCCATTTTCTCAAACAATGTGACAATAAACACTAATGTAGTCTAACAATAAATATTGTGTATATGAATATCCCAGTATTTATCCATGTATAATATGCAAGCAAGTAGTCAATTATATACATTTTTTCACTAATCTTTCTTTTGGTATAAGTATGATTTTGTAACACTGCAATAAATAGTCATGCAACAAAAAGAAGATTATATGTGGATAAACCAAATCACTATCACTATGATGTGTGATATCTCCATGTGATTCTTGATTCTAAATACATTAACATGCTTATGTATATATATACTTCTTGAATTCAAGTTAATACCTTGTCAGCATGCAAACCAACCTTGTGAAAGCAAGAAATTTGATAATCATGGCACAATAAACCATACAAAATAGGGAAAATGATCCAAAAACCCCACAACCAACCTAACCACTATCAAAATAGTTCGATAGAGGGAAAAATAGTATGACCTAGTTTGATACTAGTCAAGCTTAATAAAAACATTAAAACATAAATCTAGTGATTTAAGGAGCATCGTGAGGCAAACAAATAACTAATCTAAACATTCTCAAACATTATGGATTGCATGGTGATATTACTATTGACCCTCAATATCCCAAAAGTAAATATGCAAGATCAAGGGAAAGTTGATCGGAGCCCAACACACAAAAACATGTGCCAATAAAAGCTTAATCTAAATCAACGATCCATATATACATAAACACACAATAACATAGAAAATACTAGGCCTTTATCAAAATTATGTTTTTATACACATATATATACTTATTCCAATGCAAATGAATAGTCATGTATCCAAATTATGTGTCTACATATAAATGATACACCATTTTTATCCATTTGTATTTTTTATATAATTATCTCATTTATTAATTGGGCATTAATATTGTATTTTACATGTTTTATAATGCTTACTTAAATTTAATATATTTATTTGTATTACATTAATGATTATATAAAAATTTATATGTTAGGAATATAATTTTATTTTACTTTATTTAATCATTATATAAATAATTTGTACGTAACTAATGAATAATTAGATAATGGTAAGCTTAACACTTATATAAAATATGTTTTTCAAACAATGTTATAATTTTTTATTAAAAATTTCAAATCCTAAAATGATATCCATCATAAACAAAAAAACTTATGTTAGAATTGTAGACAAGAGATCCTTATATAGATAATTCAAAGTATAATACCTAATTCTCAGTGATCCCACCCAAGGATAAAATAATAAATGAACTAGTTATTAAATGCATTTGTTACAACAATTAATATATAGAACTTAATTGCACTGTTCTTAAGATTATGCTATGTGGAAGCCTCAAATATTTAATAAGCATAACAAATTTGCATATATATATATATATATATATATATATATATATATATATATATATATATATATATATATATATATATATATATATATATATATATATATATATATATATATATATATATATGAGGGAAAAGGGCCTCACCCAATTACAAACAAAAATTGGCATTCAACAAAAAGCTAAAATATGAACAACCAATAGAAAACCCAGAAATAAGATATACCAAAATAGGCCTTACAACCAAAGAAGATTACATTGGAAGAACAAAGACTGGAGCTCAAAGAAATAAGGCAACAAATATAAGACATAAGCTATAAAACCCACTTCTATGCCTCTTAGAACAAAATGTAGCACCTTGTCATGCCCCTCCTTTGATAGGGACATCATGGAAGACACTTAGCCTTAACTTATTCCTGAGGGATAAGGGACAACCAAGAAGGGAAAGAGTATTAACTATTTTTGACCAAATATTTGTAAAAGGTAACTTTTTGGAAGTTACTTTATGTTTCTTATTTCACTTAAAGAGGGGACCTTTAAGGGTCATGGAGGCTTAAGTGATTTAAAAAAATATCATAAGAAAAGATCTTTTATTTATTTAAAGTTACACTCCCTTCCTCTTTTGGGTAACACACTTGGAGGGCTATAAAGATAGAAGAGGAATCATTTGGAGAGGTTATGCTATTATTGATATTCAAATATTTTTCATTAAGCACTAAAAACTTGAGCCATTACCTTGAAGATGGAAACCTTCAAATCAAAGAGATTGAGGATACAAACCCTCTTTCTTCTGTGGGGTAACTCCATTTAGAAGCCAACATTGTTCTTCAAATTTAGGAAAAAGACAAAATAAGGGTTTTTTAGGTGGGCAACTTGCTTGTGGAGGTTGGCACTTAGAGTACTAAGTAAATCACTATTGTTGGAGGGTCATTTTGTGCACTAGCATCATTCTAGATTTTATTATGATTTTCTACAATTGGGGTGACTTGGTATTTGAATTATGGGAGAGGGTTGTTGGGCTTTTCCAAGCCTAAATAATATTTGTAATTTTCTTACATATATTTCTCTATTTTTGAGGAATTTTCTAGCACGTTAGATTGGGGAAAATTCCATATTATTTAGATATTTAGATCTAAACTATGGTAATTGGTATAAATTAGCATATTTTATGGTTGAAATTTCATGATTTAGTGCTCCATTAGTCATTGAAAATTTTTCAATAATTTTAATAATTTATTTCATAATTTATTAGATCATTTATGAGGTCTAAAAATACTTTTTTGGAGTTGTAAGGGCAAGTATTAATTTTGTAATTTTATTCTAATTTTGGCACCTAGGGTTTGAAGAGGAATATCCATTTTTGGAAAGAAAGACTCACTTGTTGGCTTGCCTTTTTGTGTCATTTAATTCACCCTATTTTTAGGCTAATTTTGGAAGGTTGATTTCAGTTAGGGTTTTTTGTATGAAAAATAAGAAAACTGATTTTTACCATAGGGTTTGTAGAAATTTTAGAATTCAGTGATTTGTTTGAGTTTGGAACATTTCAATGGTATTAAAGCAAATTTCTCGGCCAGATGTGGGGTGTGAGTAACTTAAATGGATTAACAACCTAGGTTTTTTCTCAAAGAGTAATACAAAGATCCCATTCATAAGGTAGGGATGAAGAAGAGGACAATGGATGAAGCCATGGATGAATTATTGCAATCCATAGAGAATTATCTAATGGAACTAAAGGCACTAAGTCCCAAGGTTATGGTGAGGTCTATGGGGTTAATCCCTAGACCTCAAAGGTATCTTTTAGAAGAAGAGAAGATTTAACTACATGTGAATGATGAGATTCAAAGATCAAAAAATTTGGGGTAGCTAAGTAGTGAAATTTATTTGTTTCACAATACAAAGATTTTAGAGCAGCCAAAAGATTTGTTTCCACTAAGTAAAGGGAAAACAATGATTGAATTTTGTAAGCCATAAGAATTAAAAATACAAGGGTATCCTAGTGAAGGTCTCCAACAAGCTATGGAACAACGAATAGGGTTACAAATGGTAGCCCCTAAAGGGGAAGTAACAAAAAAATTAGAACTTCCCAAGGTGAAACAAGAAGTTATTCAACAACTTCATGAGCCATCAAAAGAACAAGCTAAAGATATTTTATTTATATATGTCTATTTATCTTCTAAAGTTTATAAGCATGATAGTAAAGTCATAAAATATGTAATCAAGGAGCTTGAGCCAAAGGATGAAATTGAACAAAAAAGGGCATCACTTGTTGTATACTAACTATTCAAGTTTGAAGAAATTGCACCAACCTTCGAATACCCACTGACTGATTTTTAGAACAACCCTACAAAGAGTCATGTGATCTAAGAAAATATTAGAAATATTAAGGATATAAGGCATGAGGACTCATTGACTCAAGTTCACAATTATTGACACCAAGAGGTATGGGATCCTAGTAATTTTTTGAGTTTTACAAAGGTTCTCAATTCTAATTTTAAATTCTTTATGGCCGATTATATGGGAATAAAGAAAAAATCATAATTGTTTAGGGTATGGATGGATATAAGCATGCACATGTTGACATTGGAAGGTTGGCATACAAAAATAAGCTTTTTATTTGAAAACCATGGTTTTCACAAGGTTGGGGGTGTGGAACACATCTCAACCCATGTTTATTCAACAAAGATAGATGAACATTATGATGGAAACCAAAGGTATGAAAATAGTTAAAATTTATGGCTTTCACTTATGTCATCATTATATTTTTGTCATCTTGGAAAACATGTACATATTTTGGTATTTGGAGATGACTATCCTTTAATCAATTTCTAAGGTATGCTAGATGGGACCGCAACATTCTCCTTTCACATTGGTTTTGGTTTATTTGATAAACATACTCATGCAATAAGAAATGTGAGTTATAGGGATGAAGATGTTGTGTTGGCAAATGGAGACAAGCATGTTAATCAAAATCTAAGGTATGGAGGTCTTCTATATTTATTTTTATCACTAGATTATGGTCATCATGGGCTACATGCCAAGATGGATGTTAGAGGCCTTAATTTCAATATGGTTGATAATTTATTCATCCTATACATCCAAATAAAATTCATAAGGGACAATATATGGATTGTAGTGAATTATAACAATTTGGTGAAGGGTCAATAGACACAATTCATGATTCACTCATTAGAACCAAATTGTAAGCTTAATGCCATTCAAGTAATTACAGTCATTAAGGTGATAAATTTTTAGTTTTAATCAAATTTTAAGGGATTTTAAATCATATGGTGTGAATATAATATCAATGGGAATGTATTGATTCAAAAGACCTTCTTTATTGCAAGTGCGAAGGTTGTTTCCGTCATCATTTTCAGGGAACCCAACAACATGCATGCAGTCCTAAAAGTAAATTCAGTCATATATTGGGATAATATTTTAAATATTGATGCTTTTGGAGCATATTTATCCATTATATATTTGGTTATAGCCAACATTATCATAATTTCACATGAGATGATGCATTACTACATCCATGATATGATGATACTTTCTATTTCACACATTGCAATACTAGTGTTTTCTTTGGAAAGCTGTAATTTGGGAAATTTGATTATGTTTCCTTGGTTTAAAATATTTTTTGAAGGAAATCCGATAGGGGCAACAAGGCAAGTTGATTTTCATAAGTTTTATCACCCAACTCTCATGAAGGAAATGGGTCACATACATGGCATGTTGAGCAAAGAAAAAATGGGAAAAGGTTACCCATACAAAAAAATCAATGAATAGGGCATAGGGAAGCCTCTAAGGTATGAAAAAAACTTTGAAATTCATCCTTGCATGAGCTAGTTTCTAAGGCATGTTAGAATGTGGTTTCTATGGCATGTTAAAATGATCAAGGTTTTGTTGAAGGGAGACCATGCTAGCTTACTGCGAAGGTATGAAGAGAATTATTTAATCTTTTTTCTCTAAGCCCTACAAATTTTTAAAATATATTTTTGAAATTAGTATTGAGGGAGAGTGAAATTACATATGCAAAGAGAATTTAAAAAATCAGAAATTATTCATGGGAAATTGTTTGCAAATGCACTTATAAAATTCTAAGTTTTTAATGTTAATTCAGCAAAATATATTCTAAAATGTGATGAACAAAGTGTCAACGCAGCTAGATAAATGCACCCCAAATTTTGAAATCAAGAGGACACTTGGTGTTGGTAGTAGTGAAGGGATAAATGAGCAAATTCAGCTGAATATATGCCCATAAAACAAGGTGAAAAAGATAAATGTATAACACCTTATAAGGTTTTAAATTTCAAAGAAATATGGGTCTTTCCTTGGGGATGAAGGACCAATTTATGCACCACTTCCCCAAGGTATGCAACCTCAATGTTTATGGGAATCAACATGTGCTCCCAAGATCATCAAAAGGTATATAAGGGGCATCTATTTAACATTTCCTAGTTTTGATTTCTTTTGTTTGCTTGGGTCCATAATGTTTTATTTATGTGGCAAAGACATGAAGGGTTTGTTGGAAGCCAAATTGGTGATAAATTGGTTGGCTCCATTAAAGATTTAAAAGGCTGTTGGAGGTCAAATCAGCCCACATAATAAATGGTTCAGGTTTATGAAGGAGTTGGTTCATTCCAAGACAAGAAGTCAAGTGAATATATAGACCAAGGGTGGAATTACCACTTCCACATATGAGTTTCCAGCCCTTGGGAGGTTTGAAATTGAGAGTTTGAGGGGTGGAATCAAGGGTATATGTAGTTATTATGAGTTTCATAAGGCAGAATACACTTGGGAAATCAATATTTTAAGAATAAAAATCATTTAGAGGTCTGATAAGGAGGATTTTAGGGGTTGTAGCATGCCTAACAAAGAGGATTTTTCAGCCATACCCCATAAAGAAGACATTGCCAAAGATACAAAAGTGAAGGGAAGATATTTTTTTGGACTAATGTGTTTACTTCTTGTGCAGATGTTGATATAAGGTAAATCAAGGCCCTAATACTTGAAGATCACCTTGCTGAAATACATTTTTATAGCCACCTTTGTGATGCCAAATCTGATTTTTTTCTTGTTTTCACCATCTTATGGGTTTTTTTCGAATACTTGGGCTCAATGACAAGAAGAAAAAAGATGTGGTACTAATATTTTTTCATTTTCATATTGTTTGAGCATTAAGGGAACTTTATCTACAACAATAAAAAGCTTTATCAAGAGGGGAATTTTCATTGGGAAAGGATTAGGTTTGAGTTTTTCACAAAGCCTAAGGTGGAAATAACACTTTGGTTACTATTTTTGCTTGAGTACAAGCAATATTGGGTAGGTAGGTTTATCATGTCCCTCTTTTGATAGGGACATCATGGAAGACCCTTAGCCTTAACTTATTCTTAGGGGCTAAGGGACAAGTAAGAAGAGGAAGAGTATTAAGTGTTTTTTATTGAATATTTGTAATTGGTACCTTTATAAAAGTTACTCTATGTTTCTTATTTCAATTAAAGAGGGGACCTTTAAGGGTCATGGAGGCTTAAGTGATTTAAAAAATGATTATAAGAAAAGGTCTTTTAATTATTTTAAGTTACCATCCCTTCCTCTTTTGGGTGCCACACTTGGAGGGATATAAAGGTAAAAGAGGAATCATTTGGAGAGGTTATGCTATTATTGATATTTAAATATTAGTCATTAAGCATGAAATACTTGAGACATTTCCTTAAAGATAGAAACCTTCAAAGCAAAGATATTGAGGATGTAAAGCCTCTTTTTTCTATGGGACAACTCCATTTAAGAGCTACCATTATTCTTCAAATTCAATAAAAAGACAAAATAAGGGTTTTTCAAGTGGGTGACTTGCTTGTGGAGGTTGGTACTTGGAGTAAGGAGTGAATCACTATTTTTGGAGGGTCATTTTGTGCCCTAACATCATTTTATAATTTATTAAGATTTTCTATAGCTGGGATGACTTGGTATTTGACTTGTGGGAGGGGGTTATTAGGATTTTCTAATCCTAAATAATATTTTAATTTTTTTACATATATTTCCCTATTTTTGAGGAATTTCCTAGCACTTTGGATTGGGGAAAATTCAATATTTTATTCAAATATTAATATCTGGACTATGGTATAAATTGGCATATTTTATGGTTGAAATTTCATGATTTAGTGCTCCATTAGTCATTGAAAAATTGTCAATAATTCCAATAATTTATTTCATAATTCATTGGATCATTTGTGAGGTCTAAAATTACTTTTCTTGGAGTTATAAGGGCCAGTATTAATTTTACAATTATCTTCTAATTTTAGTATCTAGGGTTTGAAGAGGAATCTTCATTGTTGAAAAGAAAGACTCAATGTTGGCTTGACTTTTTGTGCCATTTAATTCACCTTATTTTTAGTCTAATTTTAGAAGGTTGATTTTAGCTAGGGTTTTACTATTGGAAAAATTAGAAAATATATTTTTACCATAGGGTTTATAAAATTTGTAGTGATTTATCTATGCTTGGGATATTTCACACCTTATTGTTGCTGGAGTCATTGATGGTTGATCCTTTTGGAAGGAAGTTCACGACCAGGGAAATAAAATCAACCACTCCACATTCCTCCCTATTAGTGTTGTTGATTAGAATGAAGATCAATGGAAGCCTATTGGTATCCCTATGTTGCATAGTGTTCAACCCTTCAATCGTAAGTAATTTCAAATCGAACAACTTAAGGAAGTTGATAAAGCATATTGATAAACTATAATTATAAATCATATTGCTATACTGCTTATTACATTTTTTCAAGGTACAGATCATAAAAATGTTTTGTCCTTTTTAAAAAAAAATTATAGTTTATTTTTCTTTTAACTTTTATACCTTGCCCCTTAAATGTTTGTATATTTATATACATTTTATTTGAATTTGATCTTACTTGGATAAATGGAATGGGTTGATAAAATATTTGTCAATATATACTTACTTGGATGGGAAAAAAATGGGATGCAATTTTACTAGATTGTGTAGAGAAGTAACTTGTGTATTCAAAGCTAATTTTGATTATTAATTGTTTACTTGTAAACCAAATCATGGTTAATATTTATTGATTTCTAAAATTGAATGAATCAATATAAATTAAACTTATCAAAACATTTTTGGTATTGTTATATTAAGGTTAATGTTTTTTTTTTTTGGGAAATAAATTGTTATAGACTTTAAATTACCTTTGAACAAAATTCATTTCTTTACTCAATTTTATAATGCAAATAATAATTGAATTTATTTGAAGTACCAAATAATGCAAAAGGTCCTTTATATTGATTGTAAGAAGCTAAGATTCAAATGAAGTACAAGTAATATGCATTATATATAAAGCTAACATGTCATTACTAACAAGGAAAGCTTACAACCATGTTCTTATTAACAAGGAATGCTTTAAAAATATCACAAAGAAGCCAACACAACTCTTAGAATGAATCTTATCACTTTAAAATAACATTACAATAGGCATTGATGAATCCATTTAACCTCAATAATTGCATTTATTGCAATATGCAACAATTTTGCATTGTTTTAAATCTTGTACAATTTAATCAATATTTTTAGAAAAACATTTTGGGTAAATATTTTCATATCTAAATTCATAAATTCATTAAAATTTTTAGACACCAAAAATTTTCACATGATGGTTCCAAATGTCGCAATTCTCCTAGACCACCTCAGGACCCCCTTGGGCCCAACCATTGGCCTTTTGATTAGAAACTAGGCCTATCCTAAGTCAGTTAACCTTCTATCTAAAACCCATCTTTTAACCAACCCTACCTTTGACCCCTGACTACCAATGATTATGGTGATTGTCAATGGTCACCTTGATTATCAATGGTTAGGTTTCATCATCCAAATTAACTTAGCTCACCCTTAAATCCAACTTGATTTTCTATAATTAGAATGTCTAATTTGTGTACAAACCCATGCATGATGAAGTTAAAATTAGATAATAAGTTAGACCCCTTTTTAACATCTTGTTGCACATCTCCTTCCTAGCCTATAAGAAAAGAGGAGTAGGAGGTGAAAAGGGATCCATCCATAACTATCAAGAGATTTTGCATCTAGAGCTTCTTTTTCAAGTATTCTTCTATAAATCCAGTAATCCAACCATCAAGATAGAGAGCCAATTTTCCATCATCCTTTGGTTGATATCCAAGTACCATTACTCTATTAGAATCATGTTATACTCCACCAATGAGTTGATTGCCTCAACCATTCATCTGATCAATATTTGGTAAGCTAAGTATTTGTTTTCAATCTATCAATTACTTTGTTTGTATTTCATAATTATCGTATCAC
Organism: Torreya grandis; assembly: GCA_037957365.1. NCBI lineage: Eukaryota > Viridiplantae > Streptophyta > Pinopsida > Cupressales > Taxaceae > Torreya > Torreya grandis. Next base: position 1,833,267 of record JARHVA010000042.1, read on the forward strand.
AAACCATCTCCCAATATTTTCTTTTGTAATCTCATCAATATTACTCTTTATCAACCTAGACCTAACACATAGTAATCATCGATGATCATCCTGACCACTGATGGTCTGTCTAATTGTCGATGATTTCCTTAACCACCAATGATCACCCCAACTACCGATGGTCATCTCAACTATAGATGATCACTATGGTAGGAAATAACAACAAACTATTTTCACCCACTTACCCTCAACCAAATCCACTTTTATTTTTGTCTGCCTATTCTCAGACCCCCAACCTATTTTATGAAGCACACCCAACCTGTTTAGCATTAGTATCAATTTTATCATTGCTATATTAGTCATTTTAACCATTGTCTTTATCAAGCATTCCTTATGTTCATTTTTAATACATTTTGATATTGATGAAAGTACTTTATATTCTATTTTATAAATTTAATTGTTTAAAATATGTAGATTGATAGCCTCCAAAGAAGTTCATGATTCTAGGATCTAACTAGCACTAGGCAATCCACCTAGCTATCTATCTAACCAACCATTTTATTTAGTATTGTCTTATTTTCAGGTCATCCTTCCAAGCCAAAGAAGAGCTATTCACAATCATCTGATTTAATGCACGCACAATCGAACAAGTTTTTCAACCATACCCGTATCTAGTTTATTTTTCTTCATTTCTCAAATATAAGCTAAAATTCACTGAAACATTTTGGCATGTTTGGTGGGACCTTGAGTCTCTACCCAAGTTCCTTTTTTTTACATCTATATACTTTTCTCCATATTATATGCTCATAAACAAAATTAAAATTTCTTTTGGGTTTATAATCAATTACATACATTGATTACTTGAAAGTTTAGCTCACAAAGTTTAAATTAAATCAAAGTAATTCAATCGTAGATTCACTTTTGTTTCACACACTAAACCAAACCACATATAAAAACCAAACATTAAATAACTTGAGACAAGGCCCAACTATGATTTCTAGAGGTCACCATACCCTTTCTCGATGATCCTACTTGGAGGTCATTACCAAGGGGAGAACTAACTTAGTTCTCTGGTTGAGTATAAACTCTAGAAATCAATATATATTGGCTAAGCACCCAACACCCTTATCATTATGATGTGTGAAGTGAGGGGGTAGGCCCCAATACCAAGCCACATGTTGATTCCCAATACAGATCCTTTTGAGAGCCTAAACACAACCTAAAACCAACCATAGACTTATTTTCTATTAACCACTCTAAAAACCAATATCAGTCACACCATTTCTTGAAAGCTTAAGGCATAAGCCAAAAGAGTGACTAAAAATCACTTTAGGACTTGACATAATTTTTAGTGTGTGTTTGATTTCCTTGCTTATTTCTTATCTTCTCTATATTTGAGTGGTGAGATTTTTTGTATATTCTCTCTCCCTTATCTTATATGGTTATAACTCACCAGTAGGAAAAGAACCTAGTAGAACAAAACCCATCACCAAGCTAATCAACTTCTTCTACCTCCTCATCCATGGAGTATATTTTTGAACTAGAAAACTCTCCTTATGCTTTGGGAAGTCCTTTCCCTTAGGAAGTTCCCCAAAGAGATACAAACTTTACCACATTCTTAGATACAAACCTTGTGGCCCTTTAACATTATTTTAACACCATGCCTCATCGTGCCCCTACTTTGGTTCCACCTGTGAACCCATCTTACGGCATGCCTTCCCACCTTATGGGAAACACTTTTATTCACATGGTCACCACCCAACCATTGACTACCCAAGCTTCTTAATCTACCAATAATCCCTTTGATACTATTATGGAAAACCAACCTACCCAACCCACAAACACACTCATACCTTTTACCCCCACCAACAACTCCTCTACCTTAGGAATAACCCAATTGATAACCACCTATACTCCCCTCACCATGGAAATACCTACCACTATTATTGCCAACCTTCCTTTGGCTACCCCCAGTTCATTAGTCACTACTTTACTTCAAAATCTTGTGGTGTCTATACCTTCCACCTTACCACCAATCAGTACAAAGGTCACTACTCTTTTTTTTATTACCAACCCAACCATAGCTTTTACCTAACATGTGCCCATTATACCAAACTTGGGTTACATCCCTAGCCCACAAGGGCATGTACCTATACCTACTACCCAACCACCTGCATCCACCTATCCCTACATAGTATTTAACCAACCACTAGTATCCACATATCAATATGTGGTAGCTTCTCAACCCCTACTAATTATCAATATGTCACCCAACCACAACCAAAATATGCACCTTACAACCTTCCAAGTGCACAACCCTAAATAGATATAATGAAAATGCTCATGGATAAAATGACTAATTTAGAGTCATCCATTCTTGGAGCTCACAATATCCTATCATATGATCAGATCTACAATAAACCTATCCACCCATATGTCCTTATCAAACCATATCCTCCTCAGTGGGAAATTCCCAAGTTTTCTAAATTTCAATGTAAGGAGGACCCCCAATAGTACCTCAAGGTATTTAGGCATGAATGTTATTTGATTGATTATGATGATGCCCTCCTTATTCATACCTTCTTGATGTCCTTGTCGTGTCCAACATTGGATTGGTATAGTGCCATAAAAACAAATTCCTCTTCTCTTTCACCTAGCTAGCCCAATTTTTTTTGAATCACTTTTCAATAAACATCTCCAAGAAATTTTCCATCATTGACCTTTACTCTATCTGGAAATTTGATGATGAATATATTAATAATTTTATATCCCATTGGAGAAGCTTGATCAATCAACTTTACTTTTCTTTACCTCAACTAAAACTGATAGAAATTTTTTCTCAGGCATGTACCAAGCACATCTCTTCTACATCGTGTGTCCATAGCTTTAGAACCTTTGACAAAGATTTTATTATGACATGTAAGTTAGAAAATAGAGCCATCGATGAAGGAAAGTTAAAGCTGAAAAACAAAAACTCTACCTACAAAACAAATGAGGCCTCTTCCTCTAAACCAAACAACCAAACCAATACCAATGCACTAATTAATGGAACTACAAATACAGTTGTCTTTAAGACCACTCTTCCACCATCTTTCAAACAATCAAATTCTTATAACTCCATAAATTAAAACACGAGAAACCAAAACTATAACAATCAGAAGAAAAATTTCACTCCACTTGGGGAGTCTTATGCTTCAATCCTAGAAGTTGTTAAAATTTAATATCATACAACTTTCACCTATCAAACCCCCTCAACAATTTGATTCTTCTCATCTTGCACCTAGTTAATACAACATGAATAACCTATGTGATTCCTATCAAGTAGTTGGGAATGACATTAGTAGGTGTAATACCTTAAAAAATGTTGTCTAAACCCTCATTTATAAGGGGGAACTCATATTGGACAATCCTAACGCACCTTCGAACCAAGCCTTTGAATTTTTAGACAACCTTTTCCCAATCATGTACCTACCAAAAATTAGAGCAACAAAGCTGTGTTAGGATAAAATAAAACACAAATTTATTTCCAAATCACATATAAGAGAAACTATGAAACAAATCAATCAAACATGTAGAAAATAATCATAAACATGAACAAAATAGGAGACACCTTTAACATGGTTCACCCAAGATGGGCTACATCCACCAAACTTGTCCAGTATATTATTTTTTGTAATACAAGGGAGAAACAAATCCTGCAACAAACCTTATTACACCTCTCTACCTTTTTCTACCTCCTCTTTATGTGAAATCTATTTTTCCTTTCATCTTAGCCATGTAACAATACATTTTAGGGCAAAAAACATATAAACATAACCTCTACCATCAGATCTAGAAACCTTTAATCAATGGCCCGGATTGACTATGAAATTATAATTTTACAAGGCAATTTTCATAAAATTCTCACTTTAGGGGCATTGCCCCTAAAACCTCACCTTTCAACCCCCCATGCCATCATGGATACAAAAATTGGGATCCAAAACCTAGCTAAAATAACATCATATTTTCAACCTCTGATCCTGGAATACAATCAAGCTCCACACCTAACAAGCTAAGTCTTTTTATGACACCCATACCATTAATATGGTTCTTGACACACTTATTAATGAAGAACTTACTGCCCAATCTACCTATTATTTTCCCTATCCACTTATTGTGGTAGTTGAGTTACCCTCTCTTCCTTTGGAGACCCAAAATAAGGAAGCACCCCTTTCTCCTCTTCCACTTCTTGAAGTAGTGGAGTCATCAACCCCTCTTTCAACTGACATACCAAAGCAAGAAACCATCACCACATTACCTTCTCCTTCAACTACTGAGCAATTTACTTCCCCTTTGGAGAGCATTCCCAAGAAATAAACCACAACACTTATGCTTCCCATAGAGGAACCACTTATCCAAAACTTGAATCCTTTGATTGAGGAAAAGGATGAGGTTGTCTTTCCACTTTCTCAACCTATGGGTTTATCTTTCAAATCCACCATCTAGGGAGCAATACCATTCTACAAACCATTCTCTAGACTAGTTTAGAGGTTGGAATTTGTCTCCAAACCTAATGTGGATTGAGCCACATTTTGGAAATAATTAAAGATTCTTTACATCACTAAATAGGAACCTTTAACCATATTATTGATATACCAACCCACCACTTCCATTATCTAGCCTCTATCATATCAACCCTACCAATCAAAACCTCTACCAACCCAATCATTTCTCAATCATCCAAAGAAACCAAGTCCTAAATAAATAAATCATCCTCTCCAACCAAACCAACTAAAAACCTTGACATCTTCCCTACACACAGACCTAATCATCCATCTGTGAAAGTGGAGCTAACCTCACTAGACCCACCAACCAAGCACCGAACTAGATTAACCAAGGAGGTAAAACCACTAAAATCCAAAAGGGACAAACTTCTACCCATATAAACCTTACCCTCTATCTTTGGGCCTCATCCCTCCACTTTGTTTAGAAAGTTGACTGTCTCACCCAAAACCCCACTGTCATTATTGGTTACACTGAAACACTTGATTTTTGACACACCCATCTTCACCAAGCCATCAATAGCCAATATAATTACCTTGAATCCCCCTACCTCCAATTTATTAACTTCCACCTTGCCAAAACCAAAACCATAAACTAAGAACAATATATTACCCAAACCTTCTATTACCAAACCCATTTCCAAAATGATGTCTATCTCACTAACCAAGGCCAAAACCTCTGAACCCTCACCATCTTTAGTTGAGCCTTACTCAACTATTTTACAAAGGTTATTACAAGCTTATTATTAAACCTTACCTACTATTAATCCATTTGACCCTCTCGATCCAAAACCAATTTGGTATAATGACTACCAAGTGTGTTCCTATCATAGGACACCATACCATACCATAAAGAACTACAAAGCTCTCCAAACCATAATCCATTAGCTCTATGATGAAGATGATCTATTAATATAGGAACCTCCCATGATTTTGTTTCCAATCCAATAACCAACAATAACTACCCAACACCTACGTACTCCCCCACTCTCACCTTAGAGTGACGAAGAACCAGGCCAATCACCTACCCCATCCCTTCCCTCCATTCATACTATCCATGTGGTTACGTGATCACATGCTCAATAAAATATAAGGGGAAGGATAAAGTGTCTATCCCATGTAAATACCCATCTTCCACCTCCCAACCAAGTCAAAATCAAGCACCTTCACCTTTAGCTAAACCCAAGGTATCTATCATGGGTACCTCCCAATCCAACCCCTCTGAATTAATCAAGAGAGTGGTTCTTAAACAAATTCACCAAACCAAAGTGAAGATGAGCCTGTATGAGTTTATTTATAATTCACCTCATCATCACTAAGTAATTATAGAGGAATTTCAATTGATAGATGTCCAACCTAAAGATCCTCAACCTCTAGTGGCCTTTATTGGTGCTATCTAAATTTTCAACCTTATCACCTTCAAGGATTTGGAAATACCTTATTTCAATCCTAATGACCCAGATCCCCCTCTTTTTATTACTTCCTACATCAACCAAACTTGTATCAAATAGGTCATGATCAATGGGGGAGCCAGTATTACTATCATCTCCTCTCATGCCTATGATCAACTTAAACTACTAAATAATGTTATGTCTAAAATCTTGGCCATCCTTTGATCTTTTAACAATACCATGGCCACTACTATAGGAATTTTTATCCTTCATATCCATGTAGGACCTCACACACTCCATGAATTCTTTTATGTAGTGGAAGGAAAATTTTAGTATAATGTTTTATTAGGATGACCTTGGATTTGCTCTATGGGTTGTGTACCTTCTATCCTTCATCATTGAATCAAATGTGAGCATGAAGGTCAAGTTTTCACTATACAAACTGACCCAAGTCCATTTTTATCATGCAACATGAATTATCAACCTAATGAAATATTCTTACCTCTATCTAGCACACCCTCATCAACCAAAGAAAATCCCTCAACCACAAAGGATGAACCCATATCTTCTTTTACTGATGAGGAATCTACTATTTCATCCAACCCCTTAGACTAAATTCATACCATAGATCACTTGGAATACACATTCTAATGTCTTTCACTAGGGGAGTATCACCTCCTAACCCTTAATGCTTTCCCTACTCCCTAAAAATATGGGAAACTTGACCACCAACCTGGGTGTGACCCCAATATCAGAGCCATTTTTCCCTTTGGACCTTCAAATTATCAAACCTATTTCATCTATGGGGGAATTGATAAAACCCTTGGCACTTTTTCAACCTCTTCTTCACCTTGACCATTCACCTCTAGCTTTTCCTATCTAGATAAACCAAACTTTTCCAAGACATACCTCCATAGGTGTGCTTGGAAAGGATTTAGTCTAGGATGATATGAGCATGTCCCACATGATTTGATTTCCATTAAGACTAGAAAGCCTTATGAGAATCATGGCCTCAGTTTCATTCTACCCAACAAGAATAAAACCAAACCACTTACCATCATAAGTGTTGAAGAAGATATCCCTTTCTCACCAACCCCTTCTCTACCTGAGTGTGTAAATGATGACATCATCCTACCTAACTTTTTTTCATCAACATGATCATTCTTATAACCCTAACTTATCAAAAGGATAGGGTGATTGTAACCATCCCTTTGACCCATCCTAAGATGATATGAGATGAATCTCCTACCATTAACATTGTTCAGTGCTAGGATGATGATTCCATCCTCACCTATCTTGGTGCCCCACATTCTTCCATCCACAAATATATTCTTCTAGAGAATTTAACCATGTTGAATAAATCCATCATGGATATCAATTTTGGTACTTTGAACAACCCATGCATTATCAAAATTGGCAATCATTAAATTTTGAGGAACTTTAGGACTTCCCCTCTTTCCTCAAAGATTGAATCATAACATTCACTTTGTCTTATAGTAACATGCCTAGAATCAACCCTTCCATTACTACCCACAACATAGTCATCCATTGTGATGCCAAACCTATCAAGAAAAAACTTTGATGAATGCACCCTCACATATCCCTTCTCATCAAAGAAGAGCTTTAATGTCTCCTCTCTATCAATTTCATTTAACCCATTGATTACCCCAAATGGGTCTCGAATGTCATGCCTATAACCAAAGCCATATGGATATTATGAATTTATGTGGACTTTTGTGACCTCAATATCACTTTCCCTAAAGACAACTTTCCTCTACCAAGAACCGACTAGCTCATTGATCTTATAGCTAACTACAAAATGTTATCTCTCATGGATGGATTCTTGAGTTATAATCAGATCTTGATTGCCCCTAAAGATCAACACAAAACCACATTTATCACACCATGAGGAACCTTCTACTATAGAGTCATGCCTTTCAAACTAAAGAATGTTGGTGTAACCTACCAACATGCCATGACTTATATCTTCCACGACCTTATCTAAAAAATCATAAAGGACTATATGGACAACTTTTTTGGGAAATCCAAATATAGTAAGGATCATTTAGTTTTTCTCAAGATTATCTTTGAGTAGCTCATGTATTACCATGTCTACCTCAACCCTAAGAAATGCATTTTTGAGGTCTTGTCATGCAATCTCTTTGGATTTATCATCTCCCTTCAAGGAATTGAAGTTGATCTAGACAAAATCAAAAGAATCCTTGACATGCCTCCTCCCACCCACCTTAATAAATTCCATAGTCTACAAAGGAAGCTCCAATCCATTCATCACTTTATCTCCTAGCTCTTAGATTGATGCTAACCCTTTCATCACTTCCTAAAGAAGGACATATATTTTAAGTGGAATGATGAATATCAAAAGGCCTTTTATTCACTTAAAAATTACCTCCTATCTCCACCTATCCTCACCCCTCCTAAGGATGACCAAATTTTTAACCTTTATATCTCCACCACCAAACACTCCCTAGGGGTAATGCTTGCTCATCAGGATGAACAACACAAATAACAATCCATCTACTACATTTGTCGCATGCTTTTAGATTATGAGACTCAATACACTCATACCGACAAGATTTACTTAGCTTTAGTCTTCATGACCACCAAATTTTACCACTACCTTCTTAACCACAAAGCTTATGTCATAACCAATACTAACCCACTCAATTATATGCACTCCAAGCCATACCAAAACCAATGTATGGCCAAGTGGATCATGATATTAACTGAGTTTGAACTTGAGTTTCTCCAAAAAAAAGTTAATTAAAAGGAAAGTCATTGCTAAATAATTGGTTGAAACACCATTGGTAGATAACCAACCTCCTTTTGAGTTTTGTGATGAGTCTATCATGACCCTCTCTCAGGTGGACTTCACCTTTCAAGTCACCATGTTATTTTATGAATCAAAGTGTCATCATGGTTGGGGTACCGATATCATCCTCATTCCCCTTAATGAAGAACCTCTTATTTTTTCCTTCAAGATAGATTTCAAATATACCAATAATATATTTGAGTATGAAGCCCTAGTAATCAGCCTTCAAACTATGCTAGCCTTGGGATTCAAAATGATCAACATATTTGGTGAGTCCCAACTTGTGGTTAATCAAATCAATGGCTCTTACTAGTGTAAGAATGATATTTTACAATAGTACAAACAACTAGTTGATGAAATATTAACATCATTTAAACACTACCATATCTAATCCACCCCATGATCTACCAAGAAGTTCATCGACACCATGGATTCCATCACCTCTTAGATCCCCTCTACACCCTCTGACTCTAATCTATCTATTTTTATCCATAGACTTACCAAACCTTATTATGTCAAACCATATTCTCCCACCATCTTCAATATGGAGGAGACCCAACTTGTTCTTTGGTATCAAAAAACCTTTGACTATCTCAATCTTACCATCATTCCTTCTAGTTTTTATAGGAATGATCAAAGAGCATTTATACAGATTACCTCTCATTATACCATTATGGGGGGAATTCTTAAAAAATGTGGCTTTGATTGTCTCCTCTTTTGTTACCTACACAGTCATGAAACTTCTCATTCTATCAAGGAAACACATGATGGGATCTATGGGGGACACTTTAGTGGCCTTTTCATAGCTAAATGCATCCTTTTCCTTGGCTATTACTAGCCTACCCTAAACTAAGACTATTATGATTATGTGAAAAAGTGTGTTAAGTGTCAACAAAATGCTAATTTGCATCACACACCTATCCATAGTCTTCATATATCCATTAATTTTTGGCCCTTCTCACAATGGGGTCTAGACCTTATTGGTGAGATTAACTCCCATTCTTCATAGCAACACCACTCTATCAACACCATGATAAATTATTTTACCAAATGGGTAGAGGCTATTCCTCTTATCTCTACCAAAGCAAAAAAGATTATCAACTTTATCAACCATCAAATCGTCTATCATTTTAGTGTTCCTCACAAAATTATCATCAATAATGGTAAATATTTTTAAAACAAGCAAGTCTAGGGTATTTATGATGCATTTGATATCAAGCTCATTTTTTCATTACTCTATCACCCTCAAGTAAATGGAAAGGTTGAGGCTTCTAACAAAAATCTTAATAATATGCTCAATAAAATGGTCAATGCATCTAGTTGGGATTAGCATTTGCACATCTCCTTCACCTTATGGGCATATCGTAATATCATTCAAACCCCTATACATGCTACACCATTTTCTCTTATGTTTGGAGTGGAGGTTGTCTTATCTCTAGAAGTCCAAATACTTGCTCTTTGCATATCTTTGTAGGATCTCATTTCTGAGGATGATTATCATCAACACCATTTATTCCAACTTGAAATACTTGATGAGTGTCACTTATTTGACCTTACCCATATTCATGTCTATCAAGAGCGTGTCAAATGTGCCTATAACAAACAACTTAAAATGAGAAAATTCAACATTAGAGACCTCATCCTAAAGGAAAACCAACATGGAGAAAAGCAAGTAGAGAAATTTTAATTTTAATTATCTTGAACCTTGTATCATAACCCACAAGTATGGATTAGGAACTTTCTAGTTGTCCTCTTTTAAAGGCAACCCATAACTTGAGCCCCTCAATGCTTTGCATATGCATCCTTTCTTTTGCTAAGGAAGATCAATCTCACCTTTTATTTAACTTAAGCTCATCCCTTACTTTCAAACCCCATTTCATCTCCATATTTTAGTGGCAAATAATTAAAATGAATCATGCGATTATCTATCACAGTCATAGCCTAATATTGAATAATGGGTACTATAGCTCTACCCATGGCATGATTCTCATGGTCCTTTTTGTCCCTTTTCATGGGATGGATTCCCATGGGAATTTTCACCTAAAACTCTTTACACCTAATCAGAATTCTTGTGATTCTATTTTTTCCTTCATAAAGGTGAACCCTTAATCCTATATAAGCAAGTCTATGTTAAGAAAAATCAAACAAAATAAAAATCCAAGTCATAACTAATCATGGGTCATTCCTAGTATTCATAGACTGCTCCATTGAAAGAAAACTATTGAAAACATGTTCAAAATTGCTCAAATTAAGGTGTAAAGCTCCCTTGGACAAATATCAAAATCATAAAACAAAGCATACAAAATTAAACCACTCCCTTGAAAGATGGCTGAGTAAAGCATTTATTAAAACAAGCAAATTCTTGGAAGCTTCCTGCATCGATCAACTTACCTAACCCCCAAAAAATAATAAATCACTAAGTAAAAGACTCATTATCAAGAACAAAAGAATTTTGAAAGCTTTAATCAGCTCTCATAAACAAAATAATCTTGAAATTTTTAATCATCTCTCACCAGTAGACTTCCTATATCGATCAGTCTACACTTTGTATGACATAGACTTGTTTATACTAACTCTTTGGAAACCTACAGAAGAGGCATGTTAGTCTCACAAGAAGGTTCCATCTTTCATCCATCTCCCTTTTATTTACTATAATCATGGGACTTTGAGCTCACTTGACAATATATGATCAAGACACCTTTTTAATCAACTAATGAATGCTAATGCAAAGCATTCGAAGGGCTTATGTTCCTTAATCCAATCCAAATTTAGTTTTGTTTTAGTCCTTGCCAAAGAACAAGCATTATTCCCTCTTCCTATCCTCCTATGACTAGTTGATATATTCACTAAGACATTTTTCTCTTGATTATATTATTTGTTCTCACATCTAGTGTTGTTAATTAACTTACTTTACATGTTTATCCCTCAACAAAGATTAAAATAATCATAACCACAACATATCAAAATGTATCATAAACATAAATATACATCATTAGCATGTCAAAATCAAGCATCTATGAATAATTAAGCAACAAACCATTTCTACCACATGTCTAAATATAAATGAGGAAGCATGTACTCATTCAAATTTCAATGTAAACATCATAATCATCTCAAAATCATCATAACCATGAACATAAACAAAATACATCTCATCACATGCCTAGAATGAGTCCACATCATCAGATATCATCATGAGCATAATAAATATAAAATTCATCAATAATCCACATGAACATCAAAACCATGAGTAATAAGTAATAAACAAGGATCATTCTGTAAATATTGAGTCTAACATCACAATCTATACACTAATATACATGTCTCTCTCTCTCAAAATGTACATCTCACCTCATCAACTCGTATGCCAAAATCAAAATGATATACAACAACATATAATATATCATAAACCATGTCATGTCTATGCCCCTGGGGCACCACTATCTCCTAGAGAACCACTAGGTCCTAATGCATATCCCCCTAAAATACTTGTTGATCCACCTACATAAGCAACCCACTACCCTATTGCCACCATGTTATCACCTTTGAAGATCCACCTATAACTTTGTAGGGATAAATTATGCCTCCTGTATCTAGCCCACTTTGGAAAACTGACATATGGCCTCTAGGTAACATCATCAATCACCAATGCATCTAGCATACCCATGAACTAATCTACATCATGAGCTCCTCCTCTTGTGTCTAAGGTGGAAAATTCATCTCTCCATTGCATGAAACTAATTGACAAATCTATCTAATCATACCACACCCATGGTAACCCCATCAACCTTAACATTTGAATGTTCCCATAAGCCCAGTAGTGTAAAATAAGCTCAACACTAATGCCATACTTCCTATGAGCTCTAAATCCCCACAACTCCTTGTATATCTATACAAGTAACATAAGTACCCATCTAAACATTGTGCATCCTAGTATCATCTTGACCAACACCCCTAACATTAGATAGTAAAACATCTCAATGCTAATCTAGAATGACAAAGCATGACACTACCCTCATCATCATCATCATAGTCATCAATCTCCTCTCACCCCTTACTCTCTGATAGAGCATAGAGTAGCTAAAACCCCCAACATGCCACTTGACATGATCATGGTCATATCCATACATTAGCTCCAATAAATCTTCCCACTCCTCTCACTCAATGTGATATATTAAATCTCCCCAAAGGGGAAACCATGTGATCATGTGCACATCCTATGGCAATATAGTCATCTCAACAGTGGGTAGTAGAAAGTTGTTCATGGCTAGATCACATCTCTCAATGAGGGCCATGATCATCATCACATCTCATAGCATGTACTGGTAGTGTTGCATCGCTTTGGGCCTGACCTTCTCCATATGTGCCCAATCCATTAAATTCATCTCCTAGTGGAGCTCCATGAAGATACAAGGTTCCTGATCTTACATTTGGATCTACCCCTGCTAGCACTCATTGTCAGCTACTTTTTTGCCTAAAATGATAAAATCTAGAGCTCATAAGTCAATAAAATAAAATGAGTCCAAAAGACTAACCTTTTTATCTTTTGTCCTCCAACCTTTTGGGGTTTACACCCTGATCATCGATGGTCAAGATGACCATTGATAGTTGCTTTTAAGCCCCATGACCATCGATGATCAAGTTGTGGACTTTTTTCCTTTTTGCCTCAAACAAATTTTTTTTTGGAAAACCTCAACAAGCACCCACCCATGGAGACTACTTTATTCAACCACTTATACAACCTCAGCCCAGCTAACACATGTTTTATGACACCTTTTGTTTGGTCCTTTTGATCATAATGATAACATTTTCCATGTTGACCACTTTTTGATTTTGTACTACCTTATGCATATCAGACCCACTTGTGTCTTCTCAAGAGCACTTCCTACCTTAGATACATGTGACTTCACTTGACTAGTTTGTTTTATCCCTAGGAGCACTTCTTACTTTGGGCACCCACATAATCATAGACCTTGCCTAAGAGACTTGCATCTATGAGTGCACCCAACTACCACACCTAAAAGCAATCATGTAGTCCACTTATCACTTGTCCTTCTAGTACTGACCTTTATTTTTACCAACTATGGCAACCTAGTCTATGCATAATCTTAGCTATCATAATTTTTATCACACTTCATGCATGCATTTGCACTTTAGTGCCCAACCTATCTCCAAACTTCATGATGTCCACCTTCATCATCACCTTCACCATTCATCAAAATTGCACTTCATTCTATTTTACCTCATTGACTTCCAGTTTGAGGGGGAACACCTCCTCCCACACTCGAGACAACTTAACCTTCAACTCGCAATCCATTTTTGTTTTATAGCTTGTTAATTTATACCACATAAAAAAGGGGCAAAGTGTAGACATTGGAAATCCATACATGATGATTCTAAATGTCATAATTCCCCTAGACCACCTCAAGACCCCCTTGGGCCCAACCATTGGCTTTTTGACTAACAACTAGGCTTAACCTAAGTCAATTGACCTTCTGGCTAAAACCCACCTTTTAACCAACCCTAAATTTGACTCTTGATCATTGATGGTTAGGGTGACCACCAATAGTCACCTTGACTATCGATGGTTAGGTTCCACCATCTAAACTAACTTAGCTCACCCTTAACTCTAACTTGATTTTCTATAATTAGAATGTCTAATTCATGTGCGAGCCTATGCATGATGAAGCTAAAATTATACAAGTTGGACCCCTTATTAACATCTTGTTGTACATCTCCTTCCTAGCCTATAAAAAGAGTGGAGTAGGAGGGGAAAAGGGATCCATCCATAACTATCAAGAGCTTTTGCATCTAGATCTTCTTTTGCAAGTGTTATTCTAGCAATCTAGCCATTATGATAGAGAGCTAACTTTTTACCACCCTTTAGTCGATAGCCAAGTACCATTACTCTATTGGAATCATGTCAGGATCCACCAATGAGTTGATCACCTCAACCATTCATCCGATCAGTTAACCTATGGCAAGCAAAGTATTTATTTTTAATCTATTAATTACTTTATTTATATTTCTTAATTAGCCCAACATAAACCCATTTCCCATAATTGCATTTTTTAATCTCATCAATCTGACCCTTTTCAACCCAAACCCAACACACAGTAACCATTGATGGCCATCCTGAATACCAACGGTCTATCCAACCATTAATAGTTGCATCAAGCACTGATGGTCATCCCAACCATTGACAGTCACCTCAAGCACTGATGGTCACTATGGTAAGAAATAATAACAAGATATTTTCATCCACTTACCCTCAACCAAATCTAATTTTTTTTGTTTGCCTATTCACAGACCCTAACCTATTTTCTAAAGCACACCCAACCTATTTAACATTAGTATTGATTTGTTCATTTTTATGTTAGTCATTTTATCCATTGTATTTATCAACCATTCCTTGTGTTTATTTTAATACCTTTTAATTATTGATGAAAGTAATTTATATTCTATTTTATAAACTTAATTATTTAAAACATGTGGATTGATAGACTCTAATGAAGCTCATGCTTCTGGGATCTAGCTAGCATTAGGCAATTCACCCAACTATCTATCTAACCAACCATTTGTTTTAGTGTTGTCTTATTTATATGTCATCTTCCCAATCCAAAATGGAGCTCCTCATAATCATTTGATTCAAATCGTGAAAAACTAAATAGGTTTTTCAACGATACCCATATCTAGTTTCTTCTTTTTCCTTTCTCAAATATAAGCTGAAATTCACTAAAACAAAATCAACAACAAGAATCTGCCCATATATCACTTAGTTACTCTTAGATGTTAATGTTATTTATTTTCATATCTACATTATCTACCAATAATATTGGAGTGTCCAAAATTTATATCAAATACAAATACAAATCATCCCAAAGTGTAAAAAACCTAACATAAAAATAATTATTTTCTCACAAACTATTTTAATCTACCAGTGTCCTCATTTTCAAACAAATATGACAATTTATAAATGCAATAAGCTTTAAATATGGTGGATTATATTTAAATTAAATTATTTTATCCATTCATAGACCATAAATACCATGAAAAATAACTAAAAATATATAAATTTTAAGCATTCAAATAGGGCATGATATTCGAAAGAGATTTGCTATGAGAATGTAGTCTTGATGAATTGTTAATTATAATGTCAATTTTATTGTAATGTTAAATTGGGTATGTCTGGTCTTTTTCCAAAGCTTCTATAGATAACCTGAGTAATAGTTTGGACAAAAATTATTACATAGGCTAAATACAAAAAAGCTTTGGAAAGTGTCTTGATAAAATCTTCAATAAAAAATCACTCATCTTTACATTTGATAAGCAGTGGTATCCCCTGTGGATCTCATTATAGATATAACATAAAAATGAAATAAACTTTAAACTTAGGAGGAAATTTTTTCATGTAAATTATTTTTGTGGAATTTGGTGATCAAACTCCATTTTTTATTGATATCAACAAATCTGAAATTATGCCAAAGTGATCCAGAGCCTAGGGGCGATTTAGGGAACAATACACTAAAAGGGGTTCTAGTGTGTCATGGGGTAAATGAATTTGTAATAAAATATATAATAAAAATCAGAGTACTATGCATGAGAATGAATATAATAATAAATTTATACTTTAATAACATTTATATTAATTCATAAATCTATTTATTGTGTACAAAGATATGAAACCTAGTTGGATGTGAAGCTCAACTGAAACTAAAGCTAATTCAAGAACTGGCAGCCCACCCTCGATTAATAGTTATTATACATGGTTATAAAAGTATATAATATGAAGAGATAATTGCTTATCATAGAGGGTGACTAATCTAAGATGATTTAGGAACCTAATCTTTGTGTGGTATCACATAGGTACATAAAACTAAAGATGGTATGCATCATGGGATTCATCATGGTATTAGATGCATGGTGAAAAGGTTGAAAAACATAATTCTTATGTAGTACTAATGAGTATGAACATTGTTGACACAATTCTAAACACTTATTCTATGATACCACTAGAAAAGGACAAAGTATGCAATATTAACCAATGGAGGGTGAAAATTTTCTCTTATTGTAACCATAAATCCATCTCTTCATATTATATACTTTTATAACCATGTATAATAACTATTAATCAAGGGTGGGCTGCCAGTTCTTCATGTTGGGATATGAATACCGGAAGCACACAATTGATTACCAAGCAACTTAATATGCGGAAATAACCAGAATCAACAAGTAACTAGAATCCAGAAATAACACATGATATGAGAGATAATACACAAACTTGTATTAAAACTCTTATAGAAAAGAATATAATAAAGAAGATGCCACTTCTTCTCCACCACCTCTTCAGAGGCTTCCCACACCTCAAGTGAATAGTAATTCTCTCCTCAAAGCTCTCTCTCTTAGGTCCCAACACCCAACTCAAACATAGAGTTGGTGTTCACCTTATACCTGTGCTCCACGCACTCCACAAGTTCTCCACGCACTCCACAAGTACTCAACATACTCCAAGTAGATCTCCCCTGAACCTGCAACAACCTGCACCTCAATAGACCTTACTTATGGAAGGATCTTCCTTGCCTTCCTCTTTGCTCTGAGTACACACCTGTACTCTAAGTAGATCTCTCCTGATACTACTCCCTGTTGTGTTGCTGTCCTCTATGATCTTGCACACCTACAAATCAATATGGTTCTACACACCTGTGAACCTTGACCTTGCACACACATACACATGTATATCAATGATCTTACTTACCATGTAGATCTCCTATAGAAGCCATGCTCACCTGATGACCAAGATCATACATACATGAAGAACCCTGCTAATTCTCCAATCTAGCACCCACACTTGGTACTGTGGCACTAGGAGGAACACACCATTGCTCACCTCACACATAGAAGGAGCTTATAATATTGCTCTCTTACTCTCTAGCACACATTTACAATACAATCCATGAGTCTCTTAAATAGATCTCATACAAACAATAATTAGACATCCAATTACAATAATTAGATCCGTAGCTTTGAGTCTAAAATTAGCTCTTGACATGCAAACACTTGGTTCGTTAGCTAACTGCCCATAATATACTCACAGTCGAACCACACAGGTGACCGACATCAGTCCCTGTCTACTTGGGGGGTGCCGACGCCAGCTGACTTCTGACCGACGTCAGTTTCCTCCTGCCTTATACTGCTAACGTCGGTTGGCCTGACCGATGCCGGTGTCTGTGACACTTCATAACCCTTCGCAACCTCCTTCCCTACTTACATCAGTGAAGCTTTTAGCTCCATGCCCTAATAATCTCCCACTTGGAGATAAATAGCTACACTGTACCTGTACCTGTACCCCGTCTAATCTATTTCTTGGCTTGTATCCCTCTTCAAGCTCAATCCTAAAGACAACCCACCACACAACCTATGGTGTACCTCTTGTCATCCGAGTAACCTACCACATCCGAACCTACAAACCCATGTAGTGAAGTCCTGACTCTGCATAGCATGAATCCCTGTTGTTGGTCCCTTCTCAAATCCCTGAGAACCCACTTCCCTGAATTGGCTCCTAACTCTCTGACAACACCCACTGCTTGGGCAAACTCAGGTCTATACTAGACCTCATGTGATTTTAGACACTAAACTATCCAGCCCTTAGTGTGCTCTGGATCTACATCTTGTGTAATGAACCTCACCAACACCTGATTCACATCATCTCCCACTGGAAACAAAATCAACCTATGATCTCCCATGTCTCCCATGCCAAAGAATTTCGCTGCTCCAAATTATTCATAGCAAACCACTGAACTAATCTTATCCTTAGCTCAGCAAAGCCCTGTATGTATAAACCTACTAGCTAGCATACCATCCACATATAGCAACTGAATGATGTCATGACCATCATCCCCCTGGTAAGACAAACCATAGTAGTTACCCTGACATTGACTAAAGTCATGCTTTGTCATCCCCCTGTCAAAACCTATACCACTGTCCTGTAGCTTCCTCAAGACCATATGACTTGGTCTTCCATCTCACATGTCCATTCTCTCTATTCTTCAACTAAGGTATCCATTCATCTCTGTGCTTTCATACCTACTGGCAACCCTACCAAATCTCCTGCTTGGTTCTGCAATCTCTCCATGCCATGCTCCCACTGTTTCCTAGATCTTTCCTGCTCTACAGTCAGCAACTAGTATAAAGAAGAGGAACAACAAATTTGAGGCTTACTTACCACTTCAATCCTCCATATGGGCATTTGAGACTCCTTGATAGCTTGCTATCCACCTAAAATCTGTTACAGTGACCGACCTCGATCACCACACAGTCTGCATCCAACTGACATCGGTTCCTGTGCCTGTCCTGACTACCAACCCAGTCGACATCGATGTCCTCTACTGCCGACATCGATCCTTATGACTGATGTCAGTCTTACCTATTGCCGATGTCAGTTTTCCTATCGATGCCGGTACCTACATTTTCCTGTAAGTGATGACTTTTTACCTGTGAGCTCCTTTGAATCAAGTCCCATGTCCAAACTGCCCTGCTCAGAAGTATCCAACACCATCCACTGGTCTCTGTCTGCCATCTCCTCCATAAACACCAAGGCTTTCTAGTTTTTAAGCCTATCAAATATATCTATCTTCCACTTAAGAACATGCATCTCCTTCCTGCTCATGTGACCAAGCCTACGAAGCCACGTCTCTGCAACAGAAGAAGAATCAGTAATATAAACAAGTAGATAAAGAGTACCTATTTTCTTACCACCAGCTAATTCAAGTGCATTCGCTATGAGAGTTCTTTTGCATCTCTCATCACCCAACTCTTTTGAAGAAATTATCCACATCTCCAAACCTGGGACCTGCATGACCTCCTTCAACACCCGTGTGTTGGCCGCCTGTGATTTCAGCTTCACTTCCCCTTTGCCAATTCTTTGGCAAGGCTCACCAGCTCCTCTACCTGGGGCTGCATGGAAAGAGGCAACTGAATCTATTATCTAAGATTCAACTTTATCCAAGAAACCTCCCAAAGCATCCTGTGCAACAACCCCTGCAACATCTGCATCTTCAGTTCCTTCATGCTGATCTGCTACCAACCAACAATATTCTTTTACCTTCTCTTTCTTTCCATAGGACCGTAAGTGACCATCTGTGCTTTTCAACTCCTCCATTCTTAGCTTACTTTGATCTACCATTGCTTTACTCCCACTCAATCAGAAACTCCTAAGAGTGACCTGTAACCAAACACAAAACTGCTTCCTGCAACCTTAGCTCTGATACCACATGTTGGGATATGAATACCGGAAGCACACAATTGATTACCAAGCAACTTAATATGTGGAAATAACTAGAATCAACAAGTAACTAGAATCTAGAAATAACACATGATATGAGAGACAATACACAACTTGTATTAAAACTCTTACAGAAAAGAATACAATAAAGAAGATGCCACTTCTTCTCCACCACCTCTTCAGAGGCTTCCCACACCTCAAGTGAATAGTAATTCTCTCCTCAAAGCTCTCTCTCTTAGGTCCCAACACCCAACTCAAACATAGAGTTGGTGTTCACCTTATACCTATGCTCCACGCACTCCACAAGTGCTCCACGCACTCCACAAGTACTCAATGTACTCCAAGTAGATCTCCCCTGAACTTGCAACAACCTGCACCTCAATAGACCTTACTTATGGAAGGATCTTCCTTGTCTTCCTCTTTGCTCTGAGTACACACCTGTACTCTAAGTAGATCTCTCTTGATACTGCTCCTTATTGTGTTGTTATCCTCTTTGATCTTGCACACCTGCAAATCAATCTAGTTTTGCACACCTGTGAATCTTGACCTTGCACACACATACACCTGCATATCAATGATCTTACTTACCATGTAGATCTCCTATATAAGCCATGCTCACCTAATGACCAAGATCATACATACATGAAGAACCCTGCTGATTCTCCAATCCAACACCCACACTTGGTACTGTGGCACTAGGAGGAACACACCATTGCTCACCTCACACACAGAAGGAGCTTATAATATTGCTCTCTTACTCTCTAGCACACATTTACAATACAATCCATGAGTCTCTTAAATATATCTCATGCAAACAATAATTAGACATCCAATTACAATAATTAGATCCACAGCTTTGAGTCTAAAATTAGCTCTTGACATGCAAACACTTGGTTCATTAGCTAATTGCCCGTAATATACTCGCAGTCGAACCACACAGGTGACCGACGTTGGTCCCTGTTTACCTGGGGGGTGCCGATGCCGGCCGACTTCTGATCGACATCAGTTGCTCTCCTGCCTTATACTACCGATGTCGGTTGGCTTGACCGATGCCGGTGTCTGTGATACTCCGCAACCCTTCGCAACCTCCTTCCCTGCTTGCATCAGTGAAGCTTTTAGCTCCACACCCTAACAATTATACATGGTTATAAAAGTATATAATATGAAGAGATGGATTTATGGTTACAATAAGAGAAAATTTTCACCCTCCATTGGTTAATATTGCATACTTTGTCCTTTTCTAGTGGTATCATAGAATAAGTGTTTAGAATTGTGTCAACAATGTTCATACTCATTAGTACTACATAAGAATTATTTTTTTCAACTTTTTCACCATGCATCTAATACCATGATGAATCCCATGATGCATACCATCTTTAGTTTTATGTATCAATGTGATACCACACAATGATTAGGTTCCTAAATCCTCTTAGATTAGTCACCCTCTATGATAAGCAATTATCTATGGTACAACAAGATAAGAGATTAGTTTTGGAAAATGTTTTGAAACTTGAGATCTACAAGTAAGCTTAAAATAGGTCTATAATATAAGTATCCTCTAATATAGGCTAAAATATAAGACCATTTTATATCCAACATACACACAAGATGTTGATCCATAAAGTAATTTGGGGCTATAGACAAAGGTGTTTGTACAAAATTTATAATGGGAATCCTCTCACACAATATCCAATGAGATATAAGGTGAAGGCCCTTTCTAGATTCTAGGTATCATTAAATGGTAAGCAAGAGATATCTAATTTTAAGGTTGTGAAACAAGAGTTGTAATAAATTAAATTTTCCACTAGGTGGTAACCAAGAGCTCTAAATAAAAGGAATGTAAGAAATGATAATAAAGTAACAAGCTTATACTAATCTACACTATCTAATGCATGAGACAAATAAATAATCTATTAACACCCACTAAAGAATAAAATAAAGAGGATAATGTAAGGGATACTTACCTTGGATCAACATGTCAATGCATTAATCTCTCCATTGGCTTGTAGAACTTTGTGAGAGACTATTGTAGGTGAGGTCAAGATTTGGATAAGAATACCTAAGTGAACCACAATTTGGGACTCTAAATACTTGAATAGACCTTATTAATACAAATCCTATCTCTGATATCTTCAAAGACCTTGTGTTAACTTATCTTCCTTATGTAAGATCATTTTAACCCTAATTACTATAGTTATTCCTAAAGTGGATTTACAAGCTTGAAGAAAGTGGATAAGATTTTCATATATTAAGAAATAACAAATGGGAACCCTATAAATAAGGATCAAAACCCTAAAATTAAAAACTTAGTTTTAGTTAATGTCATCAACCTAACCAAAGGAATACAAAGAATTCTAAAGAAAATAGTACATCATCAGCCCATAACATGAAACCAGCTAAATTAAGAGATCTAAAAAGATATCATTAGTCCATATAATGGCCCTAATCAGTGCACACAAAGGGAAAATGAGGGTAAGATGGGGAGAACTGAAACCTAGGAGGACAAATAAGTTAATATCATAATGATTTGAAGGTGGTAGTATGAAGGATAATAAATGACAAAATCTATCATAGTTTCATGAGATAACCCACCCCAATCCTAGTGTATTCCTTTTGACATCTGCTTATGGAGATTAATGTGACATAAAAAACTCAAACAAAAAAGTGTCAGTAAGTGAAAATAAAGTGTAATTCAAGCCTTGATATACCATTTTCCTTGATAAGGAAACTGATGTTCACAAGGGTCCTTGGAACATCTCATTAAGACATGCTAATGTTGTAGTCTACTAGGTTACTAATGCACTCACAATATAGGGACTAATATAACCATAGTCATATGATGGTTAATGCACATTAAGATTTATTCATTCCATTAAGCTACCTTAGATTTTAAGATCATTAAATACTTTATGAAAGACAAGTATACTTGCACAAATCAACATGCACAATTCAAAAACTTGTAAATTCTCATTCATATAGTCATATTGTAGCAGATTACTATGGCAAGGAATACATTCAATCATGTGAGATAATGAGTCCAAAATTTTACTATTAAACTAAACAAATGTTAAAAAAAAAACCCTTTCTTCATATGAGTATGGGATACTTATATAGTCTACATAACTTTTTGGATTCTAGTATCTTCATTTTATATTCATATCCAATCCTTAGGGAACCTCTTCCATTTATCTTTTATACCTACATGAATGTTTACAAAATGAAAAATATACATTTTTTGCATGTGTAAATTATACAAATTACGTGCAAATTAACAATTACAATCCCCTACTATCACTTTCCCAAACCTAAATAGTTGTCTTCTCTTAAGATAAAAGTCTTTGTCAAAGTGAGGTGATCCAAAAGCTTTTTCTACCCATTTTTTGGTATGTTTTGAATTTGTTTTGCCTCCTTTGGAATCTTTTTTCATAGTTTTGGAAGAATTATGGTTTACTAGTTTTCACTTCTTATGCACTACTTAACCTCCTATTTAGGATTTAAACTAAGTAACATACTAAACTACTACCTTTAATAGGTTTTCAATAGATTGGCATAACTAGATGGCCACCCTTTACAATTTGTCAACCATCATGGCCATACTCACCAAGACTTTCCCCAAAATTATCTAAAATTTTAAGAGGTTGTGATACCTTAATAGGAAGGAGGTGGTGGTGGTTGTGTTGTTTTTATTGGCACTAGTTGAGTGACTTTCCCTAAGCTTGATCATGACAATGTGGATATTCTGAGGGTAGAATCATGTTGTTATGTTGGTTGTCTAGTGAAAAATTATGATATCTATTATTATTTTTATCTACTAAATTTACAATGCCTTCTATATTGGCAATTCCTTGAGAAAATTGAATGGTATTATGTATTGAGGCTTATCGAGCACATTCTTTAGTAACCCCAAAATGTCCATAAAGTCATATTTTTAGTTACCCTAGTTTCTTAACCCATCACGTACCATAGTGACAAGTGTTCACTTGTGCCAATATTTACATGATGCCCTGCACATTATTTTCACCATAACTATGATTAATGGTCAATGTAATGTAATATTATAATCAATGACCTATAGTATTTGTCTAAAGCACTCCATATATCTCTATGTTTGAATAGTTGCATATGTGCTCCTTAGAAATTATAATTTCTAGACACATATTTGGTTCATTGTATTATCTTTGTACTATAGAGACTCATGTTAAGTAGTGTTCATCTAGGTTATTATCACATATCATGCCATCATGGTTTGAGCCTTGTACACATTAGTATTGATTTCATTATTATCCTTAATCACTTATTTAAATTTTTCCTTCCAATCTAGGATTTGTATTGATATCTACCGCACTTGAATTCAACATATCTATGTGCTTGAATAGCCACAAACATGTTCCTTAGCATTCTAATTCCAAAATGTGTATCTAATCCATTACATTGTATCTATACTAAAAATACTCATGCTAAGCAATGTTCATCTAGGTTGCTATTACATTTATCACAATCATAGCTTGAGCTTTGTCCATATTGGTCATGTTTTTAGTATTATCCTTTATCATTTATTAAAATTGTGCCTTTTAATCTAGGAGTTGTATTCATATCTACACAGTTGTATTTCTATTTCTAAGATGACCTTATATTCCTCTAATAATTCAAATATGACCTTTTGATATCTACCCCATTTACTCATCCACTTGTTATTTTGTGTCATCCACATGTTTTTCCTTCTATTTAACTCTTCTTCTGTCACTATTTTGAACCATTAATGAGTCTCCATACATTGTGTCTTTTTTAAATAAATTAAATTTTGAGTCATTGTCAATGCCTCCAATGGGAAAGTCCCTATTTCAGATGGTAGAATATCATATAAAACTAATTCTTTGATTTTGAGGTTTCTTGTGATTAAATGTTTTTAGATTCTCTCTATCTATCTCCATTTTAGGTCAGACACATTTATGCCCCAAACTTCACATCTGTTAAGTCAGTAAAGGTTTTCTTAGTTTTCAAATGCCATAATTCTTAATTCTTTCATATATTTTGTAGTGAGTATAAATCCTTCCAACCCCTTGTATTCTTTAGCTTTATAGGTCTCCCAACTAATATTGTTGTGAAAGTCAATCTAGAGATACTTGTATTTTACCACTACTTCCTGTGGGCTTCCTTTGAAAAGGAAATTAATTTGTTTCTTTCTTCTCCATAGAAAAAAGATCATGAATTTTTTTTTGTTGGTATTCACTTGCATTCCAACATCTTGACAAAAGAGCTCTAGATCACTCAATTATTCTCTCAAACTATGCATTATTTTTACAATTAGAATAAGATCATCCACATATAAGAGTAAGTTTAATTTATCTAGGTGAATGCCCCCTTAACCAACTTTATTTATCTACTCCTCTAGATTATCAATGTATGACCCAAAAAAAATGGAAGATTGCAAACATCCTTTATTGACAAGCACCCTAACATTCCTTCATATATTATAATTTTAGCCCTGAATTGTTTATACATTGTATTAACTACCACTTTATACTCATCTAAAACACTAATTTCCTCCATCTCGCTCCAAAATTTGCCTCTAGGTACCATGTCAAAATATTTTTTGAAGTCAACAAAGCAACATAAAACTTCTTCTCCTTGGGTATAACATAATTTTTTGATCAAGTACCTAAGAGTGACATAGTGATCGATAATGGAATGCTTCAGCCTGAAACATGCTTGTTCTTTTTCTCATTTTATTTTTTTTCTAATCAAATGCTACTTTTGTGCTCTACCATGATACTAAATATCTTTCCAATGAGGGTATTGACCATGATAGTGTAAAAATTAGACAAATTAATGATGCCCCTATATTTATAAAGAGGGATAATGACACTAGTCATTTAGTTTGTCAAGAAGCCTTATTGGATGATACCATTAAATATGATTTTGATATGTGGTGTGAGGCCTTATAAAACCCATTTTAGATATTATATTTATATCCCATCTCTATGTTGTGTTTTACTCCCTACTAGTCTTTGTATGCCTTCAATGATATCTTTCATAGAGAAGAGCTCAGTTGTTGTATAGATTACGAGATGGGTGTTTTTATCCAAAACTCACTCATAGAGTAGTATTGCATATTCTAACCCTTAATTATCTATGATATTATTCTTTGTTTGTTTTAATTTTTTTTGTAGCCCCCTCCAAAAGACTTTGGGGTTGTGTTTTTCAAAATAAATTAGTTTCTTCCTTCTTGTGCTCATATAACTTTATTTTGTAGATGATTCTTTCACAATATTTTTTATTTCCTTTTTCCATCCAAAGTTTTCTCAAAGTATTCTTTGATGCATTTCACTCTTAATTGTACCACATATTTTAAATAAAGCTACTTGCCTTTCCTCTTAGGTCTACTTATTTTGCATGCACTTGGTGTGAAATATCCCTTTCAAAATAACACTTGAATTCTGATTTTTTATTTATTTTTAAATCAAATGTGGGAAGACATAAACAATAGATAATAAAAAATATAATCTTGTCATATAACATTAATAAAATATTTATTTATTTTTGGAAGGTACAAGTATAACATCAAGATAAATCATAAATACTAGTTATATTCCCAATAATTTTACAAACCCTTTTTTTCCTAGTAGTATAACTATGGAAAGAATATCAGTCCCTAAACCCTCTTTACCAATGATGTCATAAGCCCAAAAACCTTGGAAATTATTCTCTAACCTCTATGTCCTCATGTAAGATGGTTTTTATCCTTCGAAATCTAAAATTTGCACCTAACAGTATTAAAACAATGGTGATAATGATGGCAAGGTTGACACTAACACTCTAGGGGGTGACACCATCCATTTAAAAGTGGTACGACTAATTAATACATTAAATTAGAGGAGATATAAGGGTCTAGTGGGAATAGGAGAAGGATATTGATATGGAAGAGGTGTATAAGTGAGATCAATAGTGGTTGTTGGGGGTAAACTAGGAGATAGAGGTGGAAGAATACTAGTTTAAACTAGGGATGAAGGTGGAATCAAACCAGTAATGTGGGAAATGAAATATGGAAGGATTACTTATTGTGACATAGTGAGTGAAGGAAAGGGTAACATGTAGAATGGTCCACTTACTTGAGCCATACTTGAGGAACCTTGTGAAGTAGCAGATGATTGAGGAGGAGTGAAAATAAAAGTGGCTACTATAATTATAACCACTGGGTTAGGTTGTTAAAGAGGGGTCTGACTAACCCTCTACCTATCTCGACATGTGGTTGCTTATATGGATTAGAATGTTCTTGTATCTCAACCTATGATAGCGATCCTGAAGGAGGTTTAGAGACCCACTTTTCCTTTTTAATACTCTTATCACCTTATTTGGTGGTCTTTAGGTTATATTATAAATGCCTGGCCACCACTAGAGACATATTATCTTTTTTCATCCTCTTATAAATCTCCATATCATTTGAAGCATCCATGAATACTATATCATGTGGATATGAAATGTGTCCATAGTCAATCTTGACCTTGCCTCTGATTTTGTTTAGGTGGTTTCTAACCCTTTTCTTTGGATCCCATGGTATGTAGGGTGCCCATTTTAAGTTGTAGGAAATTTTAATTCTACCCACTAATTGAAAATGTTCCCATCTAGACTAATCAATTTGACCAGTGCAAAGGGGAGTTGGGTGGACTTCCCATTGCTTAACCTTCCTTAAGGTGGCATCCACTGAATCCACTAATTAAGCTAAAATATCTTACTCTACCACTTTATCTAGAACCAATCGAGGAAGATACGTGGGAAGGAATCTAGTGCCTTTTATCCTAATGATTATGCAATCTATGTAAATCTAGATGTTACCAATATTCTCTATAGTTCTTCTGATATGATTAGACACTCTAGGGTAAATCCTTGCCATAAATGGCTTGGTACACCATAGGGTAAAAAGTCATTATAAACATGGTCATGTTTTTCTTAAACCTTTGAATGTGAAGATTGTTGAATTCATCAAAAAAAAAATTCTTGGGATACTCTGAATGTGGTTCTTAGGGTTCTTCAAAGGATGAGTAGACCATCCAAGTTATTACATCCACTAGATAAGCCAACATATAAAAGTTATCATCCAACCTGTTGTCTAAGATAATAACTTGGTGAATCAAGTTATCACTAATGATTTCACCTATGGAAATGATCTTGGTGGAGGTGAGGATGGTGTTTAACAGGGGAATCCAAACCTAGTTAACATGGGTTATGCTCGAGAAGATGTAAATTCTATTCAACAATTCTATGATAATCCTAATTCTAGGCTTGAAAGTGATAATTGGGAAAGTAGAGATGGCTCCCCTAACCGTGAAGGTGGGTGGGTTTCTTGAGAAATCTTATAACTTATTAGTTACATTGTTTGAAGACATCCACTGGTTCACTAGGTATTGATTGTAACATATTTTGGAGGCATGGAGTTTGCAGTACTTTTCAAAATATTTTCCACTAATATAGGCTATTGGTGTATTGTGTTGGATGTGTAGAATCTTACTATAACTTTGGCCATTCAAAAATAGATCAAAAATTGGGTCAATACAGGGATTACCTCAGGTTTTGCCATTACATCATGTAGGCTAATGATCTTGATTACCACCAAGTATTACTTATATTTCCACGTGAAGTTAGAAAGTTGCTCTATGGAACCACATAGTTATGTTTATTTGACTTCTTCCCATATAGTAGAATAGTGCTTGAAGTAATTATTGAGGAAAACCTTGTCAAACCTTATATCAATGTATAGACCTAACTCTGCAATCAAGTACACAAAGGGGGGAGGTGAAAGATGTGAAGCAGAGGCCATTATTTTTGTATTTAAGTTCTAGTTATTTAAAATTTTAAAAATAATCTTGGTCAAGACAAAGCTCTAATTTACTGGTCAATATCTAACTTGATGATAGTTTAATTGTAATTGACTTGGAAGATTGCCTATACTGCATTTTGGATTCAGAAACCCTACTGAATTTAATTGGCCAATTCATATGGATTAATGATTTCAATGACTCTTTTCCTTTATATTCTTTACTCATTTCATATTTTGAATCTTTCCAAGGAAGTTCCCTCTTTTGTGAGCCTTGTTTTCATGTGGCTTCTACTCCCTCTTCCTCCAGGCATTTTTTCATCATTAATGGATATTTGTTTCATGGTTGGATCCTTTTGAGAGTTTCATACTAGTATTACTCGACTGATATGTCATTTAAGAGATATATTTTAAAATTTTACCACTCCACCTTCTCTACAACCTTTTCTTTTTTATCTTTCACTTTATTTCCCTAAGCTAGTAGGATCATAATACATGGCATAGTATAGGTGATCCATTCACCCAGGAACATCATACACCTTTATACCTTGAAGTATTTTAAGAATTTATGAAATTATTTAACATCAATAGGCTAGCAAGGTCGTGACATGTGGATGATTATCATTGCTCTACTTCCATGAAACTTTTGTATAAATTAACATTAACCTTGTTAATCATTGGATGAATAAGATCTGAACACTTGACCAAATCTCAGTGATGCACTCACCTATAAGTCTTTTAGGATTTTCTAAGTGTTCAACTAGCTTCAAGAAAATGGTTAGACACCAGGTGGTAAAGTTTAAATACCTAGAAATTCTATAGGTAAAATGGAGAAAAAAATATAAGAAAATAACAAACTACATGAGGCAATAAAAACACTCTGAAAAATTAGTTAACTGGTTAGATCAAAAGAAATAAAACTTGGAAGAGGAAGTTTCATATAATTTTAGAAAAATCAAAATGTTGAAGACTAATTGGGGATTTATGTCCCATGCAACTTTGAAAACCTTCATACACACAAGTCTTTTGACAACCATTAATAGGTTAGCTTGAAAAACAAAGTATTGAATATTGAGATAACCAAGAAAATGTTAATTCCAATCAAGCTTGGAAAAATGCATATTAACAAGATATTATTACTCAAGAAATTATAACTTCATAGATCTTATCTTTTTAATCATGGATTTAAATGTCAATAACAACTCTCACATCAAAACTAATTTCTATTTAGGGTGCGGTGGGTCCCTATTCGAAAGAAAATTGAGAGCAAGGGATGTTGGGTACAATAGTACATTCAAGGTATCTCCTAGAATATACCTTTTAAACATGAAAATTATTTTATTCTCTTGATACCAGCATGTATTCTCCCAATAGTGCCTTCAAGGAGATGCTCTTGAAAGGGGCATGTTTGGGGTCCAATAGGTATCTCCTAGGAGATACCTTGAAGGTACCCTTGAAGGTATTACAAGAACATTCAAGGTGTCACCTAGTAGTGCCTTCAAGGAGATATATTTAAGGGAATTATAGTACCTTCAAGGGTACCTTGAAGGTGTCTCCTAGAAGATACCATTCAAACATGCATAAGGGTATGCTTAAAGGTATTATGAGGCCTTTCAAGGTATAACCTAGTACTACCTTCAAACATACCTTAAAGAGCCTTGTAATACCTTCAAGGGTACTTTTATACATGTTTGAAAGGTATCTCCTAGGAAATACCTTAAAACTCATGGGTTCACCATAGAGGTTAAAATCACATACAGGATCCCAAAAATATAAGTAGCTAATTGTTTTCCAGGATTTTGGTCCAAACCCCCATTACTCAATATCATTTTGTATATTATTAAAATACATGGTTGAATATTGATTTAATTAGATATTTTTCTCTACTCAACTATTCCACTCTTACGCATGTTTGAAAGTATCTCCTAGGAGTTACCTTGAAATCAAGATGAAATGAGGATTGAAGTATGCAGTATATGATATTAAAAGCTATTCTTTTTTGGGTTTGACATAAACATTGTCATTAAAAAAAAGTGTTATACATTACCTTTTAAACATTTTTAGTTTTTAAAATATATTTATGCTTGTGATATGGTATAAATAAAGCTTTATCTCGTACATATAGGTATAAATTGGATCAATTTTTTAAATACCATGATTAACAAATCTTCTCATGTATTTTACAAATGTCCTGGCTGAAAAATCATAAATCAATGGCTTTCCAATGTGGAGAATATGTTTCTCTCATAAATAATGGTAAGGTAATTAGTGAAGGAAGAATACAAAAAGTTCCAGGTCTAGATGTTGACTCTTTAGAATCCATAAATCTCACTTCCACATGCCATAATGATAAAATACCTATTGAATGTGTAAGTGTTAATGTGACAAAAGATTTTGATCCGACTCTACCACTTTCATTTCCAGGAGATTTTTTGGATAATATGGGGATGTAATTGATATTTTTACTATATGGAGTACAATAATTATGTAACATGTCAAAAATAATTTTTCTATAGAGGATGAAATGGAAGAAGGACACAATAATTTTAGTTTAGTTATGCATATAAAACCATTGTAATAAGAAAACCCTTGCTTGGATTCATTGGTTTGATATACCAATTCTCCTACCACATTTCATATACTAAGAAATGATTTTATTGGGGAAAGGGTAGATTTGTTTCATAAATGTATAACTCTTGTGAGTGATGAAAAAAATGCTTTTGCATATGTTGAATTTGCACAACCAAGGGATATTTTTGGTTACAATCCTATCACAATGATGGAAAATGAATTTAGAATTTACATAAGGCATGTTCTACATTATTATGAGACTTTAAATACAAAGGTAATTGAAACATCTATTGTTATATGGCCTTCCAACAAGTTAGTGGACATTGAGTGTAGAGCAATCAATTTACCATACATGACACCAAATGATAAAGAAATTTGAAATGTTTGGGAAGTAGTGGATACTAAATTCATTCCTTGCATGACATTCCTAGAGTAAAGACATTCAAAAAAATTTAATCGTGCCTACAACTACTCAAGTTGAAGAAAATTCATCCAAACACTTCACTCATCCAAGTGGAGTTTGATGCAAGCATAGATAGTGAGATTATCATTTGAGATGATAAAATCTTCAAGGATAAATTTTCTTGATTCCACCACAAAAGATAAGAGGTAACATGTCTTGGATTCCCTTTCTACCAGTTTGTTTAAGAAAAATAAAAACAAAACTACCATTGATTTTCAAGGCACTAAGATCTATTTGGAAGCTTAGACTAAAATATATGGATTGAAGAGAAGTAGCTTTTTTGACATTCAAAATTATCACAAAAATGGGGAATGAAATGCATTCCATGTAGAGAGGTTTTGACGAAAGCCACAAAAGAAGACAATGGTAGCTAAATATTTATTGGACCAATTGGTGGATGATTTTGTAGATGTTTTTCCAAGACTTACATGTCAGTTAGATATCGATGGCACATGAGATAATGTTCAACATCTTTCACTCATAAATTTATGAGGCACCACATCAATTCAAAACTAACAAATATGGAATATAATCCAATATCCCAAATAAAATTCAATAACATGTGGAAAAATAATTTTCATGATGTGACAATTTCCAAGTCTGATGACTTTGTTAGGTGCAAAACATGTATCTTGTTAACTCAAAAAAAAAAAAAAGCTCAGAGTCCTTAGCTAGAGATCACAAAGATCATATCAATAAATAATTTATGATGCACTCAAATTAGATATTATACAAGATAAATGTATTACACACATAAATGAATGTTAGATCAATACCCTGAAGAATACTCCTGTGTCATTCATGACAAGGTGGAATGTCAAAAAACATTTGTGCCAAGGATTGTGACAAAAAGCAAATTAGTTACCAATAGAATATTAGAGTTGTCAATGGTAGGGATTATCACACATGGTCATGGTATAGGAGTATATGGACATTTTTTTACCATATGTTCTTAGAGGGTCTAACATTACTATCACCTCAATTAACAATTTTTTTAAGGATATGGAAACAAAAATACCATATACTTATGGATATTTACTACATAAATCTAGATCTTAAAAATATCCATTGTATGATGCACTTTTGTCTACTAAATACTACCCTAAATACAAGAAATACATATAAGAAGCACAATCAATTAGTGCCTTAAATAAACTTCTTTCCAGGATATATCTTCAACTAGACAACTATTGTGGAGACAATAAGAAGATGTACTTCCTTCCATCCATTATTATATTAAAAAATGTCTAACCTTATATGGAATTAAATGTAATTCTATTATGTTTACAAATTCACAAAATCAAGTTTTTTTTGTACAGGTTTATGTTGTAATATTTATCTCTCCTTATCTACAAAGGTATTTTCCTCGATGTTAAGATTGTATTTCTCCATATAAGACATACCTACAAGGATATAGATGACACATTTAGAAACTTGGTTGAATGTATAAAGAGAAAATATGTATGGAGTGTGGCATAGATGATGGATAGTTATAGGACATGTGAAAATAAAATAAACTTCATGACATATTTGATTGAAGTAGTAGATTTCAAAGATTATGTTAATAGTTACTAGTTGAAGGGATGAAATGAAATAGTAGGCTTGAAAAAAGGTCAACATTTTAATCTATGTATGGAGAAAGGTTAACCTAGATTATGTGTGAAAAAACTATATAAGAGATAGAAATTAGTCCCGACCTTGCCCCCTGTCCCCTAATTAAATTATGGGTAACAAAAGAAAATGGTGAGACAAATGTTCTAGAAGGTAATCCAATAAAAATTATTTTAAAAAAATTATAAAATAGAGAAAAGTCACAAGATTCCATTGTTGTGAAAGTCTCAGATAAAAGTAGAAAAATAGTGAAAAATAAATTAAAGATAACTTGATTAAGTATGTAAATAAATTTAATAAATTTGGTTTGCCCTGAAATAGTAAGTGGAAGGATCTAACATATTACTGCCCCCATGACACAATGAAATAAGACATGTTCCCTTATGAATTTTAATATACAAGAGATTTTTGGCCTATAATTCACCACAATATACCCCTACATATAGATATGCACAAAATGTCTCATGACATGGCCCTTGATTTTGGAGTGTCATCAACAGCTACATATGTTGGTCCAAGAAGCACAAAATAAAATTTTCATTTGATCCAACTCAAGATATGCAAAACAAAGATATGTTATTTGTCAGATCTAATGATTCTATAGGAATGAACTACATAATATGGGTTGTTAAAGATGAAAGCATTATTGAGATACTAAAATTAAATGGAGATATAGAACAAAGTGTCAAAATAGCTTGGTTCATCCCAATTCATGCAAGGAAAAAAATGTAGAAGAAGAAAAAAATTATTCAAATTGTTTTGATAAGAAATGGAATCCAAACCCAACTAACACCTCTTTACCATCCATTATTATAGATAGTATCATCTACGCTTATAAACCAAATAAAAAATAGAGAGGTCTTACACTTGTTCTCACTAATTTTTTAAAAGGCATTATAATAGACTATTTGAATGCATCGTCACATTAGGAACTTTAAAAGTAGTGATGAAGGATTGGGAGATATTAATTTCTTTCATCACATTGAAAATTTGAAATGGTGTTTCCTTAATTTTGAAATGAAAAATACGAATTTTTTTTTCCAAAATTTAGTGCATATTTTTGGCATGTAAAATGTTTTATTAGATTCACTTAGGATATGCCCCATTGTTCATTTTTTATTTTTATTTTTTTTTAATATTTTGTTTAGTGGCACTTCACATTTTGTGTATTCCAAATTAGGTCGTCACATTTTGGGTCTTAAAATAAACACTACGATATTTGTATTTTATATTTTCTACTACGACAATTAAATCTTTGGTAATTGTACATCAACAAAAGGTCTTTGGCATTTTCGAATTGGAATGTTCACTTCACATTCTGAGTATTTCAAAATGGTCTTCAGTTTTTTTGTATTCAAAATAGTAAGTTTGAATTTTGGGAACTACAATAACATTTTCAATAAATAGTCTTAGTAGTTTGTACATTAGGATTTACTCATCAGCTTTTGTGTATTGTAAAATACACTTTGGCATTCCCATGTTTGTGAAATGATCTTTAAGGTTTATGCCTTGGAATGCCCCACTTCAGTATTTATGTTTTTTAAATTTCACTTTGGCATTTGTGTCTTAGGTTTTTCCACTTCATAGTTAAAGTTTTACAAAAAAATCTTCTGCTTTTCTACATTTGTATTTTTCACTTTAGTAATCAAAATTGGGCATTTTCCATTTGTGCATCAAGATTTTTTTTTGATATTTGCATATCAAAAAATGGTCTTCAGCTTTTCATTTTTTCAAATTACTCTCTATTCAAGTCTCACAAAATGGTCTTTGACAACTTAGCACTCACAAAGCCTATCTACTACAAACTCAAAGTGCAAAAGCCTAAGCACCCGAGATCATGCCATGTGGCATAATCTTGGCGACTCATTTGTAAAGAAGGATGAACAGTCAAAAAATGTCATGAGTATCATGAACACCTGAGATCATTCCACATGGCACAATTTTGGTGACGCAATTGTGTGTAAGGTTGAACAATCAAAATAAAATTCCTGAGTATTGTGAGTGACTAAGATTGTGACATGCATCACAATTTTAGTAATTCGGCTATGTGAGAGATTATATAAACATTATGGAGGTCATAAGTAACTTTAGAAAATGTGATCATGCCACTTAGCATAATCTTGGGGACTTTCTCATGAAGACCAAAGTCAACATGGGTAAACTGCTAAGTTTTTGAGTGATCAACATGTGGCTTGTGCAAGATAAATTTGACAGTCGTGGGGACATCACCTAAAGATTAAATAAATAGTTCATGATATAATCAAATTTTGATGCATGCCATCCCAATCATCATAGGTGACATAATCACATATAAATATGTGGCATTATGAGTTTGTAGATGATGTAATCAGACTAGTTAATCAAAACTCAAGATAAAAACCCGACTACATTAAATGGTTATTTTCAGTGCTTGGCCCGATTTATGTATGAATTATTTTTATTTATGAAATAAATTTCACATGCTTATTATTTGTAAATGCATGATCTATGAACCAGTTTAAATGGTTGTATAAATTTGATTGAAGATAGAAAGACCACGAACCTTCTAATGGCACGATGTGACTATTTTACACACTTATATAGATGTGATTTATATGTAATAAGTCCAACTAATTATTTATAAGTCTAATTAATTCTTGATAAATTTTAATTTATTTATCATAGTTTTCAAAAATTGGACTTCTAATTATTTTAGATCATTTAAAATAGTTTAGACTTATTACAAAAACATTAGATAGATGTGATTTTTGTAATAAGTCCAACTAATTCTTGATAAAATCTAATTTGTTTCTAATTTTTTAAAAAAAATGGATTACTAATTATATATGATCATTGTAAATAATTTGGACTTATTACAAATACATTAGATAGATATGATTTATTTGTAATAAGTCCAACTAAATCTTGATACAGTCCAATTTATTTCTAATAGTTTTTAAAAAATTGACTACCAATTATTTATGATTATTTTATATAATTTGGACTTATTACAAATACATTAGATATATGTGATTTATTTGTAATAAGTCCAACTAATTCATGAAAAGTCTAATTAATTCTTGATAAAACCCAATTTATTTCTAATAGTTTTTAAAAATTGGACTACTAATTAATTATGATCATTTTAAATAATTTGGACTATTACAAGTACATTATATAGATGTGATTTATTTTTACTAAGATCAACTAATTCTTGATACAGTCCACTTTATCTCCAATAGTTTTCAAAAATTTAGATTGATGATAAGTCCATATTATATAAAATAGTCCTTTAATCCTCTAATGCCATTTAAATACTATGAATGGAAAACCACAATGTAAATTAAATTAATAAATAAGGGTTTACATCATATTATAATGGGAAATAAAACTAAACTTAGTACAAAAATCTAAAACATTAAGTTTTACAACTATTGTGTTGAAGCTTATGGGTTGTTGTGTCTTTTTGTGTCTCCTGGTTTTTTCTTTCACTTAGGACCTTATAAATCTCCCAATGAAGTGTGAACCATCTTGGGAAAGATTTTTGAGAATCTATATGTGATGAGAGGTCATGAACTTGAAAATGAGATTATAAGCTTAAGTCCTAGCAAGTTTGACACCCTTTAATATTTATTCACCAAGTTCAATTATTTGATATTGTAGTTGAAATAATCTAGAATAGATAATAAATATGACCAACTTATTATTTATATACTTTCCAAGCTAGGTCCTGAGTACTCAGTCTTTGTCTCTAGTTTTCATGCTACTAAAAGTGCTCTAGGCACTACATAGAAAATGCACTCTTTAGATGTCTTTGTCCTCAAGAGAAAAACATGTTAATACAAATAGGCACATTAAAATAAAAAAATCTCAAGCCCTAATTATTGGGAATGAGAAATAAAAGACTTCAAATAGAGAGGAGAAGAAGAATAAAGATCAAGAGAAGAAGAAAGATTCAACCTCTACCAAAACAACCACTGAAACCTCCTCTTCCAATGATAAATCTAAGAAAGAGAAGGTTAAGTGTGCCTATTGTAATAAAAATGAGCATGATGAACATAAGTGCATGAAGAAACAAATAGATCACCTAACTCATCTTCTAGAGAGAAAGAACATAGATGTTCCTCAGTCTATCAAGTAGAATTCAACTCAAGATTATTTTAAGGAAAAAGTTAAAGGTAAAGAGAAAGAAAAGGGCAAGGCTCTTGTATAAGTTACAACTCCAACCTCTTCATGAGTTATTGACTTGGGTGCTTCCCACCACATGGTATATTAACAATTTGAGTTTTCTTCCTTACAACCTTGTAGCATGTCTTATATCACTTTGGGTGATGACACTTTCATAGAACTTTTAGGGAGAGGGTCTATTGAAATGGATAGAGAAAAAATAAATAATGTTATAAGTTTTTCATCAATTCCAACTAATCTCTTATCAGTGTACCAAATCACTCAAATTAATAAAGGCATGAGGATAGAGTTTTCACCAGATTCAGTCAAAATCAAAGAGTTGCATAATGATTCTACAGGGTAGTGGGTAGGGCAAATCACCAAGATAGGTTATATACCTTCTCACATTTTACATCTAATTCTTCTTTGACTAAATTGTATAATTATTCATTCAAATGGAGTTGGTAAACTTTAGCATGAATGGTTTGGCCACCTCAACTATTACTACCTATAATAATAATAAAAATGACATGGTTATAAGCTTACCTTGAGTCCATCTCTCTAAGGGTCTTTGTGAGGTTTGTACCATTCAGAATCATCCTAAAGATAAATTTGATAAAAGCAATTCTTGGAGGGATTCATAGGCATTGGAGTTATTACAAAGTGATGTATTTGAGCCTTTTCCTAGTCTATCTTTCATAAGGGTTAAGTATGTCTTTACCTTCATTGATGATTTATCAAGATACACATGGGTTCACTTCCTTAAGGATAAATATAAAGTTTTTGACAATTTTTGAGACTTCAAAATTCTTATAGAGAAATAATCTAAGAAATACATCAATATTATACAAATTGATAATGGGAGTGCGTATGTCAACAATAGGTTTGAGCAATTTTTCAGAGCATAAGGGATTGATTTGTAGCAGACAATTCCATACAGTCCTCAATAGAATAGATTTGAAAAATATAAGAATAGGTCCTTGAAAGATATGGATAACTATATGATTCACTCTAAGTCATTGGCACCTCAGTATTGGGTTGAAGCCATTAATTTTACATGCTATATTTAGAATAGGGTTCCTCGCAAAGCTTTAAAAGGTATAACTCTATTTAAAGTTTGGTACAATAGGAAAACCATAGTTATCAACTTAGGGTTTTTGAATCTCTAGTTATGGAACATATATTACATAAGAAACACAAAGGTATGGAACCATAGATTAAGCCTTGCATGTTCATAGGTTATCTAGATGGTGTCAAAGGGTACTACCTTCTTCATCCAACCACACATGATCTATTCATTGAGAGAAGTGTTAACTTTTAGGAGAGTCTCACAAACTCAACACTTGACACTTCTCACACTTCATTGGACTCACTTCGATTAGATTCAAATGATTTAGATCATCTTGAGCACATTCTATAGGTTGGTGACCTTTTTTCGATTATGATATCAAGAGTAGTGATGGGTATTCATCTTCAACCACATCTTGACACAATTCATAGGATGATTTTTTTTACGAAATTCGTCCACTTATTGTCTTCTTTAAACTAGGAAAACACTAAAAAATAAATGTAAATTGGTTGAGGATACTTTATATGACATGCAAAAATGTTCAAAGTTTCAAAGTGTGCCACATACATTTTATTTCTCTCTCATATTCGTAGAATTTTTGATCGGCATCATGTATTCTTGAGTGGGATTATACCATGCATGAGGAGTATAACTCCCTAACCAAGAATCATACTTGGGACTTGGAACTTGTTTCTAAGGGGAAAAAGATAGTTTGATGAAGATGGATATATTAAACTAAGTATTTAGTAGATGGTTCCATTGATAAGTTTAAGGCACAATTGGTCACCAAGGTTTTATCACAGGTGCCTAGAATCGAATAAAAAGATACCTTTGCACAAGTTGCCAAGATGAACTTAGTCAAACATACACTTGATATTATCACAACTAATCATTGGGATGTTCATTAGATGGACATGAAGAGTGCCTTTCTTCACGATGATCTTGAGGAGGAGATTTACATGGATCAACCTCCAAGATTTGTTGAGGATTTTTCCTTTGTATGAAAATTTTGGAAATCCATTTATGGCCTCATACAAGCCCATTAGGCTTGGTAAATCAAGATGGATCCTGATTCTTATTTCAACATGATTCACTAGATGCCATTCAAATTTGAATGTTTATCTTTTAGATAAGATGATTTACTCTTGATTTTATTTCTTTATGTTGACAATCTTTTGATCACTAGTATCTATTATTCATGCATTGTAGTGGTGAAAAGATCTCTTTAGGATATATTTTCCATGACATATTTGGGCTTGTTACACTACTTCCTTGGAATTTGTTTTTCTCAATCCAACTTAGGGTTTATTCTCGCATAGCCTAAGTATGCTCTTGATATACTTACTTGATTTCACATAGATGATTATAAGGCAACTCTAACTCATTTTCTATATGGATTTAATCTTGAGGTAGATTTTAATTCACCTTTGGTTAATGCTAAACATGTATTGACAACTTATGGGCAACCTTATTTACTTGAGACATACTAGACCTGGTATATTATATGCAATAGAACTAGTCTACAAATTCATGCAGGAACCCCATGATCTACATTGAAAATTAGCTAAGAGGATCTTGCACTACATTCAGGGTAAACATATATTAGATCAATTCACTACAGAGATGCCATTGACATTGACTTTATTGGCTATACTAACTCAAACTCAGCTAGTGATATTCAGAATCAAAAGTCCACTTCATGTTACAATTTTTCCATTGGTTCAAGTCTAATTAGTTGGTCAAGTAAGAAGAATAATGTTATTGATTTATCATCTACTGAGATAGAGTACATGAATATGTCAATGATTCCATTGAGGCCATCTAGATTTAGGGGGTTATCACATAGTGTGGTTCCATTTCAGATGACCTACCATCATTTAGTGTGATAACTAGAATACCATTTAGATTTTAAAGAATTTGATATAGCATCAACAGACTAAACACCTATAGATTCACATCCATTTCATCAGATAGCTCATTCATGGGGACATCACTGATCTGAGATATTGCTATATGATAGAGTAGATTATAGACATCTTCATCAAACCTTTCACGGAGGGAAAGTATCTTCACTTGTAGGATCTTATTAATGTTCAAGACACTATAGCATCATATTCTGAGGGGTCCTTTTAGCCTCTTTTTTGTGTATCTCTTTTTGGGGGGAGTTTTTCTTATGGGTTTATCCTTTTCTCTACTAAATATGAGAGACTGCTTTGTACATAGATTCCTCATCAAGCCTAGTTATTGGGACCCAAATGTTTTACACTCCCCACCTAAGTTGTGCTTGGGGGGAGAGTGTTAGAGTAGTTATTTTTTTTCATATTTATTTATTATGGGATTTTTTCCCTCACTTAGAGTTTTCATACTTTCATGGAGAAGCTTGCTTATGTGTGCAAGTTGATTGAGTGACTAGAAAGTAATTCCCTTGACTAGATATTCCATGTATGGGAGTTACTCCTCTATTCATGGCCATGTTGACCACTTTTTTTGGAGGAGTTACTGCTTTATTTTGAGAGTCTGTTGACCACTTGTTGTGGAAAAGTTACTCAACACTCTCTTATTTGTACTTCTCACATTTATGAGATTTATTAATGGAAGTTTGGTTTTTCAATCCTATCTTATCTTGTGCAATATTCTCGCATTATTGTTTCATTTTAATTTTATGAACTTTTTGGTATGCACCTTATTGGTTCATGTAATCACTCAATTTATACATTCGATGTATCTAAAATCTAGACTCAACCCCGATAAACTTAGGATAATACATGCACCAATTACAATGATTAAAAAATAATATATACATTTAATAATTAAATTTATATTACATCATTTTTAGGTGAAGGTTAAATGGAGGTAAATTAAAATTAACTTTAAAATTTATATTAGGATTAGAAGTTTACTAATAGTATTTTTCGTTTATTCTTTATTAATATTTTATAATGGAACGAAACACTTTTTTTGTGTTGGATATGTTATTTTATTTGTTAATAATAATAATAATAATAATAAAAGTGTTATTAAAATAATATCAATAGTTTAGGGAATATCTATAAAATACCATTACTAAATTGTTAGCTATCAACCCTATAACCTTTTACATTTAATATAAATAACTATATTTTTTTTTTACTGCTTAATATATTTATTTATAATAAACAATAGAATTTTTAACAAAAATATTAAATTAAATGGCTACCTTAAATTTTAAGATTTTTTATTAAATTTTAGTTTTTTTATTATATTTATATATTTTGATCCAAAAACTAATTGTATGAGAATTTTAAATTTGGTAAACCATTTTCAAAAGGCAATCTACAGTAAGTAGCAATGCATAGATTTGTCTTGACATCTTAGTAAGGTCTTTAATTAATGTGCTAGGTAACCAAACCGATATAAGCATTTAGAAAGTAATGTATTTTATAAATTAGGTTTACTATAATAGTATTGACAACTTACTTATGGGTTGAAAAAGAAACATATTAATACAACACATACATTTTATTTGCATATAAAAGCTATTTTATTCGTAACATAACACTGTCAATTGTATATTATTTGAAAAAAAGGTATAATTTTATTTAAAAATACATGCTTGCAATCAATTCTAATCTCTTTTTTGTCAATTGAGGTGTTATAAATTTGTAAGAGTCAATTTGGTCCTAGTGTTTTAAATATACCTGTTTGTTGGCTCTATTGTAGGAAAATATAATATGAATTGAATGATAATGTCATAACAAAAATTATTCTTCCCCGACATTTATGGCAAGTGTGTATTTTTTGTTTTAAGGTAACTTTATAACATGAAATATATTAAGATATTCATCACCATAATGCATCGATGTTATTTTCTTAATAATGGGATTTCTCTAAATTATAAAATAATGTAAAATTATTATTTTATAATTTTCAATTTTAAAAAAATGACATAACAATCATAAATATTTTAATAATTTTATTATAAAATAATATATAATGTAACACCTAATAGTTTGAAATACCTAGCTATACTAAAAAGAATATGATAAGAATAAATATCAACATATATGATTCATATTGTTTAAATGCCAATGCAAATATTCATATACTATATCAAATAAGTTTTCGTTAATTTAATACATAACTATTTTTTTATTTGATAAAGTTAATAAATGGGTTTTGAGAGGTCCCATAACCTAGTCCAAATAGAGAGAAAGATAAGACCTTTAAGTTCAGATGGAATGCCTCTACCAATGGCAAATGAAACAAAAACTTACAAACATCAAACAAGTTGTTGAAACAATCACACAAAATTCAACCAACATCTTTGAATCAACAACACATCTTCCACAAGACCAAGACCCTACCGAGTGAAGGATCATATTATAATCCTTCTGGACTGTTATTCTTCTTTCTTTCTTTTTATTTTTTTACACTTCAGTCCATTCCCACTTATCTTTTGTAAACTTTGGGGAAAATGACATGGAGATTTCAATATTATTTTTAAATGGATCAGATTTCTCTTTTGAGTATTTTCTTGGTTTCACCTTTGAATTGGGTGTTTCAATATATACTGCCCCCTTACTAGAGATAGGTTGTTCATTGTTTGGTCTGTTTATAGTAGAATTTGAAGCTAAAACCTTAGTTTC
Source organism: Torreya grandis (assembly GCA_037957365.1). Lineage (NCBI taxonomy): Eukaryota > Viridiplantae > Streptophyta > Pinopsida > Cupressales > Taxaceae > Torreya > Torreya grandis. The sequence goes on from JARHVA010000042.1 coordinate 1,876,586, forward strand.
TTCCAACCATAGAAACCATGGGTTTAGTTCTTACATTCAAGTGTTCCTCATCCTCCAACCAAGAAGAAATTAACATTATTTTTATATTTTCATTATGCTAAAAAAATCACCATTACAAGAACACTATAGTCGACACTCCATCCTTTAAATGTGCATATGTTATCCCACACATAGATAAAAATAGATAAGTTGTTGGAAAAAACATTATTAAAATTAAAATTAGGAGTGTATGTATCAAGTGATATATATATATATATATATATATATATATATATATATATATATATATATATATATGAAGTATGAATAGTGTTTTTAAAATAAATTTACATATTAATATCCAAGAAAAATACCCATGTAATCTACTATATCAATAGTACACATCCATTCTACATGTACAAAAATATAAAAAGCATACATTGACACAATGTCATGCATTATTGTCTAAACTAATTTTTTGGACTTTAATCATGAGTTGTATATGTTGACTTGAAATTATTATATGGAAATTAAGAGTTTTTAATTCTAATTTAATATTAAAAAAGATGTCTTTACATGTTTTGAGTTTTCAATAATAAGAAAAAATCCAATAAATTAGATATTAATATGATTTACATTTCATGCATATATATTCATCATTTCTTACCATATTACAAACTAAAAATTGAAATAATACGTAATAAGAGTAATATTGGCACACTAATAAAAGTGTTTATTAATCATTTAGAAATAATAGTATCTAGTTCATGTTGTTGAAGTTTAATTTTTAGATTTATACATAACTTGCATTTAACTTGCGAATAGTATTTAAATTTTCTAATACATCCATTTATATTTTTTTAATTATTCATACTATTCATTAACATAACCTCTCAAAATTGGTATATTAATTTAAAAAAATTTAATGATTAATTTACAATTACACTACTCAACATATTGTGGGCAAAGACAATATTATTGATAATTGGCTAAATAAGGATTCTTCTTTGACATTAATGGCTTTACCTCAGAAATCACAAAGACCTAATTTTTTAATGAAAAAACTTAAGTGTGTCAGGTTTGATACTCTCTCAATTCTTGTTTAAGGATAAATTTTCAGATATGGAGTTATTAATAGAATAAATTCAGATTTATTGGTATAAAATTTTGTTGATTTAATATAGATCTCAGGTCGAAGATGGAGTATCTTGATCAAGGAATAATAAAATAAACATTTAATCCACTTGATCGAGAATTTTGAATTCTTATATAAAATCCTTCTTACTGAAACATATACTTTTAAAAATATAAAATTACAACCAATACATTTTCTAAATTAAATAAAGAAAATGGAGAGCATGGAGGAGAATAAGTGCCAAAGGTAGTAATGAAATAAGATCTTAACAACAAAAAGAGTACATTAGGGCATTAACTTGTAAGAAAATCAATAAATTAAACATTATGAAGGAATCATTAAAACTAGTATGTTGACAATATAATTTGAGAGAAAAAAGTAGTATACTTGAACCAATTTAACCTTACTTATATGAGCATGCTAAAAAAATTGTACATAAAACTAAAAATCAAAAGGAAAATGATGATTCTCATAACACGAATGCAAGATGGAAAAGTGGAAATTTTTACCAAAATTTTAAAAAAAAAATAATAATGAAAATAAATATAAAAATAAATTTAAAAAAGAAAAATTCTATGGTTAGGAAGTTTAACCTTACTTATGACCATGGTCGCTATGGTGCTCTATGGTTGGGAAGTTCTAAGGAGAGGTATTTCAAACCTAAAATGGAGATAAATAGAAAGAAATCAGAAATGCCTAATCATGAATAGTTTAAAGATTAAAATATATTTTTTATATAAAATCTTTTTTATACAAATATGTATTTTTATAAAAGAAAATAGCACAATACATTTCTTCGGTTAAATAAACAAAATAGAATATGGAAGATGATAATTGGCCAAATGTATTAATGAAAGAAGTATTGAACAACGGAAAGATTATGATGAAATATCAATTTTTAGAAATGTCTAAACACCAATCAATACATTAAATATTATGAAGAAAACATTAAAACTAACATATCGACAAAATAACTTGAACGAAAATACTTGAACAAATTTAAACTTACTTACAAACATATTCAAAAAATGTTCATAAAAACAAATTGAAAATTGAAAATAAGATTGCATCAATTTAAATGTAAAACAAGAAAATAAAAGATTCTCATAAAATTAAAAATTAAAATAAAATTTACAAATTTAAAAAATGAAAATTAGAAGGAAAAAAATAGATTAAATTAAAAAATAAATAAAAAATTAGAAATATATTTTCTTCTACAATATTAGGTGTAACATTGAAATGCTTAAGTACGAGAATTAAAAAATATCATGGCATGCTTCATTCTAGACTTCGATCTGTCACATATTCCCTTGCTCGTTGTGCATATTTTGTTAACAATCATTTCATATTAAAAATAACCCATGTATCATCCTCCTAATAAATCCACTTCTCTCTGTATTTCATGCTTATGTCATCAGATGATTTGATGGTGAAAGGAAGCCGACTCCATACTCCAGATAGGGATATGGAGGGTACTGGATACTGAAAGGAGGGTATAGGAAAATGTTGATGTGGTGAAGCGATAGGAGAGGAGATTTATATAGGGTATTTGTCTATCATTTGTATCAAAATCTCATTCATTTTATTTTTACTTATGATCACATGATTATAAAATAAAAATCAACATGCTAATTTACATTTAATTTTAATCTACCAACAACTTAAGAGATCAGAGTGTTATGTATCTCATTGTATGTAAGGTGGGTGTCTATTGTTGGAGCATCTAATGTGTCATGTCTATCTCGATAAATAATTTTAATATCTTGTATCAATTCATCTCAACATTGGTATAAATGTATGTTTATTTTCCTATCATATATAATGAAAACCAGATCTATCACACTATCTCTATGATATAACACCGTGTATCCATAATATCAATAATTAATGACATAAATAAATAAGATCATAATTCATTATGACATACATCAGTAAATAAAATAATTTCAATACCACATCATATTGAAGGAGAAATATAAAATCTCATAAAATAATAAAATATTCATATAAAATTTGATCCAATAATCACATAAAACATATATATATCAACCTAATTGTCTCAGTATATAATAATCTATAACTTAATATATAGATTTTTATTAATAAAAAAATAACAAAATTCATAAATTCATAATATATTTATAATAACCACTTAGGCGAATCCCATGATCATAAAAAAAGGTCCCTAATAGATATTACAAAATATAAAATAATTAAAAATTATTTTGAGACACTCATTTTATTTTGTAAAAATTCAAACAAAAATTAATATATAAAACTTATGAAATGTTTTTCTTCATTTTACTCTTTTTATATATTTTTAAATACATATTTCAACTAATTATCTATGTATTTTGGTTTCTTGTCTTGTCTTTTCATTTTCATCTTGAACCTATTCTGAAATTTTATTTATCTATTATTTAATATACAAACATCATAAAAATATAGATAAATTTAATAATATAAAATTAAATTAAAATAATTCATAAAAAATAATAATTATACCCTTTTCAAATTATTATTATTATTATTTTTTCATAATTACTTTTTTATAAAAATTAAATGATTTTCTAATGTCTTAATATGCTTTTGAGAGTTCTTATTTTCTAATTTATGATGTGATATAAAAAAAAACCTAACACACTTAAATCATACATCTTTTATTGACTTATTCCAAATTTTGAAGTGTCAAATTTTAATTTTTGGAAGGTTTTTTAAAATAAATTTGTTGTTAATACTTGCCCTCATTTGCATCAATATTTACATTAGTATTTATAGGAAATAATGAAATGAACATGAAACTTGAAATTTTAATTGATTATTCCTTTGCAAGAGCTAATCTCGACTATGCTACATAGGTACATATAATCTCTCTAGATATTTTGTTGGGAATAATTGGTACAATGATTTTTTTATGATCATATTTAGAATATATTTTGGTTAAATCAAAATTTGAGGGCTTTCTATCTTGTGGTAACATGCTTCAGCGAGTTGAAAAATAGTTGGAAACAAGCTTAACAAGTTTTGAACCTATTTATTGTCATGAAAATTGCTTTGACCACACAACTAGACCATGTTTCAATTGAATGTGGCCCTTTGAAGTTAATTAATAATTATTTGAGTCATTCTATAGTTATTGTGTAACTTAGAAAAATCTAAAACTGATACTAAATAAGAATCTGACATTGGTTTAAAATATAAAATTCTATTTTATGTAAACTAATCGGACATTGGTTTAAAATATAAAATTTTATTTTATGTAAATTATGAATTGAAAATTTTGGAAATGAAACCAAATAGAACTGTATTATATGTAGAATTAACTTTCCAAACAAAACTAAATTTCTTGAGAAAGCACAAACACCAACTCAAGATAAGTAACTTGCAAGGGCTTGTTCATTAGCAGGTGTTTTATTAATGTTGTGTTATGCATCTGATTATGTTTCTAAATACCTTTGCTTTGCTACTTGCTATCAAACATAATGCTATTTTTATCTTTCTTGGTATGAGTTTTATTAAGTTTACAACTATCTTTTTTATCCTTATGTTTGAACCATTATTCTTTTTTCATAGCATAACTCCAACCTACAAGGTTTGCAGGGACTTGGTGTTTAGCATCTTTGTTTATTTACATGATCAGCAATTTTAGTTTTAGGTATATTTGATTGTGTGTATTCTTAGAGATTTTATGTTTTAATTGAGGTTTTTGGATAAATTGAGGGAATAAAATTTTAATAAACATTATTAATTGAATTTACGAGAACCATTCAATCAAAAAGAATTATGAGAATCAATAACTTTAATTTTGGATATATTTAATTGTGTATTAGAGATTTCATGTTTCATGGAAGATTTTGAATAAAGTGTGGGAAGAAAATTTTAATAAATATTATTAATTGAATTTACGAAAAATTAAATTTGATTGTAAATTTTGATTGTCATAAAATTAATAATATTACTTTTAAAATATTAATATAATTTATAATATAAAAATAAAATACTAAAATTAATCTATATATTTATTTTTAATTGGAAATAATGTATGACCAATATAATTAAAAGAGGTTGAAGAGTATTATATAATCTTTTTGAAACATGTGTAAAGATATTAATTTATGGAATTGGAAGATCACTTGGATCTTATTTGACTATTTGTAATTTCTATGGTACTTTATAGTTGGGAAGTTCTAAGAAGTAGTATATCAAAATTAAAATGAAAATAAATAAAGAAAAATTTCAAATGTTTAATCATTTTAAAACATATTTTTTATATATAATATTATTCTTATACATTTAATTGTGTGTATTATTAGAGATTTCATGTTTTAATTGAGTTTTTTGAATAAATTGTGGGAAGAAAATTTTAATAAACATTATTAATTGAATCTATGAGAACCATTCAATTAAAACAATTATGAGAATCAATAACTTTAATTTGGATATATTTAATTGTGTACTAGATATTTTATGTTTTCATGGAAAATTTTGAATAAAGTGTGGGAAGAAAATTTTAATAAATATTATTAATTGAATTTATGAGAAATTAAATTTGATGGTGAATTTTGATTGTCATAAAATTTATAATATTATTTTAAAATATTAGTATAATTTATAATATAAAAATAAAATATTAAAAATAATTTATATATTTATTTTTAATTGAAAGTAATAAAGTTTTGGAGAGTATTGTATAATCTTTTTAAAACATATGTAAAGATATTAATTTATGGAATTGGAAGATCACTCGGGTTTTGTTTGGCTATTTGTAATTTATATGGTGCTTTATAGTTGGAAAGTTCTAAGAAGTAGTATAAAAATCTCAAATGTCTAATCATTTTAAAACATATTTTTTATATATAATAAACATGTATTTTTAAAAATAAGAAATTTCAAAAATACATTTCTTAAATTAAATAAAGAAAATAGATTGTGGCGAAGAATAAGTAACCAAAAGTAGTAATGATAGAAGAGCTTAACAATAAAAATAGCATGATAAGTCATCAACTTATAAAAAAATCAATAAATTAAATATTATGAAAGAAACATTAAAACTACCATGTCAACAAAATAACTCAAGAAAAAAAATACATATATTTAAATAAATTTAACCTTACTTACAAACATGTTTAAAAAATACATAAAATTAAAAATTCGAAAGAAAATAAGGACTCATTTTTAGTAGTATTTTTAAAGATATAAGGATAAACTAAGTGGTTGATGTTATCTTTGGTCCTATGTTAGTGGATAGTGTTAGATTATATTTTACTAATTCTTAAGTTCCTATTTTCTAGTCATATTTTTATAAATTAATAATATGCATTCTAAATTTTTATTTGATTGAAAAAAATAAGTTATGTGAAGTGTTGGACATGATGTACACTTGTCTTTTAATTATATTACATATTTGTTTCAGCTAGAAATTAATTATAAGAGATTTTTTTGCCAATTTTTATGGTGTAATGATGTTTTTGTGGTGGTGTATTGTAACTTGTCAGTTTTTAAATGAATTTTTACTTATAATATTAATATAATTGAATTACTCTATAACAACATGTAGAAGAATATTCTATAATATTTGATGTTAAACTTAGACCTCATAAGATATTATAGTTTTTGGAAAGTTTTGATTGACTAGAATAAAAAATATATTTGTTCAACTAATTTTTATAATAAATTAAAAAAAGATTTTCATAATATAAATATAAAACTTATAAATGGAAAATTTCACCAAAATAATTTAAATAAAAATAAATATAAATATAAATTAAAAAAGAATATATATATATATATATATATATATATATATATATATATATATATATATATATAACCCATCACAAAGGTATATCATTTTTCCCGTAGTTTTAGAAGAAATCATTTGTTTTATTGTACTACTAAAATCTGAAAAAATGATACTAGTGAGATTCTTTTGTGGAAACCGTATGCTTCTATTTACAAAGAAAAATTATTTATTTATTTAGGGTAAATTTTATATGAAGTTTTGAAATGTCTAATACATGGATTGAATTTAACATTAATAATAGAATTTAAAATTATTAAAAATAATTTATAAATTTATTATAATATTTTATATTTTTTGATAATTTGTTCAAAAAAATTTATCGTAATTTTTTATAGTTTTCAATAGCCTATTTAAAAATTTTAACCCGCATTAAAATAAATTAAAAAATATTTTATTTTACAACTTAGAAATAAAACAAAAAAACCTAATATATGGTCTTGCAGCAATCAGACTTAGCCTCTTGTACCCATAGATAGCCATCATTGATTTTAACAAAATTAAAATATTTAAGGCATCCTACCAGATGGATGTCCTTTGAATTTACTTGTTGGCTTTTGTGTTTGTGGTTTTTAAGTTTAAATTATAGATTTCCATATAAATATTATTTTAATAAAAATCGTGTCCATTTAATATATATTATTGAATTTTAATTTAAATGCAATTTTTATTGATTTTGATTTATTATTACAATTTTATTTAATAATATTTCATATATATTTTTATACATACAAATAGAGAAGCCAATTTGATAGATAAAATGTTAAGCCATATTTATATCATATAATATCCATCCCAATTATATAATAATATTAGGATATAATTTTATTTAAGAAGTTTATCCTTATAAAAATTTAAGTAGCATGAATATAATTAAAATCATTTCATTAGATATAAATTATATCATTCAATTTTAAGTTGAGGAAAACAAATATTTTTTCGTCCATATGATGGCATTTAAGTCAAAGATTTAACTAATTCTGACATACCACATAATGCAATACCATATCAAGAAACAACACAAAGTCATTTCAACCACCCTCATCACCCAACACATGTTGAAATAAATTTGTATGTTAATAAACATTGTTACTCATCGTGGTCTAATGTGCCACAAGCTCTATTAGCATGGCACGTTGGATTTTCTCCTTGCACAAACATATATGTACTTAATGCTTTTATTGGAAAAACTAAGTTTTTGTTTGGGAGATAAAACACAATTTATTATTACTTGTTAATGCATTGCAATTTTTATATATATAAAAAATCAAATTTAGTATAAAAAGTTTATTATTACTTTTGTCTTGAAGGTTCTTACAATTCATTAATAATTGATTCTCAAGATTAGATTACAAATAATTAAGGTAGGGTATTTTGAGTGAAAGCATAGAATGATATGGATGTCTTTCCGAGGGTGGCTAAGCTTAATGATGTAAAGTGGGGTTAAGTTTATGTGCACTCAATTTTAACTTTGACATTATTTTGTTGAATTTATGTTTGACAATATTTGGATTTAACATCATTTTAGATGTTACCTCTAGAGTATTTATTTATGATTTGTTTCATAGTTTTATTTATTGAAAGGTTTCATATTGATTAATGATTTTTGTCTATTATTTTTTTCATAATTTTTAATTTGTGATAGATTTGTTTAAATTTATTTGTGTTAAGTTTTGTTGATGCTTTTTGAAAAAGTAAATATAATATTATTTTTCGTCTTATTCAAAGGAGAAGAAAAACTATCTTATGATTTTCACATGAGCATCAATTTTAAAGTATTTTTTATTAACAATTAATACTATTAAATATATAAATATTTCATATTATTGTTTTTGGGTCATAGGTAGGATAAAAATTATAATCAAGCTTTGCCAAGGAAAAACTATGTTTCAAAATATTATAATACAACACCTAATTCATACAAAGATTTTATGGCGAGGGTTTCATTAAAGAATAACAAACTAGTTGATGTTTTAGAAGTTTCCATTCCTATCTTTCTCGATTTAGAGGAAGGAGGAGATTGGATTATTGTGAGAAACAAAAAGAAAGGTAGAGTTGAAAGCTTTGGAACCACTAAATATGACCCTATTTCGAAAATAAAATAGTTTGGGAGGGTCTTAAAATTCTTTAGTTTTATTTTATTTTGTAGTGAGCTTGTGACTTTTTTGCAACATGTCAACATCATATATCATTTTTTACTAGGAGAGAAGTCTCATTGAGCTTTAATTGTTTTATCATTTTATTCATTGTATCTAAGGTAAGACCCCTTAAAAACTTGACTTTTACCATACTATTACACTCTAATCACCACCACTTTCAAAATGATATTATAAATTACATCTATACACATATAAAAAGAAATTAATAAAATAATGATTACTTAAAATATTTAATTTAAAATTTTAATATACAAATTAAAAATCTAAAAAGAAATAATAATTTAATTAAAATCTTTTAAGCTTTTAGATATTTTACATTAATTATATTTATGAATTTTTATTTTCCTTTTAAATTTTTTCATAAATTTAAAATAAATAAATATGCATGCAATGTTTCTTAAATTGGTTTATACAAACCTGATAGAGTTAGTTTGATTCCTTAAGTAAATAAGTATGCATAAATGTTTCTTAAATTGGTGTGTACAAATTTTCTTTATATTGTTAATTTGATTCCTTAAACTATATAGATCTAGATTTTTTTAAAAGCACGGTTAAAATGAATTGACAGTTTTATATATATATATAATTTTAATTTTTTTATTAAAATTATTTTTTTTTGTTATATTTTAAAAAATATATTGAATAATAAGGTTAGTTAGGGGCATGCAATTTTGGTCTTTGTTTTCACATTTGATATGTGTATGAGTCATTACATCCCTTTAGGATAAGCATTGAATTACCTTAAGTAATAGATGATGAAACAACATTGATAATATGGATACTTCGTGCTCAATAATAAAGTTATATAACATGCTACTAATGTTAGGTGATTTTATCATTGTTATTCAAAAAGTTTAAAATAACTTTATAAGGGTTCCCTTTAATAACCCATTACTTATCCCCTTTCAATTTTGGGATTTTGTAATTTGCTAAATAATTTATATGTATTTTAATTTCATAAAAATTATATTGAAATGAGATAATATTAAAAAATTAAAAAATAAATAATAAAAAAATTAGAAGGATAATTAAATTCAAATACCAATTCTCAATTTTATTTACTTTTATGACATTGATAATCAATATAGAATCATCATTTACCTCTAGAATTTTTATTGTTATTTTAATGTTGATGGAAAATTTCAAGCCAAAAAAATACCCACATAAATTATATTAATATAATTCATGATAAAAAATTATTCTATTTTAAATCTTATTCATTAAACTATGGTACATGTTCCCAAAAAAATTGACCAAAAAAAAAAAATTGTTCTGTATAAAAGTTCAATTCAACCCAAAAATGAATATATAATTTATTTAATAAAATATTTAAATAATATTAAACAAAATTAATTGTAGACATTAAAAGAAAATATTTGGTTACAAAATATCAGTGTATTTGAACTTCAAAGGCCTAAACATTCTTTTAATATTTCTAAAATTTTTGTTTAATTGCAAATTTTAAAAGAGCATAAACCCACATTCCAATTTAATGCAAGACTAAAGCTATCCATATTAAAGTTGTGAGAGTAGGAGTTTTATTTTTTCCAATATTTATTTATTATGGGCTTTTCCCCCTCACTTTGGGTTTTTCTATTTTCATGGAGAAGCTTGCTTGTGTGTGTAGGTTGACTGGGTGACTAGGAAGTAATTCCATTGATCGGCCATTTTGGGTATATGAACTCTTCTATTATTTTCCCGGTTGACCACTTTTTGTGGAAGAGTTACTATTCTATTTTAGGACTCTGTTGACTAGTAGCTTTTTTGTAGGAGTTACCCAACACTCTCCTATTTGTACTTCTTACATTTTTAAACTTTGTTAGTGGATATTTATTTTTTGACTCCTATCTTATTTTATGCAATATTCTCACATTATTATTTTATTGTGATTTCAACTAATTTGAATTATGCACCTACTTAGTTCATTTAATATCTCAACTTGTACAAAAATTTGAGTGTGTTTATTGATGTCTCAAAAACTTCTAAGTTTTGTTACCAAAGCAACTAGAAAAATTGTAAGGTGTTTTTTTTCATGTAGTTGTGTGGGATCTGGCTTTATCTTAGCTCAATTTAGGTGTGATTGTGCAGGTTCCTTTTGTTTGTTGATCCACGTGACCTTTTTTAATTATGTTAAAAATGACTGTCAACATCATCCTCTATGTTGTAAAATACCCCACCATCCTTCCTTCTTGTCGGACTGACCTCAAATGGCTCACGATGTAGTTAATGAATTTGTTTGGGGCATATATAGATGGTTGGTGTTTTCAACCATCCACACAACCTATGATGGTCCTTAACTTCTTTTAAAAGCTGTGAAAAAGTTTTTTTAGCATCACTGAGCTATAATGGGAGCCTAAGGATTCATTAGCCTAGTTATTTCTATGGTTTGAAACCCTTCCAAGCTCAATTCATAGTCGTACCTAGTCTTTTCACTTGGCATTAAACATGAAACCTCTTGTCTACCCTCCATTCATTGGTCCTCTTTTACAATGTCCAACAAGAACCCTAAGGTTTTCCATCCTATGGAAACACCCTTAGCTTACCACCAAACTAGTAGGAACCTTTTTGATTAAAAAAAACCCACCTTCCTATAATTCATGGTTTTCAAATACCATTGTTTTTTCTTTCCAAGAAAAAAGGAAGGTCGTATGTTTTCTTTTTTTAAATGAAAGTGGACCTTCTTACTTTAGGAGGGGTTATTACAATTTTTTTTAATAATATACTCATTTTTTTAATGGTAATTCTATTCATAAGGATCATTTTTTTGTGAGGGAGTTTTTTATTGTCTATCATATACAATACTTGTGTGCCTTTTTTTTTTAATTAAGGATATATTTAATATGTGTAAGGGAGATTTTTTAATTGTTTTTAATATAAGAAATACATTGTGGGTGCTAAGATGGGAATTTTTTGTTCAATGAAGATCAAAAGGTTAGGTCTGATTTGATAGGTGGTCAAACCCCCTGGCATTCGAAAAAATACTTTCTCTCTCTGCTCAATTTGTATTTTTTGTCCTTGAATGCATTATTGACTAAACCTGTGATCCCCTTGCTTTTAAAATTTTGTCTTTTCTAACACTTGTACTAATTGCTCTAGACACATTTTTTATTGTACTTGACATCCTTTGAGCTTGCATTTTTTGCAACATTCAGGGAGGGTTCATCATTTCAAAGTTTAGGGGGGTGTACTGTGTTTTGAGTCACTCTTTCATCTGCTTGCACTTTTATTTTTATAACAATAATTACAATCATTGAACTTTAATTATACACAATGGATACAAGTTCAATTAATCCTCTAATTTCATTTAACTACTATGAATGGAAAACCAAAATGAAAATTATAATAATGAGTAAGGGTTTACATCATATTACAATTTGGCAGTAACACTAAACTTAGTAAAAAAGTATAAAAAGTTAAGTGGTACAATTGTTGTGATGAAGCTTATGGGTTGCAGTGTCTTTATCTTTCATTTGATTCTCTTTTTCACTTAGAACCTTATAAATCTCCAAATGAAGTGTGAACCATCTTAGAAAATATTTTTAGGAAGTTATATGTGATGAGAGGTCATGAAATTGAAAATAAGCTTATCATCCTAAGTCTTAACAACTTTGACAACCTTTAGGTTCTCTTTACCAAGTTGAAGTCTTTGAGATTGTAGTTGAAATAAAGTGGAATAGAGAAGAAATATGACCAAATTATTTTTTTAATACTCTCTAAGCTAGGTCTTGATTACTCAGTGTTTGTCTCTACTTTCCGTGCCATTAAAAGTTCTCTAAGCACTATATAGAAAATTCGCTCTTTAGATACCTTTGTTACTGACTTGATTCAGTAGCAAGATAAGTTAATATAAATGGGCACATTGAAGCCCACAAAACCTCAACCCCTAATTACTGGGAATGAAAAAAAAAACTTCAAATAAAGAGAAAAAGAAGAAGAATAAGGATCAAGAGATGAAGAAAGAATCAACCTCTACCAAAATAGCCATTGAAACCTCCTTTTTCAATGATAAACCTAAGAAATATAATGATAAGTTTGCCTATTGCAATAAAAATGAGAGTGATTAACATGAGTGCATGAACAAATAAATGGATCACCTAACTCATATTCTAGAAGAAAAAACATAGGTGTTACTAAGTCTATCAAGTAGAATTCATCAACTCAATATTATTTTAAGGTAAAAGTTAAAGGTAAAGAGAAAGAAAAGGGCAAGGCTCTTGTAGTAGTTACAACTTCAACCTCCTCAAGGGTATTGACTCAGGTGCTTCCCACCACGTGGGGTTTTCAAAAGTTGAGTTTTATTTCTTAGATCTTGAAGCATGTCTTCTATCGCTTTGAGTGATGACACTTCCATAGATGTTTCAAGGAGAGGGTATATTGAAATGAATGGAGGAACATGCAATAATGTCTTAAGTGTTTCATCATGTTAAGTTAATCTCATATCAGTGTATCAAATCACTCACATCGATAAAGGCATGAGGGTAGAGTTTTCACCATATTTAGTCACAATCAAAGAGTTGCACAATGATTCTATAGTGGAAGTGGGTGGGGCAGATCACCAAGCTAGGTTATATACCTTCTCACATTTTGTACCTAATTATTCTTCGATTGCATTATTGAGTCGTTCAGATGGAGTTAGTAAACTTTGGCATGAATGGTTTGGGCACCTCAACTATCACTACCTAGAACAACTTAGAAAAATGACATGGTCATAGGCTTACCTCGAGTCCATTTCTCTAAGTGTCTTTATGAGGGTTGCACCCTTGGAAAGCATCTTGAAGAGATTTTTGACAAAGGAAAAGGTTTGAGTGATTTGAAAGCATTAGAGTTAATACACAGTGATGTATCTAGGCCTTTTCCCAGTTTATCTTTCATAAGGGATAAATATGTCCTTACCTTCATTGATGATTTATAGAGATACACATGGGTTTGCTTCCTTAGGAAAAAATCTACAAATTTTGACAAATTTTGAGACTTAAAACTTGTCTTAGAGAAACAAACTAAGAAATACATGAAGATTATGCAAATGGATAAAGTGGGTGACTATGTTAAAAAATGAGTTTGAGTATTTTTGCACACCATAGGGGATTAAGTTGTAGTGGACAATTCCATACAGTCCTAAATAAAATAGATTTGTAGAATGCAAGAATAGGTACTCGAAATAGATGGATAATTGCATGATTCACTCTAAGTCATTGGAACCTTAGTATTAGGTCTAAACTATTAATTTTTTCTTCTACATTTAGAATAGGGTTCCTCATAAAGATTTAAAAAGTATAACTTCATTTAAAGTTTGGTACAATAGGAATCTTGAATTTGATCACTTTAGGGTTTTTGAATCTCTAGTTATGGCACACAAATTGAATAATAAATACAAGGCTATGGAACCTTAGATTAAGCCTTACATCTTCATAGGTTATCTAGATGGTGTCAAGGGATACTACCTTTTTTATTGAACCACACATGAGTTATTCATCAAAAGAAGTGTTCACTTTATAGAGAATCCCAAAGGCTTAACACTTGACACTTATCCCACTTCATTAGAATAACTTGGATTTGATTAGGATGATTCAGATCATCCTGAGCACAGTCTAGAGGTTAATGACACTTCTTCTTGTTCTTATAGTAAGAGTAGTGATGTGGATTCATCTTCATCCACATCTATCCACACTCAAGAGGATGATGTTTTTTACCTGACTCATCCACTTATTTTCTTCTTTTGTCTAGGTAGACACTATATAGTACAATTACATGGATTAGGGATCCTTCAAATGACACATAAAAATTTTCAAAGTTTTAGAGTGGGCCACATGCTTTTTATGCCTCTAGCTCATATTTCGATAGGCATGAGGTATTCCTAAGTGGGATCCAACCATGCATGAGGAGTATAACTCCTTAATCAAGAATCATACTTAGGACTTGGCACTTATTCTTGAGGGAAGAAAGATAGTTCAATGTAGATGGATATATTAGACTAAGTATGTAGAAGATGGGTCATTGACAAGTTTAAGGCATGATTAGTTACCAAGGGTTTCTTATAGGTGCCTGGATTCGACTACATAGAGACCTTTTCACCAGTTGCTAAAATGAACTCAATCAAACTCACATTTGTTATTGTTATAGTCAATCATTGGGATGTTTATCAGATGGAAGTGAGGAGTGCTTTTCTTCACAGTGATATTGAGGAGGATATTTACATGGAATAACCTTCAAAATTTGTTGAGGATTATTCCTTGGTATGTAAACTCTAGAAATCTATATATTGCCTCAAACAGGCCCCTTAGGCTTGGTACACCAAGATGTATTCCTTTCTTATTTTAATAATATTCACTAAATGTCATTTATATCTAAATGTCTATCTCTTGCAGACAAGATGATTTGCTCTTGATTCTAGCTCTTTATGTTGACGATATTTTGATCACTAATATCTCTTATTCATCCATTGCAGTGGTGAAAAGGGCACTTTAGGATAGATTTTCAATGATAGACTTGGGCTTGGTACACTACTTCCTTGGGATTTATATTTCTCACTCTAACATAGGGAATACTATTGTACACCCTAAGTATGTTCTCGATTTACTTGCTCAGTTTCACATTGTTGATTGTAAGTCAACTTTGAATCCATTTCTATCTAGATTCAATCTTGAGGCAAATTTACTTCACCTTTGGTCGATGCTACCTTGTATCGATAACTTATAGGCAACTTTATATACTTGACACATACCAGATCTGATATATCATATGCATTGGGCCTAATTTCTAAATTCATGTAAGAACTCCATGAGTTGTATTGAAAAGTAGCTAAGAGAATTTTACTCTAAATCTAGGGTACATATAGATTAGGGATTCACTATAGATTTGGAACTAGATTTAACTTGATTAGTTATACTGACCTAGCCTAGGCTGGAAATATTATGAATCATAAGTCTACTTCATGTTATAGTTTCTCCATTAGTTCAAGTCTAATCAGTTGGTTAAGTAAGAAGAATAATGGTATTGCTTTATTATCTACTAAAATAGAATACAGGGGGATGTCAATGTTGCCACTTAGGCCATCTAGTTTTAAGGTATTCTCACATAATGTGGTATCTAGTTCAGATGACCTACCATCATTTACTATGATAACTAGAATACCATTCAGATTTTTAAGAATTTGATCTAGCATCAATGGACAAAACATATAGTGATTCACATGCTTTTCATTATAGAACTCATTGATGGGGACATCATTGATCTAAAATATTTCTAGATGATAGAATATATTACATACATTTTTACCAAACCTTCCATGGGGAGCAAGAATCTTCACTTGTGGGATCTTCTTGAGGTTTAGGACATTGTAGCATCATCTTCTAGGGGGGTCATTCTAACCTCTTTTTTATCTCTCTTTTTTTTAGGGGGGGTGGGGGAGGGGGGGATTTTTTCCTATGGGTTTTCTCATTTTCTCTAATTTAAGAGAGAGTGATTTGTACATGGGTACCTCATCAATCCTAGTTACTAGGACCTATTGATTTACACTTCCCACCTAAATTATGATTAGGTGGCGGGGAGGGGAGGTGGGAAGTGGGGACGGGGGTGTTATATTCTAGGGGTTTTTTTTCTCTCATATTTATTTATTATGGAATTTCTTACCTCACTTAGAGTATTTCTAATTTCATGGAGAAGCTTGATTTTGTGTGTAGGTTGACTATGTGACTAAGAAGTAACTCACTTGATTGGCTATTATAGGTATGGGAGTTAATCCTCTATTCTTGGCCCTATTGACCACATTTTGTGGAGGACTTACTATTATATTCTAAGGATCTATTGACCACCTGTTGTGGAGGAGTTACCTTGCACTCTCTTATTTGTACTCACAATTTTTATCTTTATTAATGGAAGTTCAACTATTTTGTCTTGTGAAATATTCTCGCATTACTGTTTCATTTTACTTTAAATACTTTATGGTATGCAACTTCTTGGTTCATGTAATCACTCAACTTATGAATTCTATGTATCCAAAACCTGGACTCAACCTCGATAAAATTAGGATAACATATGCTCAAATTACAATGCTTTAAAATAACACATGCATTTTAAAAGTAAAATGTATGTATATATATATATATATATATATATATATATATATATATATATATATATATATATATATATATATCATCTTTAAGTAGAGGTTAAATGAAGATAAATTAAAGTTAACTTGGGGTGTGTGTGTGTGTGTGTGTGTGTGTGTGTGTGTGTGTGTGTGTGTGTGCGCTCGATACTAGATTTTGACTCGGTACTAGCTTTTGACCGAAGCTACAACTGATTCTGGGGCACAAATTAGGGGCCCAATCTCTAAGAGAACTATTGAACCATTATAAATGGATAACACTTGATCACATTTGAAACCATCGAGTAATTGACCACATCCAGCCTATAAACTCCTTATGAGATTCAAACTTGGGTGGGTTGGGCACAACCAAACCACTTCACCAATCCTTCTACATCTCATTGGCAACTTTAAAATTTATATTAGGATTAGAAGTTTACTAATATTATTTTTTATTTATTCTTTATTAATATTTTATAATGGAACGAAATCCTTATTTTATGTAGGATATCCTATTTTATTTGTAAATAACAATAATAAAAGTGTTTTTAAAATAATAAGGATATTTTAGGGAATATATACAAAATATAATTACTAAATTGTTAGCTTTTAACCCTTTAACATTTTACAGTTAGTATAAATAACTGTGTTTTTTGTAATGCTTAATATATTTCTTTATAATAAATAAAATAATTTTCAATTAAATTATTGAATTAAATGACCACCTTAGATTTTAAGATTTATTCTAAAATTTTAATTTGTTTATTATATTTATATAGTTTGATCCAAAAACTAATTGTATGAGAATTTTACAGCTGTTAAAACATTTTCAAAAAGTAGTCAAGAACAAGTAGTAATGCATAGATTTGTCTTGACATCTTAGTCAGGTTTTTAATCAATGCACTAGGTAGCCAAACCAATATAAGCACTTAGAAATTAATATATTTTATAAAATAGGTTTAATGTAATGGTATTGACAACTTACCTATGTGTAGGCAAATAAACATATTACTACACGACATACATTTTATTTGCACATAAAAACTATCTTATTCATAACATAACATAGCCAATCACATTTTATTTTAAAAAAAGGTAGAATTTTATTAAAACAATGCATGCTTGCAATTAATTTTAACCTCTTTTTTTATTTTAGGCATTATCAATTTGTAAGAGTTAATTTGGTTCCAATATTTTAAATATACCTATTTTTGGCTCTATTGTAGGAAAATATAATATCAAATGAATGACAACTTCATAACAAAAATATTCTTCCTTAGACACTTATGGCGAGTGTGTATTTTTTGTTTTAAGGTAAATTTATAATGAATTATACTAAGATATTCATCACCAGAATGCATTGATGTTATTTTCTTAAAAAATGGGAATTTTTTAAATTGTAGCATAATGTGAAATTATTATTTTGTAATTTTCAATTTTAAAAAAATGACACAACAGTCATATATATTTTAATCATTTTTATTGTAAAATAAATTATAATGTAACACCTGATAGTTTGAAATACCTAACTATACTAAAAAGAGCATGATAAGAATATCTAGCCTATCATGCAAGAAAATTAAAAAAAATGAAAAAACTTGTACATAGCAAAGCAAAATGATGGAAGTGGTGGTTTTAGGGTTACATAGTGATGCCCTTCAAAATATGGTGATGATGGGATCTTGTCATGGAGGATCCACTAACGAAGTGGCAGACACAAGGACTCTCCAGGGTGTGGGGATGAAGGCAATTCTATCTATGGCATCGACAAAACATGGCTCAACTATGGTAGCATCTATAAACAAGGCTAAACCTGGATCTGTAGTAGTAGCTTCATATGCATCTATAAATAAGGCAAAGGAGATACATGACTTTATAGTGGCATATGCCAATATGGTGACGATAAACATATATGGAGTCAGTGTAAGAGGAATATCATATTTGGCGATGATAAAAGGTTACAATAAGATAGTAATACAGGGGTATGTGTTTTATTTTTTGATGGCTGAGGAAAGATCTATAGAAGCATCTCAAGTGGTTCTAACAATGGCTACAATTCCTAGGAATCCTAAGGAGAGTAGGAGATGTGATCCCATGGTAATGGAGGCAGTGTCAATGCAACCTCAATTATGTGCTTCATATGCTGATACAGCCTCAAGAAAAGTAAGGGTTAAATATTTAGCCCTAGCAATAGTAAATCCTATTATTCATTTTGAAAATATATTTTTTAAAGTGATTGTGGGTATGGAACAACACTTATCCAAGCTCAGAATGATTTGAAAATTTGAGGGTTTATAACCTTTTCTTCAGGATCTCCATGCTTGGATTATAGATAATTGGCAACCTCTTATTGATGGAAGAATTAACATTCACCCCTATGAAAATGGTATTTTCATTTTTATTTTTATTCTATAGTTGATAAAGATCTGGTTTTCACAAATTCATGGGACTAGGAGAGTCATTGGCTGGTGTCCAAGCCCTAGCATTCCAATTTTAACTCCCATATTAAAATGTTTAATATAAAACTTGTCTAGATCCATTTTCCAAACCTTCCCCTATAGTTATGGAATGAGGGGGTTTTAAAAGTTATTAGTGATGTTGTAGGAAAATTTTGGTGTTTTGATTCTATGACTATTAAACAAGGGCATTCTACCTATGCCCAATTTCTTGTTTATGTTGATCTCTCGAAAGAGCTCCCAACTCAAGAAGAGTTGGTTGTGAGGAATAGAACATGGGTTTAACCGATAGATTATGAGGGCCTCCCATTTAGATGTCACAGGTGTTTCTTTATAGGACATCTATAAATGATTGTCCTAGCATGAAACATAAGAGATGTAATAATTGGTGGGTAGATGCAGAGGTAGAACATATGATAGTGGAGGGAAACCCAAATTTAGGGGAAGATGAACCAAAAATGATTCCATAAACACTAGTTGAATAGTTAGTCAAGGGTGAGGAGTCTGCGGCCATAGATCCCAATGGGAAAGAGACACCAGAATTAGAATTTCAAAATACTGAGTGGAGTTTAGCAATGGCTTCTGAAACTCATATAGATAAAAGTTTCAAACCATCAAAATTTCTTACCCCATCATTAGGGGAAGAATTAATAGATTTTCTTATGACTCAAATTCCAGAGGCTGCATTGGAGTTATCCATCCCCATATTGCCAAATAAAGAGGAGGGGAATGGGTGGAAGCTAGTGAAAGGGAAGAAAGAAAGAGGCAAAAAGGAACCAGATTCATTAATTATGTCTCTCATATCTCAAATATAAAACTAAAAAAGAGAAACTCTCTTCAAATTAGTTTTATTACAATAGTTTTTGTTTTATCTGGTTTGTTGGCCACTACTTTTTGTTTCATTTTAAGGTTTGAGGGTATGTTCCTTAAAATCCCTCATTTGGTTATTTTTTGGCTACTTTTGGGATGGTTGTAGCCCTTAGGTTTACCTCCTTGTATTTTCAGCCTTATTTGGTTTTTGGACATTATTAGTCCTTGTCTTGTTGGATTGTCTTCTAGGGAAACCCAGTTCAAAAAACCCCCCTTTATTCTTAATAAAAAAATAACATGATAAGAATAAATATCGACATATATGTTTCATATTGTTTAAATGCCAATGTAAATATTCATATACTATATCAAATAAGTTTTCATTAATTTAGTACATAACTATTTTTGTATTTGATAAATTTAATAAATGGGTTTTGAGAGGTCCCTTAACCTAGTACAAATGGAGAGCAAGATAATACCTTTAAGCTCACATGGAATACCTCTACCAAAAACAACTAAAATAAAAGTTGACAAACATTAAACAAGTTGTTGAAACAACCACACAAAGTTTAGCCATCATCTACAAATCAACCACACATCTTCCACAAGACTAATACCCTCCTGAGCAAAGGGTCATATTGGAAGCCTTATGGAAAGCTATTCTTATACCTTTTTTTTTTCACTTCAATTCACTCCTTCTTGTCTTCCGTAAAGTCTAGGGAGAATCTTATGGAGATTTCAATATTCTTATTAAAGGGCTCATATTTCTCTTTTGAATACGCCATCGATTTCACTCTTGAATTGGGTGTTTCTATATCTAGTGCCACCATACTAGAGATAGGTTGTTCATTGTTTGACCTGTTCAGAGTATAAATTGAAGTTAAAACCTTAGCTTCTTCCAACAATAGTTACCATGGGTTCAACTATTAGGGTGAGGAGTTCCTCATCCTCCAACCAAAAATAAATTAACAATATTTCTATATTTTCATTACGCTAAAAAAATACCATTACAATAACACTATAGTCAACACTCCATCCTTTAAATGTGCATATTTTATCCCACACATAGACAAATATAGACAAATTATTGAAAAAAAAAAACATTTTCAGAATTAGAATTGGGAGTCTATGTGTCAGGTGTAATATATCTATTGAATAGCATGCATAGTGTTTTTAAAATGAAGTATACATCTTCATATCCAAGAAAGATACCCATGTAGTCTACTATATCAATAGTACATGTCCATTCCACATGTACAAAAATATAAAAAGTATATATTGATGCAATAGTATTTATGTCTCATGCACTATTATCTAAACTAAATTTTGGGACTTCAATCATGAGTTGTATATGTTGACTTGAAATTATTATATGAATTTAAGAGTTCCTTATTCTAAATAATATTAAAATGGATGTCTTTGCATATTTTGAGCTTTCAGTAATAAGAGAGAATCTAATAAAATAGATACTAATATGATTTGCATTCCATACACATATATATATATACTTCATTGCTTACCATATTACAAACTATGAATTCAAATAATGCGTAGTAGGATTAATATTGGCACATTAAGAAAAGTGTCTATTTATCATTTAGAAATAACAATAGCTAGTTCATATTGCCAAAGTGTAGTTTATATATATATATCTTGTATTTAACTTACTAGTAGTATTTGAATTTTCTATTATGTATATTTTTATTTTTTTAACTATTCATAGTGTACATTAACATAACCAATCAAAATTGGTATATTAATGTAAGAAAATTTATTGATTAATACAATTGCACTACTCAACATATTGCAGACAAAGACAACATTGTTGATAATTGGCTAAGCAAGGATTCCTCTTTGACATTAATGACTTTACCTCACAGATCATAAAGACCTAATTTTTTTATAAAAAACTGTCAGGTTTGATACTCTCTCAATTCTTATTCAAGCATAAATTTCTAGATATGGAGTTATAGAGAGATATCATAGGATGTCTAGGCATGTTGCTCAAGAATTTATTGTCTCCTAAGCATATTGATACTCTCTCAATTCTTGTTCCAGCATAAATTTCTAGATATGGAGTTATAGAGAGATATCATAGGATATCTAGGCATGTTGCTCAAGAATTGATTGCCTCCCAAGCATATAGTATTGAATTTTTTATTCTTCATAATTATTTGGTTATTAATAGAATAAATTATGATCTATTGGTACAAAATTTTGTTGATTTAATATACATCCTAGGTCAAAACTGGAGTATCATAATCGACTAACAATAAAATAGCCATTTAATCCATTTGATCAAGAAATACAAAATGCCTAATCATCTTAAAACATATTTCCTATATAAGATCCTTCTTACTGAAGCATGTACTTTTAAAAATAAAAAATTACACCAATACATTTCCTAGATTAAATAAAGAAAATGAAGAGCATGGAGGAGAATAAGTGACCAAATATAGTAATGAAATAAGAGCTTGACAACATAAAGAGTATGATAAGGCATCAACTTGTAAGAAAATCAATAAATTAAACATTATAAAAGAAACATTAAAACTAATATGTCTACAAAGCAATTCGAAAGGAAAAAATAATATAATTGAACAAGTTTAACTTCACTTATGAACATGTTAAAAAAATTGTACATAAAATAAAAAAGAAAAAAGAAAATGAAGATTCTCATAACACAAATACAAGATGAACAGGAAAGTGGAAAATTCTACCAAAAAAATAAAAAATAAAATTTAAAAAGAAAAATTATATATATAAATGCAATATTAGGTATACCATGAAATGCTTCAAGTGCAAGAATAAATGAATATCATGACATGCATCTCATTATGACACGTATTCCCTTGCTCATTGTGCTTAATGTCTTAATAATCATTTCGTACTAAAAATAACCCATGTATCACATTTGTAGCACGTCTCATCCATTCAAAGTGAAAAACCTACTATTTTTTTCAAAAAAAAAGAGGGGTAAAAAATTATTAATAAATAAATCACCAGTACAAAAGCAGGAGGACATCTGCCCTTAGAAAAACTAGATGACCAAAAAAAAGCACCAACACAATAACCACACAAACCAGAACTAGGAAAACATCCTCGACCCTAAATCACCAAATAGGGACCTTAGTTAATCAACCATATCCTTTGAAATCAACCTTTCCAACTTTTTAACATCATCTTGGGATAACCGGTCCCAACCACTAACATTCCAATCCCCCACCTACTCTGAAGCCCACTTAGCCAAGCAATCAACCACATGGTTTCATTCCCTAGGGACATGGACAAAAGAAGCAAAGTCCAACAATTGACTCAACCAAAAAAATTTAAGAACCACTGATGCCAACTACCATTGCACACCAACCACCACCTACTCATTTAGCATATTAATCACAATCTAGGAATCAGCCTCATAAATAACCTTGTGCCATCCCAAAGCACACCCTTTTTCCAAAGCATAAAGAATAGCTAAAGCCTCCATAAAATTATTAGTTTGTTGCCCATTATAAATAGAAAAGAAAAAAAGAATGGCACTAGAGCTATCTCTTCCTAATCCCCCAATCCCAGCATGACCAGGATTCCCCCTGGAAGAGCCATTCATATTAATCTTTAAAATACCTAGAGGTGGAGGGGACCACCTTCCTTCTCTCTGAACCTTACTCTTAGATTGGCTCCTATTCCTAGGCCAAGATGAGCATGAACTTCCAACACTTAAACCCCAATTTTGTGCCACTTGCAACTCCCCAATGTCCAACATAATAGAGAGATCACACTTAGCTGCTAAGGTCCCCTAAAGCATACTAACAATCCTCTGCCACATTTTCTGAACCACCAATTTCCTCCCCTAAAAAATCCTTCGATTCCTTTCCAACCAAAGCTGCAATAAAATAAAAGGACCAATATTCCAAGTTGCTTGCAAAAAAAAAGCCTTAGCTAGGGGCTTGCCCAAACTTCTCCAAAAATCCACCAAAGAAGCGTGAACACATGCCTGCTTCCAAGCTCCCCACTAAAGATGCTAAATCTCATGAGCCAGAGGACACGAAAAGAACAAATGGGCTTGACACTCCTCTCTACAAGGAAAAAATGTATTATTCATCATAGATGAAAGAAGTGCACTTAAAAATTCTTATTATTAACATAGAATTAAGAAACTATAGCATCTTGCTTATTAAATTTTTGTTTTCTTATGAAATTTGGGATTGCACATCATGATCATGTGGGGACTCATCCTATATATGTTATCTCATGGTAAAAGGAAACGTCTCCAGAGGTTTAGATAAGATATAGACAGTATTGAAAAAAGTTGATATGGTGAAGTCATGCTTAGCAGTATATTTTGTTTCCTGGTGTATGATACTTCACACATATAATCACGTTATTGAATCTTTCAAAGAAAGACCATCTTTAACTATATTAGCTTAAAGATACATCTAAACATATGAATATCAGTGATCTTTACATAAAATTACTATCACTAACCTTAAACACATTAGATTCACAAAACTTAAACAATTTTTACAACCATCTTACATAAATATTCAAAAAATAATTTTCTTTAACTAAATAAGCTTAAATACAATATCAATAATCTTTACACAATTAAACTAAGAAAATCACAAATCTACAATAAGAATAACAAATTCATAGGGAATGGGGACTTAGTGAAAGAACATCCTTCTTGACACCTTTATGATATGAATATAAAAGAATAATTGCAATTCTCTTATTTTGCAATTAAAATATTAAGTTTTTAATAAAAAATAATAATCCCCAGCTAGAAAGATTTGTCGCCACTTTGTAGTTTTAAAAATTTATTGATGTCACTTCATAAAATGCATCACTTTTAGTGTGTTGAATTAATATCCGTTAAATAAAATTTTCCACTGGGTTGATCAATATATTTAATAATGTAGCATTAACGGTAGGATAAATGCAACTCGTAGATATTAGCAATCCAACTTTAAAGCATCGAGTAAACAATGATATCTAAAACCTTTGTGTCAGTATATACACATTATATATGCAATTTCTTCAGGGTCCATAATTAATTTTAAGCGATTATTGATTTAGACAGGTTAGATTAGGATGGTTTGCACTACGCATTTTTAAGTACCTTCCACATGCTTGTGATAGTCAAAATTGGTAACATTATTAAAGATTAATTCCTTTGTAATAACCCTGTCATAGAGTTACATTCTTTTTTTTACGTAATTTGAGAAGAAAACATTTGTTTTATCGTATTTGTTTTATGGTGTTACTGAAATCTGAAAAAATGATGATAGTTAGTTTCTTTTATGAAAACTCTGATTTGTATGCTTTTATTTATAGGGGGAAAAACGTATTTATTACTTGAATCAACAAATCTTGTAATATCCTATTTATTTAGGAATCCACAGAACCTTCTTGAGAAGGAATCCACCCGGAGTCCACTGAAAAACTATCTAGAAAAGAAGAGCTCTGGATTATTGAATTAGGCATCCATAGGGAAACTGCAAGGTGCACTTGAAAGGGAGTCCACAGGGGATCCATGATTCAAACTCGCGAAGAATCCCATCAGGGATCCGCATAACATTCTGGTATAGAATTCCATGGGGAATCTGTGAAACTTTCTACTCTGATGAAAAACTCTTATTTCCCTTACAATGGCAGGCCTCTCAACCTCCATATTACATTGTCCATGATAGAAGAAATGGGTCTCCTTCTGAAGACTCTTCTTGAAAGCTTTGAAACTTGAGTTCAGGAGCAGTTTTAAACCCTTCTCACGAATGTCAAGACAAAAACTGCTCCTGAACTCAATCCTGAGATCCAGAACAGAATGTTGTTGACGTAGAGTTGAAATGCAATCTTCCCTCCATAAGAGGGTTGAATCTTAAAGTTATAAGCTCCTCTTTATCCCTCCATTAGAGCAAGATCAGGAACCAGTTTTTCCAATCAAGACACCAGAAATATACTCTTAATCCTTCTTTAAGAGTCTATCCAACTCAGCAGAGTCTCTTAATGGAGTAAAACATGGGTAACATAAGGGAATATCAGAGACGCCAGTCCCAAAGCAAATAGTGTGGCTAAAACCGAAAGGAAAACTTCCCAAAAGAATACCCAGATCAAATGAGGTTAATCGCCTCAAGGGACCATACCTTAAAGAGGAATATAATTTCCTGAGAGGAATCATAAAGAGATGAGAAGCTGAAAAAACCAAAGTTTATAACCCTTGAAGAAGCGTTCCAGATCTTGGGATAAAAGCACAAGGAAGGCACTCTCCTTACTAGAAATCTAACGCACTATCATCTTAATTCTTCGAACTAGCGAGTAGAAAAGTCTTTACCAAGACCCCTGTCGAAAAATCCAACCCCCTGACAGGAGCCACAAATTTTCCATATTAATGGATCCTTAACGACTTATTTTAGAAGAGCCCCCATAAGGAGGAAAAGAGAGGTATTCCCACGTCCACACTACATGAGAAGGGAGAAAACCTACCT
Source organism: Torreya grandis (assembly GCA_037957365.1). Classification (NCBI taxonomy): domain Eukaryota; kingdom Viridiplantae; phylum Streptophyta; class Pinopsida; order Cupressales; family Taxaceae; genus Torreya; species Torreya grandis. Next base: position 1,903,493 of record JARHVA010000042.1, read on the forward strand.
TTCTTACATGGGAACACCGTTGGCCAATATCTAGGCAAGCCATGCCAAGGGAAACCACTCTGCCACGAGAGATCCGTGCTTGGGGCATCGCAACACCAAGCAAAACCATACATCCTACTTCCTGAACATGTTAAGATCCTGAGCATAGACCACCTGAATTAATTTTTAAAGAGGCTAAAAAGAGTAAATTGAAACATGCCTAAAATAACTATAAATCTATTAGTGATATTATTTCCTTATGCACTTATAATCCAGAAACAAAAAATTTAGTCCTAGTGATGGACCATCTCTTTAACCTTGGATTATGCTAAGTAGATACATTTTATCAACTACATTTGTTATTGTTTCCATTCATCATTATTATCATATCTATATTATCATGCATAATGCAACATGATCTTGAAATTATATGGTTAATGGATGTATATCAAATCTTACAACTTACTCAAAAAATAAACGGTTTGCATTTGAATGTGGAAGATGAATCATGTCAGGATCAAAAGGGTCCCTTATAAGGATGTATGTGTTCACCAGTGACTAAATGTCAAATACAAAAGGTTACCACATCATTAAATTGAACCAATGGCATTGGCATATTTTTTCTAAAATTATTTATTATACTACATTAAATATCATTCATTTTTTTTTACCGTTACCATCCAAGCCTTTCCACCACAATAAAAAGGGCAACTATACATAGATATGTTTTGTTCAAAATTATTTTTTCTAAAATATTAGCTTGAAAATGGTTACATGCTCAATCTCTTCCACAATAGATATACCATCTAGAAAAAAAAAGGAAAAAAAGAAAGAAAGAAAGGTCATTTCAACACTTAACGCATTTTCTTGAAGTAGTGTCTTTGGATTGATTATGATATGTGCATCTTTCAATGGTCTTTGTGGTTAGGATAGTTCTGGTTAAATTGGTTTGCCTTGAATTTTAATATGGTAGTGTTCTTTGTCTTGGTCTTTTGGTGGTCTTTGATTCTTAAATTTTTAGTCTTTAGGGGACTAGACCTCTTGTTGTGCCTTAAAACGGGTTAAAGCTTCAGTCAAAAATCGATATCTATCAAAAATTGCATCTCACAATTACAAACTAAATATTTTCAACACAACAATAAAGACAACTATCCAAATATATTTTCCACCATAAATCATATTAAAAATTGATATCATGTCAAACCAACAACTTACTCTTACATAAATCCTAAGAAGAGACATAAACCTCTAAACAAATTTTAAATTCTTAAAAGAACGATAAATATCAAATCGATTTTTAAATATTTAAAACAATAGTGGATATTAAATAAGTATTATATATAATTTTTCACCCCTTTTCGACATAATAATAGATACAACTATACACATATATGAAAACTATACATGTTGAGATATAAAAACTATTCAATTTCATTCTCTATTATCATCCTAAACATCCAAAAACACCGCATTACCAATAAAAAACAAATGAAATCATAACAAAAAATATTCCAACAAAAAAAAGCTCTTCATTGTCCCATTAAACAAACAAATAAAATGTTTCACTTTGCAAAAAAAAAAATGTCATTAATTAAATTTATTCACCTGTCAACCTTTTATATCTTCCACTTTATCACCTCTCGATTGACAACACTATCTTGAAAAGTCAAAAATTATTTTTAAGTTCATGTCTCTAACCCTTATGAAGGAGATAAAAGACTTGACAATAACCATATACCCAAAATTTGGTCTATGCACATCAAATTATCAAAACCCCATCACGCTTAAAACCCACAATGCATGAAAATATTATTTAAAAGTCTTTTCAATCTCGACTATTACCTTAAAAATATTAAAAATAATGCAATGCAAACAATTATACAGAATGATTTTTCACCACAAACCTCATTATCTTTGTGCGAGAGAGAACGAGCGCAATAAAACTTACATATAAAATATTCTTGATGTATTCATACAAAAAAATGTATTCGAACTTAACCCTAATAAACTTTTATTTATCTACATGTACAATTTTTTCTGCTGGTTCTAACTTCACCGCATCAACCTTTTCCAATACCCTCTATATCCATATACAAAGCTCTCTCTCAACTTCCTTTCACCATAAATAACATGATTATATGTGGTTCAAATATGAATCATACAGCTTGATGTTTTGAAATCTCATTTCACAATAAGAGCACAAGAATTTAATTAACAGCGGCTGTAGGTTGTTAATTCTATGGCGTATATGTTATTGAACTTTTGATGACATTTCTTTCCGATCTGGTAAATAACACAAGAAACACCTGGATATTCCGAAATCTGAAAGGAACATGTCCCTCACAATTCGGATGGATGAGAGGTCCTACAAACGTGAGATAGTTATTAATACATGGGTTATTCTATATATAAAATGATTATTTAATGCAGTGAGTATCAGATCGAAGAGTAGAATGAGAACCATGTCGTGATATTCGTTATTCCCATACCAGAAGCATTTATTTCGTTGTATACCGTATTTTATTTATATATATAATTTATTTTTATGAAATTTTTTAATGTAATTTAATTTCAATTAATTTATTTTAATTTTAATTTTATTTTTTATTTTTTTAATATATTTGGACAATGATATCTATAGTGTATTTTAGATAAATTTATAATTATAGTGCACCAAATATTCTAGCAGTAAATTATTTTATTTGAAATAAAACTACCACATCAAAATTATAATTCACCAATCATTTTGAAGTAAATAAAATTAACACAATAATAACTATAATTCACCTATCATATATTCTTTTAACAAAATTATAGTTTACACATCATGTTGTTAAATAATTATGGTTATTTTATTTTATTTTAAGGTAAATAAATTTACCAAAAAATATATATATAATTCACCTACTATATATACCACTGAAGGAACATCAAATGTTTATTAAATGTTAAGATTGACATATGAAATTATGATGAAACCACAGAGTAGCAAAGCATAAATATCAATAGATACAATACTCAGAATTTCATGAAACCATAATATTTATTAATCTATTGTGAATGAATAAAAGCAATACATATATATCTTTAAATAAAAATCAACTCAAATTTGAAGTTGCTATGTAAAATTTAAAAAAACAAATAAATTACCTAAACTTCACTACCCCTGCTATAAATAACAACTTGATTTTTATAATAAATTTTGCATGCAAGTTTGAATTGGCCTAAATTTTTAAACATATCTTATAAATATCAAATCTGTGATGTTGGATGAGTTTCAACCTAGGTTCACCTTCGTTTACAAAATTATCTGATTTATGTTATTTTATCATGACTAAAAATACTAGAATATAATTTTAAACCCTTAGATGATATTGTAAGGCTCATCAAACATCTTTGAATTAGTGCTAGCCAAAGAATAGAGTTATGGTTGCATGTGTTTTTCCTTTATAATTTATTTTTGAAGGATATATTAATTAGGTTAATGACTCAAAAGATATGGCTTTCGGAAGATAGGTCCCTACATCATTCTCTTCTAGTTGAAAACAACTCAACTCCTACGATTTACATTGATTACATTCCTATCATTTATGTTTTTTCAATCGTTTCTAGCTCTTATAATGAAATCCAAGTGTTATCTTCTTATTGTAGTCCTTTTCATTGTACCAAATACTTGTCATAACTTCATTGTATTGTATTCATTATTTTCTTATCTAGAACCTACATTATCTTTTGTTTCTTCTTCATTGGTACATGTTGCTTCTAATCCACTTATTCATATTTTTCCCCTTCACCATATTCTCCATGAAAATCATATAAATCTAAAACATTAAATATTGGACATATATCAAATCTATGGTAAACTGACCTCATAAACATTGTCATTGTTTTTCCTCACAAATCTAGATGGACCATTTTTTTTACTTTAACTTGTATATTCCTTGATGATATATTTATTTTCTAAAATACACCATTACCATCTCCTACTTCAAATACCTTTGACCTTCTTGTTACATCTGCTACCACCTTATATTTTTCGTTACTTTCCTATAGCTTTCTTTAACTCCTTCCTGTAACTTTTGTATGTCCTCTACAAATGTTTTTGCACCATCACTAATTGGTTCTGCACTTGATAATTGCACCAAATCTAAAATGCCCTTAAGATTTCTATGATAAATAATATGAAATGATTATTTTCCAGTTGATATGTTCACAAAGCTATTATATACAAACTCGGCTTGTGGTAAAGCCAAGTCTCATTGCTTGTGCTTCTCTCCAACTATGCATATTAAAATTTACTTTCTAAGCTCGTATTTACTACTTAAGTTTTTCCATCTGTTTGTGGGTGAAATGCACTACTAAATTCTATCTTGGTTCATATTTTTTTCCATAGATTCCTAAAAAAATAACTCATGAATTTTGTGTCCCTATCTCATGTGATGGTTTATAAAACACCAAGAAATATCACAACATCCTTCAAAAATAGTCTTTATATTATAGATTCCTCTCACTCTTCATCCCCCCATTGACTCTCACAATATAAATCCTAGCTTCACTCAGTTATCGATGAATGAGTGTATAAAACTAGATGCATAATGGAATAAAGGTAAGGATTCATCATTGTTGACAGGAAAGAAAGAGGATGCATTGCAGTCAAATGGAAAACCCAAAAAAAATAATTGGTCCCAAATACCAAGAGATATAGATCAAGTTAAGAAACATGGGAATACCCTATATGAGTCACCTATTATAAAAAGGGTTGTTCCTTTATTGAGGCAACGTCCTCATCTAAAACTACACCCAGATCTATTTCAACCCCTCTCAATCATGCCACAACATAACTAGTTTTGGAGTTCGGTAAGGAAGAGATTGAAACAATGTTGGAAAAGTAATAATGGTTCTCATCTAGTGGCACCATTTATAGATTCTTTAACCTCTAGCTGAAACTCCCAATTCTTCATGCTTAGATATTGAAGTGTTGACAACCTCTTATACAAGGTATGATATAAATTTACCCTTTTTCCAAAATATTCTTCATTATTGAATTTAACTAATTTAAGGATAAGGAAATTATTCAAAACTAGTGGTGGGATTCATATCACCACCCCCTAATCATGAAATAATGGTTTCCACAATTCAACCCACTCACTAAACCATTCAATATTAGACCCATTTGGGTTCATCTCCCCCACCTTCCTCTTTAGTTCTGGTCTATCCTTTGCTTTAAGGTAATAGGTAATACCTTAGGATAATTCTTACAAACTGACCTAACCATTTATACTATCACACTAACTTTTCTAGAATACTAGTCAACATAGATATTTCCAAGGCTCTACCTATAAAAATAGAACTACAAGTTGTAGACCAATTTTGGTCTCAGAATCTTGACTTTGAAGGTTTGAAATTTCACTATCATTGTTATTTCAAGGCTTTCCACTTATCTTTAGAATATATAAACTTTAAGATAAATAAGGAAACCTCTTGGTGTAAAGACTTCCACTTTATCTACTTTACTATGGAAGGGGATAATTTGGTGAGTAGAAGATCAAAATATTCTTTTAAATATCTTGAACACCTTAAACCAAAGGAAACACCTTCAATTGAAAAGGATCCTTCCCAAGTGGAGGGAAAAACACTGAAAATTTTAAATTCCCTATCTAAGAATAAAATCTCTAGGGGAAGTTGCAAGGAATATAGTCAAATCAAAATAGTCATCCCTTTCTCCCATGATTCAAAGTAAAATGTCAAGGAAGACTTGACTATGGCAAGAAGAAAGAGGAAGTTAAGACTTAATAAATTCCCTATACCTCACAAAGGGCTAGTAGAGGTAATATGCAATGTTGAATATTTGTTAAAATTGGATGGACTATTGGCAGAAGATAGGCAAATTTTTCATTGACTATTTGTTGTATTCTATAGGATTTCCACTACCTATATTTATGTATTGTTTGGTGCATGGGAATCCATTATTTATTAGTTTAGTGTTGTGTCACTTGGACTTCTAGAAGATGTGTTGTGTGTGATCTTTAACATTGTCATCTTTTTCTCCATTGTACAAGGCTCTAAGGACTCTGAAAACCAGGTCTCTAAACCCATCAAATAAAAAATGCAACTTAATCTCTTTAACTTATTCACTACCTTGGTAACCTTTTTTTAGAGCCTTCCATGCATCTTTGGCTATCTTTTGCACTTACGATTCTTTAAAATGCATTTTCATTTAGGGTTATATAAACATAAAACAAAGTTTTTGAGTTTTTATTCTTAGCTTCTTTTTTATCATTTTTATCATTGGCCAGAATAATGGCACAATTAACTAGCTCTTCATAACCAGTTTATACAATCTCCCAAAAGTATTTTCCTATTAAAAGATTCATCATATTGATACTCCAATAATCATAGTCATTACCATTAAGTTATAAATGGGAGAGAGTTAAAGTTTGATATGATCAACTTGTAGAGAGATTTGAAATAAAAACCTATAACATAACTCTTGATTTGATATCAAATCCAAGATTTTAATAGAAATTAAACTTCTCACTATTGAAAAAAGATAAAATTATAGATAATATAAACACCATACACACAAACCAAAAAATCTAGACCAACATAATTTCTTAATTTATTTTTTACTCCTAGTAAAAGATTTCCAACATAATTTATTTTTTTATAATAGTTGATGGGTCATTACTACATCTTAAAACTTGCTTGTGAACATATATATTAAGAAATAGGTTATTCTAAATCTATCTAAAAATCAAATAAAAATAAAACTTATAATTTTAAATTGGAGTAATATAATTTATAGCCTTTACTTATATTTATTTGATTACAAAATTACATTCAAGAACAATTACCCAAAAATATTAAATATGCTATACATTTAATACTACCCTGAAGGGAAAATGCTATATATTTATAGGATTGAATATATCTCAATGCAATTGTGACACTCATCATTTCACAATGTAATTGTGATATCATGCAAAGTACATTATATTTTTCATCAAAGTAAAATCTATAAATTCTAAGGGTCTTTTGTATACCTTTTTTTCCTTTTGTTGTGTAATAAAAAGGAGAATTGGTCTAGATTTAATGGTCTAATTTCGATCATAGAAATTGTCATGGATTTCATTGAATAATTTGAGATTTGTATATCTTTACCAAACTTCTAGCTTAAAATAATTATGGGAAGTTGAATCAGATGTAAGCATCATTGTAGTGGCATTGCTATTTTATTTTAGGCACTTTTTTTTTCTTTTTTTTAATTGGTAAAAAGAGGTTTTTGAAAGAAGCCCTTCCCTTATAAAAAAAAAGTGAAAGATATTAAACAAAGGATCATATTGGACAAAGGCTAAGAGATAACCAAAACAACCAAGACTAAGAAAAGGTTTTCACATGTACAATAATCAAACAACATATAGGGACCACTACTGAAAGATGAAAGGATGGAAACATCTTCCATAGAGAAAAGACAATCATAGTAAGTGACTATTTTCCTCACCCTATCCATTTTGATGAGATCGGAGAGTCATGCTAGTTAGTTTTAGGACATTATTATGTTGACCTATTTTCTTATTACACACAATGGTCCAATCCTCCCTATCTCCCAAAACATTTGATTCTGAAAAGAATGGGTTAGATAATTCAATAATTAGTTTGATGGAATATGTCATTTGAAATGATAACTATTTTACCTTTATTCAAATTATCTTTTGTTTTTGCCATAAATATTTCTACCTCAGAATTCCTTACCATGGTATTTTCAATCACCAAATCCGAGATCACCTCTTGTATTGTAGGATCTTTTTGATCAATTTAAGATTATGAGGTTAAATTTGAAGCTTCTCTCTCATAATATTGTACTCCATCTCCCTTCATTTTAATAAAATCAGGTAGAGCATCCTTACACCAAGAAGTATCCACCTTCGTTTTGGAGCTAAAACATGTCATAGGCATATGGTCTATTTCAACCCATCCATGAAATTGAAAGGGTAAACCCTCATAATCTGAAAATTATATCCAAATTTGAATCTAAACTTTCAAAATAATGTTTTTTGGTAGCTCTTCAGAAGTATCTATATTAATGAGGATTCAGTTAAAAGTGGTGTGAGAAACATTCCTATTATTATCAATGTCCATCATCTGAAACTCTCCCAAGGTATTGTTGATATTCCTATTACAAGATTTAGTCTAGAATTGAAGAGGAAGATGTAGTAATTGAACCTAAATAGGTTTAATATTGAAGGATTTAGTAAACAAGTTGAAATATGGGAACCATGGTTTCATCCAAAGAATATAACGTTGATCCCAATCCCAATACCAAACATGATCTTGAAAAAATATTATTTATATCCTCTATGAGGTCAAAATTTACAACAAAAAACCTTTGACATAGGGATAAATTTATAGTTTACCTTTCATGAAGGGCCACCATAAAATTGTGATCTAAGCGTGAAGATCTGGAAGTCTTGTCCAAATATTATCAAATTGGCATATCACTCATCAAGATGAGAACCATTCTTAATTATCTACCACCGCCTCTAGCACCTTCTATCCCAAGGTAACTAGGGAACATTTTTTATAGGGATTAGAGGATTTGCACTAGATTTAGATTGTCTCAAGTGGGTACCACTTCCAAAAAATATTTGGGCATGTCCTCAGCCTCTCCAAACCCATTAAGGTCTAAAATTAAAACCTTACTATGAGAACCAAGTCAAAATTCAACTTGGGTATCTTTCAAAGCCTTTTTCTTCACAAATTCAAGCATATTTTCCTTCCTATACTGCAAATCTGACCCTTTATAACTTATAATTACCTCCCCTGGAGTTTGGTTCTAGATATGACATTTGACATCATTATAATTTTGAAAATCCTCAACCCTTTCTATCATTTTTAGCCAATGTTGCCTTTACTTCTACCTCATGTGTCTGCCCATATTCCCATGCCAAACCTATTGTCAACTTCTATTCACTAATTAGGCTAAAAACCCTAGTTATTGGAGTTATAACCATCATGGACTGGCTAAAAACCCTAGGCACTTTTTATATTCATGTGTTTTAGTTATTTTATTTTTTGAATAGTTAAAATTTTAGACATGAACCTTTTATTTATTTATTTATTTTTGTAGTGTATATTTGAGTGGATCCACTAGTTGCATTTTTGTGGCAATCATGTATTATGAATGCTGACAAGTACTAAATTTGTGGTTTTATGACCTTATTTGTGAATTTTAGTCATAAAATACAATCAATTTTTTCTAGTATTCCTCATATTCAAGGTGAAATTTAGGATAGACTATCAAAAATTCAAAAAAATTATAATAAATATATAGATATATTTAATGCTTATTTATTATATTATGAACTACACTAACCTTTGAAAGGTAATGTTGAATAAATAATTGTCATCAAAAAATTCAAGACTCGTTAAGGTCAACCATCAAATTTTATCACTGATTTTAAGTAGTAGCTTCACTTTCAATAGGATTTACATTATTTGTGGTTTATTTTTTAATTATTCCAATATATGGATTTTAGGAAATTTATGGCAAGTCGACAAAATATTATATGCACGATGCATATCTCAAGCCTCTTGAATTTGTATTTATTTTCTCATAACTAACAAGTGTTATGATGTGACTTTCATGCATCCACATGCATTTATATTTGTCTTTTTATAAATAACAAGTATTTTAATGCAACATTAATACTTGTTTAAATAAATTTATATCAAAATCTATAAATGTATGCATCTAAAAATGTGTTTCCAATTAATTTTTTTTCATTTTTTACCTTGTGTTTAGAGAGGATCTAATGCAAATAAATGTTAATTTTAGCATTGAAAACAACTCATAATATATTTGGATTGAAAAGATGCTTATTCTCGTGTCCATAATTTATTCCCATACTTAACAAAAATTAAACTAAACCCACTTTGTAATATCCATCCCACTTCTGATAAGAGGTATTCCACTAAAGAAAATCTTAACAAAATGACCCTAAAGTTATACACATTACTCACATTTTTTATGCATACTTTACAATCAAGATAAAACTCTATAAGATATAAATGTGTTCAAAAATAAACAAAAGATTCTTGTCATAGTCAAAATGCATGAAAGAAAAAATTTAATCATACCTACATGTAATATGTAAATTTTAAAAAGTTATGTTAGCATATATATATTATAATAATAATAATAATATATATATATATATATATATATATATATATATAACTCATAAACCCATAACTTTCCAACAAATAATTGATTTAATGAAATTCTAAAATTTAAGCATTGGGTAAATTTTTTGATCAACCTAACACTTTTTAAAATAAATCAACCTCAAAATTATTTTGGATGAAAAACTCTTTTAATCAAGCATTCTTATTCAACTGTAGACTTCATGCATCTTACAGCTAGCTCAATACTCTAATTTTACAAAATAACTACTTGATCATTAGATGGGCTATGATTACATAAGTATCAAGGTGGTTAGGAATTTTAGACATATATAACAAAAATATCTATGCATAAAGACCAAATATCTAGTCTTCAACATCAAATTAAATGAGTTAGTGTTTGGAGCATACCTGGTGGCATGTATACTTTTTTTAATCAATTTTTTTTATTTGAGAGAACCTTCTAGACCCATGGGAAGTAGTGCCACCTAAGGAGTCAACTACAAGTATATACTACTGAGCTGATAATTGTAGAAAGACTTCCTATGATCTTGGAAGGATAAAAAATATTGAAAATCATTAGACACAGTTCTCCTTATGACATACCAAGAACTTATTAGTACTAACCTTGTCACATATCATAATTTTCTCACACAACCAAACCCCCTACCAAGGAGACCTAGCTACTTAGAACTAGACATCATCCATATTATAATATTGGCCATCCCAAACTATGCAACTAACATGCCAAGGTCTATACAAGGTAATTTACAACCATAAGCATGAATTCGATATATTTTAAAATGGCCTTTCTCTCCATCCCATTCAACACTATTATCCATCTCATAGAAGAAAGACTTATTACACATGAAATTCTAGAAAAAATGCAAGGAAATTACACAGCTATACTAAAAAAAAAAATTATATATTATCTACTAGTTTTTATATAGATATATACCTAATTTTTCATATTTATTTGTGGCTTGGAAAAATTACATAGACCCCTCACCAACCTATTATAGACACATAATTTTAGGGAGATGTTATATTTTTTTTAATGAAAGGAAAAGAGAAACTGCCTAACCAACTACCACCAAATTATCACCATTTTTTTCTCCCAACATATAACACTTTCTCACATTTCAAAGTCTTAGGTGAAGGTATACAGCAAATTGGCATCTCAAACCTAAAATGATAAAATAAATTGATTCCTAATCCAACAACAATACCTCTCTACCCATGCATGATGGAGAACATGTCATCAAGATATTAATGATAATGTTAATCCACTTGTATGCTTAATTATTCGTATTCATGTCCACTATGTAATGATCCTCATAAAGAAATAAATGCCTAATAGTGTTAGAAAGGCTATTAACTCTGGTAACCAATTTCCCATTTCATAAACATTCCTACACCTAATATATTATTGGGGATCAACCATAGAATACTTCAACAACTACTTTATGTCACACACAACCCCTTCATTCATATTTTTTTCAACTATTCAGACCTTTTCCATGTAAACCCTCATGTAGGGGTTCCTAATCTTTAAATTCATAAAATTTATGGAAGACTTATACATAGTAGTTACATCCACTGCCAAATTCCTTTCCCTCCACTACATTCCTTATTTCTTCACAATGTCCTTGTCCTCAACCTATACCGTAGTTTTCATTGAAGGAAGATTCAATACATAGGAGTGGATGTATAGATATTAGAGAAAATTAAAAAAATTCAAACCATATTGTAAAAACAATTGATATAATATGCAATGAATACATATAGATAGGAAATTAATTAGTAAAGACACACAGATCATTTATACACAAGTTTAATGTGGAAAACCTCAACTGGGGTAAAAAACCATGGTTATTATTGATTTTTTGAAAAACTCAAGTACCCAATACGTTCATTCAATATCTCACTCCTCAAAATAATTCATAAAAATTTCATAGTGGTCGCATATATCTCAATTTATTTTCAAAAATAATATTGTGTTCATTGTTGTCTCAATGCATAGATTTATAAAGGGGTAAAACCATTTTTATATTGGGGTGGTGGACCATTGTAACCAATGGGTCCAACTTCTCCCATAGAATAATTAATACAATGGTAATGTATTTAATTTATTAACATGAGTTAACCTCATGTAAATAAATAAAATATATTATTTATTTACTTGCCCATTAAATAATGAATGTATTAAAGGTACATAGAGCACCACTTAACCATTAAGTGTTTCAACACTCCCCCTTAATGTTAAGTGGTGATACATGTCATAGTCATCTTAATAAAGGAATTATACTCCATGAATCAACTATAATGATTTTAAGAGGCATATAAAATTCAAATGATTTAAAAACTTTCATCGTGCCAATATCACCTTTTGGAACAAAAGGAATAATAATCCATAAACTACTTAGAGTAAGTTTAGGCTAGTATTATCATGAGACTACATCTCATAGTTTCTCATGAATAATCAGTCAGACATTTTTTAGCCTTTTATAACATAAGGAACTCCATTACAAAATATTATTATAAGTATTGGATACATTATAAACTCCAAAAATTATTAAGTTTACCAAAATCACATAGAATGACTTATTACAATCCTTTACAATGAGAAGAAGTATAGAGAAGAAGAAGAAAATACATGGCCAGTAGGAAGTGACATTATCATGCACACTCCCCCTTAATAAATCTGAGAGGCCCATCATTTTATGAAACTGATATAACTTTGTAGAAACAAGTGGTTTTGTGAAGATATCTACCACTTGTTTACCCATAGGACAAAATTATAGATCAATACCACCATTAAGGACTTTCTCTTAGATAAAATTCACATGAACTTCAATGTGTTTTATTCATCAGTGCTACACTAGATTTTTTACCAAAGCTATACAACTTTTATTATCATAAAAATGGGTGCTAATATGAGAAACATAAAAATAGAGTTCTTATAAAAACTTTCATAGTCACATGGCTTCTTTAGCAGCTTCCATAGCATTTATATAGTTTTATTATGTAGAATAGATAGAAAAAATACCTTGTTTTTTTGTTGCTACAAGTGATAACACCTACAATAAACTTAAAAACATATCTAGAAGTATATATATGACATTCATAATACAATTAGCATCATAATAGCCAAATACATAAATATAAATGAAGACATATGTTTATTTGTTTTAAAACACATTTTAAACAATCAAGTTACTAAGTTACTGACACACATAAATAATTGTATGTAATTCATTGTTGGACATATTTAATATTGACAAGATGGGCATCCCAAAATATCATGTGATGCAAACACAATAATTTATGTTGTCTAACATTAGATATCTTAGTAGAAATAACTCTTTTTTTAACTAATTTGAGTGTTTAAAAACTCACAAGATTAATATGTTTTTTTTATCATTTTCTAATGATCTAGAATTGGATCTAATAAAATTTTGAGATATGTATCATGTCATACATCAAATATGGAAAATTTTAGCATGATATGCAATCATACAATCAAACAGATATGAGACTCAAACAAATAATTTCAGACATGTATGAATAAAATACTTAGTAAAATAAATGATGAGGAACCAATTAATAATACAAAATTCATTTACACTTTGCATTGCATAACATATATTCTTATCAAATGAAGAATATAAACATGTTAGCATGATTTTTCCTCATTTATCAAATGAAAGCATCTTAACCATTGTCACACAAAATATCCTTTCTTACTGAGCATGATCTTCTTACCAAATACAATAACTAAACATGATTATCTTATCAAATGAAGCATAATGTTATGTATAAAAATAATCATAAATCTAATAATTTTGAAAACAATATAATTTCTATATATTTTCTTTGCTTTTTTTAATCTAAGACCAATAGATCTATTATAATATAATTGTAATTAACATTTTTTAAAAATCCAGACTAAATAGTATTACTAACAAATACCATTATAGTTGATATAATTTCAATTTAGTTAGCATATAATTAACCATTAAGATATGTAATTTTTATGGGTCCTATAACACCACTATGAATAAAATCTTAAAGGATGAGATGATTTAGCATCATGATTCTTTTTAAAGGGTTTATTGTGTTGCTTACCACATAAGCAGTCATCACAAGTTTCATGTTGAGAATAAATAGCAAGAAGACCAAACACAAGATCATATTGAGACATAGTATATAAAATTCTAAAATTAACAATAAGTTAATATTTTGTGCCATAATTGAGATTTATTTCTACTATGTGATGAAAGATAACATGCAAAGGAAATATAAAATATGTATAAATTGTTATATTGAATTCTTGCAACAATTAGAGGACTAAATTGATTTCTAATAGACCAATTATCCTTAAGAAAATTTACTATGAAATTATCATTTGTAAGTTAAGAACATGATAACATATTTTTATAAAGTTTAGGAATACAGAACACGTCATTTATAACAACATTTGCAAATTTAGATTTTCATTATTTAGTAGCTTCTAGAAATCAATTATTTATTAAATAAATCCTTTTAGATATATATATAATGTTAAATAAAATAATTGATAAATAAGTCATAGGATGCAATGCATCACTATCTAAAAACCATTCATTTTCATTATAAGCAAACAAGTTAGCTTATAAAGTAATAATTCTAGTATTTTGACCCTAATTGTTGTTCTAATTTTAGTTTTGATTTTGATTAGATCCTTTCTTCCCTTTGTTATTTTTAGAGGTTTTGTTTTTATAATAAACTTTCCTTCTATGTCTATATTTACCATGCATATTAAAATTTCTATTAAATTTGACTTTATGATTCTTATTACTAGAATTTTTATTCCTATTTTTACCATTGGCAAAGTTAGGGTAAAATGTATGGTTTCTATTGTTTCCAAAAATAGGATTGAGTGTAAGAAGAGCTTGACTAGAATTTCATTTAGAATCAAAAATTGACATCACTTGCTCTTATTAAATAAGAATAAAAGAAAGGATAATGAATTTAGGGATATCTTCCTCTGTTTAATATTTTGAATTAAGAATTGAAATAAAATTTCTAATTTTTTCATGAATATTTGACTTAATAATAAAATACAACAATTAATTTTGAATAATATTTTAATTAAAATAATCTAACTGAGATTTAATGTTTTTAATTTTAACAATAAAATTAATAAATTTTTTGTCACATTTCATGGGTGTAGTTAAAAATTCAAGAATAAGATTAATTATATTAGAGAGATGAATGCCCTCATGCATAAACTCAAAGAGTTTCTAGGAATCTTTTGAAGACTCTTGATTACCAAGATGGAGTACGAATTCATCCTTGAGAATCTATAAAATAATCGACATATCTTGCTACGATTTATATTAAAGCATTTTCGTATGCTCAACCATGAGATTTCTCCCTGATAGAATTTTTTAAGTCATAACCAGAATATTCCATAACTTATGAGCCATATGGTAGGCTTTAATTTGAATTTTATAGATATTATAGTTACACTCATTAAGTATTTAGGATTTATTTAGCACAAAATTAGGAGAATCCATTACTTTCCTTTACTTAAACACCAATTAACCATTATGTGTTTCAACACATATATATTTAATTTTAATTATTATCAATCACTTTAATTCCCATATTTGGGAAATAAAACCTTCACACAGACTCTTCCATGCTCTTCAATCCCACTTACATCACCCCTAACCCTACATTGGTTAGAGATATTAATCATGGCATAAGGGGTGCCTTGTAATTATCATCAATTTTTTTATATGATTTTAAGGTTTTAACTATTTCAAACCTTTTTTTAAGTGAAAATTCATAGTGTATCATTGTGAAGGTTTTCTATAATCACTTATAGGGTAATGTTTTGGGCTCCCTATAGTAACTATTATCAAGGAAAACAATTGAATCCAATGATATTTCAAACTTTTTAATGCATATTCACAATAAAATAAATAAGGTCTATGAGGAGCTCAAATATTTGTACCATATTCTAATTTTTCCCATAAAATACCCCATCTCTATAGATTTTGTTTCCATAAAATCTCGTATTTTTTCCAAAACTGAGCTCAACTTTGTACTTAGCTATTTTTCAATGAGTAGTGCATTTTTATCATGACCAAACCTTTATACACAGTCTTGAAGGCTTTGAATATTATTTTCAATGATGGATTTATCCTTGAAGATGTTCCCAAATGCTTCCTTATTCTATTTACAAATGTGTTCTTTAACATTTTTTAACTTATAAGCACAATAAACATTATAGAACTACCTCTAGGGGTTGGTTCTTTCCATAAATATTCCATCAATTTCATCATATTTGGTTCCTTTAGCCACATTAGTTTGAATATAAAATGTGTCCTAGTAGAAAAATGACCTATTTTGATAGTGAGGGAAATAAGCAAATGGTCAGACCCTGAGACTTTTAGAATATCAAAGTGAAGGATCCAGTTTTGTTTCAACCAATGATTAGGAATGAGAAATATGTCAATTCAATCAGCAATGTTGCCAAAACCAATTATTTTATTATTAAAAATAAAGGATACAAATATAGGTTCAGTGTCCAAAAAAATATTTTCATTGACAAATATAGTAAAATCTAATGGGGATTGAATTTTATTTGAATCCCTCCTCTTTTCTCATGATTTCCTAAGATATGATTGAAATGACCATCCACCATTATCCATTAATATTTAAAATATTTTAAAACCATTGATATTTCCTTCTGAATTATTTGTTTATCAATCGATCTTGAGGGAGAATACACATTAAATATGAAAAAAGACATACTCTCCTTAAGCCTAAGATATTAAGGAAGATTCAATTTTTTAGAGAGTCCACAATTGAGTAGGTAACTAAATATTTATTTAAGGAGATACAAAGGCCACCCAACTGACCCTCACCTTCAATAGAATGGGAAGTAAAGAGTTTTAAAATTTTGGAACACTTTTCTAGGAACACTGCTTCTAGGAGCATAGTTTTCTAGATGAAAACTAAATCCTAGGTATGTATTTGAATTTATCTTTTAATCAACATCTATTTTATAGGGGATCCCAACCCCATAATATATCAAGAGAATATCTTCATTATTATTTTTAAGGGATCTTCTCCCTTACTTTTTTAGGGTTTTATCTCCTTTATAGCTATAGCTTGTAAAGAGGACCTTAAAAACATATTGTTCCAAACCATTGTGAAATGAAGTAGATCCTTTTCCTTTTTCTTTGCCTCTATTAGAGGTTTTTATAGAAAGATAATAATTTTGGATTTGATTCCCTTAAATAATTTTAAGATTGATGAAATCTTTATTCCCCCATATTTTAAATTCCCTATGGAAGAATCAGGAATGCAGTTTGAGTCATAATTTAAAGTAGAAAACTATGTACTTTTAGAAAACAACCAAGGGAGGGGTTCCAAAGAGATATGAAGGTGAGGGAAGGAAGTATCATTAACCAAGGAAATATGAGGATAAGGGGTTGACATCATGACTAGGTTAACAACATGCTTAGGGGAAATAGGAATATCCATAGTAAATATAGACACTAAATCTAAATTATATAGCACCTCAGCCTTGTACAGTTGGATAATAATTATCATGACTATTCCATTCATCTTTAAGGTCTTCCTATTATTGAAAGGCTCATGCCCATTATATATTTCTGCCAAATTTCTCATCTTTTAGTCCAACAACTATTATTCTGATGACTAAGCCTTCTAGAACTATGTAAAATTCTCTAAATTTGGTCATTAACCTTATTTCCTAGTTTTGGGCATGTACCTATTTTATAGATTCCTAGACAAACACCTACATTGACATAAGTGTCTATTTTCAATTAAGTTTCCAGTGCCTAAAATTCATCCAATTTATAAATGAAGTGTATCCTTATAATCAAAATCAATGCTTTAGTGTGAGACATTTTCAAAAGGGATTGATTTATATACAAGATCAACCTTCATTGATTCCTCACCTAGAAAATAATAAAAGCTCACAAATAAACTTACCAAGAAGCACTCAATCAATCATTTAAGTGATAAAAACCTTCTCTATTCTTCCCTATTTATATATCACTCATAGGATCGATATCCTCATAGGTCTGAAGTACTAAAAGAGTATCCCATAAGCCATATTTTCTAATTTACAATCTAGGTCATTATATGTACTTGTTTATCACACATTACATCCTTATAAACACACAAGCCAACACATAATGGATAACTACATAATTCTAAATTAATCTTTGGAGTATTGGTTATGTAATTAGCCCTTATTAACAAATGGGTCCTTAGAACAACTCCATACTGTGTTCTCACTAACCCATTTTTTCCACAATCACTCAAGGGTGAAGAAGCTAGGGTTTTGATAATTTTATGAAGATCGATAGCCTGTGTGTGTGATATATATATGTCATAAGAAAGGAAATAAAAAACTCAAAAGGTTCTAATTGTTGAATCCATATATATTTAGTATACAATACAAGACACATGCATCTAGTTAAAAAACTAGCATCAACACAACTATCATAATCTGACACAAGTGTCCAAAGCCACAAAATATATAATTATAGAATCAATGACTATTATATGATTGTAATCCCATCCAATTTTATCATGTTTCAACCTAGACCTGCATGTGCATAGTACACCAACTAACTAAATTTGTTTTCAATTCAATATAATCAATAGTTGTGTTTTCTATTTTTAGTATATCTCAATATTTAAATTTAGAAAATTATTTATCTAAATTTTCAAATTAATTGGCCTATTATATATTTATTTATCACCCTTATGTTTAATTGTTTTTATACTCTTAACCCATGATAAACCCTCATATCTAAATTTAGGTTTAAATATTTGGTGAACCCGACCTCTATGTCTTTCCATGCAACTCCTAGTGTGTTCTAGGAGTTTTTCTAATTTTTTTTATATCTCAATTTTTATAATTTATTTCAAAAATTAGAATTTATTTTTATAAAATCATGTTTAATATCGCTAAAAATTAACTTATTTCTCATCCTAGCCCTAAGGAGGTTGACAACTACCATCCCTCTAACTAGGTCCATGTTATCACTTTTTTAAAGGGTAAGGAGGCCCATCCTATAATGCCAAATGAGGGTAGCCAACATAACCTTCCTAAATACCTAGATGGTAAATGTATGCATATTCAACCTAAAGCACCAAGGGTTTGTTCTTGTGAATCCATAATAGATCAAATCACCAATATGATCAAGTTAATAAAAGAGTTACAAAATCATATTACACACTTTCAAAATCCAAAATATGCTAGTGTTAATCATGTGTTTACATCTTCATCGAGCATGTTATACCCAACAATATTTCTTATCCAAATGAAAAGCTAAAACATAATCCATCTAAAATAAGTGATTCTAAAAGTGAACAAAAGGCTAATAAGAGTCCAAGTGAAATCCTAAGAGAGATGTTTAAAAATAAAGTGATACAACTACCTCTCCCACATCGTATACGAAGATACAAATACTATTGTGCATATAATAGAATACATGGGCATCATATAGATTATTGTTTCATATTAAAGAAAAAAATACAAAAGATAAATGATAGTGGTGATCATAGCATAGATACATCAATCAAACAAACCACTCACATTATAAGTACCTCTCCCAAAACATAAGTACAAAAATTACAAATATGGATACCAAAAGATAATCCATATCAAAATCAATTACAAATACAAAAATTAGAGCAAGAAAGGATTCAAAAGGTTGAGCTATAGAAAAATATGCTAAAAAAAGATAAAGAAATCAAAGAACAAATTACATGTTTTCCTAGTGTTCAAGCAAAGCTACATGACTCTTCTCTAGTCCATAATGAGATATAAATTCTAAACAATGATGATCATAATCAAGAAAAAAAACTCTCAAGAAGGAAACTCCAATCTATGGTGTAGTTGGGTTTTCATACATGGATGTTCAAAATGATATATCCCAAGTTAAATAAGAACTTAAGAAGTTACATCTCTCCTATACTAATAACACATAATATTGTATGATCATAATACCACAGAGGATTGGTATGATCTTGAAGATACTAATTACACAACATATGAATATGACACATATGATACATGGCCTCTACAAAGGCATCTCTTTTATGAGATGCATGGGTTATAGTGGCACTTTTCTTTGTCCATAGCACCTTTCCAAAATAGAAAAAATAAATAAAACATTCAAAAATCCAAAAAAAATTGTAGTTCCATATCTTATTAACTACCTAGCATCTATGTTGTTGGTTTCATGTTGGTAGATATCATATAATTTATTTTATATATACACACACAATTGTTTTATGCATCGTTTGAGTGTGATTGAGGAATACCCAAACACATGATATATGCACATATAGATGTTAGGCCTTCCCTCTACTCATGTTATCATTACATTACGGCTATCCATTTATTTGATCATGATACACCAGGGTTATATTTTTTAAAAATCAATTTCCATTACCATGTTTGAGCTTATGTAGTTACACATACCATTATCTATGTTTATATCTTTCGTAGTATACTTGATATGCTATGTACTTAACATTTTTTATAACACATATATCCATGGACTAGTATTATATGCTTATGTTGGTTGATTATGATGCTATGGTTTCCATTTTGCACTTCTTTGAGAGTCTTTCCTTGCTTGCTCTTATGTTGTTTGTTTTATCATTTTAATATTATCTACTGCTTGTGGCCCCCAAGCCTTTGTTTTCTTATTGTGTACATTTGAATATGTCATTCTATATTTTTTGTACATTTGACTAAGTCATATCCCTTTGATTATGTGGCATTTGAATATGCCCCTTGTATGGGATATCCTTGTACCATTGCATTTAGTTTATATTTTGGGTGCTCTTATGTGTGTGCATGATTGCCTTTTGAGATTGTACTATTAATCTTTACATGTTGTCATGATCTACATCATACATCTCAGGACTTTATGTGATCACATGCTATGTGCCTCATTGCTATATCTACCTAGACATATTACTCACATATGTTACATGATCCATACATAGATTATACAATTATATATATTTTTTGAGGTAAGGTATCTACCATTTTCTACTTCTATCACCTCAAAAGGGGGGCATGTCATAGAAGCATGACCTCTGTATTTTTCATAGTTTTACATTATATTAGGGGAATGTTATTGAAAACATGTTCTCCACACTTACACTAATTCTTAGATTTTATAGATTCAATGGCGGCATGTCATAGGAACATATCCTCCAAAATTGGAAAAATTATAAATTTAGCCAAATTTCATAATTATATGATTTAGATATACATTTGTGGAAACATTATACGCATTGGTACCATTATTATACCTAGGTTTTAGCATGAGACATATATGAGGTGAATATTTCATACAAAGGGAACTTAAATTTTCAAAATCAAATCACATTTTTTAATTTAAAATACTTCTATGGACTTTTATCATACTCAGGTTAAAATTTTATGCACTTTTATTGAACCAGTCTACTGTAGTAGTTGGTTCACCCTTTTGGCAAGGTTGAGGTGATTAAATCACTCGATATTACCAAATTTATAAGTTAGACTTGATTAATCATCTAAATTCACAATATACATATAATGAAGTGATTAAATCATCTGTCCTCACTAGATATATAGTTTGATTTTATTAGACTAGTCACACTCGACAACTTATAAGTATCACTAGGTTGTACGATTGAGATAAACTCAATGGCTGTGGCAAATCACATTTTCACCAAGGTTGGGGGTATGTTTTCCTCAAATATCTACATATATATGTATGAATTTTTAGGTTTTAAAATTATCCTAATCTTAGCTCAAATGATTCATAATGAATAATTTCTTCAAATCAAATTTTTAAAAGGCAAGGTGGTTACATCAACACACATGTGCACTCCTAACCCTGTTATTTCTACTTTCATGCATTTAAAATTATTTTAATTTTAGATTATATGTACTAATTATACATTATAGCATGCTCTTGCTTTCAGTTTAGTCACCAAAAAAGCACTCAAGTTTGAATCACGTAAAGACAAGGTGTGTTATACACACCCAGGTACATATTTCTTTTTCTTTAAACTAGCAATTTCATTACTAGATTAAAGGGGGATGGGTGGACCCTAGAAAATTGTAGACACTAAATATTAATTATATAACACATTAGTTTTGTACACTTTTAAAATACATATCATGGTTGTACCCTTTATATTTAAGATATCCCCATTGTTGAAAGGCTCATGTGTGTTATCTCTTTGTGATAAATTGCTTATCTCTTAGTCTGACCACTATTATTATGATGACCAGACCTTCTACACTATGTAAAATGATCTAAACCTAATCATTTTCCTTCTCTACCAATTTTGGACCTACACCTATTTTTTAGCTTCCCAAACACTTGTGCCTAGTTAGATGCCAATGCCAATGCAAGTGTCCCTTTTCCAACTAAGTATCTAGTGCTCAAAATTCATCTAATTTTTAAATGAAATGTATCCTTATAGTTAGCCTAAATGATTTAGTGAGAGATATTTTCAAATGGTATTGGTATATATACAAGATCAACCATCATTCATTCTTTACCTAGTAAATACAAGGAACTCACAAGGAAACTTACCAAGAAGCACTCAATCAAGCATTCAAGTAAGAAAAACCTACCTTACTCTCCCTTATTTATATATTAGTTATAGGATTAGTATCCCTATAGGTCTAAATTACTAAAAGATCCATGAGTCATATTTTATAAATTACAAGCTAGGTCATTATATGTACTTGTTTATCACACATTACATCCTTATGCACATACAAGCCAATATGTAGGCAAGAACTACATAATTATGAGGCCCTCTTCAAACTATTGGCTATATAGGTAGCACCCATTGACAAATAGGTCCTTGGGATAGCTCGATACCATGTGCCCACTAACCTATTTTTCCTACAATCACTCTAAGGATGAGAAAACTAGGGTTTGATCATTTGATGAAGAATGACAACCTATGCACATGATCTATATACATTAGAAGAAATATGATATAAAATTTAGAAGGGTATATTTGGTTGAATCTATATTTAGTTAGTATTCCATAAGGGACACTGTCATCTAATTCAGACACTAGCATCGATGCAACTGTCCAAATTTGATGCAAGCATCTGAAGCCATATAATGTAAAATTTTAAAATTTGATGATTATTCCAAGATCCTGATCTAATCTAATTCAATCCTATTTCAATCCAAATTTACATATGCATAGTAAACTAGCTAATTACTCTTGTTTTCAATTCATTGTAATATAAATCAATAGTTGTATTTTCTATTTTTGGCATATAATAATATTTATATTCAGAATACTATTTTTGAGTTTGTAAATTAATTAGAATTATATAGATCTATTTATCACCTTTAGGATTATTATTTTTTATACTCTTAACCCTTGATAACCCCTCATATCTAAATTTAGGTTTAAATTGTAAGCTTATGG
Organism: Torreya grandis; assembly: GCA_037957365.1. Classification (NCBI taxonomy): domain Eukaryota; kingdom Viridiplantae; phylum Streptophyta; class Pinopsida; order Cupressales; family Taxaceae; genus Torreya; species Torreya grandis. Next base: position 1,927,163 of record JARHVA010000042.1, read on the forward strand.
TCCAAAAGATCAACCACTACCAAATCCTTAATGGGTGGAGGGGGATGAGATTGGGATTTATGGACTCGTTTAAAATAATGATGTCAAGTGTGACAACCAAGTTTTTTGGGGGGAAGCATGGGGGTGGAAGGTCTTAGCTAGAGGGGGAGATTAACCCATGAATGACCTTGGCCATTAAAAGCATTACATCTGAAAGGTAACTTCTCATAATCAACTTGTTGGACCCAAGTCTGAACACCAACCATAAGTTCGATCTCTTTTACTAGATGATTATTAAAGTTAATGCTAACACACAATCAAACACAAACACTTCCAAATTTGTTTAAAGTTACAAGATTAATGTCTAGCAAGGTTCCAATTTCAAATTCAATTCAACACATGACAACCATTCTAAAATTCTAAAGGCAAACTAAAAAAGTTTAATCCAAATTGAAGTGCAATGAAGATCCAAGTTATAAACATTAAGGCCTTTTTCCCAATTAAAAAAAGAAAGACCAATGTTTTCTAGAAACCGAGGACCTCCCAATAATATTTTATCTCAGTCTCTTTGTTATAAAATGTGATCATAAAAAAACCTTTAGGGAGGTATGAGAAAGAAGATGGAACATCCACTTTCCAACTTGTATAAGCCTAATTTATCAATTCCTCTGGAAAAACCCAGATTCTATTGAATTTTCCAAAAAACACATTGATTCCAAGACAGTTGATTCCTTCTCCACAATTTGTGGTTTTAATATCATTGTAGGTCTATTCATATTCATCTTCAAACATGTCCCTGCTTTTAACTTCTTAATTGAGTAATTGACCAGACTATTTGTCTGATATTGAAGGGGTTGTCAAGTCTTCAGAGATTCTAGTTTGGAATGAATGGAAATAATTTATTTTTAGATAGATTCCTTTTGTACTTTACTAGTTTGATCTTGAATCAATTCTTCAACCAAAGTATCATCTGAATATCCTTATTCTCACAAATCTATTGATTCAATTTTACTGGAAAAAGAAATGAATGTTCTTCTAAGATTACTTTCTCCATAGCTAACGCTGCCTTCTACATTGTAGACACCATTTTATCCATCCCCTATAGATTATACATACAATCTAATAGGATGTGGAGTTACAACAGGTCTACTACTTATGGATGCAATTGTTTCCAAATAAATCCAATCTTCCAAACTTGCACCCATAAATCACAAAAACATAAAATCAAATGGAAAATCCGAGAAGAGAATCATGAGGCACCATAAATTCTAAGTAATAAAAGACTCTCCAAAGTATTTTATGAATGGGCTTGGCTTTCTAATGCAGTGCCCACCAACTCCAACTTTGGTACTATTAATACACAATAGAAAATTAAAAATATGAGAATTAATTATATTAATTTAGCAAGATAATAATTGACATTTAATTAAAATAATAATCAAATTCAATACTATTATAAAATTGATTAATAATAATAAATTATATTTACAATAAATTATTTTTTTAATGTACATTCTAAATCAAATTTTCATAATTATTATCATACAAAATATTAATAAATATTTTCATTATTTATAATTTTTTTCAAAGAACCTCATCTTTATCATCATATAGTATAAATTAATGAACCTAATGTAATAATATATAATTTTTTATCCTCATCATTTTACTTATGATTATCATATGTAAAATTATTTTCATTAACACTATCATTAAATATATCATTATCAAGAAGAACAACAACACTAATATCATTACTACAATTCTCTTTATCATTTCTCTCATCACAACTTGTTGCTTAAGAATATACACAATATCATAAATCAAAATTTAAACAGAAAAATATATAAATTGAAATATAATAATAAAAATCAATGAGATTAAATTCCTTCAATAAAAAAATATACATATTTTTAAAAAATAAATAAAAAATGAAAAATTTGAGGTTTTATTTTCTCCAAACCAAGGTTTGTATGTTGAAAAAAAGTAACACTAAGATTTGATAAATGGAAAGTTTAAGTTATTAACATTAAAAAACATAAAATATATAAATAAATTTAATAGTATAAAATAAAATTCAAACAAATATTAAATAATAAAAACTATTTTGAAAATCACATTTTATTTTCTAAAAATTTAAATAAAAACTAATATATAAAATTTACAAAATGTTTTTCTTCTTCTTTCTCTTATTTTTTGTATGTATTTTTTAAATTTCTATTCAAACTAATCATTTATATATTCTAGCTTTTGTCTTTTCATTATTTTCATGGCATTTTAAAAGAAATTATTTACCTATCATTTTAAACATAAACATCATATAAATATCGATAGATCTATTAATATAAGAAATTATTAAAAATATTTAGTTATTAAAAAAAACAAAAACAATTAAACCTTTTCAAAATATTTATTTTTCTCTAAATTATATAAGACCAAAAAAAATGGTACCTGCATATGCTTTTGGGAGTTTTGTTTTACAAATTTATAGTTTGGTGTAATGAAAACCTAACTCACTTACATCAAACATATTTTGTTGACTTATTCTAAATTTAAAAAGTTGAATTTTAATTTTTGGATGGACATTTTACTATTTTTTTTGGAAATATATATCTTAGTATTTACATCAATATTTGGGTTAAATATTTTAACATTTTTTTTTAAATTTTAAATGGTGATAACCTAATTCAAAACATTGGTGTTACCTTCTAAAGTAACATTTGATGTTACTTGCATTAGATTTAAAAATTTGTAAAATGTGGAAGATTGCAATTATTTTTAGAAGTTTTTTCTAATTTTATTTTGCATGATTTATGTTAAATTTTTTGATGCTAATAACATCAAAGTTTTTTTTTAAATGATATAAAATGATGCTCATTTTAACATGATTCCCTCAAAATCTACATATAAACTAATGAATACAAGGCTTGGATTGACACCCTTGATGCAACCTAACCTATTAGATTTAACCACTTTTTAAACTTATCTTTTCTTGGCCTCTGCTATGGGTGAGACTTTTGTTAGACCAATAGATTTTTTGAATCATATCAAAGAGTTAAACACTATTAGAATAATCTACATCCTCCTTGGAGTGACTTTCTTCCTTACTCAACAAGTAAATCTTGATTAGTATATTTTAACTTGTTATATTTACATTAAAGCACCGATTTATTTCAAAATTAATTTCCTTCTATTACTCTACATTTTATAGATGAAACATCATTTTCCATTTTTTGACATGGCATACCAAGGTTTTTCAAGTAGTGACATAGAACAAGCTGTTAAGGAAATAAAAATAATTTTTAGAAGATGGTCACCAACTCATATGTGCACAATCTTTTGCAAAAAATATGGGATTATATGCACTGAGAGTAGGTTTTTTAGGTGAGTAAATAATTCATTGATCTTGAAGAGATTACATTAGAAGATCTATAAAAGGTGGAATCATGCACTAAGCATTATCTCAATTATTTTCACCCAATTTTGAACCTTAAAATGCTAAGGAATATAGGCATATAGGCCCATAAATTTTATAATTGAAATTTAATGACAGAATTTAAAATATCTTAAATTTCTATCGCATGAAGTCTTTTTCATGTTTTATGGGTATTATTTGTTTGGATACTCACACTTATATTGTTTTTTCCTAGCTATTTATTTTATTATTATTGCCACCTCAACATTTCATGCTAGAAATTCTTAGTTGTTACTAACTTTTGCATAAATATATACGATTCATCTTTATTTTATACATTCTCATTTATGAAAGTAAGACTATATTTTATGATTGCCCATCAACAATTTTTTATACACTAAAACTTATTTTTATCATGAAAATATTAATTTTTTAGGATTATTTCAAATTACCCATCCCTCTTATTTCTACTTGATTTAATTCATAGTTGTACAAAAAAGATACATTATAGGCTCTGACTGAGGACATTGATATTGACCAACCTAATCCAAAATCAATGATATTATTCAATATCCCATCCACCTCCTTAGCAAAACCAATAACAAATTTGATCTTAATCTCAATCTCAATCATAAACATGATCAAAATTGTCTTTGGCATATATTAGTCCTAGTAGTAGGTACTAAAGCCACACAACAAGACTTTTTAAATATATGTAACTATGAAAAAGGGAGGGGGAGAGAATAGATATATTCAAGAAGGGAAAGGTTTTTAATACAAAGAAAGAACAATTATTATCACCTTGGTAGCAAGAGTGTGAACATTGGCCAAAAAGCACAAATTTTATCCTATATACAATAGATAAAGAACATATAAAAAATAATAGGGAGAGGTTGTACCTATAAAGAGATAAAGGTTAAGTCCAATAAGGTAAAAAATTTAGGCCTATTTAATAACTTTTTACTAATGAAGAATGACAATTGATGATAAATAATTAAACTATTTAACAATGATAATTATATATTTACTAATAATTTGTCTTTCCAAAAATAATGAATATATTAAAAATGAGACTCAAACACTTATAAATATAGATAATATATATGTATTATATATCACCTCAATATTGTACACTTGTAAAAATCAAACCCTGGTTGTTCCTCTCAGTTTTGGACCTTTCCAATTTTTAGAAGTCTTGTATCTACTCTATCTTATGCTCCTTAGCCTATCTCTTGGTCTAACCAGTCTTATGTTGATGACTCAAAACTATTATCTTACCTAGAATTCTTAAAACCTACTTATCTTCCACCTATACAAGTTTTGAGCCTAACCTACTTTCCTATTTCCTTGACACTAATATCCCTAATAGATACTTGCATCAATGTAGTTGTCCTACTCTAATGCATGTGTCAAGTGCCCTAAAGCAATCTAATTTACAAATGAAATGTATCATAATAGTTGGCCTAAGTGCTTTAATGTGATTTATTTCTCCAAAGGATTGATATAAATACAATATCAACCCTCATTCATTCCTAACCTTGAAACTTATTACCTACTCACTAGGTAATTTTTAAAATACATTCTATCAAGCACTCAAATGAATAAATCTTCCATATTTTCTCCTATTTCCATATCAATCATATGTAAAACACATATATAGGTCTGAAGTACTGAAATGGTAGCCCAAGAGCTATATTTTATAAGTTACAAGCTAGGTTATTATTATACTTTATTGTCATATATTTCATGATTCACACATAATTAAACACATAGGGGAGAACTACATCAATATGAGGCCTTATTTGAAGTATTGTCTATGTAGGTAGTGATCGTTAATATATGGGACTTTGGGTTTATCTCGACACCCTATGCCTGCTAACCCATTTCTCCCAAGGTCACTATGAATACGAAAACTAGGGTTTTACAATTTCATGAGGAGTGATAATCTATGACCAAGATTTGAATTCACCATAGCAAAGGTGAAGACAAACCCAAAAGCATCTAGGTGGTAACATCCTTTTATAGTAGGTATTATGTACATGAAACCTACGTCAAGTTCAAAAATTAGTGTTGACACAATCATTCAAGGATGATGCTAATGTCCATAGCTCTAGAGGCACTCAATGTAGAATCTAGTGACTATTCCATAATCCTCTTCCATTTTACTTCATGCATGTTCTAGATCTAAAACTATGTCAGCATCATAACCAACTAAGTACATTACTTCTTTGTCATTTATATATTTAGCATATTATATTTAATATTTTTAGTCTATCTTAGTTTAATGAATTTAATATATGTTATATTTGATTTTAACATCTAATTGTCCTACTATAGAGATAATTTATCACCCTTATATCTTAGGTTATCTCTATCCTATTTAACCTTAGATAACCTCAATTTGAGTTATTAGGGTTAAACATTTTTTGAACCCGATCTTTGTGTATTTTTCATGAAACTCATAGGGTGTTCTAAAAACTTGATGATTTTTTAGATTTATAATTTGTTAAAATTTTTTTCAAAAATCATTTGTTTTTTCAAAATCTAAAGAATACATCAACAAAGTGGATTATTCCCTAGAGTTTGTTTGTCTCTCATGTCATGTTCTCATTTCAGTATTTATAAAATTTTAAATGGACAAAGAGGATCCTCTTCCTCCTCCTAACCCAAAGGAGGGTGATAGTTATCATTCCTATAACTAAGTCTATACTATCACTCCTTCAAAGAGTAAGGTACATCTGATGTATGTACATTTGTTCAATCTAAGGTACCTAGGGTTTGTGCTTGTGAAGCCTTAAAATATCAAATCACCAATATGAGCACATTAATAAATTAGTTATAAAATCATATTACACTCCTATATAATCCAAGCAAGGTTTCACATCCAAATAAAAAGCTAAAATAGAATACATCCAAAATAAGTAATTCCAAAAGTGAACAAAGGGATACTAAGAGACCAAATGAAATTCTAAGAGAAATGATTCAAAACAAAATGATCAAATTACCTCTTATACATCATATAAATAGATATAAAAACTATTATGCATATCATAGAATGAAAGGGCATCACACAAACCATTTTTTATCTCTAAATACAAGGATACACCACATAGTTAATACTGGTGATCCTACACTCGACACATATCACTTGGGAACATAAAATTTCTAGTATACCACAAATACAAAAAAAATTTAAAAAAACATTCAAAAATCCAAAAACACTTTCAACACATGTACATACTCTATTGGATCCTTGGCATCTATGTGTTAATTCTATGTTGATGGATGGCATATCAGTTACTCTTACATACACATGTGTGTCATGCTTATACTTGAAGGTGATATAGGCATACACATATACATAACCCATTCCTATTTTGGATGTTGGGCCTTCTATATATTCATGTCATATTAACACTCAAGGAATCCACCTCTATGATCATGATACTTATAGGTTATATCATTCTATGGTCACTTTACATTATCATGTTTTGAGATAATATGTACTTATACATGCCTTTATCAATGATTATATCTTTCACACAGTACTTGATATGCTATGCACTTAACATTTTTTGCTAACACATTTGATCCCTGGGCTAATATGATATTTTTACACTTGTTATGTATGCTTTATTTTATGCACATCCTTGAGTGTCTTTCCTTGCTATTATCTTGCTTATTCGATCATTTGAATATGCTTATTTGTTTGCATCCCTCATGTCTATGTGTATTTTTTTTGTCATTTGAATATGTCATTGCTTGTTTTATAGACATTTAAAATTTTCATTCTTTTTTAAGGACATTGACTAAGTCATGTCCCTTTGATTGTGTGGCATTTGAACATGCCACTTGTTTGATGTCTCCTTAAACTATTATCTTTTGACATACTTTTGAGTATTCATGTGTGTGCTTATTTTCTTTTCGATATTTTCCTATATCTATCTATACATTTCCATGATCTTTATCATGCATCCTAGGCCTTCATGTGATCACATTGTTTAGTGTGATTCAATGATACATTTACCGAGACATGTCCTTATGTATGCTACATGGTTGCATTCATAGATTATTCAATTGTCTTATCCTTTTGAGGTGAGGTAACTTCCATTTTCTATTCTTCTCTCACCTAAAATAGGGTGTATATTCCATGGGGGAATGATTTGTAAGCATGTTTTCCACACTCATTCAGTATTTTGTACTCCCAAATTCAATGGGGAATGCTTTGGAATCATGTTCTCCACAATTGGTATAGTTTTCAGATTAAGTGGGGGCATGATTTAGAAACATGTTCTCCACACTTTTTCAATAGTCATTATCTTCAAATTATAGTGGGTAAATGTTTTGGAAACATGTTCTCAATATTACCACATTTTTTAATTTTCAGACTTCTCCATATATAGTGTGGGCATGCTTTGAAACCCTATTCTCCACACACAGTTTAAGAATTGACCAAGATACATAATTATATCATTTAGATTCATAGTTTTGGTAGAATTTTATACATTGGTACCATTTTTATACACATTTTTAGCATGAGACATATCTAAGGTGGATATGTTATGGAATGTAAACCTAATATTTTAAAATCCAAATCAGTTTTAGATTTTAAAACACTCCTAGGGACTCTGATCACCCACCAAGATGTACTTTTACAAACTATAAAGAGCCAATATAATATACTAGTTGGTTTTATTTTTGTATGGCTGAGGTGATTAAATCACTTTATCTTACCATTTTTTTAGGTTAGACTTGATCTTATCATCCAGACTCACCATTTTTATAGTGTGAGTTAACTTGGTTCACTCTCAGTCATTAGGTTATAAGTATGATTGGGTTGCATGGTTGAGCTAATCTCAATTATCGTATGGTAACTCACCTTTTCTCCAAGGTTGGGGCCATGTGCCTTCAAATATATCTTTCTCTATGTCTCTATGTATGTGTGTGTGTGTGTGTGTGTGTATCACCATTTTTATAGTGTGAGTTAACTTGGTTCACTCTCACTCATCAGGTTATAAGTATGATTGGGTTGCATGGTTGAGCTAATCTCAATTATCGTATGGTAACTCACCTTTTCTCTAAGGTTGGGGGCATGTGCCTTCAAATATATCTTTCTCTATGTCTCCTTATATATATTCATTACATATATATATATATATATATATATGGATATGGTTGAGCTAATCTCAATTATCGTATGATAACTCACCTTTTCTCCAAGGTTGGGGGCATGTGCCTTCAAATATATCTTCTCTATGTCTCCTTATATATATTCATTACATATATATATGGTTGAGCTAATCTCAATTATCATATGGTAACTCACCTTTTCTCCAAGGTTGGGGGCATGTGCCTTCAAATATATCTTTCTCTATGTCTCCTTATATATATATATATATATATATATATATATATATATATATATATATATATATATATATATATATATATATATATATATATATATATATCATAATCTTAGTTTCAAAGCCTTACAATGATATATTTTTTCAAATAAACTTATCAATAGGTAAGGTGGTTACATTGATACATAGGTGCACTCATAAACCATTCTCTTTCAATTTCATTACTTTTAATTTAATATTATATGCATTGATTACAAATTGTAACATGCTCTTGGTTGCAAGTCAGTCACCAATAAATAACTTAAGTTGTACTAATGCAAAGGCAATGTGTGTTATACATTTTTAGGTACACACTTATTATTTTTTAAACCAAAAATTTCATTACTAGATTAAATGGGGGAAATTTAGATGATATTTATGTATTATATATCACCTTAGTCTTGTACACTTGGAAAACTCGGGCCTTGGTTGTTTCTCTTAGTTTGGGAGCTTTCTCATTTTCATAAGTCTCATATCTACTCTATATTGTACCCCTTAGTCAATCTCTTGGTCTGAATAGTATTATGTTGATGACCCAAACATCTCATCTTTTCAAGAATGATTAAAACTTATTTATCTTCCACCTCTATAGGTTTTGAGCATGTACCTACTTTCTTGTTTCTTGGACACTAGCATCCCAAATAGACATCTACATCGATGTAGGTTCCCTACTTCGATGTAAGTGTCCAATACCCTAAAGTCATTTAATTTTCAAATGAAATATATCTTAATGGTCATTTTAAGTTATTTGATTCAAGTTATTTCTCCAAAGGCATTAATATAAATACAATATCACCCTTCATTCATTCCTAACCTAGAAACTTCTTGCCTACTCACTAGAAAACTTACAAAATGCATTCAAACAAGCACTCAAGTGATTAAAGCTTCTCTTTTTTCTCTTATTTCCATAAAATTCATAGGTATAATGTATACATAGGTCTAAAGTACTGAAGTATCATCCCAATATATATATTTTTCATGTTACAAGCTTGGTCACTATTGTACTTTCTTTCCACATATTATGTGATTCACACACAATCCAACACATAGTGGAGAACTACATTTGATTGAAGCCCTATTCAAAGTATTAAATATGTAGGCAACACTAATTAATAGAGAGGTATTTTGGGTTAACTCAACACCTTTTTCCCACTAACTCATTTTTCTCCAAGGTCATTATGAAGATGAAGAATTAGAGTTTCATAATTTCATGAGTAGCAATAATCCATGACCTAGATCTAAATACACCAGAGTAAAGGTGAAGGCAAAACCAGAAGCATCTATATATTTGCATCATTTTTTAGTAGGTATTCCATACAAGATACTTACATCAGGTTCATATAGTAGCATCAACATAATCGTGCAAGGCTGATGCTAGTGTCCGTAGCTCTAGAGGTACTCAATCTAGAATTTGATGACTATTCCAAAATCCTTTTCTAGTTTCCTTCCTACTTGTTCTATATCCATTTTGAAAAGTATTTAAATATTAATTTTTAACACAAGTATAACTAATAAAACATTACAAACAAAATGACACTAATAATTTCTTAAAAACTTAAATTAAAATAATTAAACAAAAGACAATTATTACTAACCTAAATCCTAAAATGAAATACTAAAGATATAAAAACAAATTAATTTTGTTTTATATTATAAATTCTCCTCAATATTTAACTCTTCAATCTCCAAATCTCCCATTAAATTCATGATCCTTGCTATCAAATTAAATATTTTTTGGAAAAATTGGTAGGCATCCATTGTAATTATTGACACATAGATGTTGAAGCAAATCTTTTCCATGGAGGAGTGCAACCTAGTGTAGACATCAAAAATATGCACACCGTGATTTTGAATGTTAAAATTCACCTGGACCACCTTAGGACCAATTTGACCCTTCGACCCCTAATTAAGCCTAACCCATGGTTAGTTTTCTCAACTGACCTAACCTACCCTTTTACCTCCTCTTTGCCTTGATCCTCGATCGTCAATGGTCAAGATGACCACTGATGATCACCCTAACCATTGATGGTCAAGGTGCACCTCCTCAACCACCAACATGTAAATTCCACCTTAATTTTCTAAAAATAACTTGTCTAAATCCACTTGTGAGCCATTGCATGTGTGAATTAAAATTAAAAAGCCCAATTAACATCTTGTTGTAACTCTCTTGCCTTGCCTATAAGAAGAAAGGATCAGGAAGGTGAAATACATCTATAACTATTATCAAGAGCTTGTGCATCAAGAATTCTTTTATTTTTCAAGTCAATCGTCATCAGCAATATAGTGATCCAACCATCACTTTAGAGAGCCAACTTTCCATCACCACTTTGCTAAATCATCAAGTATCATTACTCTATTAGAATCATGTTAGAATCCACTGAAAATTCAACCACCTCAAGCACCCACCCAATCAGCCTTTTGTAAGCTAAGTATTTATTTTTTGATATTCAATTACTTTATTTGCCTTTCACACTCAGCCTAGCACCAACCCATCTCTCAGAATCCATCTTTGGGATCCCATCAATCTAACCATTTACCAACCTAGATCTATACATAATAATCGTTGATGGTTATCCCAACTACTAACGGTCACCCTGACCGTTGACGGTCACCTTAACCATAAATGATCACATCAACCATTGATGGTCACTATAGCAGCAAATTCTAGAAAGCTATTTTCACCTATCTACCCCCAACCCAATCTAATTTTGTGTGTCCCTACTTGTTCATAGACTCATGCTTGATTTTATGAAGCAAACCTATGCCATTTAGCACTACTATTAACTTTCTTATTGCTATATTAGTCATTTTTAGTCTATTTCTTTAGCAAGCATCTCTTGTGCTCAATTTCAGTACCTTTTGATTATTGATGCAAGTAATTTATCATTTTTTTATAAACTTAATGATTTAAAATGTGTGGATTGATAGCCCCCAAAAAAGCTCTTACTTTTGGGATCTAGCTAGGGTTAGACAATCCACTCAACTATCTATCTAACCAACCATTCACTTCAGTGTTGTATTATTTTTAGGTCATCCTTCAAATCCAAAGACGAGTTCTTCACAATCATCTGATTCAACGTGTGCACAATCAAATAAGTTTTTCAATCATACCTATATTTAGTTTTTTCATCTTCCCTTTTTGAAATATAAGCTGAAATTCACTGAAACACCTAGACTATGCTTGTTATCACATTTGGAGAAGATAGTTAGTTAATTTTTTCATCATTTCTCCCTAATCATAATCTGATTTTTTTAAAATTTGGATACAATTTTCCCAGCATCAAAACAAATGAACCCAAAAAATATCTCAATAACGTAGATTACAAATCTTGAGAAATGATACATTTATTATTCATATTTTTTTCACTCATTAAACTAAATCACTAAAAAAATATAATATAATATAACATTCATACAAATGATGTAATGATTGCATGTGGACTACACTATTCTTCAACTAACAGCATGAATGAGTAGCCTATCGAATTAAAAGACTTTCTCACTTGATCTACTTTGATTAGCCTTATTATGATTAAGGCCAAATTTTTAGAGAGGTCCATTGAATTGATTGTGATACCAAACGTAAAAATAGGCCTACATTTTAGTAGAGCCAAAGCTCAAACACATGAGAGCAAATCTCAAATTTTGGGTCATTCAATCATCATATTAATCAATATGACAAGTTACATTAAAAAAACATTTAGCTCTCCTAATAACAAGGAAATAGCCTTACTACAACATCCCAAGAATCTCTCCTACTCTCCTATTCTCCCTCCTAACATCTCTACACAATCCAATTTATGTAAGTTATTTTAACAACCAAACAACTTACATAATATATAACAGATATACTTTCTAGATAATTAACTAATTCTCAAAAATACTAATGTGAGTACTAATGTTAGTATTCATAATAATCACAAGAAGATACTAATAGTTTTCAATCTTGATCAACTTATTATGCATATGTTTTTTTTTTCATCAATAAGGAAATTCAAAATGAATTTAATTATATGTTCAAAGAAGAGCTTATTGATGTAGTTGAAGATATGGGGTTTTCTAGAATGCCTATTATGTAACTTTATTGACCTACCCCTCATTAATATTTATGCTTGATTTTTGTGTGTTTGTACCTTTTAATATTATAGAATGATATTATGATCAAATTTTCAACTTCATAGACTACCACATTCCCAATAAATGTCAAGCAATTCAACCTAATAAAAAAGAGACATAAGTCAAACAACTAAAGTGCAAAGTATTGACAAAGTTTTCGATGTGACATTTTTGAAACCTTAGAGTAGTTTTTTTGTAGTCTAATGGAATATCCATTACATACTATTGATCTACTTTTCACTATTACATCAAGAAAATGTTTCTTATCACAAATGTTTCAGTTTGCTCTTCTTATCCTAGAAAATATAAAAAAAATATTTGGAATATGTGTAGTTATATCTTTGATCAATAAATCAAAAAAATTTAAGTGCCTTACCAAATACTATGGTTTAATATTTTAGTTTCAATTTAAATTTACAAGTTAATTGATATTAGTATTGTTTTTTACTCTCACCTAGGTGATTATATTCAGCTTTATTCAAGCATTGTTTATATACTACAACCTCAATTCTTTATATCTAATAAATAAGAAACACTTGTTTGATAAGTGTTAAGATATTCTTAACTCCAACATTATCTACATTTTTAATTTACAAATCCTACCATTATTTGGTAAGGATTAATTGCACTCATTATACATAACTAGCACACTCAAACTGGTGGGCTCTATTTTCTCCATAAATCACATACATTATACCAAAAAATGTTAAATACTAAAACAATTTAAGTTTGGTTTCCAAAATAGAACATTATTTTTTGTTTAGGTTGGTTAAGCTCTGCCAATTACATGTTATTAAAATTACTATCCATTGATAAATTAGTTTGTTCTATATTGAAACATACAAGGGTCAACCGAGCACTTATTAACCATGGCCTCATGAAAACCTTGAATCACTTACATCAAACATATTTTGTTAACCTTTTCTAAATTTAAAAGGGTGAAATTTTAATTTTTCGATGGACTTTTTAATAATTTTTTTAAATGTTTAAGTTTAGTACTTGCATCAATATTTGATTTAGAGTTTATGTCAGGCATTTTTTTAATTTTAAATTTTGATCACCTCACTCAAGACATTGGTGTCACTTTTTGAAATAATATTTGACATTACATGCATTAGATTTTTAAAATTATGAAATTTGGAGGATTGAAATTATTTTAAAGTTGTTTTTTCTTTATTTCGTACAATTTACGTCAAAAAAAATTATGCGAATAACATCAAGGTTCACAAAAAATAATATAAAATGATGCTAGTTTTAACATGATTTCCTTAAAATATACTTATAAGATAATGAATACAAGGCCTGAATTGAGACCCTTGATGCAATAATCCATTAGATTTAACCACTTTGTAAACTTATCTTTTCTTGGCCTCTACTATGGGTGAGACTTTCCTTGGAGTGACTTTCTTCCTTAATAAACAAGTAAATCTTGACTTGTAACTTGTCGGTATATTTACATTAAAGCATTGATTTATTTCAAAATCAATTTCCTTGTGTTGCTCTATATTCTATAGTTGAAACGTCATTTTCCATTCTCTTACAAGGCATACCAAGGTTTTGCAAATGGAGACATAGAACAGGATGTTAAGGAAAAAATAATAATTATTAGAAGATGGTCACCAAATCACATGTGCGAAACCTTTTGTAAAAAATATGGGATTATATGGACAAAGAGTAGGATGTCTTAGGTGAGTGAATAATTTGTTGATCTTGAAGAGATTACATCACAAGCTATGTAAAGGTTGACATCATGTAATAATCATTACTTCAATTATTTTTACCCAATTCTAAACTTTAAAATGGTAAAGAATGTAGGCATATATACCCATAACATTTCTAAATGGAATTTAACTAGCAATTGCCCCAAAGGTGCAAATTAAGCTCGAGGAATTGTATATTTTTATTTTGTGATTTTTTATAGTATGTATTAATATATAATATATCAAATATATACAAATATTATTTTATATAATATATAAATCATATGAATAGTAATGATTTCATAATTGTTGAGTTGTTCACGTAAAATTTGTTGATTTTTTTGTTTGACCCAGCATCAACTTCGTTATTGTTAGTTGGCTAATCAATTTTGAAATTTATTAAGAATTTATGTAAATGTATATAACAAAAATTAACAATCATAACATTTAGTAAATTTTAAATTCAAAATAAGAAAATTTAAATAAGAGTAAATATTTTAAACCAAAACAAAATCCCTCTGCAATTCCAATGTATCCTAACTAAAAGCTAATGCAAGATTACTTAGATAAATACACATAGATCAAATATGGTTGTGAAGATCCCAACAAAACAACCAATTGGAAGGATGAAAGAGATCATCCATGAATTGTCAAAGTGATAGTAAATGTTATCATCTATCGCCCTTTTTGAAGATTTTAACCCTGCCATTTAATCTCCAAATAGAGCCACCAAAGCAATCATAAATTATACTAACCAACCAAATGTGGGTATTTCTCTACCCTTCCAATCAATTCACTATAGCGTAAAATCAAATATGCGTTGATCAATGTATAATGAAACTCATGATGAAATCGAAAAAAGACTCTTTCACAATATAATATAGAGACTCATTGTATTGTAGAGAACTATTTTAAACGAAATATAAAACACAATATTTTGAAATCACACCATATATATATATATATATATATATATATATATATATATACATACACACTAAATAATAATAAATCCATAAAAAATCGACATAAATAATAATATATATTAGGAGAAATTTGTTTTACTTTTTACTTTATAATTGTTCAATTATAAATTTTAGATTAATAAATTATTTTATTTGATTGTTAATTTAAATTAAAAATTATAGAACAATAAATTAAATTGTAAATTATTTTTACTTTTTGCTTTGTTATTGTTTAAATATAAATTTTAGAACAATAAATTATTTTATTTGATTGTTAATTTATTTTATTTTATTGTGAATTTAAAATATAATTTATTTAATTATTAATTATTAATTATAGTTTACATAATTATTAATTTAAATTAAAAATTATAAAATAATAAATTAAATCTTAAATCCTATGAAAGATCTTGCATGTGCTAATTGAGCCACAGGTTTGGTGCTTAAAATGCTTCTCCCGTGATTCGAACAAGCGACCTATTGCAAGCCAAACATATTTGTATTGGATGAGCATGCAGACAACTATTTAGATTGATGATACCTGAGAAAAGAATATGCCCCAGGCAGCCTTCTGTATCCATACGAAAATACATACACCATATGATTATTCATAGATGCAATCATTGCTGCCATTATCGTATCTTCTTACAATCGCTTCTTCTACTCCTACAATCTCACTCCCAAAGCAGCCTTTTCATCCAACAACATTAACATTATTTCCATATCAAGTTCTATTCTTTTCTTTTCTTTAACTCAGCCCAAGTTCAACATCACCGCCATTCTTTTTATCTCATTTATTTCAACTCAAGCAAAACTGCATTCCATTTTTGTCAAGGATTTCAATGGACTCACAAATCCTCTCTGCACTTTTAATAGACTACAAATATGAGTTTATGTAGCAGGAAGTGAGGGCGTTGAAAGCCTTATAAGAATTATGAAGCTTGTTAAGAACAAAAATGTAGCATTGTGTTGTCCCCCAAAAATATCACTCATTTTTGGGACAACATTTATACTATTTTGGTCTTACAAACCAAAATCCTCTCTTCTCCTTTCAAAAATTGTTTTGATCATTCAGGTTCTTCATTTTTCAAAACTTCCTCAGAAATCTATAGACTCTGCAGGCTTGAATCTATAGACTCTGCAAGAAGAAATCTACGGACTCTGCAGACATAAAACTATGGACTCTATAGGCTTATTTCTATAGACTCTTTCAAGGCTCAAGAGAAAACTATGAACTTCACAGGTTGATTTCTACAGACTCTATAGGAAAGAAACAAGCTCTCAACACTTAGGCAATTTCAAGGTTGGTTCAATGACAAGGTTCAACCAAAAGAGTTCATCAACAAGCTTCTAAGCAAGGATCAAACCATTGAACCATTGAACCTTGAACCATTTTGGTTCAATGGGTTTAATGGATCAACAGGTTCAATGACCAAAAGGTTCAACGAGTTCACAGGTTCAAAGGTTCAACCAGTGCGATGAAGATCAAAGAGCTTAGAAAGAACAAGTGACGGATAAAGGATGAATCAATGAACTGATTGAACCTTGAACCAAAAGAGTTCAAAGTTCAATGGTTCATGGGTTCAAAGGTTCAAAGCTAGCCTTAGTCAAGGAAAGAAGCAGCAAAAATTTGGTTCGATCGGTTGGTTCAATCGGTAGGTTCAAGGGGCTGCCCCAAAGCCAAAGGAACAAGTGCCCTTGCGGAGGGTGGTGAACCAAGGCTAAGAACCCTTGTGGAGGGCAACGAGAAAAAATAGACAAAGTGAACTCCTTCGCAAAAATGAACAAGGCAAAAGGCAAAGTAGAGTCCTTCAGACAAATTGTCTGAAAGAAATTCCTTTAGACATTTTGTCCAAAGGAATTCACCCTGGAAGAGAGCTCTAAGAAAGCAAAGGAAAATCCTGACTGAAGAGAAAAGCCTACAAAAAAGTGCCTGATGGAAAAAGACAAAGTCCAACAGAATCTGCCATAGTCCATTACAAAGTAAAGCAAAATCCACCACATGTCATCTTCTGTAGGAATCTCAAAAGATTTCTAAAAAATCTGTAAGTTAAGTGGAATATGTCACGTGTCTTGTTATGACTCAGCAGAATGTGACAAGTGTTTGCATCCGCGTTCCCCTTTTGAAGTTTATTCGGCAAGACATGTCATGGATCCCATTTTCTGTAAGTTTCTAATGAGTTTCATTACAATGAAACTTGCCACTTATCAAAGACGTAGAAAGGACCCCCCAAAGACTTAGATAAGAAGGGTTATAAAGGACAAAGAAGCAACATGGACGATTCCAAAGGCAAGTTCAATTAAAGAGATGGTTCAACTAGAGAGCAAAGAAGTGCTTAAGCAGTGAAGAGAGGAGCGAGACCAAAGGACCAGAAATATCTTCAAAAGAGTTATTTCTAGTAGGTGAAATAGTGGATCAAGTAGACTTCTGAGCGCACCAAATCAAGGATGCAAGCCTATTTTTATTCCATGAAGTAATGGTGAATTAGACAACTACACAAACATAAGAGAAAGGACCAGATAGTCCATACCAAGGAAGAGACATTAGATGAATGGACATGCCATAGTTGAGGCAATGTGTTGTTCCCAGCATGGTCCCTCTAGACAGAACTAAAGGTGCATTGAAGATGTTGACTGCAGCATGGGCCTTTTTCATGAAAACAAGCGCTCAAGTCTTTCTTGGAGCACTATATATTGTAATCTCTCATTTGTTACAAGGGAGATCCTCTCCTTACTAGAAGTGAAACTTTGCCCAAATTGAAAGGCATTACTGAGACTTTGAGCTCAGATTGTAGTTCATATTTCTTTGATTGAATGAAAAAGTAAGTTACTTGCAGACTTTGTGATGTTATAGCTTGTGCTACATTAGGAGATTGTTCTTATGTATGTCTTCTGAAAGCATTCTTGTTTATTTGATTTAACAAGTAGAACTAGTGGAGGTGATAAGGAAGGTGTCCTAAAGCCAACTACTTTCAGACTTTGCACTGTCATAGTTGTCTTTAGTGTGTGTTTTTATTTTCTGTTTCTGTGTAAAAGACCTTGGGACAACTTTGTGCCTTCATTGTCTTTCATATCTCCCTCTAGGGTAGTCAAGGTGGAGACTTTGTGATACATCTTAGATTGCTGGTTATTTTGGACCCTATTACCAGTCACTTGTTACCAGAAAGAGTCCCAATGTTTGCAAGAACAAACACTTCTGAAAGAAGAGAAGTGCCTTCTATTGCTTCACCAAGATTTCTACTATCCAGAAAGGGATCTGGCTCTTGGCTAAATGTTACTTCTGAAATAAGAGAAGCACCTTCACCAATCACCCAGGATTTCTCCTCTATTTGTTAGCATCATCTCTGAAAAAAGAGAGATGGATGGTTTATCCCACCCCTGTGTCTTACTTTTTGCTTATATATATAGTATATAGCGCCTTTATATTTCATACGGAACCTCCCCTTGATGAGAGGAGAGATTTTTCTCCTTTGGATGTGGGAAGCCTGCAACATTGGATGACCAATCTCCCTATGTTGTGGTGATAGGAACTATTTTGGTCACCAGTTAGCTGGCCGACAAAATATTCACCCAACAGTTTTTGGCAACTCCGCTGGGGACACAGTAATTTTGTGCAATTTAAAACCTCAAGTTTCAAATTGAAATATCACCTATGTCTTACCCATTATTATTATAACCTTATCTATGCATTCCACTATGGAAGAACGAACTACTCTAGTGCTTTCCCATTGTTAATTTTTCCTCCCCAACCTTGCGTAACATTTTTTGGTGACTCTGTTGGGGATGAACATGCAGTCTGAAGCCTCAAGTTTTAGATTGAATCAGTTCCTCCCTTATCCATTATACAGACTCTGGCAACTCTATTCCATGTCTTACCCATTATCATTATAGCCTTACCATCTTCCTCCATCTCCATTATTTTATTTGGTCTGCAAAACCAGAGCTGCTGGGAAAGAGTGCATAGTTTGAAGCCTCAAGCTGAAATAGGGCCAGTTCTTTTCCATTTTTGTTCTACAATCTGGCCACTCCACCTAGATTTTTTATCCCTATTTTTAATAATTAAATCATGGTAGTTCAAGGCCCCTAGGGTAACTCATTTGGCGCACTCAACTTGACTCCACCTCTGCATGAACTTCCACGCATCTCAAGAAAGAACTTCCCCAAATTCTTTGGAGATGGGAGAGTTCACCCTGATGAACACATTACAGCCTTCAGCATAGCCTATGGTGTGATAAGGGTGGAATTTGAAGATGTGGCAGTCAGGATTTTTGTGGAGACCCTACAAGGTGTTGCTTCAGAGTGGTTTTACCATCTGCAAGCTCAATCAGTGATAGACTGGAATACACTCAAAGCAAAGTTTGAAGCCAGGTTCAAGCATACAGAGGATGCACATGCTTTGATGGCCCAAGTCACTCAGATGAAGAAGGAACCTCATGAGCCTATGAGGGATTTTATTGCCAAGTTCAACAAGCTGAGGCACAGGATTCCCATGATCGCCCAATTGACACCTCAGAATCTCAAGTGTTTCTTCATCAACTCACAACTGCCTAAAGTGAGTTTCTTGCTGAGACAAGCTAGACACATAGACCTTGAGGCTACTCAAGACTTGGCTACTGAGCTAGAAGATGACCTTATCTTGGCAAAAAAGATAAGGAGAGATCCTAACAAAGGTAAACCCTCTTCATCTTCTGAATACTCACCCACAGCCACCATTGACCCAATGGTACAAAAGATGGCAAATGAATTGCTAGCCTTGATAAGGCAAATGGCACAAGGTATGTCTTCTACTCCTCTATATAAAGATATACCAAGGAGGACATTCCCCAATCAACCATATCAAGGCAACGCTGCTAGAAATCAAGGGCAACCAAATTGTCTTCCTCCCCCATAGAGGAACCTTGCCCTTAAAGCACCTCTAACCAATTCAACAGTGGGATATCTAGAAATAGAACATGTTTCCTATTTTCAACCTAAGTTTGAGCAAAAAATGGTGATGATATCTTTAGGGAGGATCTAGAAGAATTAGCTGGCGACTCCCACATTGGTTTCTTGAATTTCTAGGATGAACCCAGAAGTGAAGGTGAAGTAGTCGAAGGATCATACACAATATTCACCAGGTCTGAGAATCAATCAACCCATTAAGATGACAAAGAGAAGATAAAGGAGTGACCCCAACTAGTAATTTCAATTGCTAAGCAGAGAACCCCTCTTCCTTTCCAGTCAAAAGACCCGGTGATTGCCAAAAAAGAAAGTACATCGAACATTTCTGCACCTTCAACTTCAAATTCATAGGCCAGTCCTCCCCCTCCCAAAAACTAAAAGGATGAACTCCCATCCCCTCTTCCAAGTCCATTTCAATCATCTGATATAATTGATCATGTCAAAAAATCCAAAATTCAAATGACTAAATTTGAATTCCTGCAAGCCAATCCTGAGCAGTTAAACATTGGTGGAGAACTAAGTGTGGACCTATCTGAGGCAAAAATTGTGGTCACCCAAATGTCAGCCCTTGTAGCTCAAATTTTTTTTGAGCCTTTAGGTAGGGGTAATTACTTCTTAACCATAGAGGATGCTCATGTCTCAGCTAATGAAAGTCCCATAGCTGGCAATCTAGAATTTGATCCAAATAAGGCATCAAAAAAATTGGTAGGGCGCAATACAAATCAAGAAGGATCTTCCATATCCCATGAAGAGAAATCAAATAGAAGATCAACTTCTGATGATGCTTGGATCCTAGAATCTGATGGCAGCAATTCTTCCACAGTTGGATGCGGATCTCTATTGCTCGGATTGAAAACTGCTCAGGGTGAAGAGGTCAAACTCTTTCACACCAAAGGAGATGCTACGCTGATGGTTTGTTAGGAGTTTGATGTTGATAATCAAAGCATGTGCTAGACTGAACCAGTAGAATAGCAAGTTATGATGGTGGACCATACTGCTATATTATGAAGTCAGTAAAAGGAACTCTTTACAGAGAAAGCAAGGAGTTATGGTTTTCAGTTTGAAGACCACATCCCGCCATGGGGCAAGAAGAAGAAAAGGCCAAGAGGAAGACACAAAAAATTGGTTTCCTAGTGGAGAGTTCCATTGGCCCATCACCGATTCTGGGGACAAAATGGTTTCCTCTTGGTTTATCAGGATGGAACACCATATTCATTGTCTCACAATGGGCAGCATCTGAATCACTTCAATTCTTGAAGTATCAAATAAGTTCCTCTGTACATATGTACATTTGTATAGTCTTTGGTTTTATTTTGTGCTTTTCATTTTCATTTTCATTTTCATTTTTTAGAGCCTTTATTTTTGGGTAGCATGACTCCATAGCCCAATGGCATACTTCAAGGCACCGAAAATTCTAATTTCTACTCCCCTCAGCTGTTCTAAGTTCTCATCTAAAGGAAGTTCCCCAACTAGAGCCCGCTATTGTCCCCTAAAAATATCACTCATTTTTGGGACAACATTTGAACTATTTTGGTCCTACAAAACAAAATCCTCTCTTCCCCTTTCAAAAATTATTCTAAGCATTCAGGTTCTTCATTTTTCAAAGCTTTGTCAGGATTAGGAGCACAATTGATTACCTTGTATAAGCAACTAAACACGGAATTTAACCAAAAGTAACAAGTAACAAAGAAATCAGAAACAACACAGAATTTGAGAGACAATACAATCTTGTATTCAACTCATCTAGAAAGAAAATATAATAAAGAAGATGCCACTTCTTCTTACACCTCTGAGGCTTCCCACACCTCTAGGACTTCCAGTAATTCTCGATCAAGAGTTCTCTCTCTCAATTATGGTCACAACAATTAACTCAAACACAGAGTTGTTGTTCACCTCTAACCAGTCAGTAACACTACTGCCAGTACCAAGTATTCCACGTACTCCAAGTAGATCTCCCTGATCTTGCAACAACCTGCAAATCAATGACCTTACTTACCATGTAGATCTTTTCCCTAATCTTGCACAACCTGTAGATCAACCTGATCTTACAATTGGAAGGATCTCTTCCTTGCCTTAATTACAATACAAGCCCATGAGACTATTATATAGATCCCATGCAAACAATAATTAGACACCTAATTACAATAATTAGACATGCAACTCAAGACTAAAATTAGCTTTTTACATGCAAACAATCGGTTCGTTAACAAACTGTCTGTGAAACTCACAGTTTGAGAACTGCACAGGCGACTGACATTGGTCATTGTCTATTTGGAGATGACCAACATCGGCCAATTCCTGACCGATGTCAGCAGCTTCCTGTCTACCCCTGACCGATGTCAATTGGCCTGACCAATGCCGGTGACTGTGACATTCAACAACCCTCCATGTTTGCATTTGGGTGAAGCTTTTAGCTCCACAACCTAACAATTTCCCACTTGGAGATAAATAGCTACACCTATACCTATACATGTAATCCTCTAATTTTGTTTCCTAGCTTGTATCCCTCTTCAAGCTCAATCTTGAAGACCAACCACCACACAACCTATGGTGCTACACCTGTCATCCAAGTAACCTGCCATATCCAATTCTACATACCCATGTAGAGAAGTGTCTGACCCTACATCACATGTATACCTGCTGTTGGTCCCTCTCAAATACCTAAGAATCCACTGAACAACTTTCTAGTGCTTCTTTCCCAGATTGACCCTAAACTTTTTGACAACACCCACTGCTTGGGCAAACTCAGGTCTAGTACATACCATGCACTTAACCTCATTATGTGAATTGGGACACCGTTTTGTGAACTATTCATCCATAGGTGTGCAAACTGGTTCTGCATCCCGCATCTTGAACCTTGCCACTACCTTATTCACACAATCATCTAGAGACAAAATCAACTTGTGACCTTCCATGTCTCTATATATTCTCATGCCAAAGAATCTTGCTGCTCCCAGATTCCTCATGACACACCTCTAAACTAACTTTACCTTTAGCTCAACAACTCCCTGCATGTGTGACCCTACAACAAGCATACACACCACATATAGTAACAGGATAATGTAGCTAATATTATCCAACTTGGTAAAGAAAACACAATGGTTAAACCTCCATTGTCTTGCAGCTTTCTCAAGACCATATACCTTGGCCTTCTGTCTCACATATCCATTCTCTCTCTTCTTTGACCTGGGAATCTGTTCATCTCTCAGTGCTTTCTCTCTGGCTGGCAACTCTACCAAATCTCCCATTTGGCTCTCATCTAAGGAATCAAATTCCTCATTCATGCCATGCTCCCACTATTTTCTGGATTCTACTTGCTCTGCTTCTTTAAAACTTCTTGGTTCTTGACCATCAGTGAGCAACAAATAATCAAAAGAAGGGGAACAACGAATTTGAGGCTTACTTACCCCTTCAGTCCTCCTCATGGGCATTTGAGACTCCTTGATAGCTTGATGTTTGCCCAAAATTCATTTTGACAGTGACCATCATCGGTCACCCCTCAGTCTGCATCCGACTGACGTCAGTTCCATGTGACTATCTTAACTACCAACGTCGGTTCCTTGACCGATGTCGGTCTTACCTGGTCACCGACGTCGGTTCCCTGACCGATGCCAGTATCCACCCTGCTTGACACCACCGACGCTGGTTTGCACATGACCGATGTCGATACCTATCTGTTCAACGTCAATTCCCCCTGACCGACGTCGGTACCTATGTTTACCTGTGAGTGATGACTTTTTACCCACAAGCTTACTTTGCATCATTCCCTTATTCAAACTGCCCTGCTCAAAAAAATTTAGCCCCTGTGACTAATTTTTGTCTATCATCTTCTCCTTGAACACCAAGGCTTTCCTATTTTTGTCAAAAACATCAGATTTCCTCTTTGTGCAATAGACCTGATCCTTTCTTGTAGCATCAATAACAAGAAACCTCACTTTCTTCTATTGCTTACAGAAATCTCTAACTATGCCATCTGGATCTAAATTCTTACCCTTTGACTCAAGAACATGCATCCCCTTCTTATTCATGTGACCAAGCCTACGAAGCCACATCTTCAAATCTACAACTGAAGTAGATAAACTAGAAGGAGAATTAGTAATACAAGTAGATAGATAAAGAGTACCTACTTTCTTACCTCTTGCTAAAACAAGTGCACCCTTGGTAACTTTCCAAGAGTCCACTGTGAGAGTTACTGTGCATCTCTCATCACCCAACTTTCCAACAGAAATCAAATTCTGCTTCAAGACTGGGACATGCATGACCTCCTTCAACACCCATGTGTTGCCCGTCTGCAATTTCAGCTGCACTTTCCCTTTGCCAACCATTTGACAAGGCTTTCCATCCCCTATATAAATTTCTCCAAAGTCTCCCTGGACATATTCATGAAAAAATTCCCTATTTGGGGATGCATGGAAAGAGGCACCAGAATCTAAAACCCAAGATTCTACTTTATCCAAAGAACATACCAGAGCATCTTGTGCAACAATATCTGCAACATCTACTTCTTCATTTCCTTCATGCTGATCTTCAACTGACCTACAATCTTTCTTTTTGTGCCCTACCTTTCCACAATTCCAACAGATAATCCTGCCATACCTAGATTTGGATCTCCTGCCTATCTTTGACCTTGATCTCCCTTGCTCAATCTTCTCTCTTTGCCTTCCCCTGCTTTCATCACTTAAAGCATTCCCTAATGATTCACATGTGCTTTTCCTATGAATTTTTTCATTCAAGATTACACTAACAACATCATCCACTTTTAAGATATTTGAAATAGACGCAGTATTACTAACTGCCATTACCAAACTATCCCAACTTTCAGGTAATGAGCATAAGATTAAGAGAGCCTTAATTTCATCATCAAAAACAATATTGACTAAAACTAACTGGTTTACCAAACCATGGAAATCACTAAGATGACTATGTACAGATCCACCTTCCAACATTTGCAAATTAAATAATTGCTTCATAAGAAATACCTTATTCGAAGCTGAGGGTTTTTCATATAAATTTGCCAAAGATTCCATCAACTCTACTGTTGTCTTAGCTTGTGATAAGCTGGAAATCACAGACGATGCAAGACTCAACCTTATAGATCCCAGAGCCTTCTGATCAAGAACCTTCCATTCTTCATCTTTCATATTCGTGGGCTTGCTTGCAACCCCACCCAATGATAAGTACAGATCTTTCTGATATAGATAATCTTCTATTTGCATCCTCCATAATTGATAATTCATGCCATTGAATTTTTCCATTCTTAGCTTACTTTCTTCTGCCATTGCTATACTCCCACTCGAACAGAAACCCATGTGAGTGACCTGTAATCAAAACACAAACCCCTGCTCCCTGCAACTTGGCTTTGATACCACTTGTCAGTGGTATCACTGCATGAAACTAACAACCTGAGCTCTGATACCACTTTATCAGGATTAGGAGCACAATTGATTACCTTGTATAGGCAACTAAACATGAAATTTAACCAGAAGTAACAAGTAACAAAGAAATCAGAAACAACACAAAATTTGAGAGACAATACAATCTTGTATTCAACTCATCCAAAAATAAAATACAATAAAGAAGATGCCACTTCTTCTTACACCTCTGAGGCTTCCCACACCTCTAGGACTTCTAGTAATTCTAGATCAAGAGTTCTCTCTCTCAATTACGGTCACAACAATCAACTCAAACACAGAGTTATTGTTCACCTCCAACTAGTCAGTAATACTACTGCCAGTACCAAGTACTCCACATACTCCAAGTGGATCTCCCTGATCTTGCAACAACCTACAAATCAATGACCTTACTTACCATGTAGATCTTCTCCTTGATCTTGCACAACCTATAGATCAACTTGATCTTACAATTGGAAGGATCTCTTCCTTGCCTTAATTACAATACAAGCCCATGAGTCTATTATATAGATCCCATGCAAATAATTATTAGACACCTAATTACAATAATTAGGCATGCAACTCAAGACTAAAATTAGCCTTTTACATGCAAACAATCAGTTCGTTAACAAACTATCCGTGAAACTCGTAGTTTGAGAACCTCCCAGGCGATCGACATTAGTCGCTGTCTATCTGGAGATGACTGACATCGACTAATTCCTGATTGATGTCAGCAGCTTCCTATCTACCCCTAACCGACGTCGGTTGGCCTGACCGACGTCGGTTGGCCTGACCGACGCCGGTGACTGTGACATTCAGCAACCCTCCATGTTTGCATTTGGGTGAAGCTTTTAGCTCCACAACCTAACAAGCTTCCTCAAAAATCTACAGACTCTACAAGAATAAATCTATGGACTCTATAGGCTTAAAACGATAGACTCTGCAAGCTTATTTCTATGAACTCTTTCAAGGCTCAAGAGAAAACTACAGACTTCACAGGTTGATTTCTACAAACTCTGCAGGAAAGAAACAAGCTCTCAGCACTTAGGCGATTTCAAGATTGGTTCAACGACAAGGTTCAACCAAAAGAGTTCATCGGCAAGCTTCTAAGCAAGGATTGAACCATTTTGGTTCAACAGGTTCAATGACCAAAAAGTTCAACGAATTCACAGGTTCAAAGGTTCAACCAGTGTGATGAAGATAAAAGAGCTTAGAAAGAACAAGTGACAGACAAAAGATGAACCAATGAACTGATTGAACCTTAAACTGAAAGAGTTTAATGGTTCATAGGTTCAAAGGCTCAAAGGCAGCCTCAGTCAAGGAAAGAAGCAGCAAAAAGTTGGTTCGATCGATTGGTTCAATCGGTAAGTTCAAGGGGCTGCCCCAAAGCCAAAGGAACAAGTGCCCTTCCAGAGGGAGGTGAACCAAGGCCAATAACCCTTGCAGAGGGTAGCGAGCAAAAATAGACAAAGTGAACTCCTTCAAAAAAATGAACAAGGCAAAACGCAAAGTAGAGTCCTTCGAACAAATTGTCTGAAGGAATTCCTTCGGACATTTTGTCTGAAGGAATTCACCCAGGAAGAGAGCTTGAAGAAAGCAAAGGAAAAGCCTGACTGAAGAGAAAAGCCTGCGAAAAAGCACCCAATGGAAAAAGACAAAGTGCAGCAGAAGCTGCCACGTGTCCATTACAAAGTACAACAGAAGCCTCCATGTGTCATCTTTCGTAGGACTCTTAAAAGGTTTCTAAAGCATCTGTAAGTTAAGCAGAATACGTCACGTGTCTTGTTATGACTTAGTGGAATGTGACAAGTGTTTTCATCCGCATTCCCTTTTGAAGTTACTCGAGCAAGACATGTCGTGGATCCCATTTTTTGTAAGTTTCTAATGAGTTTCATAACAGCGGAACTTGCCACTTGTCAAAGACACAAAAAGGACCCCCAAAGACTTAGACAAGAAGGGATATAAAGGACAAAGAAGCAACATGGATGATTCCAAAGGCAAGTTCAATTAAAGTGATGGTTTAACCAGAGAGCAAAGAAGTGCTTAAGTAGTGAAGAGAGGAGCGAGACCAAAGGACCAAAAATATCTTCAAAAGAGTTATTTCTAGTAGGTGAAACAGTGGATCAAGTACACTTCTGAGTGCACCAAATCAAGGATGCAAGCCTATTTTTCTTCCATGAAGTAATGGTGAATTATATAGCTACACAGACATCAGAGAAAGGACCAGACAGTCCATACCAAGGAAGAGACATTAGATGAATGGACACACCATAGTTGAGGCAATGCGCTATTCCCAGCATGGTCCCTCCAGACAAAACTAAAGGTGCATTAAAGACGTTGATTGCAGCATGGGCCTTTTTCATGAAAATAAGCACCCAAGTCTTTCTTGGAGTGCTATATATTGTAATCTCTCATTTGTTAAAAGGGAGATCTTCTCCTTACCAAAAGTGAAACTCTACCCAAATTGAAAGGCATTACTGAGACTTTGAGCTCAAATTGTAGTTCATATTTCTTTGATTGAATGAGAAAGCAAGTTACTTGCAGACTTTGTGTTGTTATAGCTTGTGCTACATTAGGAGATTGTTGTTATGTCTGTCTTCTGAAAGCATTCTTGTTTATTTGATTTAACAATCAGAACTAGTGGAGGTGATAAGGAAGGTGTCATAAAGCCAACTACTTTCAGACTTTGCGCTGTCATAGTTGTTGTCAGTGTGTGTTTTTCTTTTATATTTCTGTGTAAAAGACCTTGGGACGAGTTTGTGCCCTCATTGTCTTTCGTATCTCCCTCTACGGATGTCAAGGTGGAGACTTTGTGCTACATCTTAGATTGTTGATTACTTTGGACCCTGTTACCAGTCACTTGTTACTAGAAAGAGTCCCGTTGTTTGCAAGAACAAGCACTTCTAAAAGAAGAGAAGTGCCTTTTGTTGCTTCACCAGGATTTCTACTATCTAGAAAGGGATTTGGCTCTTGTCTGAATGTTACTTCTGAAAGAAGAGAAGCACCTTCACCAATCACCCAGGATTTCTCCTCTGTTTGTTAGCATCATCTCTGAAAAAAGAGAGATGGATGGTTTATCCCACCCCTATGTCTTACTTTTTGTTTATATATATAATATATAGTGCCTTTATATTTAATAGGGAACCTTCCCTTGATGAGAGGAGAGATTTGTCCCCTTTGGATGTGGTAAACCTACAACATTGGACGACCAATCTCCCTATGTTGTGGTGATAGGAACTAATTTGGTCACCAGTTAGCTGGCCGACAAAATATTCACCCAACACATTGAAGCATAATAAAGCATGATTCCATCTCCAATGTGGGATGTTTATTGAGCAACCTCTAACCTCTGTAGCATGCCAAATCCAAGAACTACATGTCACATCATCAACCTCTTGCCTTCCTGAATCAGATGTCCTGCCTCTTTCAAATGTCCATTGACAACTTGTAGCTGACATCATCTAAAATGCCCTTCTCACGACTCTGCTATTATGAAATATGTCAATTAAGAATAGGCTATCAATAACATATTTAGTTTTGTCTCTTTGTGAGACAAATATTGGGGCTTCGCTCCTATGTAATAAGCCTCTAGCTTAATGATGAACTTTAAAATATCTTCAATTTTGCTCTCATGAAGTTGTTTTCATGTTTTATGTCTATACTTTATTTGGATGCTTGCACTTGCATGGGTTTTTCTTGTCTATTTTTTAATTTTCACCACCTCAAAATTTCATGCCATAAACTTTTGGTTGTTGTTGCTAACTTTTGAATAAATATATATGAATCATCTTTGTTTTATACATTCTAATTTATGAAAGTGATAATATTGTATGGTTTCATATATACATTTTTTGTGTGCACTTAAACTTCTTTATCTCATGCAGATATTTATTTTTGAGGATAATTTTTGATTTTCCATCCCTTTTCTTTCTACTTGATTTAACTTACAATTGTGCAAAAAATATACACTATAGGCTTCGAGTGAGGACATCAACATTGACCAACCTAATTCAAAATTAATAGTTTTATTCAATAACCTCTCCTCCTCCTTATCAAAACCAATAACAAATTTAATCTTAACCTCAATCATAAACATGATCAAAATTGTTTTTGGCATATATTACTCTTAGCAATAGGTACTAAAGTTGCACCACGAGACTTGTTAAATATATATAACTATGGAAAAGGGAGGGGGAAAGAATAGAGATATTCAAGAAGGATGAGGTTTTTAATACAAAGAAATAACAATTGTCAACATCTTAGTAGGAAGATTTTGACCGTCAGCAAATCACAAATTTTGTCATATATATAATAGATAGAGAACATATAAAGAAGAACAGGGGAGGTTATGCTTAGAAGGAAAGAAAGGCTAAGTGTAATAAATTAAAAGTTTTAGGATTATTTAATAAATTTTTACTAGCGTTCAATGATAATTGATGAGAAACAATTATACACAACTAAATTATTTGAGAATGACAATTATATCTTTATTAATAATTTGTCTTTACAAAATCAATGAAATGAGACTCAACCACTTATAACCTAAAACTAAATTAAAAATAAAATACATATTAACAAAACACATAATATTCATTTCCTCTTAACTTAATTTTTAAACATAACATATACAATGAAAAAATCCATTTTAAAAAATAATTAAATATTACTTTTTAACACAACTATAACTAATAAAACACTAACAAATAAAATAACACTAATAAACTTCTTAAAAACTTAAATACTAAACAAAAGACAATTATTACTATCCTAAATCCTCAATCTCCCAATTGACCATTAAATTTGTAACATAGAAACTAAAGTAAATCTTACCCATGGAGGAGTACAACCTAAACTATGATTGCTATCACGTTTGGAGAAGATATCTGGCTAATGTTTTCATCATTTCTGCCTAATTGTAATCTGAATTTTCTAAAATTTGGATATAATTTTTGCAGCATCAAAACAAATGAACCCATAAAATATCTAAAGAACCTAGATTACAAATCTTTAGATACGATCCATTTATCAGACATATTTTTTTTTGTTACTCAGTCAACTAAATCATTAAAAAAACTATAATATAATATAAAATTCATACAAATGATAGAAGGATTGCATGTGGACTAGATTGTTATTCTACTTTTAACATGAATGAGTAGCCTATCGAATGAAAATACTTTCTCATTTGGTCTGCATTGAGAGCAAAGCTCAAATTTTGGGTTATTCAATATGAAAAGTTACATGAAAATAAGGTTTTAGCTCTTTAATAACAAGGAAGTAGCCTTACAAGAATCTTTCCTACTCTCTTATTATCCCTCCTAACATTTCTACACAATTCTATTTATGTAAGTTGTTTTAACAACCTAAACAACTTACATAATACATAACAAATATACTTCCCACATAATATAACTAACTCTCAACAATACTAATGTGAGTATTAATGTATTATATTTGTAACAATCACAAAAAGATATTAATAGTTCTCAATTTCAATCAACTTCTTATGTATATAATTTTTTTTTTTTTTTTCGTTATTAAGGAAACTCAAAATAGAAAGCATTATATGTCCAAGGAGGAGCTTATTGATGCAGTTGAAGATATTGGGTTTTCTAGACTACCTATTATGTAACTTTGTTGACTATCTCTTGTTAAGATGATTATTTATTATTTATTTTTTATTTTTATTTTTTTTTGGTTGTGTATCTGTACCTTATAATATTATAATTCAATTGTCCCCTTCATGCATTATCACATTCACAATAAATGTCAAGCAGTCCAATCAAATAAAAAAGAGGCATAAATGAAAAAACCAAAGTGTAATGTATTGACAAATTTTCCAATACGACTTTTTTTTCACCTTAAAATAGTTTTTGGTAGTCTAATTGCACATCCATTACATACCCCTATCACAAATGTCTCAATCTGCTCTTGTTATCCTAAAAAATATTTGGAAAATGTAGTTATATCTTTAACCAAATCAAAAAATGTAAGTGCCTTACCAAATAATATGCTTTAATGTTTTGGTATCAATTTAAATTTACAAGTCAAATTATCTTAATATTGTTTCTTTCTCATGCCTAAATTATTATTTTCATTTTTTTAAAGCATTGTTTATATGCTACAGTCTTAATTATTTATGTGCAGTAAATAGGAACTACTTGTTTGATAAGTGTTAATATATTCTTATCTCTAACATTTTATATGTTTTTCATTGATAAATCTTACAATTTTTTGGTGAGGTTTAGTCGCACTCTTTATATGTAACTAGTGCACACAAATTAGTGAGCTTCATTCTCTCTATGAATCATATACGCTATACCAAAAAGTGTTAAATATTAAAAAAATGTAATTGATTTCTCAAACAAACAAAAAAAATTTGTGAATGTTAGTTACGCTCCACCAATTACATGTTAAAGTTATTATCTATTAATAAATTAATTTTTTTATTTTATATTGAAGAATAAAAAGGTTAACTTGCCACTTATCAGGCTTGGCCTCCTTGGAAAAAATATCATATTTAAGGAGGGCATGAAAGAGATGTTTCCTAGGCTATTTAATTTTACCAACTAAGTGACTAATCACATAACCACATGATTTTTGTGTTTGTTATGTTGATAAGTATTTGATAACTTACCTAAATCTACTCTTTTGTAAGGTGAGATTGATGGTGAAGTTGGAGAGGACATAGACAGGCTTAAAAATGGGGAGTAAACATCTTAAAGAAACTTTCATTTAGACCAATTTGAACAACAAATGTTAGAGTTTATAAAATAAATCATTAGGAAGAAACTTTTTTTTTTTTAAATGATGGATTTAGTGGTGGGTGTGAAAGTGGGAGTAGGAACGAGTGTAGCATGGTGGGGTGCACCATAAATTGGTGAGATTCATTGTAGTGGCATTCAAAAAGGAAAAAGTTACAATAGGATTAAAATATGTGGATGATGAAAGAAATGTAAAAGAACTAGACAAGTGTGGTGGCACATTTCACACAATATAGGAAGTAGCAAATTAAATTCTAATTACCTACTATCTCTTAGAATGAACTAGATTTGAAAACACTATAAATACACTTTATTGACATGGCAGTAAAGTGAATATACTAACATAAAATTTTGTCGAGATGGAATATAAAACATATAAGTCAAGTTGTACTTATATAACGAAATGATATAAAGAGTTTAACATAAAAGCGAATATACTAATGTAAAATATGTTGACTTAGAATATAAGACATATTAATCAAGTTGTATTTATATAATGAAATGACATAAAGAGTTTAACAATAAAGTGAATATACTAAGGTAAAATAGGTTAAGTTGGAATATAAAACATAAAAATCAAATTGTACTTTAATTAAATGACACAAAGAGTTTAATATCCTTACTCACCTTATGAAATTGGTATTGGTTTTAAGAAAACTTGACATTTTGAGATGACCTAAGCATATATAAATAAAACATTTCGAAAACTAATGTTTTAGTATGATAAGAGGAGAATCTTTGGACGGGGAGCGCGAGCCGGGGGAGGTCGAGAGGGGGGTTGGTGAATGTCTTTTTTTTCCTAAAACATTTTTTCACACATTGACACAACTATTTTTCAACGCTATTTGTAGGGGGGCGGTGGGAGGGGCGGGCGAAGATGGCGAGAGGGGGGTTGGTGAATGTCTTTTTTTTCCTAAAACATTTTTTCACACATTGACACAATTATTTTTCAACACTATTTGTAGATCACAATGGGTGACACTAAATGATATGTTTTGATACTTCTAATTTTGATGGAAATTTCAGAAGATGCAAAAATGCATCATATTTTTTTCCATATATATATATATATATATATATATATATGGGTCAAAGTTATTGACTTTTAAAAAATTTGAGTTTATAAAGTTTAAATTTTTGGAGAAATAAGATGATAGAAAATGAAAAGGTTGCACTTTGTGCATCATAAGTAAATCTTTTTACATTATATTATTTTTTCAATTTTAATTTTAATTTTAATATATTTTTTTCAAATTTTATTCCAAATTTATAATAAGAATATCATTAATTATTTAGGTTAAAACGAGAAATATTTTTTTAAAGTATAACATTGAACTAAATAATTATATTAATTTATGAGGGCAATAATTAACATTTGACTAAAATAATAATCAAAATCAAAAGTATTATAAAAATGATTAGTAATTATAAACTATATTTAGAATAAATTGTTTTTTAATGTACTTTATAAATTATATCATACAAAACATTAATAAACAATATTATCATTAATAAATATTCATTGTAGTTAATAATTCTTAGTTCTCATCATTTTACTTGTTGTCATCATCTACAAATACATCATCATCTTCATTATTTCTGAATATATTATCATTGTCATCAACACTAACATTATTTCCCTTGCAATGATCTTTTTCATCATAACTCACTTCCTAAAAATATACACAATATCATAAATCAATTATTGAACCAAAATTATATATAAATTGAAACATATTAATAAAAAGTCCTTCATAATAAGAAATGAGATTGAATTCCTTCAAGATGTGTGTGTGTGTGTGTGTTTGTGTGTGTGTGATTTTTTTGTTAAAAATTTGAGCACTCCATTTATCAAAACTTATTTTATTTTTCCAGCATACAAAGTTAGGTTTAGAAAAATAAAGCCTCTACATTTCCATTTTTAATACGCATGTGTGTGTACACACAAACACACACATACATATGTGTATATATATCATATATGTATGTATATACACATACATGATATATACACTATGTGATGTATGTACATATATCATATACTATATACATGATATATATACATCATATAGTATGTGTATATTACAAAAACACACACAAACATATCAATATCATATAGTATATATATATGTGATATATATGTACATCAAAATATATATATATACACACATACATGATGTATATATACATATGTGATATATATATATATGCATACATACTTGATATATATACACATAGATATATCATGTATGTATATGTATATATACACATATACATATATATAATATATTTATATATACATACATGATGTATGTATATACATCACGTATGTGTAACATATATATATATATATATATACACATGCTTGATATATATACACATCATGTGTGTGTGTGTATGTATGTATGTATGTATTTATATCACGTATGTTATACATAAATGATGTATGTATATATGTGTAACATATGTGATATATATGTATATGTATACGTGATGTATATGTGTATAAGATACATGATATATATGTATATGTATGAATATATATACCATGTATGTTATATATACATCATATATGTGTAATATATATGATATATAAGTGTAACATACGTAATATATATACATGTGGATTACACATATATACATCACACACACACAAATATATATATGATTAACACACACACATCACGTATGTTAAATATACATGATATGTATATATGTGTAACATAAATGATGTGTGTGTGTGTGTGTGTGTTACACATATATACATATTACGTATGTTACACATACGTGATTTATATATGTAACATATGTGATATATGTATATGTAGATGTATATATACATATACATCTATATCATGTATGTTACACATATATACATATCATGTATATTACATTATATATGTGTAACATATTTGATATATACACATATGCATACACATATCATATATGTATATACATAGATATGTATGTATGTATGTATGTATTAAAAAATAAAAAACTAGAGGTTTTGTCTTTTCTAAATTTAGTTTTGTATGTTGAAAAAATAAAATAAATTTTGATAAATGGAATGCCTAAATTTTTAACAAAAAAATCATAAAAATATAGTTAAATATAATTTTATGAACTAAAATTCAAATAAATATGTAGCACCCTCACGTGCCACTCCAAAATTAACTACAAAATTTCTTCGAAGATGATAAAATATGGGGACAACATGTTACATTGTTTCAAATGTACACAAAGCATACAGACATGCTTTCATATCATTGTCTCATGAGAACTTCCATAATTAATCTTCTTCGAATTAATATACGTAAACTAAATAAATTATGATAACACCAACACGCGCTAGATTACGATCATAAGACCTAGTCCACGATATAAAATTGTCCAAATCACTTTAAAGTTAAAACGGAGCTTACCATTAAATTTATAACACCCAAAAACAAAACTCCTATAAACTTAACCATATTGGCACTGGATAAAATCCTTATTTGGGCTGACTCATTAATTAGCTAAATACTATGTTGTTAGAGTAAAATCCTTCATCTGATCACAGAAAGTTATGATGCACTAATAAAGCCAACATCATATTCTTAAATTAGAATAGGGAAACCTTCTATATAATGCTTATTATCTTAGGCAAACAATATTCCCTGTATTCATTTAAGACATCTCTATGAATGCACTAATGTAAACACAATGACGAATATTTTTCGTTTGATGAACTTTTCTTCGGAATTGAAATCTATTGATGCATTGACATTCAACCAAAAAAATTCAAATGGGAAACAAGGATAACATTTTTAATAATGTAATTACAATATTATAAACTTAGTGTGTATTTTAATATAACATTTTAATTTTCAGTCTATGATTTTTTCTTTATAAAAATAGAAATCAAAGAGAGTTTATCTTTTATTTCTTAATATCATAATATAAAAATTTAAGTGAGAATGTGTGTACTAGTGAATTTATTTGTTTATTGGTTGGTTTTCCCATCGCTCAAACGAATATATATTAAATAAGGAGATGATTTAGTATCATGTTTCACCTAGCCACCTTCACAACGAGCACATATTGTCTATAAAAAAAATTAATGAATCTTCAGATTAATTTTTTATCATTCGCTAAATATACTATTGTACTCTAACACAGTATTTTGTTTCCAACTAATTCTAATACATCCTTCATTTCACAAAAGGAATGATATTACATAAGTTCAATAATTCATAACAATGACTCAAAATTAATAAGAACAAATGGATTACAACCCATTCAACAAAGTATAAGCAATCTAATAGAAGTCAAATGTAATAATAAGAAACCAATCAAATGTTCAAGACTGGAAATTATCCTAATAAACATAGGGTCTCCAAACCCATGTTAACTTGAGATATGAGCACTGTCAAGACATGTAACATATGAAAAATAAGAAATAGGTTACACTTTGTTGAGATATATTGTCTCACAAAAGACATTCATCCCTCAAAAATAACTAGTTTGAAACTTAACCACCTTTCCCACTTCCTAATAGAAAACGCTATGCTACATACCAAAACATATCTAATGAACCCAATCAAATTTTTAAATGCAATCCCTAATCTTATTCTTCCTTAATCCACCCCAAAAAAATCACAGAAAATAGAAAGAAACAAAATAAAAATAAAAAGAATATTGTCATGTCCCCTCTCTAGTACGACATGACACTTTATGTGGATTTGCCTATTCCAGACTCTCGTAGTCAGATGGTGGTGATGAGAGAGTCATTTTTGCGTTTATTTGGCAATTGGATGGCTCATTATGCTCTTGGAGACATTATATTACTTTTTATTTTATAAAGTCACTTTTTATTTAAAAAGTACAATGAGGTTTTACAAGATGTATTACGGAAACTTCTAGAATTTCCAAAAAAATGCATAAATAGACCCCATGGGTCTCTCATTTGCCATCAAAGTTTATTTTCTCATTGAGTTTTTTCCTTGAGCATTTGTGGGGCTTGATAGTCTGCAAATATTCAGCATAATCCTTGAAAACAATACCTCTCAAGAGATTGCATAACTGAGGAAGTGGAAGATCTTCTGAAGGGTTGCACATTGGAAATGGTATTAAACCATTTCATGTTGATTTATATTTGAAGATCATTTTTGAAGTTTAGAGGCGCTGCATTTTGAGGATAGAATATGATGATTTTGGGAACAATCGATTAGTCTTCAGCATTGTTGGATTAGCTACTTCCAACTATCAATCCAGTGCATTAATTTTGGAAGGTCAGCGTATGTTTACCACAAGTATCCAAACCTAGTCGAGAGTATTATAGTTATATCTGCAAGGCCATGTGGTTTGAAGGAGTAGCGTCAGGTGTGGGAATAGCTACGTTCAACACCTGAAGACAGCGATAGAATTAGTGAGGATATCGAGGGCCTGGAAGAGGTCACGATAGGGACAGAGGGTAGACCGCGGGACTTGGACAAGTTAACAATTGTGCAGAAAAAAAGAACTTAATGGCCAACAGCAACATCAGTTCGCAGTCAGCAGTAAAGACAAAAATTTTATATTAAAATCGCCCAACATTGTACGGATAACATTTTTGTCAGGGTTCTTTGACTATTCGCAGTCCAGGATCTTACACTTCTGCAATTTGGTGGGTCGAGGCCTTTGCAAAGTCAAGGTGATTCTCTCCGGGAAAGTCGCGTATCATTACTCTCATCCTCCTCTTGTGGATAGGCTTGTTGCACTCGACGAGTCTAAAAAGGAGGAATATCCTCGAGGAATGCGTATATATCCTGGAGAGGCATGGCTTCTACAGAAATCCTAGGCACTTACCAGCAATGCTATAAATTCCAGAATAGTCCATAGACTAGGTTTTGTCACCAGCAAAGTCATGTAAGACTCTATTTACACTTGCATATATATTCACTTATGTGCCAAGTTTTGTATTCGATTTATAAAAGATATTATTCTGTCCATATTTGTTGAAATCTAAAGATCGAAATTTATTATAAAAGGATCTATATCTCCTTGAATAAATATATTGGCATTAATTGAGCTGAGTGAATTAATTTCATATCTAGTTACAATTACAGCAGTTTAATGTTAGGTTGTGGAGCTAAAAGCTACAACCCTTTTCAAACTGTGGAACAGAAGGTTGCTGAGATCCAGGAGCACCGGCGTCGGCAGCAAGACCGACGTCGGTAGATACCAGTGCAGAAGGCCACCGGCGACGGCAGGAAGTCGGTCGACGTCGGCAGAACCAGACAAGCAGGGACCGACGTCGGTCGCCTGTGTGTTCTAGAACTACTCGTTTCATAGACAGTTAGTTAAGTGAACGAAGAGTTTGCATGTTGAGACCAGTTAGAGTCTTGGGCTGTGAGGATAATTGTCTAAATTAAGAGTCTAAGTTATTGTTTGAGTTAGGGATCTATTTATAGACCCATTGGCATGTATTGTTAAATGCATTAGATAGAAAGGAAGAGTTCCTTCTAGTTGTAAGATCTGTGAGTTGCAGGTTGTTGCAAGCTCATTGGGGATCT
This sequence comes from Torreya grandis, assembly GCA_037957365.1. Lineage (NCBI taxonomy): Eukaryota > Viridiplantae > Streptophyta > Pinopsida > Cupressales > Taxaceae > Torreya > Torreya grandis. The sequence continues at coordinate 1,966,371 of JARHVA010000042.1, forward strand.
ACATGTAAGTTTGGTCTTTGAATTGCAGGTTGCAGGTTCATGAGAGATCAGCTTGAAGTGCTATAGAGTGCTTGGTGTACCGGTAGGGTTATTACTGACTGGTTGGTGAGGTGAACACCAATTCTGTGTGTGAGTTGGTTGTTGGGACCGTTTTTTGTGTAGGAGAGTGTGTGTGAGAAGAATTATTGTACACTTGAGGTGTGGCGAATCTCTGTAAGGTGAAAGAGTGTGGCGGCTCTTTGATGTATTCTTTTCTGTATAGTGTTAATACAAGATAGTGTATTGTCTCTCATATTCTGTGCTATTGGTGAATTCTAGTTACTTGTGTTTCTGGTTATTTCCGCATATTCAATTGCTTATATTTGGTAATCATACTGTGCTCTTTCTGAGGAGCAAGATCCTAACAGGTGGAATTAGAACAGGTGTGTTTGTTCTTGGATTACCTCCACCCCCCCCCCCAACATTTAATCATTTGACAACTGTTTGACGAAAATCCATAAGACATATTAGTATCTTTTTGGTGATCCTACCCACTGTTTGACGAAATTCTATAGAGCAAGATCAATGTTTTAGTGATCCTATTATTGAGGTTCATTACAGTGGTATCAAAGCCATCATCCTGCCATCCTGTGATCAGTTAAACAACAGATGAGTGAGAGAGAAAACATATATCATAGTAGGGAACAACAGAGACAACAAAATCAGAATCCTCAGATTGAAGAGGATACATTTTCAGAAGTATTGAGATAAAGAGATACTGGCAAAACAGTTCAAAATATGGCAGAAGATGATAGGGATGCAAGAGCTGAAAGGAAATTTGATACCATGCCTGATATGATGTCACGCCTATTAGGAAAATTGGATCAGCAAGCCATTCCAGATCAAAATCATCAACACACAGCTGAACATAGTGGAGTTAATGAGGAAAGGTCTGTACAACATGCTGAAAACACTAGAGGATCAGCCTCTAGGCCTCTTTTTCCCACCTTTACACCAAGAGAAGAACCATTACATGCTGCTCCGGCTACTCCATTTGGAGAAGAAGATAGACAGGCCTACTTGGAGTATACCACTCTCCCTCCCAAAATGAGAGAAATATGGACATTTGATCAATTTATGAATCAAAGAAATAAGAGAGGAGGAAGAAATGATCGCCATGCTCCAAGGAATGACTATCAACAAGCACTTGGTAAGATTTCCATGCCTTACTATGATGGAAGTAACAAATGTACAGCTAGGTCTTGGGTTCAAAAGCTTGATAATTATCTCTCTTTGAGACCAGTGCCTAAAGAGGATGCCATAAGATTTGCCACACTACATCTTGAAGGAACTGCTCACGAGTGGTGGTATCATGGGTTGGTCACTCTTGGACACAACCTTATCACTACATATGAGGAGTTTACCAACAGGCTGGTGGAAAGGTTTGATGTCAAAGATCCTGAGGTGAGTTTCCATGAATTGGCACAACTAAAACAACATGGTTCCCTTGATGTTTATATTAATGACTTCTAGAAGCTAGCAACAATGGTGCTTGATATTTTAGAGTGGAGGCTAGTCATGTTATTTACAGAAGGGTTGACTGAACCACTCAAGGGGTGGGTTAAGGCCTTTAATCCTCTCACTTTTCAAGAAGCTATGAAGAAAAGCCGCAGTATGGAACTTGTAGCACCATCAAACAGGTTCGGTTCAAAAAGCTCTTCATCAAACAAAGATAATAAAGAGGAATTCAACAAAGGCAAAGAGAAGGATGATGACACGAAAGACAAGTCAGTTGCACCTTTGAATAAAGAGACACTTAATGACCTGCGTAAGAAGAAGTTATGCTTCTATTGCAAGGGTCCCTATGAGTTTGGACATGACTGTCCTATGAGGTCTAAGGGAAAGGCCAACAGGGTGATGTGGGCTTATTACGAGGGCTCAGATTCAGACAGCTCAAAGTACCATGATCCTGATGATGCAAAGTAGGAACAGGAGGTAGAACAAAAGGAGGAACCAGAGTTACATTTACAGGAGGCACATCTATCTAGTATTCAGAGAGAGGGTGCTTCCAAAATTAGAGGTGTCTTGGCAGGACAAAAGGTTATTTCACTCGTGGATACTAATGCCATCTTCGAGTTAGATTTTTCCAAGGCTATCCTCATATGCTCCCTAGATTTCCTTCTGATAAGTTAGTCTTAATGGAGCTGTGTAGACAAATGGTGGTCATACACACTAAATAGATAAAATTGAAGAAGCCAAGTTTCAGGTTTCTAATTGAAATTGGCAGATACTCAATTTTGACAGCAGCCAAAGTCAAGGTCATAGAGACAGAGATGCAACTGGTTACTATGAAACAGTTTAAGAGAAGGGACAAGTTTGACTACAGGGGTGTCAAAGACATGATCAAAAGAAAGACTCAGTTTCATGAGCCTATGATCAAAGACATCTGGGTAGACCTGAGGACAGCTGAAGAAATTAGGAAGATGGACTACAATAGGCTAACTCTAAAATAGATCAAATATCTGGGGCTTGTGGATATTCCCTCCAATTTGGTCGATGACAAGAATATTATCACCAACAGGTACCTGGCCGAGAAGGATGTTGATTCTCCTCTTCATCCTATCCATTGGTCCCAAAAAGAAATAACTTCTTTGAGAAAGAGATTCGAACTAATATTGGCTAACACCAATGATTGGTTAGCAGCCAAAGGGATCATGGTGAAAGAGTTTATTACAGAATCAGAGACTAAATTCTAAGTGGAAATGAGGAAGAATGCAGAAAATAGGATCAAGAATAAAGGTGATATTCCTTCTCCATCTAGGCCTCACAAGCCTAAAATCATCTTTGTTTCCAAAAAATTGAAGGTTATTGAGGAACTAGAATCAATGACAAAGGGAGTTGGAGAACAAAGCTCCCAAAAACAGGCAGCTCAACAAATGGAGATAGATGATAGACCCTCAAAAAAAGAAAAAATGGAGCCTCTACCTTCCCAAGAAGGGGCACAGTGACTTACAGACGTCTCTCCTTCACCACCTCAATCTCCTATGGCATCTCCTTCACCTCTATCTCCTATCAGTGTTCCTTCTTCTGGAGCTGCCTCTCCTTCCAAATTCATGTTTGGCGATCCTCAAGGAGCTTTTGGAGATACTCTTCGCTCTTTAGGGTATATTCTTAGTCTAGCATCTCCTTCTTTCAATCTAGGAGAAAGTTCTACCCTTGATTAGTCAATGGCTAATACGGTTTCACCAGTTACTCTCACTGCAACCACTGTTACCACTAGCAGTATAGATGTTACCATGGTAACACCAGCTGCACGAACTATTGCCACAATAAGTACTTCTTCTCTCCCTCCTTGGATGTCAACTTTTACGCCTAAAATAAAGAAGCTAGCCATCTCTGTAGATGACTTCAATTTTCGTAAGATAGTGTTGGTGAAAGCTAAGAGCCCTAAGAGGCCAAGGATCCTTTCAAAATTGGTTGAAGAAAAAAGGCATAAATTTTTGGAAATAGCTAAACCACCACAGGATGCAACCTTTGAGGGTTTTGACATGAGTAGCTATTCCATTTCTCATGTTGAACTTGGAAAAGTTACTCACAAAGGTGCAAAAAGCGATCTACAGTCTGCAATGGACATCATGGTCTAGAAATTTGACAGAGAAAAAGAGATGAAAGATTACTATAAGGCCAAGGCAGAGCAGTTGACTGCAGTAGTAAGGAAATTCACCCTTGCCCCTAAAGTGGCAACCCCAGAGGCCTTTTCCATAGACAACCCTATCATTCAAAAGGCAGAGAAAACCTATATGAAAGGAAAAGTGATAGAGGATTACATTGAAAAGATGCACACTCAGGGAATTTCCTTACTTACAGAGGTTGCTGAGAAAATAGACAAGATGAAGAAGGTGAGGACAGATTTAGAGGACCTTGTCTCTCTTATCTCTCAGGACATTGATAGTACAGAGAAATATCTTAGCAAGTGGAGGGAAATGAAGGATCTGAATAAAATCACCTTGATATCCATCGGCGTTATTGCCAGTAAAGATTCCTATGTTGAGATCAAGGAATCACTGATATATAGGATTCAGGTACTCAAGGAGTTGATTGAAGATCTCGAGTCTTCCAAGGATGCTAGCAAGAAAAGTGACACAGGCCTATTGAATAGACTGGAAGAACTACCTTGCAACCTCACCTCCAGGGATAATCAATTTCTCTCAGCTGAAGAGATGATCCAAGGATTCAAAGGTATAATTTAGAGGGATTTTGAAGAAAAAGCTTTCTCAATGACTTCTGTGGACAATATTTTAGATACTCAGTTAACTCTAGATAATCTAAGATCTAGGTTAACTAATCATGCTAAGGCAATCACAGCATTGAAGGACTCTATAATCAGGGCCAGAGTCATCTTCAGGAACACCATTATGCTAGATAGTATAGGAATTTAGGCATCTATCGCTATGTACGATGCTCATCTGAAGAAGTCTGGCGGCAAGAGCTGAACCATTTTCCCCTTCTCTCTTCTTCCTCTCTTCTCATGCACTTTTGTCATGAAAAAGTGCATGCAATTTTGTAATGTGTAATTACATGTAAAAAATCCAGAAAAATATCTTAAAAGTCAAAGATGACTCATCTTTGACTAAGATATTTTTATATTTTAATATTTTTAATTTTGAAGGTTTCTCCCTATATATAGTGGAGACCTCTTTTGTAAAATGGATCTCTGATAATTGAGAGCAAAAACTCTACTAAAATTGAGACACTTCTAGAGACTTTGTGCTCAACTTGTAAATCATATTTTGTTGAATGAATGAGAAACAGGTTTATTTCAGACTTTGTGTTGAAGTAATCTATGTTATTTAGAAAATAGTTCTTATGTCATCTTTCTTGATACTCTCTTATTTGTTTGATTTAATAAGCAAAGTGTGTGTGTTGACATTATCTGAGGACGTTTCTAAAAGATAGAAGAGAGACTTTGAGCTACTTTCATCTTGGTGATCCTATTATCCTTTGTAGTTTCAGGTAAAGACTTTGTGCTTTGTTTCACTCTATGGTTACACATATTCCGAATCAGTGAAGGAGAAAATGGAAGACTTTGTGCTTACGTAGGTTTATTTGTAGACTTTGTTACCTATTTCAGGGGATTTTCTGCTCTATGCTGGATACCATTCCTGAAAGAAGAGGAATGTTATTAGCCAACGACCAGGATTTCTCTCTCTTATTCCTTGGACATCATTTCTAAAAAAAGAGAGGTGGTGTTGTTATACTACCTCGAGTATTATTTTATACTTAATTATATATACATATAGCATATAAATATTCATAGGGAACCTCCCCTTGATGAGAGGAGAGATTTACCTTGTCTAGATGTGGTATACCCACACTTTTTGTTGTGTAAATCTCTCTGTGATGTGGTTGATATACCCATTTTGTCATCAGTTAGTTGACGACAAAATATTCACCCAACAGTAACCATAGCTTAGCTAAATGATCTTGATGTACAATAGTTCCAAGACTCTCTCTCCTTTCCTTAAGAGCCATCAAGGAAGCCATTCAAAGTCACTAGATAGATGGACACTTTCCTAAGTTGTAATCAAAGTGAACTTATTCACCCTCCCACCATCTCCTTCTTGAATAAATAACCTATTTTACAAAGAATAGAGGAGAAGCTCGTAGTCAAAGTTGAGCCTGAAGAGGAAAATACAAGTGTTTATGATGAAGAGATCATGATAGATAGTCCACTTCATTCAAAAGGGGAAGGGTCAAGTTTTGATCAGACTTCTTGGCATGGCTTTGATGAACTAGAGCCTAAAGGCAGTATTGATGCCTTCACATTTGAAGGGATATGCACCTAGAGTGCAACTCAAAGAAAATGATATTTTGACTGGTCCCAAGAGATTCAATTTGTGTGACTACAGATGAAGATGAATAAGAAATAGAGAAAAAAGAGGATCAGGATGAGGTATGGTAGCAGTTGTACCATGACTTCATGGATCAAGTAGAGTTTCTAAACCAACCTATGCCTCCTTCAGATCTTGAAGATGAACTTGTCAATCAGGTTGAAGAAATTGACCAATCTCAAGATGAATTGTCTTTTGAAGGCAATATTGATGTATTCAAGAATGAAGTAGAATGGTCAGATTCAGAGCCATAAGAACATGACATGTTGGGCCTTAGGTGGATTGATGAACTACCATATGGCCACATTCAAAGCAAGCAGAGCAAATATGGTGTTGAAGTTGGCATTGTCTCAGATGACCAAGAGGAATTTTCCTTTTGGGATGACTTAGATATTTTATACCTAAGCCTAGACCGTCAACCAAGCACCAGTTCAAAGGAGCCATCAAATGAGGAGGTTCCAAGAGCCCCTGTAGTCCAACATGAACCAAGCTTGGAGGACATGGACCAATATATCTACATTGGAGACATGTTTGATCCATTCCATCCATTGGAGAGCACATCAAAAGGATTGGCCATAAAGCTATTTGGTTCACCAATCCTAGTACCTCCAAAGCAAGGTATTTTTCATCTTGGTTTGTTACAAGTGAATGGAATTCATAGTTTTCAATTTAACCTAGGAGGGGGGTATTTTTAAATTACATTCCTATACATATTATAATAGTGTTCATGTTTTTCTCCAAATGTCTTTGTGCACATTTATTTAGTAGGTTAGTTGTTTTTCCTTCCTACAAGTGCCTGTGTGCACTTGCCTTTGCTTTTATTATTGTTCTTTTGTCCTTTTTGATTCAAGAGGATTTATCCAAAATGGGTCAGCCTTGTATCCAATTTCAGACCAGCTTAATTACACAAGTAGTAGACTCCATGCCCAATGGACTATACAAGGCAAATTGGTCTGGATTTTCAAGCATAGTAGGCATGCTTCCCTATGAATCACCAAAAATGTTGGCCAAATTCAGCCCACATACCAAGTTGTGCCCAGATGGATTAGGTTCCTAATGGATGAGCAAATGAACAAATGTTATGGATGGAATGAGCAGACTAGAGAGATCTTACAGTGATCACAAATATTTTGAAACACTTTAAGATTTCTTAAAGTGTATTTTGTCAAATTCTAAGGGACATGTCTGTAGAGTAAAGAAAAAGGTTTTTGAGTAGGTTTCATGGTGAAACCAAGCAGTTCAAGGTCATGGAATAAGTCTACACAAACTTTAGGTCTTCGTATTAATTTTAGGCCTTCAAGGATCAAGCAAAATTTCAAGCATGAGTTTAGAAGAACATACATGCCTTGGTAAAGCTAAGTCTAAAACCTTGATTTGGCTAAGTCCTTACTTGGTATAATTATTTCAAGATTTTGTTTCACTAAGTTTAATTCTTGTGGACCTTTTTATTTGGCTAAATGTTGATATTTTGGGTCAAGTGCTAATATTTGTTTCGAGCAATTGTCTCAATTTTTTTAACAAAGTGTTGAGGACTTTTTTAGGAAAATTGTCCAAGGTAAGGATCTCACAGACTTATTTCATTCGATCAGAAGTTCTGCAACAATTTTATTGAAGACCTAATTATTTTATAAAAATTGTCTGCATCAAAATCTAAGTGTCAAATTTCTTGAACAAAAATCTCGCATAATTTTATTGAAGGCATAATTCTTTTGGGAAAATGTTTGATAAAAGTTCCAAAGGCAGGTTTCTTTCAGACAAATTGTCTGAAACACAAGGCCTGTAGAAATACTTTCGAAACAAAAATATCGAAGGGTCATTTTCTCAGGAAAGTGTCCCAAGCAAAAATCTTGAAGGGTATTTCCTTTAGGAAAGTGATGAAGACAAAGTTTTGAAGGGCCATTGCTTTGACAAAATGTCTTATACAATTAGCTTGAAGGGTATTTTCTCAAGAAATTATCCAAAACAAGATTTTTGAAGAGCCATTTTCCAAGGAAATCATCCTATCTAGAAAATCCCAAAGGGTATTTTTCTCAATAAAGTGTCCTATACGATTCCCTCAAAGGGTCATTTCTTCAGGAAAGTGGTCAATACAAAAAATTCCTGAAGGGTATTTCTTCAACAAAAATCTTGTAGACAAAAGTTCAAAGGAAATGGCTTGAGGAATTGGTTTTTCAGTAAACTAATGACATTTGTATAGATGTTAAATACAGGCACACAGATGTCAAAGTGAAGCCTTATTAAATAGCCATTTGGGTTCAAAAAAAATGGGCATTTCTTCAAGAAAGTGGTCAATACAAAAAATTCTGAAGGGTATTTCTTCAACAAAAATTGTGCAAACAAAAGTTCAAAGGAAATGGTCTGAGGAATTGGTTTTTCAGTAAAATAATGATAGTTTTATAGATGTTAAATACAGGCACATAGATCTCAAAGTGAAACCTTATTAAATAGCCATTTGGGTTCAAAAATTAGGATCGATGGCTTGAGTTTAATCATACAAAAGATCTAATGGCGAGCAATGACTGATAGGTTAATGGGCTCAGATAGATAAATGGCATGCATTCAATCATGGATTAAAATAAAAAATGAGTGGGGGTCAAAAAGGTTAAGAAGCCAATAAGGCTCAAACCAAGTGTGAGGCCACCATGTGGCACAAGCATGATATGTCAAAAAGTTAGTTGATCTTGAATGCAAACGCAAAGATGCCAAGTGTTTTCACCTCATTAGTCTGTTGTATGATCGATAAACCATGCTTGATCATTAAAATCAAGATCAATGATGTGAGAGATGGGTCAATATGTCAAAGATCTGATTTGGTGTGTCAATATCTAACGAACAAATACCAAGCCCAAGGAACTTCTAGCGAAGGTTGAAGGAACCATTTTTGACCAAGGCAGACAAATACACAGTAAACCAAGTTTGATGACGATCTAGATTGAACCCAAATGAATGTTTCAAGGACGGAACAATGCCATTAAAGCTTTACAAGGATAAAATAGGTCTTTCAAAGCTATTATAGATCAAAGGTCAACAACTTGTTGATGAAAAAGAACCAAGCATTGAGTAGAATGTCATCTATTATAACTATAGGAAAATTAATAATCTAAATTAGTTTTCAACCTATAGTTAATTTTGGTTTAGGTCCCAAAGCATAGAGTAGGTATGTGGTTAATGAAAAGAGAATCTTGATCTATGCTTTTGACAAACCGCCACTCAAAGTACACATGGCATGGCTCTGTCAGTTTCAAGATATGAAGATTTTATCCACATAATGATGATAAGTGGAGGATGCCGTGGATAGAGAAAGTATTTGGAGCATTCATTTATGTTTAAATACTTTGAGTGTTTTATTCATCAACGTAAATCATGGATCATCATCAGGTAAAATTTATCCTTGTCTTCTAATGCATCTCTTAGCTAGCAAGGGGATTTGAGGCTATTGGGATGCATGTAGGTTAACTTGATAATGATGCATTAGTCTTGATTGATAATGGATAGTGGAACATTCATTAAAATATAGGGGGTGATTCAACTAATAATATCAGATAGCTCACTAATTGATAAATGCTACTTTCCCCCTCTCTCCCCCCCTTCTATATACCATCCCATTCTTTCCCATTTAGGGGCTCTCTCTCAAATTTTAGAAGTAGAATCTCTCATTTTTTATTGTGACTCTCTCAAGTTTTAAAGAGCAAAGACTCTAATTTGATAAAGCTAGACCCTGTCAAAATGTATGTGAAAGACCTCTTGAAGCAATAAATATTTTCTTTACCTATCTCTCCCCTCTGAAATAGTGTGTAGCAAAGCATGTGCGCTATGGTATTGTGAAGAAGAATCTTCCATGTCCTTGGTCCTTTATTGTTCATTTCTAAGTGTCTTGAATTTAGTTGTAGGTCTAAGTTAATGTTCTTTCTTCCATTAATGCAAACTATTAGTGGTCTTAGAACTCCTCTTTGCTTTCATTCATTATTTCCTAAACCTAGCTTATGAAATACTTATGCAACTAGCCATGTTTTTTGAGATTGTGTGAACTAGTACTTTCTTATGCTTCCTCAGTGTTTGCTCCTTGTATATGAGAACCTCATTTAAATTTGGTGCATCACCCTATTAACTTTCTTAGGATCCCTTAACCTCTTTTTAACCCTTTGCCTATTATAAAATTAGTTTAGGTGAGCATCAAAGAGGAAGTTAGCCTTCTCTAGAGGTTCAACCCCACCATAGGATACCCATAGCTTGGGGTTATTCCCATTGTACGTTTCAAGTTAGAAAGGGCCTAAAGAACCCTCTTCCAAGGTTGAAAATCTAAGCCATAACAAGCTTTACTTCTAAGGCACGATTGAGACTGGATAATAGTTGTTCTAGCCTTAAAATGCCTATGTGTATGTGTCCACATAGATTATTTATCGATTGGGCTAATGAGTCATAATATATAGCCCCACTGACCAACTTTAGGCTTGATTTTGAGAGATTTTATTGTGAGATAAACCTCATCACCGTGTCTCACCTAGATCGATTTAGAGAGAATGCTATTGATCTCTCTTATAAGACTCATCCATGCACATGTAGGAATTGATAATTTATCTCTATCCCTCATAGTTCTCCTACAACATGTGATGGAAGTTCACTTATTTTAAACACTCAGGGATGAGTGGATTCTCTTAAGGGATGCATCTAATCAACTATAACCTTGGCTCTCAAGGCCCGATTGAGACTAAACAATGATCATTATAGCCTTAAAATGCATATCTAGATGTGTTCACATAGATGACTCATCGATTAGGCTAACGAGTCAAAATATACGGGCCCCATTGACCAACATTTAGCTTGTTCTAAGAGATTTGGTTATGAGAAAAACCTCAATATCGCATCTCACCTAGATTGAGTTAGAGAGAATCTTCCTTGACTCTCTTAGAGGACTCATCTATTTACATGTAGAATCTAATGTCTCATTTATATCCCACATAGTTATCCTGTAATGTGCGATAAAATTTTGCTCATTTTCCACACTTAAGAATGAGTGAATTCTCTTAGGGAATGCATTTGATCAATTATAACCTTCACTCCTGAGGCCCCACTAAGACTAAATAATGGTTTTTATAGCCTTAAAATGCCTATCTAGACATGTTTGCATTGATGGTTTATTAATTAGGCTAATGAATCATAGTATATGGCCCTTGCTGATTAACTTTTAGCTCGTTCTAAAAGATTTGGCTACAAGAGAAACCTCATTGCCACATCTCATCCATATTGAGTTTAATAAAATTCTCCTCATCTTTATTATAGGACTCATTTATGCACATGTAGGATATGATGGCTCGTCTCTATCCCTCTGTGTTCTCATGCAATGCGAGATGGAAGTTTGTTCATTTTGCACACTCAGAGACAAGTGAATTCTCTTAAGAGATGTGTTCAACCAAATACAATATTCACTCATGGTGCTTGACTAAGACCAAAAAATAATCATTCCATCCTTAAAACACCTATATGGATGTGTTTGCATAGATGGTTCATCTATATGGCTAAAAAGTCATAGTATACGACCACCACTAACTAACTTTTGGCCTATTTTGAGAGATTTGGCCATGAGACAAACCTCACTGCCATGTATTATCCATCTTGAGTTAGATAAAATCATCCTGAGATTTATTTAGGACTCATCTATGCGTGTGTAGGAGTTGATGATATTTAACTCTCACGGTTCTCTTGCAATGCATGATAGAAGTTCATTCATTTTTCACACTTAGGGACGAGTGGATTATCTTAAGCGGTAAATCTAATCAAATGTAACCTTTGCTCCTAGGGCCAAACCAATATTAGAAAATGGTCATTCTAAACTTAAAATTCCCAGTCATACATGTTTTTATAGATGGTTCATCGATTGGGATAATGAGTCATTGTATGCAATCCTTGCTGACCAACTTTTGGCCCTTTTCAAGAGATTTGGAGATGAAATAAACCTCATTTTCATGTCTCATCTGTCTCAAGTTAGATAAAATCATCTTGGTCTTTCATAGAAGACTTGTTTGTGGATGTTTAGAAATTGATGGCTCATCTCTAGCCCTGACGGCTCTCCTGTAATGCATGACATAAGTTCACTCATTTTGCACACTAAGGGAAAGGTATATTCTCTTAAGGGATGCATCTGATCAATTGAAACCTTCACTCATAGGGCCTCACTAAGACCTAAAAATGGTCTTTCTATCCTTAAAATGCTCATTTAAATGTGTCTACATAGATGGTTTGTCGATTGATTTAATGATTCATAGTATATGGCCCCTACTAACCAAATTTTGGCCCATTGTGAGAGATTTGGCCATGAGAAAAACCTCATTATCATGTCTCATCCATATTTAGTTAGATAAAATCCTCTTTGGATTTCTTAGAGGTCTCATCTATGCATGTGTAGGAGCTTATGACTCATCTCTAATCCACATAGATCTCTTGTAATGCATGATGAAAGTTCACTCATTTTGTGCACTCAGGGATGAGTGGATTCTCTTAAGGGATACATTTGATTAACCGCAACCTTAACTCCTAGATCCTAACCAAGACCAAAAAATGGTCATTATAGCCTTAAAACACCCATATGGACATGTCCACATAGATGGTTCATTGATTGGGCTAACGAGTAACAGTATACAACCCTGTTAACCAAATTTTGGCTCATTTTAAGAGATTTGGCCATGAGAGAAACCTCATTTTTGTGTTTCATCCATCTTGAGTTAGATAAAATCATCATAGAATTTATTATAGGACTCATCCATACACATTTAGGAGATAACATCTCATCTCTTTCTCTCACGATTCTCCTATAATACATGATGGAAGTTCATTTATTTTGCACACTCTAGGACGAGTGGATTCTCTTAATGGATGTGTCTAATCAATTGAAATATTCACTCTCAAGGATTGATCAAGACTATAAAATGGCCATTATAGCCTTAAAATCCCATCCAAATGTTTTCACATTGATGGTTCATTGATTGGGCTAATGAGTCATAGTATACGACCCTGGCTGACCAACTTTTAGCAAATTCTAAGAGATTAGGCCATGAGATAAACCTCATTTCCATGTACCATCTATCTCAATTTAGATAAAATCCTCTCTATATTTATTATAGGACTCATCCATGCATGTGTAGGAGTTGATGGCTTATATCTATCCCTCATAGTTATGCTACAACGCATGATCAAAGTTGGATAAGGATCTGATGGTTCATCTAAAGCCTTAAACTATCTAAAACATGAAAGGTAAGGTATATAAGTATTACAAAAAACTTGAATCCATGATAATATATTTATTACCAAAAACACACTATATATACACCCTGATGGATGATGTTCTTGCATCACTAGATGACCTTTGGTACTTCTTACTCTTTCACTTTGAACACACTCTTTGTAGGTCTGATTTTCAATGAGTTTCTTATGAATTTTTAGTTAAAATGTCACTAAAATATTCTAGACTATCAAGGGAGGTCTAATTTTTGAGAAATAAATGATAAACTAAAAAATGATGAATCAAAATTTTCCATAATACTTTAATGTTGTACACTTTAATCTATAGAAGAAAGTTTTTCTTAGATCCATTTTTTTCAAATGCTCTTCTTTGTATAGATGACTATTTTTTAATTATCAAATATATTATCAATATATATGGTTTTGTTAAGTATTTAAGATTATAGTATTCATTTCAAATGAGTAATAAATCAATTTGAATTTTTGATTTCTTAAGAGATTTGGTCCAAAACTCTAAAACCCTATTTTAGGCTTTTAGGTGTAATAGATCACTCAATAAGTCAAAATGCTAAATCAACCTTTACACACCCTAAAATCTACTTTATCAAGGTTATTAAAAAATAACATAAGGGAATAAATAATCCAAATAAAGTTTTTACATCATTAACAATAAATCTCACCCTAATCCATACTTGATTGTCTTGGAAAATAGACACCTATAGATAGTTTGAAACTCAGTCTTCAATAACAGAAGCTAAAAGATGTTTTGGGGCTTGAAACCAATTTGAACACTTACCTTAATAAACCTACAAGATATTACCAAAATTGATGTGTTTTCACTAGTTACAAATAAAAGTAATGGTCTTTTTATACACGAACCCCTATTTTACACCTAGTAGGCTTAATGGCTACTAATAGGTCAAAACATAAAATACTCCTTTTAAAATGTAAATAACACCCCTAGGAAGTTTGTACAGGGATTAAAAAAGGTGTTCTAGATTTTACTTCACCTATCTAGACTTGGATTTGAAATTTTTGAGGTAAAATTCCTTTCTCACTGTCAAGAACACTGAGATATCAGGGTTTTAATAAACTCAATCAGTCATAGATGTTATTGTACATTCTCATTTAACATAAAACCACTTTTACCCTTATCTAAACGCCTTTATCTATTTATCCACCAATTTTGGCAATTGTTTTTCTATTAAATTGATATATATTAACCTTTTTATCTTCAAGCTTATAACTAGGGTTTCTTAGTCTTCTCAAAAGCTAAGAGATTCTAAACAATGATTCATAAAGCCTAACGCAATTTGGATAAATATAACACCTATAATAGATTCTTGGAATACCCCTTTAATTATTGCAATCCTCAATTTTGACTAATGCATGAATTTATATGAGTTTCAAGTAGTTGTACAGAGATTGTATACATAGAAAACAAGGTATACAAGGTTTTTAATGAAAGAAATTCGACCTGAGCACAAACCCAATCCACAATTGGATAAATCACCTTCATTAATGCAATGAAAAACATGATTACACAAGATTCAATAAATATATATGTCTTTTAATAACAAGAAATTTTGCATTACAGACCCTGTTATGAACTATCAAACTGTGCATCATTATCTAACCCTATTAATGATGATTCTTATTTTTATTAAGCTTAAATTTGTCATTATATGTCTCCCCTTAGTTAGGAAATATGTCTATCTGTTCATTGCAACCCAACTAAACTTAAAAAAATATAAACTTGTGTCAGATTCTTCTTTATTCATTTGGTTTTTTTTAGCAAATTGACTAACAAACTATTTTTAGACCCTATAAAAAACTATGATCTTCAAAACCCTATAGACAACTATGATCTTCAATACATTTATAACCCTTTCTAGACACGTACAACACCATTCTAAACCTATTAGACTCTTAATAATTTACAAAGCATTACAATTTATCCACAACCTTACATATTCATATTTAAAAATTCAAATTGAACTTTTGGTGGGAAAACACCAAAGTACCATCTAGGATATATATCTCACTCTTTGAAGGCCAAGTGAGGCCTCTTATTGAGTAAATGCAACCTATAGGACCTCTAAGACACTTGAACAAGGACCTTATTAGATGTTGGCAGGATGCTCTTGCATCATCACTAGACCTCCTAACAAATATGATCAAGTAGAACTTTTAATATTTACATCCTTGAAATTGATCACAAGTCCACTTACATCACAATTAAAAATTGATATTTAATAAAATTGATCACAAGTCTACTTACATCACAATTACAAATTGATATGTAATTAAATATAAATGAAACAAGTAAATAGTAAATTGCTCTTGCATCACTAGACCTCCTAACAACTATGATCAAGTATAATTTATAATATTTACAGGTCCATGAAATTGATCACAATTCCACGTACATCACAATTGTAAATTGATATGTAATTAAATGTAAATGAAACAAGTAAATAGTAAATATCACATATAAATATAAAATATACATAATGATGAAGCACCTAACTTAGAAAATAATGTGAATTTTTTAAACCCCATATGAAGTAATAATGATCATTAACCAATAATGTGTAAACATTAAATGATCAAAATAGAAAATATGCATAGGTAAAGGAATCATATAGTAGAATAGTATATATGTGATACATGTAAAGTTCTATGTCATAATTTAACATAAACAATAGGACATATATCAATAAAAAATATAGACCATAACATGTATATAGACAAAATATGTCACATAGGCATACAATGTGGGCCATATCAACATACAAAATTGATTGTGCCTACAACTAAACCCCTAGCACAACAACTAGCTCTCCTGCTCCTCATTACCTCCAAATAAATTGTACTTTGTTGGCATAGGCGTAGAGTCAAGAATGTTGGATGCCTCAATACGAGGAGAAATTATCCTCTCAGCATGTGAGTCATCCCTTATTTCATCGACAACCACTAAAAATTGTTGTGGTTGCACAACATATGAAATATAAAAATTAATGCATTAAAATTGTATATTGGAAATTTGATAAATTTTTCAAGAACAAAATTTTGTAAAATGATTCTACACTCACTATATTCCATCTAAATGGTTTTATAGGGATACGAGATTGCATATACACTCATGATGGAGAATCTTATGGAGCATGCATATATTGTTAGATTTAGGTGTACATACGATTATGTAAATATGACATAGAATATCATTGCTTAAAGCTAAAAACAATTTTAATATGTGTTTTCACCAGTCTCTGTCTTTGAATCATGACCTGGTATGGAGATAGTGGATCATATGATGTAGCCATAACATCAGTAAAACCTTATTCTCATCCATGAGGGGTGTCCATAGCATCCCTCGTCATCTATAAAACCAATAAATAAATATTGTGTGAATCTCATGAACATGATACAAATTTATGATTATAATATATATCTTAAAATAGTTTTTTGTTCAAAGGACAATAAACATACATAAATAAATATGTAATTTAAAAGTTTTTAAACCTGTGTATAGGGTACACCCATGCCAATTGCAGCCTCTACAATAGATTCAAAGCTTGTTGAGCTACCTGAAATATCACCAATCACCTATACAAGCAACAAATAACAAGTTCAAACGAATGAATTAATCAATTAAATACACATACTAGAAAATAAACTTAATATTATTTTACAAACATAAACAAACTATAATTAAAATTAAACTTGTGTATCAAATACAAATGGTGAAATTGATAAATCCTGCACAACAAGTTGGCATATCTTGATAAGAGTCGATGAAGCTCATACATCTAGCATAATGTCTCGCATGCTAGTGTCATACATTGTTGAAGCATCTATAGGTGGCGTTTGATCTAACATGCTAGTGTCTAGCATGCTAATGTCATGTGCTACTGAAGCATCTAAAAGTGGTGTATGCTCTAGCATATTAGTCTCCATAAATGATGCATAGGAACTGTAACATGAATAAGAGGAGGGACACTGGCACCTATACCAATACCACCAAAACCAATACCACCACTACCACTCCCACCAATACCACTACCACTAGCACCACCTATAGGTTCAGTAGAAGTCTTTAATAAATGCATAACATGTTCAATCATAACATGTGTCAGACTCGTAACCACCTCAAGGGTGTCCATTTATACATTATGATGCAAAATTTTAGGCATAAAGGCATGTGATATTGTCATTTTATTTCTCTAAGTTCGTTTATGATGGTTTTGGTCTCACCTAAAACTAAGTCTATCAAATGAAGACCCACCTCCCCTACCTTAGGAGGCCTTCATGTCAAAATAGTTTGAAATTTCTTGCAGCACAAACTCACAATACAATTTTCTCAAAAAGTATAGAGGGACCTCATTATTTTTGCATGGAGGCTATCAAACACCATCCACCACTTATCCCAAAAGTTAATTTTCATCTCCTCGTGAGCACACCAATGAATAATCATATGTTTGCAATTCATTGGTGGAGGTTGGTTGGTTCTAGGCTTAACAAACAAAGCACACATAGCTTCTTTTGTTATTTTTTTTCTTAACATATTCATATGACAAAATGTCAAAATAAAATTATTTTATGGACTTTCTTCGATGAAACATTGCATCAAGTTGAGAAATTATATTTCTCACTTCATTAAAAACAATCTGTAGTGTATTGGCAAGTGAAATGTGTGCACTACTAGTTGAGAGTGACACAAACTATTAATGATTATTTGCAATTGTTGACATTTTGAATTGTATTTTTCATACAATTGAACTTTCTGTGCAAAATCAAACTTTTCAAGATTTTGTCTAACATTTTCTTCACGTAATGGATCCATCTAACTTGTGTATCTAGATTTAAATAGAAATATAGGTTTTTTTAGGCAATGCAAGATAATATAATGAAAACATAAATTCAAAACCTTACTTGAGTAAATACATATAAATAGAAATGAAAAAAATAAAATCTAAAAATCAACATACCTGACCTGTGACAACTTAAATGTCGAATCCCATTGGTGGCATGCAAATCCAAAGCGTGTACATGAATATACACTTGACAAATGAGAAGAGAGGGAAAAAATTAAAAGGCCAAAACTATGGGTTTGATTTGCAGGAAAAATGAAATGATAAAATGAAAAGTGCATACACCCTTTTGCTTTGCAAAGGGTGTATGCCCTTTGAAAAGGGTAAACGCCCTTTGCAAAGCACAAAGGGTTTATGCCCTTTGTAAAAGTTGTAAACCCTTTTTAAGCTCAGGCACAAGCTTGAGCCTCAAACATTTTTTTAAAAAGTACATATACTTTTTGTAAATAAAATTGAAAGTTGAGGGAATGTCATATTTTTTGTCCCTCAACTTTGTGCATCTACTCATATTTGTTAGCGTAGATAAAATTAAACAATTTATTTGATTATATCAATTCTAATAAGAATTATATGCATGATTAGTTAAATTTAGATATAAATATTTAGAGCTCCCTTGTTTGCAATAGTGTGTAATATCCATTCGCCTTATTATAGTTTTTTTAGTGTTTAAATCCATCTAGAAAAATGATTTAAATGTGTTGAGTTGGTTGCACACGATTTTACACAGAGAATTATTGTCATTTGATTATTGGCATTGTGACATTTACCATTCCATGTTTAAAACCATTTATCCATCCGATGGCAGGTATTGATATGATGTGTCATCTTCTCATCCATCCACTTTTCTTTATTATACATCCTGTCATTCTGGCATAAGATTTACTTTGGGAAAGATGCAATATTTCAAGTGCATCATCATTAATGGCTTTGATTGACCATTGACCATCCTTTCTCCATACTTGGACTGTCGACGCCCCTTTCATGGGATTATAATCTTTGCATACTTGTTGCAAGTTATCTTTCTTTCAAGATGAAATTATTCCCAAATCATACTCTGTGGCATTGACTTAACAAATGTAGTTTTGATGCTCCACAATATAGAAATCACACTCTAAAAACACACACAAACCTATAATAAAAAAAGTAAAACAAAACATTAAACAAAAATCCTAAACAACATGGTGCTAATTAGCACCATCTCTCATTTTTGATGAAATTTGATAAAAATTATTGATGCTAAGGCTTAAACCTATAGTCATTTACACGTTATAACATAATAATTCTCTAAAGATATTTTAAGATAATTGTTCCCTGCTATAAAATGTCATGAATAATATAGTTCCCTGATATTTTAAGAAGAATAGAAAGAGAGAACATGGCCACACAAAGAGGAATAGAAATTCAAAAAAGAATCAAATGTGTCAAAAGAGTCACAAGTATCACTAAATTACAAGAAAAACATCAATAAGATCCTAATTTAAACCAAATATCCAAAAGTACATTGTTTTATGGTAAAGGGGCATCAGGTCAAGAAATACTACACTAAACCCCAAAACAAATGTAAAAGTGAAATCTAATCTAAATATAGTAATAGAACAATAAATAGAAATCCGGTTTGTGCAAACATAAGAGTTTAAGATGCTCGAATGTTGACAAAGAAGTTTGGTACAAAAACACCTAATTTCTAACTTACCTATGCACTGGAAGTTATTGAAAATAATGAAAATCATATCATGAGGTAATTCAAAAATAAAACAAGAAAAATTACAATTATTAGATGATGTGTAGAAAAAAAACACTTTCAAATTGGTTTGATACTAGCTGACCACTTTCAAACTAGGTTCATACTCCTTGTCTGGTTAAAAATTGGATGATAACATCAAATCAATATGAAACTAAAGATGTCTTTGTCAACTTCTGATTAACAAAAACCTTTCTCAGATTGTTGATTTGATAAACAAAACTTCCATAATTCCTTCTCATTGCTCCACATCTTAATCCACTCCAAGAGACCTTGCAAGAGCATAAAACATTGATGCAATTATAAAGGGTCTACCTTAGTCAAACCCATGTTCTTAAATTATGTGGCAATCAACAAACATGCAATCTAACAAGAAATTGTGCATATGAATATCCCAATATTTATCCATGCATAAGATGCAAGCAAGTAGTCAATTCTATAAGTTTTTTTACTAATATTTATTTTGGTATAAGTACATGTTGTAACACTTCAATAAATAGTAATGGAACAAAAAGAAGATTTTATGTGGATAAACCAAAGCCCTATTACTATGATGTGTGATCTCTCCTTGTGATTCTTGATTCTAAATACATTAACATGTTTATGTATGTATAAAAATTTTAAATTCAAGTTAAGACCTTGTTATTGTGCAAACCAACCTTATGGAAGCAAGAAATATGACAATCATGGCACAATAAACCATCCAAAAATCAAATAAAAAACCCACAACCAACTTTCAGATGCCTATCAAACTAGTTTGATAGTGGGCAAACTAGTAATGACCTACTCCGATACTGATAGGACCGAAACTCCCGAAAGCTCTGACACAACTTGTCAGATTTAAGAGCACACATGATTACCATTGTATAAGCAATTAAACATGTGGAAATACTAGAAGAACAAATAACTATCAATGAGAAAACACACAAAATATGAGAGGCAACACATAATTGTATTCAACTCATTACAAAGGAAATTACAATAAAGAGATCACACTCTTCTTCCACCTCTGTGAGGCTTCCTCCTCAAGGGCTCCAAGTAATCTTCCCACCTGAGTAATCTTCTCTCATAGGTCACAACACACAGCTAACACAAGCTGTTGTTCACCTCATTGTACATCCAGTACAACCGAGTACGAACCGGTACTCCAAGTAGATCTCTCCATGATCCTGCTGATGTATTGCTGTCACCTTGGACCCTGGCCAACTGCCGATCTCTGTCTGACCCTCGCATACACACATCCCTGCATATCAAACCTGATCTTACTTATACATACGTGGGGAATCCTACTTGATTCCACCATGGGAAGAACTCTCCAAGCTTCACATAGCTCTCCTGCAAATTCTCCACTTAACAATACAGCCCATGAGTCTATTATATAGATTTCATGCATACACTTAATTTAGACAAGCGGCTCAAAGACTCGAACTAGTCTTTAACATGCAAACTCCGCGTTCACTTAACTGACTGTTCGTTAACAGTAGTTCAGATCGCCACAGGCGATCGACGTCGGTCCCTGCCATCTTGGAGGTGACTGACGCCGACTGATATTCTGCCGATGTTGGTTTCCCTTCTACGTCCCCTGACCGATGTCGGTTTGCCTGCCGACGCTGACGACTGCATATGCTAGAACCCTCTGTTTGCCTTAAGGTGTAGCTTTTAGCTCCACACCCTAACAGATACTATTCGAGCTTTACCAAAACCCTTAAAATATAAATCTAGTGATGGAAGGAGCATCCCAAGGCAAACAAATAACTGATCTAAATATTCTCAAACATTTTGTATTGCATGGTGATAGTACTATTGACCCTTGATGACCTGAAAGTTGTTGAGTTATGGAGCTAAAAGCTTCACCAAATGAGCAAATGCAGAGATTGTTGGAGTTACACAGTCACCGACATCGGTCAGGGGTCAACTGAAATCTACCGACGTCGGTTATGGATCGACTGACGTCGGTCATATGCAGATAGACAGGAACCGACATTGATCACCTGTGCATTCCAGAATTCTATTTTTGAGGAAGAACAGATTGTTTGCATGAAAAGATTAACTGTTAGTATTGAGTCCGTGTTTCTATTTTTGGTAGGATAGATTTGAACCTTTGATTAAGAGGTGTATCTAACGGTGGAGAATGCATGGCTCATGAATCCTAGTATTATATAATAGGGTTAGATCTTCATAGCTTGTAAGAGACATGAAAAGTGTAGATAATTCAAGGATTGAATTGGTTGTAATTGAGAGAGAGAACTCTTGAGAGAAAGAGATCTATACATCTGAGAGGTGTGAAAGAAAGAGAGATTTTTTCATTATATTTCCTTCTAAAAGAGTTTAATACAAGTTTTCGTTGTTTCTTGTATCTCTTATTCTTTGCTGATTTTGATTTTTAGTTAATTATTACTTCTGATTTAATTTTGTGTTTAGTTGCTTACACAAAAGTAATCAATTGTGTTGTAAAATCCTAACGAGTGGTATCAGAGCTTGGTTGAAGGTTCATCAGAGCCAGGTTCAGAGCTTGGTTCACTAACACCTTGGTTTCAGAGTGTGTTAAGTGTTTATTGATTATAGGTCACTCACAAGAGTTTCTGTTTGAGTGGGAGCAAAGCAATGGCAAAAAAAAGTAAGCTAAGAATAGAGAAATTCAATGGCAAAAATTATCAATTATAGAGGATGCAGATAAAATATTATCTATATCAGAAAGATCTGTACTTACCGTTGGGTGGGGTTTCAAGAAAGCCCACAGATATGCAAGATGAAGAATGAAATATTCTTGATAGAAAGGCTCTGAGATCCATAAAGTTGAGCCTGACATCTTCTGTGATTTCCAACTTATCATAGGCAAAGACAACGGTAGAGTTAATGGATACTTTGGTAAATTTATATAAAAAGCCCTCAGCTTCAAATAAGGTATATCTTATGAAGTAATTATTTAATTTGCAAATGCAGGAAGGTGGATCTGTATCTAGTCATCTAAATGATTTCAATGCAATAGTAAATCAGTTAAATTTAGTCAAAATAACTTTTGATGATAAAATTAAGTCTTTCTTAATTTTATGCTCTTTACCTGAAAATTGGCATAGTTTGGTAATGGCAGTTAGTAATACTCCATCTGCTTCAAATATCTTGAAAGTTGATGATATTGTTAGTGTAATCTTGAATGAAGAAACTCACTAGAAAAAGCACAAGAGAAACATCAGGTAATGCTTTAAGTGTTGAGAGCAAGGGAAGGCAAAGAGAGAAGGGCAAGCAAGGGAGATCAAGGTCAAAGTCAAAGATGAGAAGTAGATCCAAATCTAGAAATAGAAGAAAAATAACCTGCTGGAATTGTGAAAAGACAGGGCATGCAAAAAAAAATTGCTGGTTGAAAGTTAAAGAAGAAAATCAACATGAAGGTAAAGAAGAAGCAAAAATTGCAGGTATTGTTGCACAGGATGCTCTTATATTTTATTTGGATGATAAAATAGAATCTTGGGTTTTAGATTCTAGTGCCTCTTTTCATGCAACCCCAAATAGAGAATTTTTTAATGATTATGTCCATGGAGATTTTGGAATAATCTATTTAGGGAATGATGAGCCTTATAAAATTGTTGGCAAAGAAAAAGTGCAGCTGAAATTACAGAATGGCAACACATGGGTGTTGAAGGATGTCATGCATGTACTCATCCTAAAGAGGAATCTGATTTCTTCAGAAAAGTTAGGGGATGAGGGTTGCACAGTAACTCTCACAGCTGAATCTTGAAAAGTTTTCAAGGGTGCACTTGTATTAGCCAGAGGTAAGAGAGCAGGTACTCTCTATCTATGTAATTGTATTACTGATTATTCTCCTTCTATTTTATCTACTTCAGATGTAGATGCAAAGTTGTGACACTGTAGGCTTGGTCACATGAGTGAGAAGGGAATGAATGTTCTTAAGTCAAAAGGTAAGCTTTCAGATTTGAAAAGCATAGATCTAGATTTTTGTGAGCATTGTATTTTTGGAAAATAGAAGAAAGTGAGGTTTCTCAAAAATGGGTCAACAAATAAGAAGCACAAGTTGGAGCTTGTTCACACAGACGTGTGGAGACCAGCTCAAGTAACTTCTATTGAAGGATCACGGTATTATGTTTCTTTCATTGATGATGCTACAAAAAAGGTATGGGTTTATTGCATAAAGAATAAATCTAATATATTTGACACATTTAAGAAATTGAAAGCTTTGGTTGAGAATGAAATAGGTTTGAGATTGAAGTGTCTTAGATCTGACAATGGTGGTGAGTACTGTAGCTATAAATTCAACAGTTACTGTTCTATGAGTGGAATACGCAGAGAAAAGACGGTTTCAAGGACACCTCAGCAAAATAGAGTTGTTGAAAGGATGAATAGAACAATAATGGAGTGTGCACGGAGTATGAGGTTGCATGCTGATTTGTCTTTACAGTTTTGGGCAAAAGTTGTAGATATTATAATTTACCTGATTAATAGAGGACCTTCTACTGCTCTGGATGGTGGAATTCTAGAAGAGGCTTGGAAAGGTAAAAAAGTAGATCTTTCATTTCTCAGAGTTTTTGGTTCTGAAGCTTTTGTCCACATTGATAAAAAAAATAGAAAGAAGCTAGATGCTAAATCTATGTGGTGCACTTTTATTGGTTATGGCTCTGGAGATTTTGAATTTCGATTGTGAAATTTAGAAACTAACAAAATTATTAGAAGCCGTGATGTTGTTTTCAATGAGAAGGTGATGTACAATGATCAGCTCAAGAGACTGAATAATACTGAGCAGAGCAATGGTGATTTGGACAAGGTTATGATCTAAAATGAGCTCACAGGTAAAAATAATCACATACAGAGAAACACAGACACCGACGTTGGTCAGGCAAGAACTGACGTCGGTCGGACAAGAATCGATGTCGGTCATACAGACACCAACGTCGTCTGACAGGAACCGACGTCGATTAGGGGGAACTGATGTCGATCAGGTACAGACCTAGAGATGACTGAGATCGATCACTGACAGAAAGAAATTTGGGCAGACAGCAAGCTGTGAATGAGTCTCAAATGCCCATAAGGAGGTCTGAAAGGGTAAGTAAACCTCCAATTCGTTATTCCCCTTATTTATACTACTTGTTGCTCACTGATAGTGGAGAACCAGAAAGTTTTGATGAGGCAATGCAGGTAGAATCCAAGAAACAGTGGGAGCATGGCATGAATGAAAAAATTGATTTCTTGGAAAAGAACCAAACGTGGAATTTGGTAGAGTTGTCAGCCGAAAAGAAAGCACTGAAAAATAAATGAATTTACAGATTAAAAGGAGAGAATGGACAAATGAGACATAAAGCCAAGTTGGTAGTAAAGGGATTTGCACAGAAACCAAGTATTGATTTTAGTAAAAAAATTTCTCATGTAGTAAAGATGACTTCTATTCAGACTGTATTGTCTTTAGTTGCTATTGAGGATTTGCATCTTGAGCAGCTTGATGTTAAGACAATATTTTTTCATAGAGATTTGGATGAAGAAATATATATGGATCAACCAAAAAAATTTGAGGTCAAAGGTAAGGAGAAACTTGTGTGCAGATTGAAGAAAAGCTTATATGGTCTTAAGCAAGCTCCAAGACAATGGTATTTGAAGTTTGATAGGTTTATGACAGAGCATGGCTTTAGTAGATGTCAATCTGACCATTGTGTTTATTTTAATAGATTGGATAATGGTAGATATATTATCCTGTTACTGTATGTAGATGATATGCTTGTTGCAGGTTCACACATGTAGGATATTAATGAGCTTAAAGTAAAATTAGCTCACACATTTGCCATGAAAGATTTAAGAGCAGCAAAGAAAATCTTTGGCATGAGTATTAAGAGAAACAAAAAAAATCACAGTTTGATATTGTCTCAAGAGGATTATGTGAACAAGGTGTTGGAGAGGTTCAATATGCAGGATGCAAAATCGGTAAGCACAATTTTGGCTGGACACTTCAAATTGAGCAAAGAACAGTGTCCCAAATCACATGATGAAGTTGAGTACATAAGTAGAGTTCCATATGCTTCAGTAGTTGGGAGCTTGATGTATGCAATGGTATGTACTAGACCTGATATTGCTCAAGCAGTGGGAGTTGTCAGCAAGTTTATGATCAATTCCGAAAAAGAACACTGAAAAGTAGTTCAGTGGATTCTCAGATATTTGAGAGGGACCAGTAGTAGGCATTTGTGCTATGGAGGGTCAAACACTTCTCTACATGGGTATGTAGATTCGGATATGGCAGGTGACTTAGATGGCAAGAGAAGCACCACAAGATATGTGTTTACTGTTTGTGGAATGATGGTTAGCTGAATTTCAAAGTTGTAGAAGGTTGTTGCCTTGTCTACTACAGAGGCAGAATACATTGCAGTCACAGAGGCTAGCAAAAAAATGATTTGGATGACTCGGTTCATGGAAGAGTTGGAAAAAGAGCAAGAGAGTTACAGATTGTACAGTGATAGTCAAAGTGCAATTCATTTGGCAAAGAATTCAGCCTTTCATTCAAGAACCAAACATATACAGATTAGTACCACTTCATTAGATAGGTATTGGAGGATGGTGAGTTGACGCTAAAAAAGATCCATACAGATGAGAACCTTGCTGATATGTTAACAGAGCTAGTAACAAATGAGAAGTTGAATCTTCATTCAACTTCTGTTGGTCTTCAAGATTGAGCTTGAAGATGGAGAAACAAGCTAGAGGATGTTGCTGTACAGGTACAGGTGCAGCTGTTTATCTCCAAGTGGGAGATTGTTGAGTTGTGGAGCTAAAAGCTTCACCAGATGAGTAAATGCAGAGGTTGCTGGAGTTACACAGTCGCCGACATCGGTTAGGGGTCGACTGGAATCCGTCGACATCGGTTATGAATCGGCCGACGTTGGTCATATGCAGATAGATAGGGACCGACGTCGGTCACCTGTGCGTTCCATAATTCTATTTTCGAGGAAGAACATATTGTTTGCATGAAAAGATTAACTGTTAGTATTGAGTCTGCGTTTCTATTTTTGGCAAGACGGATTTGAACTTTTGATTAAGAGGTGTATCTAACGGTGGAGAATGCATGGGTCATGAATCCTAGTATTATATAATAGAGTTAGATCTTCATAGCTTGTAAGAGACATGAAAAGTGTAGACAATTCAAGGATTGAATTGGTTGTAATTGAGAGAGAGAACTCTTGAGGGAAAGAGATCTGTACATCTGAGAGGTGTGGAAGAAAGATTTTTTCATTGTATTTCCTTCTGAAAGAGTTTAATACAAGTTTCCGTTGTTTTTTGTATCTCTTATTCTTTGTTGATTCTGATTTCTAGTTACTTATTACTTCTGGTTTAATTCCATGTTTAGTTGCTTACATAAAAGTAATCAATTGTGTTGTATGATCCTAACAAAAGTAAATATGCAAAAGCAAGGGAAGGTTGATCGGAGCCCAACACCAAAAAAAATGTGCCAATAAAAGCTTAATCTGAATCAATGATCTATATATATATATACATAAACACACCAATAACATAGCAAATACTAGGCATTTATCAAAATTATGTCTCTATACACATAAATACACTTATTTCAATGTAAATAAATAAGCATGTATCAAAATTATGTGTCTACATACAAATGATACACCATTTTTATCTCTTTGTATTTTTATATAATTATCTCATTTATTAATTAGGCATTAATATTGTATTTTACATATTTAATGATGCTTATTTAAATGTAATATATTTATTTGAATTACATTACTGTATATATATAATTTTACATATTGGGAATATAATTTTATTTTAGTTTATTTAATTATTATATAAATAATTTGTATACAACTAATGAATAATTAAAAAATGATAAACTTAACACTTCTATAAAATATGTTTTTAAAATATAATAATATTAAAAAAAATTATTCAACATTTCAAATCCCAAAACAAAATCCATCATAAAAAAATCATGTTAGAATTGTAGACAAGAGATCCTTATATAAATAACTAATATATAATACATAATGCTCTATGATCCCACCTAAGGAATAAATAATAAATAAGCTAATTGTTAAGTATTAAATGTTGCAACAATTACTCTACACAACTTAATTGCACTTTTTTAAGATTATGCTATATGGGAGCCTCACATATTTAATAAGCATAACAAAGTAGTAATTTATATATATATATAAATATATATATATATATATATAATAAATGAAAGAAAAGGTCCCTTGCCCGATTACAAACAAAAATTGGCATTCAGCATAAAGCCAAAATACTAATAGTCAATAGAAAAACCAGAAATAAGATATATTAAAATAGGCTTTATAACTTAAAAATGGCATAAGAAGAATATACAGTAGAGCTTACAAAAAGAGATGAGGCACAGCGGTTTGCTACTGTTTTTATTGTGATGCTGTATATGACTGTACATAAGTAGTTTTTCACTTTTTTTTTCTGATGTTCTATAATTTATTTAACTATGTTACATATTTTTTAACAAAATATCTGTAATCTGCTATTTCTAATTTTTTATTATTATTATTATTCAATAATAAAGAATAGAACTCAAAAAACGAAGCAACAACTATTAAACATAAGCTATGAAACCCACTTCTATGCCTCTCAAAACAAGTGGTGGCAACTTACTGTTGCTGAAGTCACCGATGGTTGATCCTTCTGTAAGTCAGTCCGCGAGTAGGGCAAGAAAATCAACCACTCCACAATCCTCCCTATTAATGCTGCTGATCGGCATGAGGATCAACGTAAGCCATTGATCCCATTGCTGTGCAGTATTCAACCCTTCAATCACAACTAATTTCAAAACTGACCACTTAAGGAAGTTGATAAAGCATATTGCTAAATTCTAATTATCAAGCATATTGCTAAACTACTTATTACATTTGTTCAAGTATAGATCACATGAATTTTTTATTTTATTTTTTAAATAATTTAATTTTCTTTTAACTTTTCTACCTTGCCCCTTAAATGTTTGTTTGCTTATATACATTTTATTTGAATTTGTTTTTACTTTCAAATGGAATGTGTTCTAGAACAGTTGTTAAGATATATTCATAGTTATCAGGAAACTTTAAGTTTTGGACAAGGATTGTGTACTAGTTCCCATATCTACATTTTTTTGATGACAATATTTATATACAATTTAGTTGTACTTTTATTCACTTACTCATATAACCCCATTTCAATGACGTCTTCATCCACGTACCAGTACCCTTACCCCACGTCTCCTGGTAACTATAGATATATTCATTTGAATGGAGAAAAATGGGACGCAATTTTACTAAACTATGTACAGAGATAACTTGTGCATTGAAAACTAATTTTGATTATTAATTGTTGTACTTGTAAACTAAATCAGGGCTAATATTTATTGATTGCTAAACTTAGAAGAATCAATATAAATTAAATTTATCAAAACATTTTTAGTTTTATTATATTAAGATTGTTTTTTTTTTTTTTTTATGGAAATACATTGTTATCTACTTGAAATTACCTTGAACAAAATTCATTTCTTTATTTACTCAATTTTTTCATGTAAATATTACTTAATTTATTTGAAGTATCAAATAATGCATTATACAGAAGCTAAGATTCGAACAAAGTACAAGTAATATGCATTATACAGAAAGCTAGCATGTCATTACTAACGAGGAAAGCTTACAAACCTGCCCTTATTAACAAGGATTGCTTACAGAAAATCACAAAGAAGCCAACACAACTCTAAGAATGAAGCTTATCACTTTAAAATAGCATTACAATAAGCAAGCCATTCAACCTCAACATTTGCATTTCTTGCAATATGCAAGAATTTTACCTTTTTTTAAATCTTGTACAATTTAATCAGTACTGGTAAAAAAATGTTTTGGATAAAAAGCTAATCATATCTACAATTTTATTTATTTTATTTATTTTTAATTTTTTTAATTATTATTTTTTTTAAGATTTTCATATCTACAATTGGCAACTTATAAAAATCAACAGCAGTATCACTTGGTTGCTCTCTGATGTCAATGTTGTATCTTTTTGCAGCGACATTATCTGCCAATAAGCTTGGAGTGTCCAAAATCTGTATCAAATACAAATACAAATCATCCCAAAGTGTAAAAAGCCTAACATAAAAATAATTCTTTTCTCACAAACTATTTTAATCTACCAGTGTCCTCGTTTTCAAACAAATTATTAAACAGATATGACAATTTAAAAATGCAATAAGCTTCAACTATGGTGGATTAGATTTGAATTAAAATCTTTTGTCCATTCATGGACCAGAAATACCAAGAAAAATAACTAACAATATCTAAATTTTTAGCAATTAAATAGGGCATGATATTTGAAAGAGATTTGCTATGAGAATGTAGTCTTGACGAATTATTAATTGTAATGTCAAATTTGGAATGTCTGATCTTTTGCCAAAGCTTTTATGGATAACCTGAGTAATAGTTTGGACAAAAATTATTACACAGGTTAAATCCAGAAAAGCTTTGGAAAGTGTCTTGCAAAAATCTTCAATCAAAAATCACTCATATTTTCATCACTCATCTTTGCATTCGATAAGCAGTGGTATACCCTGTGGATCTCATTATTATAGATACGACATAAAAATGAAATAAACTTCAAACCTAGGAGGAAAACTTTGCATGCACATTCTTCTTGTGGAATGCGACGATCGAACTCCATTTGTTATTGATATCAACAAACCTGAAACTGTGCCAAAGTGATCCAGAGCCTAGGTGCGATTCAGGGAACAATACACTAAAAGGGGTTCCAGTATATATAATAAGGGAAATGAATTATGCAATAAAATATATAATAACAATCAGAGTACTATGACAGAGAATGAATAGAACAATAAATTGAAACTTCAATAACATTTATATTAATCAGAAATCTACTTTTTGTGTACAAAGATATGAGACCCAGCTCAACCAAAACTGAAGCTAATTCAAGAACTAGAAGCCCACCCTCGATTAATAGTTATTATACATGGTTCTAAAAGTTTGGAAGACAAAGAGATGGATTGATGGTTACGAGAAGAGCAATCACTCGCCTTCCATTGGTTAATATTGCATCCTTTGTCCTTTTCTAGTGGTACCATGGAACAGTGTTCAGAATATGTAAACTCTTAAAATATTTTGAAGTGGTGGTATGAAAATTTATTTTCATAATCCATTAATTATAAGTCAATTTTTATTATTATTATCATTAATTATAATGATAGAAATAGAGTTTACATATATTTTAAAGGATTGTAGCATGGTGAACCTGTCATACTTTACAACTTCGTCTCTTTAAACTAACACGTTTAATTGTGGAAACACAACGCGGTCATAGCCTTTCAATTTGAAGGCTCGTAATATTTTTCCACATCCGATGTGAGATAATTCCCAACGCATGAGCAAAGAATAAAGAAAAAAAGCTCAATCACAGTTGCAAGGTTGAAGAAGCAGGACAAACAAGAAGCTTAAACTTTCATTCTAAGCAAGTAGATAAGAATTACCTTCACGCAATCGGCAAGAGGTTTATGGGATGCTGGGCAACATGATTATAAATGGGCCTCATAAAATGCAGGCCGTCGTGTAACTATGGAGGTTTATTTTATGGCCAATAAGCAAAATGCAAGGTGCGGTCAGCAATTGGGTCCAGGTCTGTAATGAATTAAAGCCTCGGCAAGAATGTTGCACACCAATCCCTAAATACTTAAGACATTTATCACTCAAAAATATAAATAAAATCATATTATTTTAAAAGTTATAATGATTTCCTTCATATATTTATTTTCGAAATATAAATAAAAAAATATTAACCTTCTATCAAATTTAATAATTCTATCTAATATCTAAAAACAAATAAAAACAAACTCCCAATAAATAAACTTTCTCAGCATATAATCTCCTAGGTACCTATACAACGAGTGCATGGGTTGATAAGGGGCAGTGAGGAATTCACTGTGTATTTCCTTTGAATAAACTGCTCATCGGATTATGTTGCATACTGTGCACAAACTGACACCCAAATTATTTTCCATTTTCTTATATTCCTTCCCAAAATGTACACCAATGAGCAGGGGTGAGGATCAATACACAAGGACTTCTATCAAAAGTAACACTAAAAGAAGGGCAAAAAGCATAGAGGGGTGCACAAATATCATTCAACTCGAGAAGCCTTCTTAAATTAATAAGCTTTATCAAATGGTATTGTTGGTCATTTTTGGCCCACATCAAAATTTACTTAAGTATGAAAAAGGGAGCTTTCAGGGAAAGAAAATGCCAAGTCTTTGGGAGAATTTCGGGTTTTCTAGCAGTGACAACTTCAAGTTTCTGAGGGCACAATACAAATCAGGGTTCTAGCAATGCTTAACTTCTAAATTTTTTATAAGTAAAATTAATTCGGGTTTACGAACTTGAATTACTCATGGGCAATATATTTCGGGTTCTCCAAGGAGCACTACTTGATTACTTCATAAGTTGTGAGCAGTCAGAAGCCCGAAATAAATAAAGGGGCTTGACAAACCCAATTTAGTCTCGAAAAATAGTGTTTCTCCGGTTCTTCAAGGGACAAGTCACTTCAAAAAATCTGAAGGGCATTTTCAAAATGTCGAAGGGCCTTTTTGAGGCAAAAGGGATCTTTTCGAAAGACCGATCAACTTTTTCGAATGTCACTTTCAAAAATTTGAAGGACTTTTTCTTCTCCAAGTGGACAGTTGTAAGTTTCCCGATGGGTATGTTACCCTTCGAAAGGACCATTTCAAAATTCCCGAAAGGTATCTTTCCCTTCATGGGTATCATTTGCAGAAGTCCGAAGGGCATACAGGAAGCCCGAAGGGTCTCTCACCTTTCGGGAAAGTCCATTGCGAAAAGTCCGAAAGGTAATTTACGAAGGAAGAGAGCAAGAAGGAAGCTTCGGACAAAAATTCCGAAGGAATTCCTTCAGACAAATTGTTCGAAGAAATTCCTTTGGGAGTTTTACCCGAAAGAAAAGGCCGAAGGAATTCCTTCGGAAGAAAAACCTGAGACCAAGTGTCCAAAGGAAATGACAGGCCAATGGATGTCAAAATCAAGATAAGCAATTAGCCATTGGAAGTAATCAGGTTTGAAAAGCCCGAAGTCTTAAAGCTTGGAAACAACAAAGTGAGAAGACTTCAAGATGGACAAGTCCGAGGTAAGTAAGCTTAGATAACCTGAATTACTCTGCATAGAGTAAATTAGGTTTCTCCAAGTACTTTACTTAAAAGGATTTATAAGTAAAGGATCTAGGAAAGTCCGAAGTTCGAGAGATCAAAGAACTCGAATTACTCTACATATAGTAAATCGGGATTCTTCAAGTGCTTGACTTAAGCTTGGTCCAGCAATGTGAGAATCATGATGCAACGAATGAAAGGCTACCACATGGCTTAAGCTGGAGTAGAAAGGGCCAATTAGTAAAGGACAAGTGGCACAAGGATGACTAATGAGCACGGGAGAGTCCAAGCGGCTAGTAGCTAAAAATTTTAAAGGCTCTCATCTATCATAGTTCACTCCCCACAGTTGTCGATTGATGCTTAAAATGCAACATGGCTTCTTGGATGCGCCAAAGAAAAACTTAAAGACGGGAGGGGCTCGAGAATATTGTCTAGTAATCCTGAGCGGCGCATTTAGGGGCAACAACGAAGTACAATATGAGAGTTCTCGCCATCAACGACTTCTTATTTCTTCCTCTTCTCTCTTCCCCCTTTTCTATATAAATAGAGGCCTTGGAGCCAAGCAAATCATCCCTGGATTGGCAATAGAATTACTCTGCAGAAATCGCTTTGTAAAAGACTCTTTTGAAGCAATACAAGGAAGACTTTTCTGTTTCTGGTTAAAACAAGTGTGCACATTTGGTTTCATTTGCAGAATGTATGATTGTCATTCATCACCTGCAATTTCTTCCAGCACCTTGCTTTTGATCCTCTCGGTTTTGTGCAGGATTGCATAAAGTGTCTGTGTGTCGAGCTCCCTATGAAGTGTTATCAGTCTAGCAGTGACAACTTCAAGTTTCCGAGGGCACAATACAAATCAGGGTTCTAGCAGTGCTTAACTTCTAAATGTTTTATAAGTAGAATTAATTCGGGTTTACGAACTTGAATTACTCATGGGCAATATATTTTGGGTTCTCCAAGGAGCACTACTTGATTACTTCATAAGTTGCGAGCAGTCAGAAGTCCAAAATAAATAAAGGGGCTTGACAAACCCAATTTGGTCTCGAAAAATAGTGTTTCTCCGGTTCTTCAAGGGACAAGTCACTTCAAAAAATCTGAAGGGCATTTTCAAAATGTCGAAGGGCCTTTTTGAGGCAAAAGGGATCTTTTCGAAAGACCGATCAACTTTTTCGAATGTCACTTTCAAAAATTTGAAGGACTTTTTCTTCTCCAAGTGGACAGTTGTAAGTTTCCCGATGGGTATGTTACCCTTCGAAAGGACCATTTCAAAATTCCCGAAAGGTATCTTTCCCTTCAGGAGTATCATTTGCAGAAGTCCGAAGGGCATACAGGAAGCCCGAAGGGTCTCTCACCTTTCGAGAAAGTCCATTGCGAAAAGTCTGAAAGGTAATTTACGAAGGAAGAGAGCAAGAAGGAAGCTTCGGACAAAAATTCCGAAGGAATTCCTTCAGACAAATTGTTCGAAGAAATTCTTTCGGGAGTTTTACCCGAAAGAAAAGGCCAAAGGAATTCCTTCGGAAGAAAACCCTGAGACCAAGTGTCCAAAGGAAATGACAGGGCAATGGATGTCAAAATCAAGATAAGCAATTAGCCATTGGAAGTAATCAAGTTTGAAAAGCCCAAAGTCTTAAAGCTTGGAAACAACAAAGTGAGAAGACTTCAAGATGGACAAGTCCGAGGTAAGTAAGCTTAGATAACCCGAATTACTCTACATAGAGTAAATTAGGTTTCTCCAAGTACTTTACTTAAAAGGATTTATAAGTAAAGGATCTAGGAAAGTCCGAAGTTCGAGAGATCAAAGAACTCGAATTACTCTACATATAGTAAATCGGGATTCTTCAAGTGCTTGACTTAAGCTTGGTCCAGCAATGCGAGAATCATGATGCAACGAATGAAAGGCTACCACATGGCTTACGCTGGAGCAGAAAGGGCCAATTAGTAAAGGACAAGTGGCACAAGGATGACTAATGAGCACGGGAGAGTCCAAGCGGATAGTAGCTAAAAATTTTAAAGGCTCTCATCTATCATAGTTCACTCCCCACAATTGTCATTTGATGCTTAAAATGCAACATGGCTTCTTGGATGTGTCAAAGAAAAACGTAAAGAGGGGAGGGGCTCGAGAATATTGTCTAGTAATCCTGAGTGGCGCATTTAGGGGCAACAAAGAAGTACAATATGAGAGTTCTCGCCATCAACGACTTCTTCTTTCTTCCTCTTCTCTCTTCCCCCTTTTCTATATAAATAGAGGCCTTGGAGCCAAGCAAATCATCCCTGGATTGGCAATAGAATTACTCTGCAGAAATCGCTTTGTAAAAGACTCTTTTGAAGCAATACAAGGAAGACTTTTCTGTTTCTGGTTAAAACAAGTGTGCACATTTGGTTTCATTTGCAGAATGTATGATTGTCATTCATCACCTGCAAATTTCTTCCAGCACCTTGCTTTTGATCCTCTCGGTTTTGTGCAGGATTGCATAAAGTGTCTGTGTGTCAAGCTCCCTTTGAAGTGTTATCAGTCTAGCATTGACAACTTCAAGTTTCTGAGGGCACAATACAAATCAGGGTTCTAGCAGTGCTTAACTTCTAAATGTTTCATAAGTAAAATTAATTCGGGTTTACGAACTTGAATTACTCATGGGCAATATATTTCGGGTTCTCCAAGGAGCACTACTTGATTACTTCATAAGTTGTGAGCAGTCAGAAGCCCGAAATAAATAAAGGGGCTTGACAAACCCAATTTGGTCTCGAAAAATAGTGTTTCTCCGGTTCTTCAAGGGACAAGTCACTTCAAAAAATCTGAAGGGCATTTTCAAAATGTCGAAGGGCCTTTTTGAGGCAAAAGGGATCTTTTCGAAAGACCGATCAACTTTTTCGAATGTCACTTTCAAAAATTTGAAGGACTTTTTCTTCTCCAAGTGGACAGTTGTAAGTTTCTCGATGGGTATGTTACCCTTTGAAAGGACCATTTCAAAATTCCCGAAAGGTATCTTTCCCTTCAGGAGTATCATTTGCAGAAGTCCGAAGGGCATACAGGAAGCCCGAAGGGTCTCTCACCTTTCGGGAAAGTCCATTGCGAAAAGTCCGAAAAGTAATTTACGAAGGAAGAGAGCAAGAAGGAAGCTTCGGACAAAAATTTCGAAGGAATTCCTTCAGACAAATTGTTCGAAGAAATTCCTTCGGGAGTTTTACCCGAAAGAAAAGGCCGAAGGAATTCCTTCGGAAGAAAACCCTGAGACCAAGTGTCGAAAGGAAATGACAGGGCAATGGATGTCAAAATCAAGATAAGCAATTAGCCATTGGAAGTAATCAGGTTTGAAAAGCCCGAAGTCTTAAAGCTTGGAAACAACAAAGTGAGAAGACTTCAAGATGGACAAGTCCGAGGTAAGTAAGCTTAGATAACCCGAATTACTCTACATAGAGTAAATTAGGTTTCTCCAAGTACTTTACTTAAAAGGATTTATAAGTAAAGGATCTAGGAAAGTCTGAAGTTCGAGAGATCAAAGAACTCGAATTACTCTACATATAGTAAATCGGGATTCTTCAAGTGCTTGACTTAAGCTTGGTCCAGCAATGCGAGAATCATGATGCAACGAATGAAAGGCTACCACATGGCTTAAGCTGGAGCAGAAAGGGCCAATTAGTAAAGGACAAGTGGCACAAGGATGACTAATGAGCACGGGAGAGTCCAAGCGGATAGTAGCTAAAAATTTTAAAGGCTCACATCTATCATAGTTCACTCCCCACAGTTGTCGTTTGATGCTTAAAATGCAACATGGCTTCTTGGATGCGCCAAAGAAAAACTTAAAGACGGGAGGGGCTCGAGAATATTGTCTAGTAATCCTGAGCGGTGCATTTAGGGGCAACAAAGAAGTACAATATGAGAGTTCTCGCCATCAACGACTTCTTTCTTCCTCTTCTCTCTTCCCCCTTTTCTATATAAATAGAGGCCTTGGAGCCAAGCAAATCATCCCTGGATTGGCAATAGAATTACTCTGCAGAAATCGCTTTGTAAAAGACTCTTTTGAAGCAATACAAGGAAGACTTTTCTGTTTCTGGTTAAAACAAGTGTGCACATTTGGTTTCATTTGCAGAATGTATGATTGTCATTCATCACCTGCAATTTCTTCTAGCACATTGCGTTTGATCCTCTCGATTTTGTGCAGGATTGCATAAAGTGTCTGTGTGTCGAGCTCCCTTTGAAGTGTTATCAGTTCATAGTGTCTCCTTTAGACCTATTTTGTTATCCTTCAAGACGTAAGGCTTCTCTCCAACCTCCACGCAAAAGCTCCATGCCTATGGCCTTGAGATAGAACCAGAATAGCCTGTGAAATAGGATTCATCAGTTGTTGGCTCTTTTACCAGACCAAGTGAATCACTTCTTTTGGTGCATCACCTCCCTTAGATTTTCTTTTCAGTCATCCTCCTACCTTTTTTCCTTAGCTAATAGTAAATTTTAGTGTGAGATCAAGAGCTGAAGTGAAGACCCTGAGGAACTAGCCTCATAAAAAAACCTAGAGGTTCAACCTCTCCATAGGACACCCACATCCTGAGGTTGTCCCCATGCTTGTAGCTGGAAGTAAGGGAGCCTGAAGAACTCTCTCATAGAGGTGCAATTCCAAGCTATAACAGGTATCAAATTTTAATAGAATATTAATAGATGAAAATATAAAAATCATGGTAAAAGTATGGCTCCCTCTTATAACCATACTTAATGTAGAAAAGGTTGTCGTCAGCGTTGCATCCATGCATTGACACCAATATTGGTTACTATTATAGCCTCACTTATGTATTGGTGCTACATTTATGAGTTTTTCATATAAGTGGTTTAATTAAATCTAAACACTAATTATGAGATCGGTAACACCTTTCTCGATGTTTTCATAGAGGCCTCTAGTTACATAACATAATATAATGCTTCTAGTGTGTGTTATTGCACCTAAATAAGGCTTTCTTTGTCTTCTTTAATACCGATCCAAAATATAAAATAAAGTATTAAAAATAATAACAATAAAAAAGCATATAAATAAAAGATAATCCAACGAGTTGTCAATGCATGGTAAACATCCTTCACAAGGAAAATTGCACAACAATAAAAGAATCTAAAAAATTATCAAAAAACTTTGCAAACATCCTTTTCAAAGAGAAATTGTGCAATAATAAAAACATTAGTAATAGTTTCGGGTAAGATGACAACTAGGATGGTCGATACACTCAATATCATTGTTTGTTCTATGTTACTCTGCTATGTTCTACTTAGATATTTCTTCTCTTTCCCCAAATACAACTCTGTAGCATCCTGCTTCTCAATAGCCAATCATGCTTGTTTATTGGCAACTTTCTCACCATAATTCTAATCAAGACATTAATTACAACATGGGTTTCTTATCCCCTCCACAATTTTTTTTCATTTAAAATTTTACAACGTTTTAATCTATATGGTTGCCTTGCTTTCTTCGGGATGTGTCAAGCTTACATTATAGCACAAGTCTGATTTCTATTTCAAGCTCCACCACCACCTTTTTAAGTTTATATGAATTTTATTTTTAAATGTTTCATCCATTATTATCCTTTATTTTAAAAATTATAAAGTTATAACTTTGTCTTCTGGTGCCTTTATCTTTTCCCACGCTTTTAGCTTAACTTGGATTATTAGGCCTTTTCAAAACATAACGTTTTCTCATAATTAATTGTGTGCCAAACCAAATCAATTGAATCATGAGGTACATGTTATCATAGAATTCATTGTTAATATCTTTGTTAGAAGCGGATGTCCATTGTCACAACTTATGTTCTGTTGGGTCAACTTAGATACCTTTCGATTGAAACACCCTTACCAACTCATCTCTTTGTTAGTATAAATTTGTTGTCATTAGTATAAACTTGTGACCCTCCACATAAACCAACTATATCACTATACCTTTATGCTAAAACAAATATAATAGTAATTTTGATAATAAACAAAAACAATAAAATATACATCATCCACTGTGGTAATCATAGTTACGTATGCCATATCATTGTTTTTATATTCACAAAGTACTATAAACCCATGAACATAATTAATAACAAAATATAAACGAACTCTCATATATGTCCTAGCATATTAAGTTACTTCATCATATGACAACAAAGTCTATGTCTATGAAAGCAAAATAACATCATAATAGCTCAAAGGGGGGCCACTTGAGTCTACAAAATAAGTGTCTCATAGCAGGGCATTACATCAAATTCAAATTAATACCTTACTGACATGTAAAACAACACACAATAGTTATAAAAAAGTTGACAAAATAGGCACAAATAGCAACAAAAGTGAAAGAATGGGCAAAATGCCCACAAAGACAAACTAACCAAAACTGAACGACTTGGTCTTGGTCATGAGCAAGATCCAAGTGTTTGATTTTGGTTAATAACCAAAACTGACGAGAATAGAAACAAAAGACGACAAGAAAAAAAAAAAAAAATCTCATTGAACACTACAAAGAGATAAAATAAGAAGAATAGAAAGAAAGAACATGGCCACACAAGAATAGAGATTTATTAAGAGAAACAAAAGAGTCAAAAAGTCACTAAATAAACTAGTAATAAATCATATAGATAAAATAAAACGAAATCCTTATATAGATAACTCAAAGTATAATACATACTACTTGATGATCCCACGCAAAGAGAAAGTAATAAATGAAGTAGTTGTTACAAACGTTAAATATTGCAACAATTACTCTACAGAACTTAATTGCTCTTTTCCTAAACTGTGGAAGCTTCAAATATTTAATAAGCATAACAAAGTCACAATTTTATTTATTTTTTATTATAAAGGAAGGAAAAATACGAACAGCCAATTTAAAAAAACAGAACAAGATATACCAAAATAGGCCTTACAACTAAAGATGGTGGCATAAGAAGAACAAAGACTAAAGCTCAAAGAAACGAGGCCACAACCATTAAACATAAGCTATGAAACCCACTTCTATGCCTCTCAGACAAAAGGTGGCACCTTACTGTTGCTGAAGTTACTGTGGTTGATCCTTCTGGAAGGAAGTCTGCGAGCAGGGCAAGAAAATCAACCACTCCACATTCCTCCCTATTAGTGCTGCTGATCGGCATGAGGATCAACGGAAGCCTATTGCAATATCCCTGTGCTACGCAGTGTTCAACCCTTCAATCACAACTAATTTCAAAACTGACCACTTAAGGAAGTTGATTAAGCATATTGCTAAACTGTAATTATAAAATATATTGCTCAACTACTTATTACATTTGTTTAAGCATAGATCACATGAACGTTTTGCCTTCTTTTTCTTTTCTTTTTTTGGTTTTATTTTCCTTTTAACTTTTCTACCTTGCCCCTTAAATGTTTGTTTATATTCATTTTATTTGAATTGCTTTTACTTCCAAATGAAATGGGTCGATAAAACATTTGTTAAGATATACTTGGATGAAAAAAAATGGGATGTAATTTTACTACATTAAATAGAGAAAATAACTTGTGCATTCAAAACTAATTTTTATTATTAATTGTTGTACATGTAAATTAAATCAAGGCTAATATTTATTAATTGCTAAACTTGAATGAATCAATATAAATTAAATTTATCAAAACATTTCTGGTCTTGTTATATTAAGGTTAATGTTTTTTTTTTTTTTTTTTTTTATCTTTTTGAAAATAGTTTGTTATCTACTTTAAATTACCTTCAAACTAAATTAATTTCTTTACTCAATTTTTTCATGCAAATATCACTTCAATTTATTTGAAGAACCAAATAATGCAAAAGGCCCTTTAGATTGATGGTAAGAAGCTAGGATTCGAACAAAGTACAAGTAATATGCATTATACATAAAGCTAGCATGTCATTACTAACAAGGAAAGCTTACAAGCCTGCCCTTATTAACAAGGAATGCTTGCAAAAGATCACAAAGAAGCCAACACAACTCTAAGAATGAAGCTTA
Source organism: Torreya grandis (assembly GCA_037957365.1). Taxonomy (NCBI): domain Eukaryota; kingdom Viridiplantae; phylum Streptophyta; class Pinopsida; order Cupressales; family Taxaceae; genus Torreya; species Torreya grandis. The sequence continues at coordinate 2,007,213 of JARHVA010000042.1, forward strand.
TCACTTTAAAATAACATTACAGTAGGCATTGATGAAGCCATTCAACCTCAACAATTGTATTTCTTGCAATATGCAAGAATTTTACATCGTTCGAAATCTTGTACAATGTAATCAGTATTGCGAGAAAAATGTTTTGGGTAAAAAGCTTTTCATATATACAATTAGCAACTCATAGAAATCAACAGCAAGAATCTGCCCATGTATCTCTTGGTTGCTCTCTGATGTTAATGTTGTTTCTTTTTGCAGCTACAGTATCTACCAATAAGCTTGGAGTGTCCAAAATCTGTATCAAATACAAATACAAATCATCCTAAAGTGTAAAAAACCTAACATAAAAATAATTCTTTTCTCAAAAACTATTTAAATCTACCAGTGTCCTCATTTTCAAACAAATTATTAAATAGAGGACAATTTCTAAATGCAATAAGCTTCAACTATGGTGGATTAGATTTGAATTAAAATCTTTTGTCCATTCATGGACCAGAAATACCAAGAAAAATAACTAAAAATATCTAAATTTTAAGCAATCAAATAGGGCATGATATTTGAAAGAGATTTGCTATGAGAATGTAGTCTTGACGAATTGATAATTGTAATGTCAAATTTGTTGTAATGTCAAATTGGGCATGTCTGATCTTTTGCAAAAGCTTTTATGGATAACCTGAGTAATAGTTTGGACAAAAATTATTACACAGGTTAAATCCAGAAAATCTTTGGAAAGTGTCTTGCAAAAATGACTCATCTTTGCATTCGATAAGCAGTGGTATCCCCTGTGGATCTCATTATAGATATGACATAAAAATGAAATAAAATTCAAACTTAAGAGGAAAACTTTGATTGTACGTTCTTCTTGTGGAATGCGGCAATCAAACGCTATTTGTTATTGATATCAACAAACCTGAAATTGTGCTAAAGTGACCCAGAGCCTAGGGGCGATTCAGGGAACAATACACTAGAAGGGGTTCCAGTGTATCATGAGGGAAATGAATTATGCAATAAAATATATAATAACAATCAGAGTACTATGACAGAGAATGAATAGAACAATAAATTGAAACTTTAATAACATTTATATTAATTCAGAAATCTACTTCTTGTGTACAAAGATATGAGAGCCAGTCGGATGCTAAGCTCAGCCAAAACTGAAGCTAATTCAAGAACTAGAAGCCCACCCTCGATTAATAGTTATTATACATGGTTATAAAAGTTTGGAAGACGAAGAGATGGCTTGATGGTTAAAAGAAGAGCAATCACTTGCCTTCCATTGGTTAATATTGCATACTTTGTCCTTTTCTAGTGGTACCATAGAACAAGTGTTCAGAATTGTGTTGACAATGTTCATACTCAGTAGTACTGCATACAAGTTAGGCTTTGCGACCTTTTCACCACATGTCTGATACCATGATGAAGCCCATGGTGCATATTGTCTTTAGTTTTATGTACCGATGTGATACCACACGATGATTAGGTTCCCAAATCCTCTTGGATTCGTCACCCTCCGTGATAAGCAATTGTCTACATTACAGCAAGATAAGAGATTAGTTGTGGAAAAGGTTTTGCGACTTGAGCTCTACAAGTAAGCCTAAAATAGATCTCTAATATAAGGATCCTCTAATATAGGCAAAAATAGAAGACCATTCTAGATCCAACATACACACAAGATGCCGGTCCATAAAGCTATTTGGGGCTATAGACAAAGGTCGTGTGCAAAATAGGTTGTACGAGATTTATAATGGGAATCCTCTCACACAATCTCCAAGGAGATATAAGATGAAGGACCTTTCTAGATTCTAGGTATCATTAAATGGTAAGCAAGAGTGATCTAATTTGAAGGTTGTGAAACAAGAGTTGTAAGATAGTAAATTTGCCATTAGGTGGTAACCAAGAGCTATAAATAACAAGAATGTAAGAGATGACAATAAAGTAACAAGCTTATGCTAATCTATACTATCTAATACATGAGACAAACAAAGAGTCTATTAATACCCACTAAAGAACAAAAGAAAGAGGATAAGGTTAGGGATACTTACCTTGGGTCGATCTATCAAAGCATTAATCTCTCCATTGGCTTGTAGCACTTTGTGAGAGACTATTGTAGGTAATATCAAGATTTGGAGAAGATCTAAGTGAACCACAATTGGAGACTCCAAATACTAGGGTAGACCTTGTTAATACAACTCCTATTCTTGATATCTTCAAAGACCTTGTGCTAAATTGTTTTCCTTGGTGTAAGCTCATCTTAACACTAATTCCTATTCTTCTTCCTAATGTGGATTTGCAAGCTCAAACAGAGTGGATAGGATTTGCATATATTGAGAAATGACAAATGGGAACCCTATAAATAAGGATCAAAACCTTAAAAGTAAAAACTTAGTTTTAGCAAATGTTATCAACCTGACCAATGGCATACAAAGAATTCTGCAAAAAATAGTACACATCGGCTCGGCCAATGACACCAACTAAAACAAGATCTCTTGCAAGATGTCATCAGTCCGTCCGATGACCCTAATAAGTGCACACAAAGGGAAAAAGAGGGTCAGATGGGGAGAACTAAAACCTAGGAGGACAAATAGGTTGATATCATGATGATTTGAAGGTGGTAGTATGAAGGATAATGAATCACAGAATCTATCACAGTGCCACGAGACAACCCACCCCAATCTTGGTTATTCCTTTGGACATCTACTCATGGAGATTAATGTGCCAACAAGACCTCGAACAAAAAAGTGTCAGTAAGTGAAAATAAAGTGTATTCAAGCTTTGATATACCATTTTCCTTGATAAGGAAACCGATGTTCACAGGAGTCCCTAGAACATTTCATTAGGGCATGCTAATGTTGTAGTCTACCAGGTTGCTACGGCACTCGCAAGATAGGGATGAATATAGCCATAGTTGTATGATGGTTAATGCACATTGATATTTATTCATTCCATTAACCTACCTTAGATTGTAAGATCATTAAAGACTTTGCGAAAGACAACTATACTTGCACAAATCAACATGCACAATTCAAAAACTTGTGAATACTCATTCATATAGTCAGAGTGCAGCAGATTACTATGGTGAGGAATACATTCAACCCTGAGAGAGAGTCCAAACTTTTACTATTGAACTAAACAAATGAACAAAAAACCACCCTTTCTTCGTACGAGTATGGGATACTTATAGAGTCTACATGACTTTTCAGCTTCTAGGCTCTTCATTTTATCTTCCTACCCAGTCCTTAGGGAACCCATTCCATTTGTCTTTTCTACTTACATGAATGTTTGTAAAATAAAAAATATACATTTGTCACGTGTAAATTATACAAATTACATGCAAATTAGTATTTGCAATCCCCTAATATCACTTTCCCAGACTTAAATAGTTGTCTCGTCCTAAGACAAAAATCTTTGTCAAAGTGCGGTGATCTACAAGCTACTTCTACCCACTAGTTGGTCAGTGCTGAATTTCCTTTACCTGATCTAGAAGCTTTTTTCCTAGTTTCGCAAGAAGTATCATTTATTGGTTTTCACTTCTTGTGCACTACTACTTAACCTCCACTTTGGGATTTCAACTAAGTAGCATACCAAACTACTACCCTTTACGGGTTTTCAATTGGTAGGCATAACTAGATGGCCACCCTTTACAAGTTGTCAACCATCATGGCCCTACTCACATAGACTTTTACCAAAATTGTCCAAAACTGTAAGAGCTCGTGCTATCTTACTGGGAAGGAGGTGGTGGTGGTTGTGTTGTTGGCACCAATTGACTAACTTGCCCTGAGCTCTATCATGACACTGTGGATGTTCTGAGGGTAGACTCATGTTGTTGAGATGGTTGCCTAGTGGAAACTTGTGATATATATTGTGTTTGTTATCTGCTGAATTTGCAATGCCTTTTGTGTTGACAACATCTTGAGAAACTCGAATGGGGGTATATATTGAGGCTCATTGAGCACATTCTTTAGTAACCCCAAAATGTCCACAAGGTTGGCTTTTTAGTTACCCTAGTTGCTTAACCTATCATGTACCATGGTGACAAGTGTGCAATTGTGCCAAACTTTACATGATGCCCTGCACATTGATTTCACCACAACTAAGATTAATGGTTGATACAATGCAACGTTCTAATCAATGGCCTGCACTATTTGTCTAAAGCACTCCACATATCTTTGTGTTTTAATAGCCACATATGTGCTCCTTAGAAATTCTAATTCCCAGACACGTATTTGGTCCATTACATTGTCTTTGTACTAAAGAGACTCACGTTAAGCAATGTTCATCTAGGTTGTTGTCGCACATCATGCCATCATGGTTTGAGCCTTGTCCACATTGGTTGTGCTTTCATTATTATCCTTAATCTCTTCTTGAAATTGTGCCTTACAATCTAGTTGTACTAAATCTACCGCACTTGCACTCCACATATCTATGCGCTTGAATAGCCGCAAACATGCTCCTTGACATTTCTAATTCCCAAACGTGCATTTGGTCCATTACATTGTCTTTGTACTAAAAACACTCATGCTAAACAAAGTTCATATGGGCTACTATTACATTTCCTGCCATCATAACTTGAGCCTTGTCCACATTGGTCATGTATTCATTATTATCCTTAATCGCTTCTTAAAATGGCGCCTTCCAATCTAGGAGTTGTATTGATATCTACCACGCTTGTGTTGCTGCTAAGATGACCTTAAATTCCTCCAATAATTCAAATATGACCTTCTAATATATACCACACTTGCATTGTTTCTGTCACTCTTGCATGTTAAAGCTCCATTTACTCATCCACTTGTTATTCTATTTCATCCATGTGTTTTTCCTTCTATTTAACTCTTCCTCTGTCACTATTTTTCACCATTGATGAGTCTCCATACGTTGTGTCTTTTTTAAATAACTTAAATTCCGAGTCAATGTCGATGCCTCCAACGGGAAAGTACCTATTTCAAATGGTAGAATCTCATACGGAACTGATGCTTTGATTTTGAGGTTGCTTGTGATTAAATGTTTTTGGATTCTCTCTATCCATCTCCATTTTAGGTCAGACACATTGCTGCTGCAAACTTCACATCTATCAAGTCAAACAAGGTCCTCTTGGTTTTCAAATCCCATAATTCTGCATTCCTGCATCAAATTTGTAGCAAGTATAAAGCCTTCCACCCCCTTGTATTCTTTAGCCCTATAGGTCTCCCAACTAATCTTGTTGTGAAAGTCAAGCCCAAGATACTTGTACTCTACCACTACTTCCAGCAGGCTTCCTTTGAAAAGGAAGTTAATTTGTTTCTTTTTTCTCCATAGAAAAAAGATCATGACTTTGTTTTTGTTGGTATTCACTTGCATTCCAACATCTTGGCAAAAGAGCTCTAGAGCCCTCAAGGGTTCTCTCAAACTATGCATTGTTTTTACAATTAGAATAAGATCATCCGCATATAAGAGTAAGTTTACTACATAGTTAGCTAGATGAATGCCCCCTCCACAAACTTTATTTATCCACTCCTCCAGCTTATCAATGTATATCCCAAACAAAATGAACGATTGTAGACATCCTTGCTTGACACCAATGCCGCTCCCAAAGCATCCTGACATTCCTTCACCTATTCTGATTTTGGCCCTGAATTTTTCATAAATTGTATGAACTACCGCTCTATACTCATCTAGAACACTGAGTTCCTCCATCCTGCTCCAAAGTTTGTCTCTAGGTACCATGTCAAAATATTTTTTGAATTCTACAAAGCAACAAAAATCTTCTTCTCTTTGGGTATCCCATAATTTTTCAATCAAGTGCCTAAGAGTGACGTAGTCATCGATAGTGGAATGCTTCGGCCTGAAACCCGCACGTCCTTTTTCTTTTTTTCTCTTTTTCTGCTCAGCTGCTAATTCTGCACTCTATCATGCTTCTGAATAACTTTCCGAGGGGGTTGACCATGATAGTGCAATAGTTAGACAAATTATTGATGTCCCCAGTTTTATAAAGAGGGATAATGACACTAGTCGTTTAGTTTGTCGAGAAGCCTTCTTGGATGATACCATTGAATATGGTTTTGATATGCAGTGTGAGGCCTTCTAAACCCCATCTTAAATATTCTGTTTGCAGCCCATCTCTGTCTTGTGCCTTACTCCCTACTAGTCTTTGTATGCCTTCAATGATATCCTCCATAGAGAAGAGCTCAATTGTTGTATAGATTACAAGAGGGGTGTCTTTATCTGAAACTCACTCATAGAGTAGCGTTGCATATTCTAACCATTAATTATCTTTGATATTGTTCTCTATTTGTTTTCACTTTTGTTGTAGTTCCCTCCAAAAGCCTTTGGGGTTGTGTTTTTCAAGAGATTAGTTTTTTCCTTCTTGTGCTCATAAATTTCTTTTTTAGACCATATGATTCTTTCACAAGCCTTTTTATTTTCTTTGTCCATCCAAAGTTTTCTTAAAGTCCTCTTTGCTGCCTTGCACTCTTCATCATACCACGGATTTTCAAGAAAGCTACTTGCCTTTCCTCTCTTAGGTCTACTTATTTTCCATGCACTTGGTGTGACATATCCCTTTTTCAAAATATTTGAATTCTGAGTTTTTATTTATTTTTAAATCAAATGTGGGAAGACATAAACAATAGTTAATAAACAATATAAGCTTGTCATAGAACATCAATAAAATCTTTATTTATTTTTGGAAGGAACAAATACAACATCAAGATAAAGCATAAATACCAGTTATATTCCCAATAATTCCACAAACCCTTTGTTTCCTGGCAGTACGACAGCTATGGAAGGAGTCTGCAATCCCTGAACCCTGTCTACTGTTGATGTCACAAGCCCAAAAACCCTAGTGTAGATGGTATGCCCTGTATGCACTGGTACAGGAGGGTTGGCAGCCTTAGAAATCTACGACATGCACCCAACAGTGTTAGAATAGCAGTGATAATGATGGCAGGATTGACACCAGCGCTCTAGGATGTGACACCAGCCACTTAAAAGTGGTACGGCTGATACAAAGCCCTAACCTGGGAAAACAACAGGGATTTACAGCAGCTATGGATTGTACAACAAATAATGAAGTCTTGATCTCTCAATAAAAACACACAAAAAGTGGGACGCCAAGCCCTGAGGTGATAAAAACTGAATTTTATTGCTCAAACCCTTGATCACCAAACCCTAAATTCTGTTTATAGCTTATGGCTAATCCAATTTTGATAATATCTTGTTTTCTATGCAATTGCAACCCTTGAATAGAATTGCCTCTATAGATTGGAGGGTTTTCATCCTCTAACCTGTGTGCAATGGAGGGTTTTCGTCATTTGTGTAGAAGTTGAAAAAAATTTGGATTCAATCGTGAATAGAAAAAGTGAATAATGAATCATAATTAATAACAATTGCACCTTTGTCCTTTTAATAAACTCACTTTTTCAATTTCACCCTAACCCTGAAATAATTAGAATTCTTTTTAATTATTCATTTTTTTCCCTCACAATAATAATTACCTTTTGGCCATGTAATTAATATTGTTTTTTGGCCCCACTAAATAATAATAAAGAATAAGTGTCATTTTTCATAATATTAAATAAAGTGACTTTAAGAACAACTTAAATCATTATTATTAAATTATTTCCTTTTTATTAATGTCCATAAGCCTTTGAGAAATAAAATAGGCTTCGGGTCCTCGTCTTAATTAATTCGGAAAAGAGGACATTATAGTCTGCCATTCCCAAAATTTCTTGCCCTCAAATAATTGCAAACTGGGATGCTCAAGTATCTCTTCACCCTCCCATGTAGCGTCTTCTCCTGGTAGATCCTTCCAATGTACTAAATATTATGTGATGACCTTGTTCATCAACTCCTCTCTAAAATTTATGATAGCTTCAAGAAACGAGATTAGCTTACCTTCATCATCCAAGGGAGGCAACTCAACTAAAGGAATGATATGATGCCCCAATGCCTTTTTGAGGCATAAAATGTGAAACACATTATGTATCTTGTTGTGCTCTAGCAACTCAAGCTCCTAGGTAACCTCCCCAATCCTTTGCTTAATCATGTATGGACCATAAAAGCGAGGCCGGAGTTTTTCTGCTCCACTATGCTTGAAAGACTATTATGGTTGTAACTCAAAAAAACCATGTCTCCAACCTCAAAAGATCTCTCAATGTAGTGTTAGTTTGCATAAAACTTCTGTTGATTCTGTGCATGATGAAGATTTTACTTGAGTATCCCAAATATATCTTAGCTTTGTGCAACCAAGTCTCTAGCTCCTAGCACTCTACGATCAAAAATAACCAAATCCATGAAAGAAATAGCATCATAACTATACAAGGCTCTGAAAGGAGTCATACCAACAAACATATGATATATGGTGTTGTAACAATGCTCTCCCATGTAAAGCCATTTGACCCAAGTTAGTTGTTGCCTTATTACATAATTCCTCAAATAACCCTCAATCCATTTATTCACAATCTTTGAGGGTGGCAACTGAAGGTTGGAGTCAGTTTGGTCCTTGTTAAATGAAAGAGCTCTTGTCAAAACAAACTAAGCAACCAATTGTCCCTATCACTCACAATGTTCTAAGGCAATCCATGTAGCTTGAAAACCTCTTTGAAAAACAAATCAGCCACTTGTGGTGCCTTAAAACAGATGGAACAACAAAAAAGTGATCATATTTGGTAAGCCTATCAACTACCACATAGATATAGCGCTTACCTTTAACTTTGGGAAGGCCTGTAATAAAATCCATTGAAATACTCCCCCACTTTTGCTTCGGAATGGGTAAGGGTTGCAACAAACCAGCTGAGAAAATATGCTTTGCTTTGTTCTATTAGCAGGTAATACACTCCCTGATGTATTGGAAGACCTCTCCCTTGAGTCCTCTCTAGAAAAACCTATCCCTTATCTGCTTGTAAGTCTTGAAATACCCTGGGTGACCAGCCAAATGTGTATCATGGACAGCCCTCAAGACTTTCCTCTTTACTTTTGATTCAGGGACTAGATAAATTCAATCCTTGTAGAGGATGAGGTCATCAATCACTTTGTCCCTATCACTCTGTACTTTGCCTTCAAGGACATCATTAGTGAAAGCACTCTTTGCATATTCTACCATTAGTATGACCTTCCAATCAGTAGAGATTTCAGACATAGAGCATAAAAATGGCTTTCTAGACAAAGCATCAGCTACAACATTATTTTTCCCTTTAACATATTGTTGACGCTGTAGATTGCACCCTTGAGAGAACGTTGGGCTTCTCTCTTCCACGCGGCACAATGGAAACTCCTCTCTTGCCTGTGGGTCTGGCAAAACTGAAGGGAGAGTCTCTAGATAAGGGCTAGCTCCCTCTGATGCATCTCTAAGTTATTCCAGTAATATTGCTAATACATATTATATATAATGGGGGGGTTGAAAAGAGAGAGATTACTGAAAAACAGAACCTAACCTAAGCTGGTGATGCACCAAACAAGTTTGATCTACTCATACTCACACTTTGAACCATAAGAACACATACACTTTATCTGATGAAAGGGCCAGACTGAATGAAGCTTAACATGGAGGCTTTAATGGAAACACACAGAAAATGAACTTACCACAGGCGCTGTAGGAAAAGCACACTATCTGGTAACCTTCTTTTGCCTTCTGCGCTCCAAATACAGCTCTTCTTGTTACCTGCAAGAATGACACTTTGTCTATACCAGGCGTGTTGGTATCAAGCTTGTGAGAGTATCAAGAAAGAAATGACTGAACGCAAGGTTAACACTCAGAGACACTCAGAGATATATCCAACCAAAATAGAGATAAAAATGCGTATTCTATTGATTCCAGGTGAAAGTTGGCAGGGCTTCGCCTTACAACAATGAGAGATGCCTTCTCAAAATGAGAGATTACAATATATATAGAGAAAGAGGAAGCGAACGGCGCCCCTTTTGGAAAAGACTTTGGCGCCCTTTTTTAAGTGGCCCATGTGCGTTGAGAGCATTGGGAAGAGGAAGCCACTTGAAAGAGAATGTTGTGTCGGCTCCAGTTTTGACTTTAGGCATTTAAAATATATTAAACGCCATATGTGAAATCACGGGCCACGTCGTTTGTCTGCAAACAAGACCGCTCCTTCAAGACATTCACGTGGTTTGTTTGCTCATTTAATGCAAAATGAGCAAAAAACAGGCTACGTCGTTCACTGTTCGTGCTCCTTGATGACCACTTGACGGAGACTATTTCAACTGTAGGAATAACTCGCCTCCCCTTTGCCACCTAGGCTGTTTTGTCCATACTCATAATTTTGTCTCTTCCTGGCTTTGTTTTTTCTTGGAATTTGAGCTCTCGGGGCTATCTTATCGTCCTTTGTTGGCTCCTTGGGCTCTTTCATCAGCGAGTCGCTGAGTTCATTCTTAACTTTTGTCTTTTCCCAGCATTGTCCTCTCCTGGCTTTGTCTTTTGTCATCTCTTTTGTCTTTTACTAGTCCTTTTTGGCTCCTTCCTCAGCGGTCTCTTCCCTTTAGCCTTAACCCCGTTGAATTTTCTCAGGTTTGCGCTCAAGCATTTGAAGATCAACAGCTATTCCGTTGCCCTGAATTTGACGTCTGCGGGGACGTCATTTGACGTCCGAATTCCAACGGCTAGTTCATGATGCTCAATTTGACGCTTGTGGGCCCGTCACCCCTTTGAATTCCTTCGGTTTTTTCCTTTCCTTCGGCTTTTTCTTTTGGTCGGGCTTTTGTCCTTGAAACCTCCCAAAGGGAAGGTGTCCCTTCAGGCCTTGAGAAAGGTCCCTTTTGCAGTCACCGAGAGACCCTCGCAAGGGCACCTACCCTTCGGGGTCCTTCAGGCTTCTTGGTCCTCAAATCCTTTGGACATTTTGTCCGAAGGAAATCTTCATGTTTTCCGCTTGTTTTCTGTCGGCTTTCCCTTCGGTCGGGCTTCCCTTTCGGGCGATTTTCTTCGGACAAAAGTCCGAAGGAATTCGCTTTGTTCACTTTGCCGTGGGAAATTTTTTGAAAGAATTCCTTGTTTGTTCTTTACCTTGGGAATTTCTTCGGACAGAATGTCTGAAGGAATTGCCGACATAAAACAAGCGGAAAACATGAAGATTTCCTTCGGACATTTTGTCCGAAGAAATTCAGCCTTTGCCTTTTTTTCCATCTTTGCCTTGGTCTTTCTTCTGAATGGCAAGTCCCTTTTGTCCCTTTTGACCAGCTGCCCTCCACAAGGGCTGTTTGGTCTCCAAAATTGCCTTTCGGAAAGGTTGCAAAGGCCCTTTTTGTTGCCTGAGTGCCCCTCGCAAGGGCTGCTACCCTTCGGGCTTTTGAAAATGATCTTTTGGCCCTTCCGACTTGAGCTAATTTCTTGAACCAACTACTTTGAACCAAACCGACTGAACCACCCGATTGAACCAACTGTTTGAACCAACCATGATTCCAAGTTCACGTTCAAAGTTCTTGGAAAGATCATGCCATTAAATCCTGACGTCGAACCACTGAACTGGTTCCTCCTTTTGCCAAAAGACTTGTGCAAACCAAATTTGAACTGGCTCAGAACGACAGCGGAAGAAGGAGACCGATTTTGGCCTGCAGGGCCAGAATGGTCAACGCATACTCTATGTCAAAATCATAAACTTGGATTTTACTCACCCACTTTTGTTGCCTATCATTCAAGTCCTTTTGGTTGAGAAAAAACTTCAAACTATTGTGATTTGTCTTGGTCACAAATCTGCCACAAACCAAATATTGCTTGAATTTTGTTAATGCATGCACAATAGCCAACATTTGTCATAAATAGAGAATCCATGTTATGTATCCTTGAGTTTTCGACTCTCAAAGGCAATAGGATGCCCATTTTGCATCAAAACAGCCCCTATTCATTTACTGTTGACGCTGTGGATTGCACCCTTGACAGGAGGCTGAGCTCCTATCTTCCACGCGGCACAATGGAAACTCCTCTCTTGCCTGTGGGCCTAGCAAAACTGAGGGGAGGGTTTCTAGATAAGGGCTAGCTCCCTTTGATGCATCTCTGATTTATTCCAATACATTTGCTAATATATATATAATGGGGGGCGGTTTGAAAAAAGAGAAAGATACTAAAACAGAACCTAAACTAAGAGGGTGATGCACCAAAAAAAAGTTCGATCTACTTAGCTTGAGCATACACTTTCCACCAAGAACAAGCTGATGTACACTTATTTGATATGAGAAATTCTCCTGCATCAGTGAGCTAGGGGTCCTCTGGAGATACAGGGAAGAAGAACTACCAGAAGTGTTCTAAGACACACTATGGCAGGTTGTTCACATGCGCCTATACTCTGTTGTAGACACTTTTGGATAACTTGCAAAAGAAGAACTCACAATACAATAGACATGCTAGAATCATTATGTGAAAGCATAAGGGAAAATGACTTAACACAAGACAAAGCCATAGACATATGCAAAAGTGCAAGCTCAAATGGAGGCAAAAATGCTTATTTTTTATTCAAGGTAAATTTCGGCAAGGCTCCGCCTTACAAGCTGGGAGAGATCTCCTTACAAGCTGAGAGAGATATCCTTTTTCAAAATTACTTGGCTGAGAGAGATCTCCTTACAAGCTGAGAGAGATATCTCTTTTGTCTCTTCCTGGCTTTGTCTTATTTGGCTCCTTCGGGTTCGTGCCTTTCATTTAAATACCAACGGTTACTTCATGGTCATAAAATTGACGTCTGCGCGCTCGTCGCCATTTGAAAGCCAACGGCTATTCTATTGTCCTGAACTTGATGTCTACGGGGACATCATCGGACATCTGGATTCTAACGGCTAGTCCATGATGCTCAACTTTGACGTCCGCGGGCCCGTCACCCCTTGGTCATTTCCTTCGGCTTTTGTCTTTGGAACCTCCCGAAGGGAAGGTGTCCCTTCGGGCCTTGAGAAAGGTCCTCCTTTTGGCAGCCGAGAGTCCCCCACAAGGGCACCTGCCATTCGGGGTCCTTCGGTGGCCTTGCTCTTCAAATCCTTCGGACAAAATGTCCGAAGGAATTCCTTCAGACAAAATGTCTGGAGGAAATCTTTCCTTTGTCTTTCCGCTTACCGCTTTTTGTCGGGCTTTTCTATCAGGTAAATTCCTTCGGACCTTTTGTCCGAAAGAATTCGCTTTGCTCACTTTGCCGCGGGGACTTTTCCGAAAGAATTCCTTGCTCTTTACCTTGTGAATTTCTTCGGACAAAATGTCCAAAGGAATTCCTTCGGGCATTTTGCCCGAAGAAATTCAACCTTTGCCTTAGCATTTCCGAAGGAAAATCACCCTTTTGATTTCTCCACAAGGGTACTTTTGGGTCTGAGACTGCCCTCCGCAAGGGCACTTGTCCTTCGGGCTTTGGAAGACCCCCTTTGAACCTTCCGACCTGAACCAACTCGTTGAACCAACAATGGTTCAAAGTTCAAGTTCAAAGTTCTTGGAAAGGTCATGCTATTGGACTCCGACGTCGAACCACTGAACTGGTTCCTCCTTTTGCCGAAAGACTTGTGCAAATCAAATTTGAACTAGCTCATAATAGCAGGGGAAGAAGGACACTGATTTTGGCCTGCAGGGCCAAAATGGCGATTCTCAGGGGAAGCATGCCTGCTATGCTTAGAAACCAATAGCCTCAAAGTCCATTGGGCACGGAGTCGAGATGCAGCTTTGAAAAAGTTAGCAACAACCATGTGATATCCAAGAATCAATCACGAAAGTTTTACCCCCAAAAGGAAACGAAAACACACACAAGACTAAGAAAACTACTAACATGTGCAGAAGCACTTAGGGAAAATAGGGAAAAACAAGGAAAATATATACATGATGGGAGAAGAGCTCAGTTATAATGATTAAGATGTATCCCATTTACTGGGATATACAGTCCACCATCCAACTTAGAGAGTTGGAACGCATTGTGATGTTTGCACTGAGTGATGACGTATGGACCACTCCATAGGGCATCGAACTTCGCGTGCTTTCCAGACTTAGCTGGGTCCGCATCCCATTTCAAGATGATGTCTTCTTCAGAGAAACCTTTTGATGAAGATCTCTTGTCGAAGTATCTCTTCGTCTGCTATTGGCAGCTGGTCATAGAAGCCATAGCCTGGTCCCTTGTCTCTTGAAGCTCCATCAGCTCGCATAGCCTAACCTCCATGATGTTGCCTTCTTCTAACTGCAGCTGGTGAGCAAGGTCCAACGCTGACAACTCAAGTGAAATAGGAAGCCTAGCTTCCCTTCCATACACGAGCGTGTATGGTGAATTACCAATTGCTCTCTTTGGAGTGACCCTATCTGCCCACAGGGCTGTTTTCAATTTGGCATGCCAAGTCCTCTGATTCTCCTCCATTGTCCTCTTGATAATCCTGATCAGATTCTTATTGGTGGACTCAGCCAGCGCATTCCCCTGTGGGTAGTAGTTGGATGAAGTGCTAAGATAGATACCATATCTCAACACCCATTCATTCGTTTTAGTTCCCAGAAAAGCTAAAGCATTATCTGAGATGATGGTAGCTGGAACCCCAAACCTTGCCACCAAGTCCTCATAAAAATCCAGTTCTGCACTTTCGTTGGCTTCCTTCAAAGCAACAGCCTCTACCCATCTTGTGAAGTAGTCTGTAGCGGTCGGAACCCACTTGTGTCCAGCATTGGAGGGAAGGTTAATCATCCCGTTGACGCAGTGGATTGCACCCTGGGCAGGAGGCTGGACTCCTGCCTTCCACACGTCAAAATGGAAACTCCCTTCTCGCCTGTGGGAGTGGCGAAGCTGAAGGGGAGAGTCTCTAGATAAGGGCTAGCTCCCTTTGATGCATCTGAGTTATTCCAGTAAGTGCTAATACATAGATGAAAAGGGAGAAAGATTGCAGGAAAACAAAACCTACTCTAAGAGGGTGATACACCAAAGTAACTTCGACCTATTCACACTCACACTCTGAACCAGAAGACACATACATACACTTTAACTGGTAAAAGGACCAGACTGCAGGAAGCTTAACAGGGAGGCTTTAATGGAACACACAGAAGCAGGGACTCGCCATAGGTGCTGTAGAAAAAAACACACTGTATAGTAACTTCCTTCTGTCTCTACGCTCCAAGTTCAGCTCTTCTTGTCACCTACAAGAATGGCGCCTTATAGATACCAAGTGCGTTGGCGTCAACCCTGTGAAAGCATTAGGAAGCAATGACTAAACACAAGACTAACACTCGACACACAGAGATATCTAACCAGAATAGAGGTAAAAATGCGTTTTTAATTGATTCCAGGTGAAAATTTGCCAAGGCTTCGCCTTACAAATGTGAAAGATCCCTTTCTCGACTGAGAAGTCTCTAATATATAAAGGAAGAAAAGAGGCATTTTGGCGCCCTTTTTACAAATGACCCATGTGCATTCCGATCATTGGGAAGAGCAAGCCACTTAAACATCATATGAGAAATTATGGACCACATCGTTTATCTGCTAACAAGACCGTTCCTTCAAGGCGATTACGCGGCTTGTCTGCCCATTAATGCAAACTGAAGAAAATGGGTCGTGTCGTTAACCGTTTGCGCTTCCTAATGATCAATTCGCAAACACTGTATCACCTGCTGGAGTAACTTTTTGAGTCGACACCTTCCTTCGCCACTTGGACTACTTTGTCCGTTTCTGCACTTGGTCTTTCTTCTGACCTTAAGCCTTTGAATTCCTTTGAGTTCGCGCTTAATTTTGCGAAGATCAACAACTACTTCATTTCCACAAATTTTCCGTCCTCGTGTCCATCGTCCTTAACAATTTGTTCGTGTCTTTCCCGCTTGCCTTGGCTATTTTTTGTTGATTTCAATAAGTGACATGTGGCGTGTTTCGCTGCTGGAATAGGCAGGACACGTGGTAGCATCCGCTGAGTTTATAGAAGCTTCAAACACCTTTTGAGAGTCCTGCGGAAGAGGACACAAGGCAGCTTCCGCTCTCCTTAGCAGTTCGTTCACGGCCCACCACAGTTCTCGCGGGACAAAAAGGGAGAGACTGCAGGTGTTGACACTTGTCGGCTTCCGCCGAACTTTGCAGGGGACACGTGGCGCGTTCCGCTTCTTTTAAAGAAAACATGTCAAAGCCTTTCGCGGTTGCCACTTGGCGCCTTCTGCACTCTGACTATTTTCTTGGCGGGTCGCTGGCATTTAAAAATCAAACGGCTATTCCCCTGCTGAAAAAATGACGTTCGCGGGCCCGTCGCTGTTTGGAAACCAACGGCTAGAGTATCTCCTTGAAGTTGACGGCTTCGGAGACGTCACCGTACTTGGCAAAATTCCTTCGGGCCTTTTCCTCTGATTCGGCCTTTTGTTTCGAACCCTCCCGAAGGGGAAGTATCCCTTTGGCTTTGGAAAAATGCCCTTCATTCGGCAACCGAGAGTCCCCCGCAAGGGCACCTGCCTTTCGGGGTCCTTCGGCGGCCTTTGTCTTTTTGGCTTTTCTCCGCGGACTTTTCCCCACGGACATTTTCCCGCGGACAAAAAGTCCGCAAGAATTTCCTTGTTCTCCTTGCCTTCGGATCCCAAATTTCTTTAGACTTTTTGTCTGAAGGAATTCCTTTGGACAAAAAGTCCGAAAGAATTTGTTCCCTGCCTTAGTCTTTATTTTGCTTTTTTGCAACTGCCCTTTGAAAAGTGCCCTTCGAGATTCTTGAAATCGACCCTTCCAAAGGGTGTTGTTGCCGACCAAGTGCCCTTCACAAGGGCACTTGTCCTTCGGGAGGCTCGCTTGAACTTTTTGATTGAACCACTCCTTTGAACCAACCGTTGAACCATTTGATTGAACTGGTTCAATGGTTCAAACGGTTGTTGAACCAAGGCATCGAACCGAATGTTTGAACCAAAACAGTTGAACCAAGACTTGAACCAAGTCGATGAACCTCGCCGTTGAACTTTGCCGATGAACTTTGCAGTTGAACCAAGCCTTGAACCAAGCCGACTGAACCAAGCCGTTGAACCGACTGAGTGAACCGAGTGATTGAACCATCTGATTGAATCGAAGCATTGAACTAAAGCGTTGAACCGGTTCAATGGTTCAACGGTTCAAAGATGTTAATTCTTGGAAGGATCATGTCGTTGAACTTTGACGTTGAACCACTTTTCCAACCTTAAGGAAAAAGTGTCTTTGAACCATTTTAGCTCTCTTTCCTTATGAATTTCTTCAGACAAGAGTTTGGAGAAGATTTGTAAAACCTTGCACTCTTTGACTAGTTCTTCATGTGCCGAAAGACTCGCCTGCAGAGTCCGTAGAAATCTTCTTTGCAGAATCCACATAAACTTCACCTGAAAAGTCCATAGAAATCTCACCTGTAGAGTCCATAGAAAACCTGCAGAGTCGGTAGAAAATCCCAGACTTGTGCAAAATCAAAAAATGAATTGGCCTAGAACAGCAGGGAAAGAAGGGGACCGATTTTTGGCCTATTGGACCAAAAATGGTCAACAAATTGGCGACTCCCAGGGGAAGCATGCCTGCTATGCTGAGAGACCAGTTGCCTTGAAGTCCATTGGGCACAGAGTCAAAATATAACTTAAAAGATCAGCAATAGCCCCGATAGATTCAAGAACCAAACACAAAGATTTACCCCAAAAGGAAACGAAAACACACACAAAACTAAGAAAACTACTAACATGTGCAAAAGGCACTTAGGAAAAACAGAAGAAAAGCAAGGGAAATATATACATGATGAAAAAGGGGCTCAGTGGTAATGCTTAAGATGTATCCCATTAACTGGGATATATAGGTCTTCACCATCCAACCTGGAGAGTTGGAATGCATTATGCTTCTTGCATTGAGTGATTACGTATGGGCCACTCCATGGGGCGTCGAACTTCGCGTGCTTTTCAGGCTTAGCTCGGTCCTCATCCCATTTCAAGACAATGTCTCCTTCAGAGAAACCTTTTGATGAAGATTTCTTGTCGAAGTGTCTCTTCGTTTGTTGTTGGCGGCTGGTCATAGAAGCCATAGCCTGGTCCCTTGTCTCTTGGAGCTCCATCAGCTCGCATAGCCTAACCTCCATGCTATTTCCTTCTTCTAATTGCAGCTAGCGAGCGAGGTCCAAGGCAGGTAACTCAAGTGAAATGGGGAGCCTAGCTTCCCTTCCATAGACGAGCGTGTACGGCAAGTTACCAATTGCCCTCTTCGGGGTGACCCTATCTGCCCACAGGGCTGTTTTCAACTTGGCATGCCAAGTCCTCTGATTCTCCTCCATGGTTCGCTTGATGATCCTGATCGGGTTCTTATTTGTAGATTCAACCAGCCCATTCCCCTGTGGGTAGTAATTGGATGAAGTGCTGAGATAGATACCATATCTCAACGCCCATTCACTTATTTTAGTTCCCAAAAAAGCTAACGCATTATCTGAGATTATGGTTGCTGGAACCCCGAACCTTGCCACCAGGTCCTCATAAAAATCCAAGACTGCACTTTCATTGGCCTCCTTCAGAGCAACAGCCTCTACCCATCTTGTGAAGTAATCCGTGGCGGTCAGGGCCCACTTGTGTCCAGCACTGGAGGGAGGATTAATCATCCCTATGAAGTCAAGGCCCCATTGCATGAACGGTTGCTCTACCTGAATAGGCCGTAAAGGCATGGCAGCGAACCATTGCTTCCCATCAAAAAACGCGCACTTTTGGCACTTTCATACCCAAACATGGGTGTCCCTGAAAAGAGTAGGCCAAAAATAACCAGATCTCATTATTCTTGTTGTTGTAGCCTTAGGAGCAAAATTACCGGCGACTGGCCCATCATGGAATTCAGACAGCACCCTGTCGGCCTGATTGAGTCCAAGCATCTTAAAAAGACTCCTGAGAGCTCCCTTCTGAACAACACTCCATCAATCAGGGCATAAGGGAGACACTGGAGTCTGAAATACCTTCTCTTGGTCTTGTCAAGTGAGTGCGGGCACTCACCAGTGAGAAGAAAATGCCTCACGTCTGATGTTCAATCTTTCATGACAGCTGTTTCTTCTGATGTAACTACATCATGGATTAGCGACTGTCCTCTTTTTGCTGCTTAAAGTCTGCAGCAAGGTGCTCACACAGGCCTCTCCCTCTTACCAGTTTGGTGATCTTGATATCCACATCATATTCCATCACCTTAGTGATCCACCCTGCTCTCTTTTCATTCAAGTCTCGGTTGATCAAGAAATCCTTGATGCCGAGATGTGGAACCATGAGGTGGATTCTGCTATTGGACAACATATGCCTGAATTTCTTCAGACTCCGTATGACCGCCAGGACTTGCTTTTCCACATATGTATATCTGACCTCAAAACCCTCTAGGCCTTGGCTAAAAAACGCAATTGGTTGCTCAAGGTTATCATCACTTGCTTGGGTAAGCATGGCGGAGATTATCTCTTCATTGCCAAAGGTGTAGAGGTTGAAAACTTTGGTGAAGTTAGGGCTGATCAAAGTAGGAGCCCGGGCTATGGCCTGCTTGATTTCTTCAAAACTTTTCTTTCTTTGTGCTGTCCATGTAAACTCTTCACCTTTCCTCAGCATAGAGGTCAATGGCTTGACCACCTCCGCAAAATTCAGGATAAATCTCTCGATGAAATTTATCTTGCCGAAGAAGCTTTGCAGGCCTTTCTTGTGCTTAGGCAAGGACAGCTCCAGGATGGAGCGAACTCTCTCTGGATCAATAGTCAAGCCTTCCGAAGAAACAATGTGACCAAGGAGCTTCCCCTCGTGGACAGCGAACATGCATTTCCTCGGATTGAGAGAGATACTGAACTCTCTACACCTCTCAAAGATTTGTCTGAAGTGTTTCATGTGTTAGCTCGCTTCCTTGAAGAAAACTGTCACATCATCGAGATATACCAGCACAGTGTTATTTATCAAACCTTGAAAGGCCATGTCCATAGCTCGTTGGAAGGTGGCACCAGCATTAGACAATCCGAAAGGCATTTTTTTGTAAGCAAACGTCCCCCATTTGGTAGTGAAGGCTATCTTGTGCTGGTCACAGTCTTGCACCAAAATCTGGTTGTATCCTGAATACCCATCCAAGAGGGAGAAATGCTCGCTCCCTGTCACCATTTGAAGGAACTGCTCCATGCTTGTGAGAGGATAATGGTCTTTCAAAGAGACTCTGTTGAGGTCTCTGAAATCAACGCACAATCTGATCTCCCCATTCTTTTTCCGGACAGGAACAAGATTGGCCAGCCAAGAAGAGTGTTTGATTGGAAATATTATCCTGGACTCAATCAACTTGGTGAGCTCCTTCCGCATGAGAGGCTCAATTATTGGGTTGACAGGGCTCTGCTTCTGCTTGATTGGCTTGGCGCCTTCTTCCAGCTCAATGGTATGCTGGGCCAAACTTGGGTCAAAACCCTTCAAATCACTATACTCCCAAGCGAAGATATCGGCAAATTCTTGGCACAACAAGATGAAGGCATGTCTTTCACGGTCCGTGCACACTTTCCCAAGTGCAAGTAGCTTATCCTTAAATATTTCCACCTTCTCATGGTGCTCCTCCTTCGTTGCAATGCATGCCTTGTCGCTTTTCAATTGGTCATCTCCATTGAAGATACTCTCTAGAGTGACCAAACCTTTGGGGAGCTTATTGTTCTTAAGCTGAACAATTTGGCCGCCATATTGCTGTTGCAGCTTAACTTGGTTTTTTGTAGCAAACTCAACTTCTTGCAAGAAGAGTGCTATTTGCTGATCGTTGTTGAAGACATGCCAGTTGGTGATGTTGTCAGGTACAGAGGGCCGGATCACTACTTTCAAGTGGCGTGAGCTATGGTCTCGGCCTATCTCCTGAGGGATATCGAACTGGGCACCAACTGCTGCCAGCGTATCTGCTTGTTTGTTCTGCTCTCTAGGAATGGAGGTAATATTGAAAGCAAATAAATTTTCCACTAAGTCCCATACCCTATGTTTGTAGGACTTCAGTAAAGAATTCTTTGTCAAATTCTGGCCTCTTACCTGATTAACAATCAACTCACTATCACCAAAGACTTGCAGCTCTTTGACTTCTCTTTTCCTCACCCACTCCAAACCGTGGATGAGGGATTCATATTCCGCAACATTGCATGTGCAGCAAAATTGGAACCAAAAAGCTGAAAAGTACCTCTCCTTTGAAGGAGAAACCATCACCGCTCCACCACCAGCTCCCAACTTACTTCTTGAACCATCAAAGAATAGCGGCCATAGCCCTGAGCTTTCTTGGCTCGCTTTCATCAGATTTGGTACAAAAGTACCCTCTTCATGCATGCAATGAATTCCAAGGCCCGCCTCCTCTATGAATTTGTAAGGATCATACTCGAAGTTGTCACTTCCCCATTCATCTAAGAGCAGGTCTGCAACTCCTTCAAGGGCAGAGGATGGAGATTGGTCTACTTGGAACTCTTCTTGGTCAATGATGGTGTAGCTGACATTGCTGCCTTGAGCGAGTATGGTTCCAGATGATTTCTGTGGAGTGGCTCGGATTCAATCTTAACTTTAGTCCCATACTTGGTTCTAAAAACCTGATAAGACCAATTCGTTGCTAAGTAGCCGCCTATCTTGGATGTAAAATCCCTGGATAAGCAGATGGCAAAGTAAGGAGGGACATCTGCCACTACCACATCATAAGGAACTGAGAAGGTTGGGCAAGCGTGCAACGTCAAGCTCAAACCTTTCACCATCCCAATTGTCTTTGTTGGTGTTCCATCTAGCTGCAGGACTCCCTTGGTCATTTCTTCGTATTTCAGGCCCAGCTTGTCGGCTATGCATTTGGGCATTACCAAGGTGCTTGCTCCACTGTCAATAATGCAATTGTGCACCAAGAAATCTCCTATGACCAAGGACATAAAAAAAGGGAACCTTTTCTTCTTTCCTGACCTGACCTAAGGCGGAAGGCTGTCCATTCATCATCAAAACATTATCGACTTTTGCTGGGACAGCATATTCATCTAGCTCATGCAATTCTTTTTGCAGCATGTCCTTTTGCCCTGGTATTGACAGTGAATCCCACAAGGAGATGTTCATGTGCAACTTCTTCATCTGGTCAACCACATTGACTCGAGGGTTGCCTTCAAATTTTCTTTGGAATTATTCACAGCGTAAGGTGCAGGCCGAGGAACTAAAGGTACAACCGGCGGTTTGAAACTTGGGACCTTTTGATTTACATGCGATGAAGAAGGTATTGCTAACGCTTGGGCAGCACCCTGAGCTTCTTCCATTGCTCTCCTTTTGAATCTTGTGTTGGCTGCGACACGGTCGGCGTGATTGTCCGTAGCACCCACGTAATTGACTGAATAGAATTCCCTTTCTAGATGATTCATGAGAGTAGAATCAGGCTGGGTTTGACTGCTACTCATGTTGGGTTGCATTGGAGCCTCAAAACCTTGGGAATGGATGGCTGCCTGATTGCCCTGTACATTTGGGTAATAACCTGTCATTTCATTTGCATAAACAGCCTACTCTTGACCATATCCCATGGTTGAACAACTTGGCTGTTCTTGCACCAGATTGTTTTGAACGGGCACCATAACCTTGGATGATGAAGGGGCGCCTAGATTGTAGCCTTGAAAGGGTCTGGTTTGTGTAAGCTAACCCTGTCCTTCATTGTAATTTTGAAAGGGGGTCTATTTGCTTGACCATACTGCTGGTATCCTTGGTTTGGTCAGTTGCTTTGAGCTTGCTGCCTCTTAATAGCCACTAGTTCATTTGTCATATTTTGCAACAGACTCTTGACTTCATGAAGTTCATTAGGTGGAGCAGCAGCTGGCTTTTTTATGCTAGGCAGAAGAGCTAAGGTGGGAGCAGCGGTTTGGATTGGAGGTAGCATTTCAAGGAAAAGTGGCATATGGGGTCTAAGAGCTATCTTCCCAGCCTGTACTAAGCAATTTTCAGCTGCTATAGCTATGTCATAGGCGGCAGGCAGCGCATGTCCTCCCATGGACTGTATCATAACAGCGATATCGTTGTTCAATGCTCTTAAGTAATACAGAGAAGCATAGCTAGGAGTCGGTCTTACCAGAATGGGGATTCTATCCCATGTCTTCTGAAACCAAGTGTTGAAATCCTGCATGTATTCGTGTGGGGCTTTTTTCATAGTAGTCAGCTGCTCGGCAAGTGAGAGGTGGTCGCTCTTTTCTCCAAAACGGTTCGTCAAGTGAGTGCCCAATTCATTCCAAGAACCGATTGAATTTATGGTCAAAGTCCCATACCAGTCCAGAGCTTTGCCCTTGAAGGACAAAGCCAGCAATCTGGTTGCAATATTATCCTCAGTAACATTGTGAATATTGCAGAGGTTAGCAATATTTTTGATGTGTTCAATAACTGTAATGCGCCCCTCTCCATCAAAGGAAGGCACACTTTTGAGGATTGCTCCTGGAATTGGGTCATAACGCGAGAGATTCAAAGGACTTTGACCACGGAAAGTCACAAAGGGTAATGCCATAGCTATGACGGGATGTAACCACAGCTTTCTTGCGTAGATGTTCTTTATAGTAGGTTTGGGAAAGTGGTTTGCTGAATAAGGATGGGTCCTCTCAAACCTCAGTCACTTTGCTGAGTTTAAAGTCAATTCAATGAATTCGAAAGGGACACCCTTAGCAGCAGACCATGTGGTGCTTTTAGGCATAGGAGGTCAGACTGGTCTTTGATTAGAAAACTGAAGCTCTTACCAGTGGAGTCACCAGATGCTGAAAATAGTTGATTTGCTGTAACAGGACTAGCATCAATCCTGGAACTTTACTGAGTGTAAAAACCGAGTCCCATCGGGCGTGCCAAAAACTATTGACGCAATGGATTTCACCTTAGGCAGGGGGCTGGACTCCTGCCTTCCGCACATCAAAATGGAAACTCCCCTCGCCTGTGGGACTGGCGACGCTGGAGGGGAGAGTCTCTAGATAAGGGCTAGCTCCCTTTGATGCATTTGAGTTATTCCAGTAAGTGCTAATACATACATATATATATATATATATATATATATAATGGGGGGATGAAAAGGGAGAAGGATTGCAGGAAAACAAAACCTACTCTAAGAGGGTGATACACCAAAATAACTTCGACCTATTCACACTCACACTCAAAACCAAAAGACACATACATACACTTTAACTGGTAAAAGGACCAAACTGCAGGAAGCTTAATAGGGAAGCTTTAATGGAACACACAGAAGCAGGTACTCGCCATAGGTGCTGTAGAAAAAAACACACTGTATAGTAACTTCTTTCTGTCTCTACGCTCCAGGTTCAGTTCTTCTTGTCACCTGCAAGAATGGTGCCTTATAGATACCAGGTGCGTTGACGTCAACCCTGTATTAAGAAGCAATGACTAAACACAAGACTAACACTCAGACACACATAGATATCTAACCAAAATAGAGGTAAAAATGCATTTTTTATTGATTCCAGGTGAAAATTTGCCAGGGCTTCGCCTTACAAATGTGAAAGATCCCTTTCTCGAATGAGAAGTCTCTAATATATAGAGGAAGAAAAGAGGCCTTTTGGCGCCCTTTTTACAAATGACCCATGTGTGTTCCGATCATTGGGAAGAGCAAGCCGCTTAAACATCATATGAGAAATTATGGACCACGCCGTTTGTCTGCTAACAAGACCACTCCTTCAATGCGATTAGGCGGCTTGTCTGCCCATTAATGCAAAATGAAGAAAACGGATCGCATCGTTAGCCATTTGCGCCTCCTAATGATCAATTCGCAAACACTGTATCACCTGCTAGAGTAACTTCTTGAGTCGACACCTTCCTTCGCCACTTGGACTGCTTTGTCCGTTTTTGCACTTGGTCTTTCTTCTGACCTTAAGCCTTTGAATTCCTTCGGGTTCGCGCTTAATTTTGCGAAGGTCAATAGCTACTTCATTTCCACAAATTTTGCGTCCTCGTGTCTGTCGTCCTTCTTAACAATTTGTTCGTGTCTTTCCTGCTTGCCTTGGCTTTTTTTTGCTGATTTCAATAAGTGACACGTAGCGTGTTCCGCTGCTAAAACAGGCAGGACACGTGGCAGCATCAGCTGAGTTTATAGAAGCTTCAAACACCTTTTGAGAGTCCTGCAGAAGAGGACACATGGCGGCTTCCGCTCTCCTTAGCAGTTCGTCTAGGGCCCACCACAGTTCTCGTAGGACAAAAAAGGAGAGACTGCGGGTGTTGACACTTGTCGGCTTTCGCCGAGCTTTGCAGGGGGCACGTGGCACGTTTCGCTTCTTTTAGAGAAAACATGTCAAAGCCTTCCGCGGTTGCCACTTGGCGCCTTCCGCGCTCTGGCTATTTTCTTGGCGGGTCGCTGGCATTTAAAAATCAAACGGCTATTCCCCTACTGAAAAATGCCGTTCGCGGGCCCGTCGCTGTTTGGAAACCAACGGCTAGTCTATCTCCTTGAAGTTGACGGCTTCGGAGACGTCACCTTCCTTGGAAAAATTCCTTCGGGCCTTTCCCTCTGATTCGGCCTTTTGTTTCGGACCCTCCCGAAGGGGAAGTATCCCTTCGGCTTTGGAAAAATGCCCTTCGTTCGGCAACCGAGAGTCCCCCGCAAGGGCACCTGCCCTTCAGGGTCCTTCGGCGGCCTTTGTCTTTTCGGCTTTTCTTCGCGGACTTTTCCTTGCGGACATTTTACCGCGGACTTTTTCTAGCAGACACAAAGTCCGCAAGAATTGCCTTGTTCTCCTTGCCTTTGGAAATTCTCTTCCCAAATTTCTTCGGACTTTTTGTCCGAAGGAATTCCTTCAGACAAAAAGTCCAAAGAATTCGTTTCTTGCCTTAGTCTTTATTTTGCTTTTTTGCAACTGCCCTTTGAAAAGTGCCCTTCGGGATTCTTGAAATCGACCCTTCCGAAGGGTGCTGTTGCCGACCAAGTGCCCTCCGCAAGGGCACTTGTCCTTCGGGAGACTCGCTTGAACTCTTTGATTGAACCGCTCCTTTGAACCAACTATTGAACCATTTGATTGAACCGGTTCAATGGTTCAAACGGTTGTTGAACCAAGGCATCGAACCGAATGTTTGAACCAAAACAGTTGAACCAAGCCTTGAACCAAGTTGATGAACCATTTGATTGAACCTTGTCGTTGAACTTTGCCGATGAACTTTGTAGTTGAACCAAGCCTTGAACCAAGCCGACTGAACCAAGCCGTTGAACCAACTGAGTGAATCGAGTGATTGAACCATCTGATTGAACCGAAGCATTGAACCAAAGCGTTGAACCGGTTCAATGGTTCAACGGTTCAAAGATGCTAACTCTTGGAAAGATCATGTCATTGAACTTTGATGTTGAACCACTTTTCCAACCTTAAGGAAAAAGTGTCTTTGAACCATTTTAGCTCTCTTTCCTTATGAATTTCTTTGGACAAGAGTCTGGAGAAGCTTTGTAAAACCTTGCACTCTTTGACTGGTTCTTCATGTGCCGAAAGACTCGCCTGCAGAGTCCGTAGAAATCTTCTTTGCAGAATCCGTAGAAACTTCACCTACAGAGTCCGTAGAAATCTCTCCTGCAGAGTCCGTAGAAAACCTGCAGAGTCCGTAGAAAATCCCAAACTTGTGCAAAATCAAAAAATGAATTGGCCTAGAACAACAGGGAAAGAAGGGGACCAATTTTTTGCCTATTGGATCAAAAATGGTCAACACATCCCTATAAAGTCAAGGCCCCATTGCATGAATCGCTGCTCCACCTAAATAGGCTGTAAAGGCATGGCAGCCAGCCGTTGCTTCCCATCGAAGAGCGCACACTTCTAGCACTTTCGTATCCAGGCATGAGTGTCTCTGAATAGAGTAGGCCAGAAATAACCAGCTCTCATTATTCTTGCAGCTGTAGGCCTAGGAGCAAAGTGACCACCATCATGGAACTCGGACAGCACCTTGTCGGCCTGACTTGGGTCTATGCACCTTAAAAGCACCCCTGAGAGATCCCTTCTGAACAACACTCCATCAATCAGGACATAAAGGAGAGATTGGAGTCTGAAATATCTCCTCTTGGTCCTATTAAGGCCCTGCAGGCACTCACCAGTGAGAAGAAAACGCCTCAAGTTTGATGTCGAATCTTTCATAACAGCAGGTTCTTCTGTTGTAGCTGCATCATAATTAGCAAACTGTTCTCTTTTTGTTGTTTAAGGTCTACAGCAAGGTGTTCACACAGGGCTTTTCCTCTTACCAGCTTGGTGATCTTGACATCCACGACACACTCCATTACTTTAGTGATCCATCCCGCTCTCTTTTCATTTAGATCACGGTTGGTCAAGAAATCTTTGATGCCAGGATGTGGGACCATGAGGTGAATCTTGCTGTTGGACAGCATATGTCTGAATTTTTTCAGGCTCCGTATGACTGCAAGGAATTGCTTCTCCACATATGTATCCCTGACCTCAAAACCCTCTAAGCCTCGGCTAAAAAACGCATTTGCTCAAGGTTATCACCATTCGTTTGGGTAAGCATGGCGGAGATTACCTCTTCATTTCCGAAGGTGTAGAGGTTGAAATTCTTGGTGAATTCAGCACTGATCAAGGTAGGAGCCTGGGCGATAGCCTGCTTGATCTCTTCAAATCTATCCCTCCTTTGCGCTGTCCACGCGAAGTTCTCATCTTTCTTCACCATAGAGGTCAATGGCTTGACTACCTCCGCAAAATTCAGAATAAATCTCCGGATAAAATTTATTTTGCTGAAGAAGCTCGGCAGACTTTTCTTATGTTTAGGCAAGGACAGCTCTAGGATGGAGCGAACTCTCTGGATCAATGGTCAAGTCTTCTTTGGAAACAACGTGGCCAAGGAGTTTACCCTCATGGACAGCGAACACGCATTTCTTTGAGTTGAGAGAGATACCAAACTCTCTACACCTCTCAAAAATTTGTCTGAGATGTTTCATGTGTTGGCCTGCCTCCTTAGAGAAAACTGTCACGTCGTCAAGATACACCAGCACAATGTTATTTATCAAGCCCTGAAAGGCCATGTCCATGGCTCGCTGAAAAGTGGCACCAACATTGGACAGTCCAAATAGCATTTTTCTATAAGCAAACGTCCCCCATTTGGTAGTGAAGGCTGTCTTGTACTGGTCACAGTCTTGCACCAAAATTTGATTATACCTTGAATACCCATCCAGGAGAGAGAAACGCTCGCTGCGCGTCACCATTTGAAGGATCTACTCCATGCTTGGGAGAGGATAATAGTCTTTCAAAGACTCTATTGAGTTTTCTGAAATCTACACATAATCTGATCTCCCCATTCTTTTTTCGGACAGGAACAAGATTGGCCAGCCAAGAAGAGTGTTTGATTGGAAATATTATCCTGGACTCAATCAACTTGGTGAGTTCCTTCCGCATGAGAGGCTCAATCTTTGGGTTGACAGGCCTTTGCTTCTGCTTGATCGGCTTGGCGCCTTCCTCCAGCTCAATGGTATGTTGGGCCAAACTTGGGTCGAAACCCTTCAAATCGTTATACTCCCAGGTGAAGACATCAGCAAACTCCTGGCACAACAAGGTGAAGCCCTGCCTTTCATGGTCCGTGCACACTTTCCCAAGTGCAAGCAGCTTATTCTTGAATATTTCAACCTTCTCATAGTTCTCCTTCGTTGTGATGCTTGCCTTATCGCTTTTCAACTGGTCGTCTTCACTGAAGATACTCTCGAGAGTGACCAAGCCTTTTGGAAGTTTATTGTTCTTCAGCTGAACAATTTGGCTGCCATATTGCTGTTGTAGCTTAGCCTGGTTTTTAGCAGCAAACTCAACTTCTTCTTGCAAGAAGAGTGCTATTGGTTGGTCGCTGTCAAACACCTACCAGTTAGTGATGTTGTCAAGTACAAAAGGCCGGATTACTACCTTCAAATGGCACGGACTGCGGTCTCGGCCTATCTCCTTAGGGATATCAAACTAAGCACCAACTGTTGCCAGCCTATCTACTTGCTTGTTCTGCTCTCTAGGAATGGAGGTAACATTGAAAGCAAGAAAACTCTCCACTAAGTCCCATACCCTGTGTTTGTAGGACTTAAGCAAAGAATTCTTTGTCAGATTTTGGCCCCTTACCTGATTCACAATCAGCTCACTGTCACCAAAAACCTGCAGCTCTGTGATTCCTCTTTTTCTCACCCACTCCAAACCATAGATGAGGGATTCGTACTCTGCAACATTGCTTGTGCAAAAAAATTGAAACTTGAAAGCCAAAAAGTATTTCTCCTTTGAAGGAGAAACTAGCACCACTCCACCACCAGTGCCCAACTTCTTGAGCCATCAAAGAACAGCTACCATAAACCTGAGCTTTCTTGGCTTGGTTTCATCAGATTTGGTACAAAAGTACTCTCTTCATACATGCAATAAATCCCAAGGCCTGCCTCTTCTATGAACTTGTAAGGATCATGCTCAAAGTTATCACTTCCCCATTCGTCTAAGAGCAGGTCAGCAACTCCTTCAAGGGCGGAGGATGGAGATTGATCCACTTGAAATTCTTCCTAGTCAATAATGGCGTCGCTGACATTTGCCGCCTTGAGCGAGTATGGTTCCAGATGATCCTTATGGAGTGGCTCCGATTCAATCTTAACCTTAGTCCCATACTTGGTTCTAAAAACCAGATAGGACCAGTTTGCTGCTAGGTAGCTGCCTATTTTGGATGTGAAATACCTGAACAAGCAAATAGCAAAGTAAGGAGGGACATCTGCCACTACCACATCGTGAGGAATTGAGAAGGTCAGGCAGGCATGTAGCGTCAAGCTCAAACCTTTTACCACTCCAACTGTCTTTGTTGGTGTTCCATCTAGCTGCAGAACTCCCTTAGTCATCTCTTCATATTTGAGTTCCAATTTATCTGCTATGCATTTAGGCATTACCGAGGTGCTTGCTCCACTATCAATGATGCAATTGTGCACCAAGAAATCTCTTATGACCAAGGATAAATAAAAAGGGGGAACCTTTTCCTCTTTTTTAATTTGGCCTGATGTGGAACACTGCCCATTCATCATCAAAACATTATCAGCGTTTGCTGGGACAGCTTGTTCAGTCAGCGCGTGCAATTCTTTTTGCAGCATGTCTTTTTGTCCCGGTATTGATAATGAATCCCACAAGGAGATATTCATGTGCAGCGTCTTCATTTGGTCTACCACGTTGACTCGAGGGTTGCCTTCTTTCAAATTTTCTTTGAGATTGCTTACAGCCTGAGGCGCAGGCCAAGGAGCTGAAGGTGCAACCGGCGGTCTAAAGTTTGGAACCTCTTGGTTTACATGTGATGAAGAAGGTGGTGCTGACGTTTGAGCAACTGTTTGAGCTTCCTCCATTACTCTCCTTTTGGACCTTGTGTTCGTTGCGACAGTCGCCCTGATTGTCTGCACTATCCACGTAATTGACTGCATAGAACTCACCTTTCAAGTGATTCATGACAGTAGAATTGGGCTGAATCTGACTACTGCCCATGCCGGGTTGCACTGAAGTCTCAAAGCTTGGGAATTGGGCGTCTGCCTGATTGTTCTGTGCATTTGTGTAGTGACTCATCATTTCATTTGTATAAATAGTCTGATCTTGACCATATCCCATGGTTGAGCAACTGGGTTGTTCTTGTACCAGATTGTTTTGAGCGGGCGCTAGAGCCTTGGATGATGAAGAGGCGCCTGGATTATATCCTTGAAAAGGTCTGCCCTGTGCAAACTGACCCTGCCCTTGATTGTAATTTTGGAAAGGGGGTCTATTTGCTTGTCCATACTACTGATATCCTTGATTTGGTCGATTGCCTTGAGCTTGTTGCCTTTTAAGAGCCACCAGTTCATTTGTTAACAAGGTTTTGACTTCATGGAGGTCATTGGATGAAGTAGCAGTCGGCTTTTCTATGCTAGGCAAAAGAGCCAAGATGGGTGCAGCAGTCTGGATTGGAGGCAGCAATTCAAGAAAAAGCGGCATGTGAGGCCTAGGGGCTATCTTTCCAGCCTGCACCAGGCAATTTTTAGCCGCTATAGCTATGTCATAGGCAACAGGGAACACATGTCCTCCCATGGACTGTATCATAACAGCAATGTCGCTATTCAACGCTTTCAAATAATAGAGGAAAGCATAGCTCGGAGTCGGCCTCACCAGAATAGGGATTCTGGCCCATGTCTTCTGAAAACGAGTATTGAAATCTTGCATGAACTCGTGTGGAGCTCTTTTCATAGTGGTCAGCTGCTCGGCAAGTGAAAGGTGGTCGCTCTTCTCCCCAAATCTGTTCGTTAAGAGGGTGCCCAATTCATTCCAAGAATCGACTGAATTCATGGGCAAAAGTCCCATACCAGTCTAGAACCTTGCCCTTGAAAGACAATGCCAGCAATCTGATTGCAATGTTTTCCTTAGTGGCATTGTGAATATTGCAGAGGTTAGCAATATTTTTGATGTGTTCGATAGCAGTAATGGGCCCTTCTCCATTAAAGGGAGGCACACTTTTAAGGACTGCCCCTAGAATTGGGTCATAATGTAGGAGATTCAAAGGACTCTGACCATGAAAGGCCACAAAAGGTAAAGCCATGGCTATGACAGGGTTCAACCGGGGCCTTTTTGCATAGGTGTATCTTATAGCAAGTCTGGGAAGGTGATTTGCTGAATAAGGATGAGTTTTTTCAAACCTCAGTCACTTTGCTGAGTTCAAAGGCAATTCCACGAATTCAAAAGGGACACCCTTAGCAGCAGAACATGTGGTGATTTTAGGCATAGGAGGTCAGACTGGGCTTTGATCAGAGATTGATGTTCCTACCAGTGGAGTCGCCAAATGCTGAAAATGGTTTATTTTGTTGTAGCAGGACTAGCATCAATCTTGGAACTTTTTTGAGTGTTAAAACATAGTCCCACCGAGCGTGCCAAAAACTGTTGACGCTGTGGATTGCACCCTTGACAGGATCCTGAGCTCCTGTCTTCCACGCGGCACAATAGAAACTCCTCTCTTCCCTGTGGGTCTGGGAAAACTGAATGGAGAGTCTAGATAAGGGCTAGCTCCCTTTGATGCATCTCTGATTTATTCCAGCACATTTGCTAATATATATATATAATGGAGGGGGGCTGAAAAGAGAGAAAGATACTGAAACAAAACCTAAACTAAGAGGGTGATGCACCAAAAAAATGTTCGATCTACTTAGCTTGAGCATACACTTTCCACCAAGAACAAGCTGATGTACACTTCATTTGATATGAGAAATTCTCCTGCATCAGTGAGCTAGGGATCCTCTGGAGATACAGGGAGGAAGAACTACCAGAGGTGTTCTAAAACACACTATGGCAGCCGGTTCACATGCGCCTATACTCCGCTGTAGACACTTCTGGCTAACCTGCAAAAGAACTCACAGTACACTAGACATGATGGAATCATTCTGTGAAAGCATAAGGGAAAATGACTTAACACAAGACAAAGCCATAGACATATGCAAAAGTGCAAGCTCAAATGGAGGCAAAAATGCTTCTTTTTGATTCAAGGTAAATTTTGGCAGGGCTCCGCCTTACAAGCTAAGAGAGATCTCCTTACACGCTGAGAGAGATCCCCTTTCTCGAAATGAGAGGTTACAATATATATAGAGAAAAAGAAAGCAAAAGACGCCCCTTTTGAAAAAAAAGACTTTGGCGCCCTTTGACAAGTGGCCTACGTGTGCTGAGAGCATTGGGAAGAGGAAGCCGCTGAAAAAGAATGCTGTGTCGGCTCCGATTTTGACTTTAGCTGTTTAAATGCATTAAACGTCATGTGTGAAAACATAGGCCGCGCCATTTGTCTGCAAACAAGACCGCTCCTTCAAGGCATTCACACGGTTTGTCTGCTCATCAATGCAAAGTGAAGAAAAACGGGTGCGCCATTCACTGTTTGCACTCCTTGATGACCACTTGGCAGATACTGTGTCAACCACTAGAGTAACTCCTTGAGTCGACGTCTTTCTTTGCCACTTGGACTGTTTTGTCTATTTCTGCACTTGGCTCTTTTGTCTCTCCCTGGCTTTGTCTTATTTGGCTCCTTCGGATTCGTGCCTTTCATTTAACTACCAACGGTTACTTCATGGTCATAAAATTGACGTCTGCGCTCCCGTCGCCATTTGAAAGCCAACGGCTATTCTATTGTCCTGAACTTGATGTCTACGGAGACATCATCGGACGTCTGGATCCTAACGGCTAGTCCATGATGCTCAACTTTGACGTCTGCGGGCCTGTCACCCCTTGGTCATTTCCTTCGGCTTTTGACTTTGGAACCTTCCGAAGGGAAGGTGTCCCTTCGGGCCTTGAGAAATGTCCTCCTTTTGGCAGCCGAGAGTCCCCCGCAAGGGCACCTGCCCTTCGGGGCCCTTCGGCAGCCTTGCTCTTCAAATCCTTCGGACAAAATGTCCAAAGGAATTCCTTTGAACAAAATGTCCGGAGGAAATCTTTCCTTTGTCTTTCCCGCTTACCGCTTTCTGTCGAGCTTTTCTGTTGGGTGAATTCCTTCGGACAAAATATCCGAAGGAATTCCTTCGGACCTTTTGTCCGAAAGAATTCGCTTTGCTCACTTTGCCACGAGGACTTTTCCAAAATAATTCCTTGCTCTTTACCTTGTGAATTTCTTCGGACAAAATGTCCAAAGGAATTCCTTCGGGCATTTTGCCCGAAGAAATTCAACCTTTGCCTTAGCATTTCTGAAGGAAAATCACCCTTTTGATTTCTCCGCAAAGGTTCCTTGCCCTCCGCAAGGGTACTTTTGGGTCTGGGATTGCCCTCCACAAGGGCACTTGTCCTTCGGGCTTTGGAAGACCCCCTTTGAACCTTCCGCCCTGAACCAACTCATTGAACCAACAATGGTTCAAAGTTCAAGTTCAAAGTTCTTGGAAAGGTCATGCTATTGGACTCCGACGTCGAACCACTGAACTGGTTCCTCTTTTTGCCAAAAGACTTGTGCAAATCAAATTTGAACTGGCTCAGAGAATCAACTCGTTGAACCAACAATGGTTCAAAGTTCAAGTTCAAAGTTCTTGGAAAGGTCATGCTATTGGACCCCGACGTCGAACCACTGAACTGGTTCCTCCTTTTGTTGAAAGACTTGTGCAAATCAAATTTGAACTGGCTCAGAACAACAGGGGAAGAAGGAGACCGATTTTGGCCTGCAGGGCCAAAATGGTCAACATTTACCTAATGCATCACTCTTAACACCAAAAGAATAGAAAAATCTGGAATAGCAAGTACTGAACATAAACTCGTTAACTCTTTAAATTTTCCAAAGGCTGCTTGGGCTGTTTTGGACCAGCTAAATGCTCATTTTTTGGCTAAATCAGTCAATGGGACAAGAAGCTGTGAAAATCCTCTAACAAATCCCCTGTAGTAGCTACAAAGGCCCATAAATCCCCTCAATATGGCTTGGATATTTTCTTAATCAACTTGTACCCCTTGAGCATAAATAACATGCCACAAATATAAGATTTTCCAAACTCACAATTAGACTCTTTTGCAATCAGAGGTTGTTCCAAAATTTTCAGCACTGTATCCAAGAGCTTTAGGTGCTCCTCCCAAGTCTTACCATACACCAAAATGTCATCAAAGAATACTAAAACAAACTTCCTCAAGTGCTCACTAAAAATGTGGTTCATGCATGATTGACAAGTAACTAGAGCCTTGGTCAAAAGCCTTGGTCAAACCAAAAGGTATAACCAAAAAGTTGAAATGTCAAAAATGAAATTGGAATGTTTTTTTGTGTACATCCTCATCTCTTACCTTGATTTGGTGATAACCAAATCTCAAGTCAATTTTAGAAAAGTATACCGCACCATGCAACTCATCAATCAACTCATCGATCAAGGGTATTTGGTACCTGGTTTTGATAGTCCTCTTGTTCAAAGCACAGTAGTCAATACACATCCTCATGGTTCTATCTATCTTATTTACCAACACAACAAAAGAAGCAAAGGGACTAGAACTAGGCCAAATATGTCCCATCTCCAATATCTCCTTGATTGCTTTCTCAATCTCTTCTTTGAAAGCTCTAGGATGGTGGTAAGGAGTAATCATAACAAATTTAGAACCTGTTTCTAGCTCTATTATATGCTGAAATCCTCTATCAGGTGGCAATCCTGGAGGAAAATTGATGAAGACTTTACCATGCTTGTCTAAAATAGACTAACTATCCACATGATAAGACCTCTTATCAATGGATGAAGTTGTATTGCTCATCAAGCAAGGGGCTGCCCAAGTTACTTGTCCCTTATGAAATGATCTCTCCATACTCTTAGCTATGACAACTCTAGGAGCTCCATTGGCCATACCACAAAGCATAACCTCCTTTCCATCAGATTTGAATTTCAGCTCTATGGTTTGGTAATTTAGTGTGAATTCACCAAGGGAATGTGGCCATTTCACCCCTAAAACCAAATTTGTTTCTCCTATGCCTATCACATAGAAATCATCACAAACCTTGTACTCACCAAGAGTGATATCCAAACCTTTAACCCTCTTGGTGCATGGAATGGTAAACCCATCCGCTACAATAACATTAAAATCCCTAGAAATATTTTGTTTTCAGCTCTCTTTGGGCTACCAAATCCTCATCAATGAAGTTGTATGTTGCCCTACTATCAATCAATATCGTTACCCTATGCCCTTTCAACACTCCATGAACTCTAAAAGGATGATATTTGGGGGCTCTTGAAAGTTTAGCAAGGGTACCTCTTGAAATCTTCTCTTCTTTAAATTCTACTTCTAGTTCTTTCTCCACTCCCACTTCAGGGTCCTCTTCCTCTAACTCATCATCTTATATCACTTCTATGCAGTGCACTTGTCCTTTCAAAAGCATCTATGATCTGGCTCCCATGGATCCTTGCATGTGAAGCATATTTTTTTCTCCTAAGTTCATTTCTGGTTTCAGCTTCTTTGCTTGCTTTAGGCAGCTCTTTTTGTTGAAACCCTCATTGCTAGAATGGCTTCTTTTGTTGCCCAAAAGGTGTTGATTTTGGCTGCCCATACAATGTTGATTTTGGTTGCCCATAAGGTGTTGATTTAGGCTGTCCTACAAGTTGAAACTTCTCTTTTGGCATTGATGTTTGTTGACGTTGTGGATTGCACCCTTTAAAAGGATACTCAACTCCCTTTCTCCACGCGGCACAATGGAGACATTCTTCTTGTTGTGGGTGGCAAATTTGAAGAATGAATCTCTAGATTAGGGGCTAGCTCCCCTTGATACACCTTGAGGCCCTGAATTTCTACTACTAACAATGGGGGGGTGAAAAGAGAGAGAGATGCTATAAAACAAAACCTAACTAAAATGGTGATGCACCAAAATTGGTTGGTCTACTCAGCTTTCACCTACACTTTGCACCAAAAGGAGCGAACAAACACTTCATTGAATAAGAAACTAATTGCATCAATGCTTCAACAAAGGGTTTTATGGAGGTATAAAGAGGAAGAACCTACCAAAGGTGTTTTAAAGACACACTATTGGACAGTTGTTCCCCTATGCCTATACTTCAATCTGGACACTTCTTGTTGACCTGCAAAAAAGAATTTGCAATACACTAGATATGCTGGTATAGACTTATGAAAGCATTAGAAGAAAACACTGAACATAAGACAATACACAGGTATATGCAAAAGTGCGAGCTCAAATGGAGGTAAAACACTTCTTTTGATTAAAGGTAAATTTCTTCAGGGCTTTGCCATACAACGCTGAAAGATGCCTTCTCAAAAATGAGAAGTTACAATATATAGAGAACTTTTGGAAAAAAGATCCTTGACCAGTCAAGGGAAAGAGGCCCATACTGCATTAAACACTCCTGCAACGAAGAATTAGCCCATGTTGCTATTGTCTCTCCTTAAATGCACTTGTGAAAGCTATGTTGTAGGTGCTTCAGGTATTGACTTTGTTGTCCAGGCTTGCAAGAGCATGGGTCGCTTCTCTTAGCAACCAACAAGGCCATCCCTCCTCATGTTCTAGGCCATGCTCTCTCTTGAATGCTCGCGCAACTAGCTACTCATTAATGTCAAAACAAGGAAACACGGGCCACTCCCTTGAATGTTTGCAACCAAATCTCTTAATGGTTATTCGGTGAAGACCATTCCACCTGAAAGCTGTGTTGCAGGGGTACGGCCCCCGGCCTGATGCCTCCTGTTCGAAGGCGCCTCCGGCACGGGGACGTCCCGGGGACGCTCGGAGGCGTCTCGGAGGTGCCAGCCGGCGTGCCGGAAACATTTGGCACGCCAACGGGTGCCTCCAAGACGACTCCGGGCATACCCGGGGCGTTTTCGGGGCGTCTGAAAATTGCCGGCGGGTGGACCCCCATTTTTGCCTCGGATTTCCATATTGCGGTCGGTTGGTTCGGATCTCTCTCTTATAACTCTGCGAATAGTGGCAGGCTTATGATCAGGGGTTTTCGATTCAATCTGAGCTTTGGCCTCAGGCCATTGTTAGGGTTATCGATGCCCGGATCCCAGCTCACCCACCCAGTAACAGACTTGATTAAATGTATTTTGGCTTTTTCTGATTGTTCCTGGAGTTCTCCGAAACTATCGGATCTAGCCACCCCTTGCCAGTTCGGTTTTACGCCGTTGTGTATGGTTTCAGGAGTGGACCTTCGGAACGTTGTCGGAGTTGCCTTTTCAGTGCGATTTGCACTTGAAAAAATGAGCTTGATCAATATAATGGGATCCTTACGAGAATCGTGGCATGGATTTTAACTTATAACTACTATGGGGGGAGGGTGTTCTTCGAATGCCCTTGTGGGAAAGCAAGTGAAAAGACGGGAAAGATATTGTTCCCTCCCTTGCCCGCAAACAATTCCGGATGCTCGAGTTGGGAAATAAGTGGAAACGAAGCGGGATCAAATTAATTAATTTTAAATTTTTCATTTAATATAATATAACTATTAAAAATAAAATAAAATATAATATTAAAAATTTAAACTAAATACTATTTAGTTTTTACATTTTTAATATTATAATTTATATTTTATTTTAAATTTATAGTTTACTATATCTTTAGGTAGTATTTAAATTTTATTTTTAATATTTTTAATTTTAAAATTCTTTTAAATTTATATATATATATAGAGAGAGAGAGACGTACCCACGACGTATCCAAATCAAGGTTTTTGAAAAATGACGTACCCGCGTACCCGAATCGTACCCGTACTCGTATCCAAACAACGTAGCCTGAAAGCATTTACTTATCCCGCTGACGACTCCTATGCCACCTGGCCTGGTCTGGTTCGTCCCTGCGCTTGACTTGCTACGCTACCTGGAGCATTTTGAGCGTTTGTCTTATATGTGTGTGGCTACGTTCTGGGTTACCCGCTTTGCTTTTCTCTTTTCTTGCTATTTCTTGTCCTTTTCCTAACAATTTGAGCTCTCAGGGCTATCTTTTTTCTCTAGGGCTCCTTCCTTGGTGGGTCGCTAAGTCTTCCTTCGGGCTTCCAGGCCTTTGAATTTATTCGGACAAAATGTCCTAAGGAATTCTTCCTTTGTGCTTGCCACTTTTGAAAACCCTCCTTTGACGACCCTTTAGGCCTCCACTCATGAGTTCCTTCGGACAAAATGTCCGAAGGAATTCTTTTGAACATTTTGTCCGAAAGAATTGCTCTTTGGCTTCTCTCCAACGGCTAACCCATCACCTTAAATTTGATGTCTGCGGCCCTGTCACCAGACATTTGAAATCCAACAGCTATTTCACTATCCTGAATTTGACATTCGTGGGCTATCACCAGACATTTGAAATCCAACGGCTAGCTTATTACCTTAAAATTGACGTACCCCCTTTGGCAATTCCTTCGGCTTTTTTGCAAACGGACTTTTCTGAAGGGAAAGTGACCCTTCGAAAAAATGAAAAGGTCCTCTTTGCAAGGCTAAATGCCCTCCGAAAGGGCACCTACTCTTCAAACTTTTGTCTTCCGACTTTCTTTGGCTTTCTTCACTTGTCTAATTTCTTCGAACAAAATGTCTGAAGGAATTCCTTCGGACATTTTATCCGAAGAAATTCGTTCCTTTGGTGTTCTTCTTTGGATTTCCTTCAGACAAAATGTCCAAAGGAAATCTCTCTTTCGCTGTCAAGTTTCCCGAAGGACAAGTCCTTTTCGGGCTTTTTGCCTTGACCTTTTACTTCAACCATTTGCCCTCCACAAGGACACCTTGAGCCCAAGGTTGCCCTTCGGGCTTTTTGAAAAGGTCCATTTTGCTAATTCCCTACCTCCCGCAAGGGCTTATTGGCCTCTAAGTCACCTTTCGGAAGAATTGCAAAGGCCTGTTTGGCACCTAAGTGCCCTCCGCAAGGGTACCTACCCTTCGGACTTTTTGTAAACGACCCCTGACTCTTTGAACTTGGTCCGTTTTGCCAATAAAAATCCCTCCGAAGTAACCTGTTTGCCCTGTTAAGCATCCAAGATCAAAATGAGTTCCAAATCAACTCATGCTTGCCGGACCCAAAGCACTTGGCAACCAGAAGAAGGAAACACTTGGTTTTTTTAATGGAAAAAAGACCTATCAAAGAAAGGCCCACAAGGCAGCTGCGGGATGAACTTGTCAGAACCTGAGCTAAAGGACCCTGCAAGGAAAAGGAAAGAGGGGTGCCCAATTTTGGCCTGCAGGACCAAAATTGGTCAACAATGTTTCCAAGTCCAAAGCCTTTTTAATGGCTTCTTGAAATGAAGTAGAACTGAAAGCTTTTACCAAACTCTAGTACCAAAATAGATAACTTCTGAAATTCAACCATATATTCATCTACTGAATTGTGTTGTTTGAGCTTAACTAACTCTCGAAAATGAATTTCCAGATCAGTTCTATCAAACCTCTCAATCAACCTATTATTAAATTCACCATAGGAATTGATGAGGTTATATCCTTGAGTTATCAACCAATGGTACCACCATTTATGTGCTATACCTCCAAGATGAAGGGTTACAAATTTGATGGCTTCTTCTTCTAACATGGCCTAAGTGATAGAAAAGTATCCAGCTTCCGTATCCAAGCACAAACTGTACACTTGTTGGATCCATCAAAAGTAGAGTGCCAACTTTCCTAAAGCTTGCTAAAGGTCTCTCTGATTAGCTTGTGGCCTAAGTTCAGCTCTTGGTCCACCTCTGTTTTTCTTCAATTTCAAAAAAATTGTGAGAGATATAGCTCCCCGAATTTCTCTTGGAAGAACCCTATATTCTTCACAGTTGGCAGCAATTTTATCTGCCATAGATAGTTGAATTTCCACCTCTGAAGCTGCTACTTCCTCCCTATAAAGGAAATTTGGTTGGAAAGGTCTAACAAAAGAGTCAATGGCTATTCTCTGAGTGTGTTGGTTATTGTTCACTCTTGAAGAACTTCACCATTTTGAACTCTCTACACTTTTGTATTCTGCATGGTGTGGACTAATTGAGCCATTATATCTGCTAAACGTCTTGTCTTTGCACAATCATGTCAAAAATAACATCATCTGAATCTCTGTTACCCATAGCTTCCTTTCCTTTTTTTGCAACAAATTATGGTTCTCACTGCCCTAACCCTTCCTTTGGTTGTTTTGGACCCTTTTCCTTTCTCTTTGGTGATACCTGACTTCTCTGTCACTACCTTGCATGAAGTTGACGCTAACAATTATTTATTCCCACAATCTAACAAGAAAATTAACTTTAATACCATTGAAATATCCCTTTTCAAAATAACACCTGAATTCTGATTTATTTATTTTAAATCAAATCTGGGAGACAAACAATATAAGCTTCTCACAAACCATCAATAAAATCTTTATTTATTTTTGGAAGGTACAACATCAAGATAAAGCATAAATACCAATTATATTCCCAATAATTCCACAAACCTTTTGTTTCTTGGCAGTATGATAGCTGTCAAAGGAGTCTACAGTCCCTGAATCCTGCCAAAAATCCTAGCACAGATGCTCTGACTTGTACGGCCTGGTGCAGGAGGGTTGGCAGTGTTAGAAATCTATGATTTGCACCCAACAATATTAAAACATCAGCGATAATGATGGCAGGGTTGACGCCAGCGCTCTAGGGGGTGACCCCAGCCACTTAGAAGTGGTACAGCTGATCCAAAGCCCTAATCTGGGCAAACAGTAGGTAGTTACAGCAGTTATGCTTTGTACGACAAATAATGAAGTCTTCATCTCAATAAAAACACACAAAAAGTGGGACACCCAACCCTGGGGTGATAAAAACTGAATTTTAATGCTCAAACCCTTGATCACCAAACCCTAATTTCTACTTATAGCTTTTAGCTAATCCAATTTTGAGAATATATTTGTTTTCATGCAATTTCAACCCCTGAATGGAGTTACCTTTGTAGGTTGGAGGGGTTTCGTCCTCTACTTGTGTGCAATGGAGGGTTTTTGTCCTCTATGCAGAAGTGAAAAGGATTCTGAATTCAATCGTGAATAGTAAAAGTGAATAATGAATCATAATGAATAAAGACTACCCATTTGTCCTTTTGATAAACTCACTTTTCCAATTTCACCAACCCTAAAGTAATTAAAATTAATTTTAATTAAATATTTATTTTTTCCTCTCACAATAATAATTACTTTTTGGCCATTTAATTAATATTGCTTTTTGGCCCCACTAAATAATAATAATAATGAATAAGTGTCATTTTTCATGTTATTAAATAGACTTTAATGATAACTTAAATCATTATTATTAAATTATTTCCCTTTTATTAATGCCTTTTAGCCTATGGGAAATAAAATAGGCTTCGGGTCCTCCGTTACATGTTCTATTCTCTACTTCCTAAAAGTGTTGTTCAAGCATTGCTTGAAGAGTTCTCAATTCTCATGAGTCATAAGGATTTACCCCAAAGAGGTATCTTCTTTTGTTTGTGGGGGGCTTGTTCTCACTATTGGTTGTTTATGTGCATGTCAAACTTTGCATCTATTGGATTATGATTTGATTTTAGCTCTATAGGGTAGACCCAACTTCTAACTCCATCAATCTTGAGATAGAGCTATGTGAGAAAAAAACATAGTCCACCACAATTTAGCCATTGTAAGTTCTACAGAGGACTTTCCCTGAATTCGGCCATGTTCTCATGCCATTGCATATAACCGGGTCATGTAGATTACATAATCCCAATAATTCTGCTCCATAGTGTGTAACTCCCATTTCCATCTTTTGATGTCCTTCCCAAAATTGGTCTTCTTCTTCTAGCCATAACAGATTGTTTTTAACTCCCCCCCTCATTTCTCAAACTAAGGACTTGGTTTGTTGTTCGTGCATTGAAGTCCCTTATTATCAAGACATAATGTATTGTAGAATAATTAACTATTAATTCATGGTCTTTTTTTTAATGAATTTGACATAATGTAATGTCCCCTTTAGCGCAGATTGTACAATTCTGAAAAATGAAAACAAATCTTAATAAAAATTACAGTTTCTTATTTTTCTTTCAAACCCTAACCACATAAAATTTCAGACTTGGAAAATACCAATTTTTAGGTCACAACTTCAATATTTTATTACCAAAAACATTCACCAGAAATTAGTTAAAATGCAACCATGTAAATACCTTCAAATCTATAATTTTTGGAGCAAATATATAGCTGGAAATTACAACAAAAATACCAGTTGTATGAATGTGTGATCACACATCCAAATAGGCATCAAAATCGCCTCAAAACTGCATCTTGAAACCCCCCAAGGGGTTCGCTGCCCTAAGAGAGGGCACTAATTCAGGTCGTTGCAATTGTTAGGACTCCAAACAAGGTTCGTTGTCCAAAAAATTGTTGCGACACCCTTTCAATTGTTGTTCCACTGCTGCGCTCTACTTGGAATGGTAGCTAGATGGCACAAACTGCTCAGTTCTACCCAATATGACCCCTGAATTGAAGTCACCCCGTTGAAGGTTGAAGGCTTTCATCCTCAACTTCAAAATACCAACGAAGGATTTAGTGTTCTAAAGTTGAAATTCAAGCAAGCTGCTCAAACTCATAATTTTCATTGATAAAAATGACATGAGTTCCAAAATGAACCTCCTTTTTTTCTTTTATATCCTTTCCCTCCAAAAGATATTCCCAAAAGAGGAGTGAGCGCCCCACTTGAAGATGAAATTTAAATATTCAAAAAGCAATTTCCTTATAATTTCACTTAAGGGCTAACTTGCCCATGACCAAAAGGTCCCTACTTAAAGTCAAAAGTAGAAAAAAGTTGTCAATAAAGCACTTTCGACAACTTGAATAAAGAACCAATGTTTCACTTGATTCTTCCCTTAGACTATGAGAAACAAAATGAAAATAGGCTAAGGGTTTTTAACCGCTCTACTAATCTTGAGAAGGGGACATTACAATCTTCTCTTATCGAAATTGCTTGTCCTCAAGCAATTGCAAGTTCAAATGTTACAAAATAACTGCCCCTTCCCAAGTGGCATCCTCAAGAGGCAAGTCTTTCCAACGAACCAAATATTCCATGATGTTTCAATTCCTTTGCTTCCTTTCCTGAACCTCTAATGATAGAATTCGACACCAAAATCAGCTTGCCCTCATCATCTAATGGCAATAAATCAACTCAAGGAGTGATGTGTTACCCCGTGCCTTTTTGAGGCACGAAAAATGAAACACATTGTGGATCCGGCTATGTTCAAGTAACTCTAGCTCACATGCAACTTCTCCAACCCTTCTTAGAACTTTGTAGAGACCACAGAAGCAGGGTTTAAGCTTTTCCTCCCCACTATGCTTGATGGAAGATTGTCTATAGCATTGCAACCTCAAAAATACCATGTCACCCACCTCAAATGTCCTTTCTATCTGATGCTGGTCCGTATACAATTTATGTTGGTTTTGATCATGTTGAAGGTTCTTTTTTAGCACCTCTAACGTTTCAAGACTCTGTTGTACCAAATCCATAGATCTCAACACCCTACTATTTATCAAAATTAAGTCCACAAAGAAAAATGCATCATATCCATACAAGGCATTGAAAGGCAACATACCTATAGACATGTGGTATGATGTATTGTAGCAGTACTCAGCCATGTACAACCACTTAATCCATGCTATTTGCTTCCCTAAAACGTAGTTTTGTAGGGAACCTTCCACCCATTTATTCACTATTTCAATTTGACCATTGGTTTATAGGTGGTAACTAGTGTTGGAGACAACTCCGTGCCCATCAAACGGAAAAGTTATTGCCAAAATAAACTCATAAAGCTGATGTCCCGATCACTTACTATGTTACTAGACAGCCCATGAAGTTTAAACACTTTTCTGAAAAATATATCAGCCACTATGGGTGCACTTTCGACAA
This sequence comes from Torreya grandis, assembly GCA_037957365.1. Taxonomy (NCBI): domain Eukaryota; kingdom Viridiplantae; phylum Streptophyta; class Pinopsida; order Cupressales; family Taxaceae; genus Torreya; species Torreya grandis. The sequence continues at coordinate 2,051,228 of JARHVA010000042.1, forward strand.
CTTGAATAAAGAACCAATGTTTCACTTGATTCTTCCCTTGGCCTAGGGGAAACAACAAGAAAATAGGCTAAGGGTTTTCAATCGCTCTAATCTTGAGAAGGGAACATTACAATCCTCCCTTATCGAAATTACTTGTCCTCAAGCAATTGCAAGTTCAAATGTTGCAAAATAACTGCCCCTTCTCAAGTGGCATCCTCAAGGGGCAAGTCTTTCCAACAAACCAAATATCTCATGATGCTTCAATTCCTTGACTTCCTTTCCTGAACCTCTATGATAGAATCCGACACCAAAATCAACTTGCCCTCATCATCTAATGGCAATAAATCAACCGAAGGAGTGATGTGTTACCCTATTGCCTCTTTGAGGCACGAAAAATGAAACACATTGTGGATCCGGCTATGTTCAAGTAACTCTAGCTCATATGCAACTTCTCCAACCCTTCTTAGAACTTTGTAGAGACCACAGAAGCAAGGTTTAAGCTTTTCCACCCCACTATGCTTGATGGAAGATTGTCTATAGCACTGCAACCTCAAAAATACCATGTCACCCAACTCAAATGTCCTTTCTATCCGATGCTGGTCTGTATACAATTTATGTTGGTTTTGATCATGTTGAAAGTTCTTTTTTAGCACCTCTAACGTTTCAAGACTCTGTTGTACCTAATCCATAGCTCTCGGCACTCTACTATCTATCACAATTAAGTCCACAAAGAAAAATGCATCATATCCATACAAGGCATTAAAAGGCAACATATCTATAGACATGTGGTATGATGTATTGTAGCAGTACTCAGCCATGTACAGCCACTTAATCCATGCTATTTGCTTCCCTAAAACGTAGTTTCGTAGTTATCCTTCCACCCATTTATTCACTATTTCAATTTGACCATCAGTTTATGGGTGGTAACTAGTCTTGGAGGCAACTTCGTGCCCATCAAACAGAAAAGTTCTTGCCAAAATAAACTCATAAAGTTGTTCCGACCACTTACAATGTTCCTAGACAGCCCATGAAGTTTAAACACTTTTCTGAAAAATATATCAGCCACTATGGGTGCAGTATACTTGGCTGGAATTGTAAAAAAATGTGCATATTTAGTAAGTCTATCCACCACTACAAACATATAGTTCTTACCTTGTACAATGGGAAGCCCCGTGATGAAGTCCATGGATATGCTTTCCCATTTTTGAGTGGGAATAGACAGGGGCTGCAACAAACCAACTGGAAAAGCTTGCTCACTCTTATTTTGTTGGCAAGTAAGGCACTCCCGGATGTATTGAAATACGTCACCTTTGGGTCCCTTTCAAAAAAACCTCTCCCTTGCTTGTATGTCTTAAAGTACTCCCGATGACCAGCCATTGGAGAATCATGTACAGCCATCAATATTATTGTAGAAAATCAGTCCATCCACAACCTTGTATCTCTCATCATCAACCTTATCTTGTAGGACAGCTATAATATATTCATCTTTGGCATACTGAGCTGTGATTACAGCATTCCAATCCGTGGTAATTTTAGTCATAACACAAAAAATGGGCTTCCTAGACAAGGCATCAGCAAATACATTGTTTTTCCTTTTGACATACTCAATATCAAAGTCATACGATTGTAGTTTGTTTACCCATTTATACTGCGTATCGTTTGTTGGGTGAATATTTTGTCAACCAGCTAACTGGTGAGCAAAATAGGTCTCTTCAACTACAGCATAGGGAGATTGGTCGTCCAAAGTTGCAGGTTTACCACATCCAAAGGGGACAAATCTCTCCTCTCATCAAGGGGATGTTCCCTATTAAATATGAGGCGCTATATACTATATATATAAGCTGAAAATAACACTCGGGGGTAGGATAAACCATCCATCTTTCTTTTTTTAGAGATGATGCTCACAGATCAAATGAGAAACCCTGAGTGATTGGTGAAGGTACTTCTCTTCTTTCAGAAGTAACATTCAGCCAAGAGCCAGATCCCTTCTTGGATAGTAGAAATCCTAGTGAAATGACAGAAGGCACTTCTCTTCTTTCATAAGTGCTTGTTCTTGCAAACAACAGAAATTTTTCTGGTAAGTAACTGGTAACCAAAGGTGCAGAGTAACCAGCAGCCTAAGATGTAGCACAAAGTCTCCACCTTGACTGCCCAAGAGTGAGATACGAAGAACAGTGGGGGCACAAAGTCATCCCAAGGTTTTTTACACAGAAACATAAAATAAACACACTGAAGACAACTATGACAGCACGAAGTCTGAAAGTAGCTGGCTTCAGGACACCTTCCTGATTACTTTCACTAGTTCTGTTTGCCAAACTAAATAAACAAAAACACATTCAGAAGATAGACATAAGAACAATCTCCTAAAATGATACAAGCTATAACAGCACAAAGTCTGCAAACACTTGCTTTTTCATTCAGATAAGATGATATGAACAACAATCTGAGCTCAAAGTCTCAGTATTCGCCTTTCAATTTGGACAGAGTTTTGCTTCTGTATTTGGAAGATCTCACTTAGAATGATACAAGAGATTACAATATATAGCAGCCACGAAAGACTTGGCGCTTTGTTCCATAGAACAGCCCATGTTGTGCATTCAATGCCTTGAATGCATTTCCAGGTTTGTCAAAGGACTGCGTTGAAAACAGGGCAGCTGTCTTAACTATGGCGTGTCATTTCATCCCATATGTCTTCTCCTGAGCCTGGATCATCTGGTTTGTCCCCTCTAACGTCTACGCAGCTGTCCATTTTGTCTTTACTCCAAAGGAGACCAACAGGGTGCGCCTTCAATGTTTGCAAACTCGAAAATCTACTTTGCAGACTGTTCCAACTACTAGAATAACTTCTGCGCAGATATTTCTGGTCTTCTCATCTTTCTGCTTTTGTCCTTTCCAGCTTTGTCTCTTCCTGGAATTTAAGCTTTCGGGCTATCTTTTCCCCTTTTCGGTTGTCTTTTCCTGGAATCAAAGCCCTCGGTGCTATATTCTTAGCTTTGTCGGCTATTTCGGCTCCTTCAGCTGGTCGCTGAGTTTGTTTTTAGGTTCCGCGCCACATTCGAAACTTAGCAAATATTTCATTACCTTAAATTTGACGTCCACGGGGACGTCATTGGTTGACTATTTCAATGGTTCGAGCGGCCTTCTCGGCTCCTTGATTCAATCGCTTTCTTGCTTCGATTGCTTTATTGGTTCAATCGCTTTCTCGCTCCTTGGTTGAACCATCCGTTGAACCACCTGTTTGCTGCTTCTTTCCTTGAATGAGGCCGCCTTTGAACCCATGAACCATTGAACTTTGAACTCTTTCGGTTCATTGGTTCATCCTTTGTTCGTCACTTGTTCTAAGCTCTTTGATCTTCATCGCACTGGTTGAAACTTTGAACCTGTGAACTCGTTGAACCTTTTGGTTCAACGGTTCAATGGTTCAAGCTTTCTTCTCTTTGATAAGTGTTTTGAAGCCGTTTAACCTTGAAGCGGTTGAACTTTGAACCTTGACAAATGCGCCTAACTCTTGCTGATGACGTTGAACCTTTGAACCCATTGAACCCGTTGAACCAAAATAGTTCAAGGTTCAACGGTTCAATGGTTCAATCCTTACTTAGAAGCTTGCCGATGAACTCTTTTGGTTGAACCTTGTCTTTGAACCAACTTTGAAATCGCCTAAGTGTTGAGAGCTTGTTTTTTTTCTGCAGAGTCTGTAGAAATCAACCTGTGAAGCCCGTAGAACTTGGCCTGCAGAGTCCGTAGATTTTCTTCCTGCAGGGTCCGTAGATTCAAGCCTGTAGAGTCCGTAGATTCACTGAAAAGCTTGAAGAATGGAGAATTTGAAGGCTCATAACAATTTTCGAAAAGGGAAGAGACAATTTTGGTCTTGCAGGGCCAAAATAGTTCATATGTTGTCCAAAAAATGAGTGACATTTTTTGGGGACAACAACTGGCTCCAATTAGAGAACTTCCTTCAGTTGAAAACTTGAAACAGCTGAGGGGAGTAGAAACCAGAATCTCCAGTGCCTTCAAGTATGCCATTGGGCTATGGAGTCATGCTACCCAAAAAGAAAAGCTCCAAAAGAAACAAATGAACAACACAAAGCAGAAACAAAAAACTATACAAATATACATATGTACAGGTGAATTTATCTGATACTTCAAGAATTGAAGTACTTCAGACGCTGCTCATCGTGAGACAAAGAAAAGGGGATGCCATCCTGATAAACTAGCAAGAAACTATTTTGTCCCCAAAAACGGTGACGGGCGAATGGAACTCTCCACCAGAAAACCAATTTTTTGTCTTCCTCTTGGCTCTTTCTTCTTCTTGCCCCATGGCAGGACGTGGTCTTCAAACTGAAAACCATAACTCCTTGCTTTCTTGGCGAAGAGTTCCTTTTGCTGACTTTGGAGTACAGCAGTATGGTCCACCACCATAGCTTATTCTGCTGGTCCAGTCCAGCACATGCTTTGATTGTCAGCATCAAACTCCTGACAAACCATCATCTCAGCATCTCCTTTGGTGTGAAGGAGTTTGATATCTTCAACCTGAGCAGTCTTCAATCCAAGCAACAGAGATTCACATCTAGCTATGTTGTTGGTGTTGTTGAACTGCAACTTGCATGAAGGAAAAACATCTCCTTGAGGAGCTATCAACACAGTCCCGGCTCCAGCATTAGTCGAAGAATTGTTGCCATTGAATTCCAAGATCCAAGCATCATCAAAAGCTGATCTTCTATCAGATTTTTTTCATTGGAGATGGAAGATCCTTCTTGATTTGTACTGCGCCCTACCAATTCTTCTGATGCCTTGTTTGGATCAAATCCTAAATTGCCAGCTACAGGACTTTCATCAACTGAGACATGAGCATCCTCTGTGGTCAAGAAGTAATTACCCTTGCCTGAAGGCTCAAACAGAATTTGAGTTGCAGGAGCTGACGTTTGGGTGACCACAATCTCTGCCTTAGACAAGTCCACACTTAGTTCTCCACCAATGTTTAACTGCTCGGGATTGGCTTGCAGGAATTCAAGTTCAGTCATTTGAATTTTTGATTTCTTGACATGATCAATTATGTCAGATGACTGAAATGGACTTGGAAGAGGGGATGGGAGTTCATCCTTTTGGTTTTTGGGAGGGGGAGGACTGGTCTACGAATTTGAAGTAGGTGCAGAAATGTTCGATGTACTTACCTTTTTGGCAATCACTGGGTCCTTTGACTAGAAAAGAAGAGGGATTCTATGCTTAGCAATTGAAATTGCTCGTTGGGGTCACTCCTCTATCTTTTCTTTGTCGGCCTGCTGGGCTGACTGATTTTTGGACCGGGTGAACACTACGTATGATCCCTCATCTACTTTACCTTTACTTCTGGGTTCATCCTGGTAATTCAGGAAACCAATGTGGGAGTCGCCAACTGATTCTTCTTGATCCTCCATGAAGAGACCAGCGTCATTTTCTTGATCAAACTCAGGTTGGAAAGAGAAATCATGTTCTGTTTCCAAATATCCAACTGCTGAGTTGGTTGGAGGTGCTTCAAGGGCAAGGTTCCTATGTGGGGGAGGAAGACAATTTGGCTGCCCTTGATTCCTGGCAGTATTGCCTTGGTATGCCTGATTAGGGAATGTCCTCCTTGGCACATCTCTGTATGAAAGAGCAGAAGACATACCTTGGGCCACTTGTTTTTTCAATGCTAGCAATTTGTTTGCCAGCTTTTGCACCATTTGATCAGTGGTGGCTGTAGATGAATTCTCAGAAGATGAAGAAGATTTAACTCTGTTTGGGTCTCTCCTTATCTTTCTTGACAAAATAAGGTCATCTTCTACCTCAGTAGCCAAGTCTTGAGCAGCAGCAAGGTCTATGTGTCTAGCCCGTCTCAACAAAAAATTCACCTCAGGCAGCTGTGAGTTGGTGAAGAAGCACTTGAGATTCCAAGGTGTCGACTGGGCGATCATGAGAATCTTGTGCCTCAGCTTGTCGAACATGGCAATGAAGTCCCTCATAGGTTCATGGGGCTCCTTCATCTGTGTGAGCTAGCCCAGCAAGGCATGTGCATCTTCTACAGGCTTGAATCTGGCTTTAAGTGTGTCCCAGTCAGTCACTGATCTAGCCTGCAGATGATAAAATCATTCTGCAGCAGCGCCTTGTAGTGTTTCCACGAAGACCCTGACTGCCACGTCCTCAAATTCCATGCCTATTACGCCACAGGCTAAGCTGAAGGCTGCAATGTGCTCATCAGGGTGAACTCTCCCATGCCCATAGAATTTGGAGAAATTCTTTCTTGAGCTGCGCAGAAGTTCATGTAGAGGTGGAGTCAAATTTAGTGGGCCAAATGAGTTACCCCAGGGGCCTTGAACTGTCATGATGGGATTATGAAAAGCAGGGATAACAAATCTGGGTGGAGCTACCAGATTGTAGAATGAAAATGGGAAAGAACTGGCCCTGCATCAGCTTGAAGCTTGAGGTTTCAAACTGTGCGCTCTTTCCCAGTTGGCGTGGAGGTGGAGGAAGATGGTAAGGCTATAAATGGACAATGGATAAGACACGGAATGGAGTCGCCAAAATCTATAATGGATAAGGATAGGGATTGCTTCAATCTGAAACTTGAGGCTTCAGACTGCACGTTCATCCCCAGCGGAGTCGCCAAAAACTGTTGGGTGAATATTTTGTCAATCAGCTAACTGGGGAGCAAAATAGGTCTCTTCAACCACAGCATAGAGAGATTGGACGTCCAAAGTTGCAGGTTTACCACATCCAAAGGAGACAAATCTCTCCTCTCATCAAGGGGAGGTTCTCTATTAAATATGAGGCGCTATATACTATATATATAAGCTGAAAATAATACTCGGGGGTAGGATAAACCATCCATCTCCCTTTTTTCAGAGATGATGCTCACAGATCAAAGGAGAAATCTTGGGTGATTGGTGAAGGTACTTCTTTTCTTTCAGAAGTAACATTCAGCCAAGAGCCAAATCCCTTCCTGGATAGTAGAAATCTTGGTGAAATGACAGAAGGCACTTCTCTTCTTTCAGAAGTGCTTGTTCTTGCAAACAAAATAAATATTTCTGGTAAGTAACCGGTAACCAAAGGTGCAGAGTAACCAGCAGCCTAAGATGTAACACAAAGTCTCCACTTTGACTGTCCAAGAATGAGATACAAAGAATAATGGGAGCACAAAGTCATCCCAAGGTCTTTTACACAGAAACAGAAAATAAACACACACTGAAGACAACTATGACAGCATGAAGTCTGAAAGTAGCTGGCTTCAGGACACCTTCCTAATTACTTTCACTAGTTTTGTTTGCCAAATTAAATAAACAAGAACACATTCAGAAGACAGACATAAGAACAATCTCTTAAAATGATACAATCTATAACAGCACAAAGTCTGCAAACACTTGTTTTCTCATTCAGATAAGATGATATGAACAACAATCTGAGCTCAAAGTCTCAGTATTCACCTTTCAATTTGGGCAGAGTTTTGCTTCTGTATTCGGAAGATCTCACTTAGAATGATACAAGAGATTACAATATATAGCAGCCACGAAAGACTTGGCACTTTGTTCCATAGAACGGCCCATGCTGTGCATTCAATGCCTTGAATGCATTTCTAGGTTTGTCAAAGGACTGCGTTGAAAACATGGCGGCTGTCTTAACTATGGCGTGTCATTTCATCCCATATGTCTTCTCCTGAGCCTGGATCATCTGGTCTGACCCCTCTGACGTCTGCGCCGCTGTCCATTTTGTCTTTACTCCAAAGGACACCAACAGGGCGTGCCTTCAATGTTTGCAAGATCGAAAATCTACTTTGCAGACTGTTCCAGCTACCGGAATAACTTTTGCGCAGATATTTTTGGTCTTCTATTTCTGCTTTTGTCTTTTCCAGATTTGTCTCTTCCTGGAATTTAAGCTCTCGGGCTATCTTTTTCCCTTTTCGGTTTTGTCTTTTCCTGGAATCTGAGCCCTCGAGGCTATATTCTTAGCTTTGCCAGCTCTTTCGGCTCCTTCTTCATCTAGTCGCTGAGTTTCTTTTTAGGTTCCACGTCACATTTGAAACTTAGCGGATATTTCATTACCTTAAATTTGACGTCCACGGGGACGTCATTGGTTGACTGTTTCAACGGTTCGGGCGGCCTTCTCGGCTCCTTGGTTCAATCGCTTTCTTGCTTCGATCGCTTTATTGATTCAATCATTTTCCCGCTCCTTGGTTGAACCATTCATTGAACCACCTGTTTATTGCTTCTTTCCTTGACTGAGGCCGCCTTTGAACCTTTGAACCTATAAACCATTGAACTTTGAACTCTTTCGGTTCAAGGTTCAATCGGTTCATTGGTTCATCCTTTGTCTGTCACTTGTTCTAAGCTCTTTGATCTTCATCGCACTGGTTGAAACTTTGAACCTGTCAACTCATTGAACCTTTTGGTTTAATGGTTCAACGGTTCAATGGTTCAAGCCTTCTTCTCTTTGATAAGTGTTTTGAAGCCGTTTAACCTTGAAGCGGTTGAACTTTGAACCTTGACAAATGCGCTTAACTCTTGCTGATGACGTTGAACCTTTGAATCCATTGAACCCGTTGAACCAAAATGGTTCAAGGTTCAACAGTTCAATGGTTAATCCTTGCTTAGAAGCTTGCCGATGAACTCTTTTGGTTGAACCTTGTCATTAAACCAACTTTGAAATCGCCCAAGTGTTGAGAGCTTGCTTCTTTTCTGCAGAGTCCGTAGAAATCAACCTGTGAAGCCCATAGAACTTGGCCTGCAGAGTCCGTAGATTTTCTTCTTGCAGAGTCCGTAGATTCAAGCCTGCAGAGTCCATAGATTCAAACCTGCAGAGTCCGTAGATTCACTAAAAAGCTTGAAGAATGGAGAATTTGAAGGCTCATAACAATTTTCGAAAAGGGAAGAGACAATTTTGGTCTTGCAGGGCCAAAATAGTTCATATGTTGTCCCAAAAATAAGTGACATTTTTTGGGGACAACATCGTTCAAATCAGTTTCACTGAAAAAATATTTCAATCTATTGTGGTCCGTTTTCAACATAAATCAAATACTCCTTGAATTTGGCCAAAGCATGCATGATGGCCAACATTTCCTTGTCATAAATGGAGAACCTACGCTCCACTTCTTTGAGTTTTTTGCTTTCAAAAAAAATAGGATGTCCCTTTTGCATTAGGACAGCCCCTATACCTTCCCCCAAAGCGTCACATTCCAAAACAAATGGAATGGAAAAATCTGGAACAAGTACTGCACAAGTAGTCATCACTTGAGTTTTTCAAATGCTTCCATGGTTGTATTTGACCCGTTGAAAGCTCCTTTTTTGGTTAGATCTGTCAATGGGAAAGCAAGCTAAGATAATCCCTTCACAAACTGCCTATAGTAGTTGCACAAACCAAAACATCCTCTGAAATGTGTCAAGGTAGTGTGTGGAGGCCAATCCATGATTGCTTGGATCTTTTATTGATCTATATGAACCCCTTGGGCATTAATTACATGCCCCAAATACAAAATTTTAGACACTTCGAATTCACATTTAGACTCTAGCAAAAAGAGTTTGCTGCTCCAAAACTCCCAACACTATGTCCAAGCTTGAAGATGCCCCTCCCATGTTTTACTATATACAAGGATGTCATCAAAGAAAACCAACACAAATTTACTTAAGTGTTGCCTAAAAACATTGTTCATGTAAGATTGGACAATGGTTGTTGCATTGGTTAGTCCAAAGGGCATAACCAAACATTCATAGTGCCCATAATGACATCTAAAAGTAGTTTTTTAAACATTTTTTCTTACCCAAATTTGGTGATATCTGGTCATCAAGTCAATCTTGGAAAAGTAGATAGCTCCATGAAGCTCATTAATCAATTCATCAATTCTAGGTATGGGATACCTATTCTTGATGGTTTTTTTGTTCAAGAGGCGGTAATCTATGCACATTCTCATAGTTCCATCATTCTTCTTCACTAGAACAACTGAAAAAGCAAAAAGACTAGAACTATGTCTTATATGGCCCATCTCTAAAAGTTTTTTTATGGCCTTTTCAATCTCTTCTTTGTAGATCCTAGAATGGCGATATGTAGTGATTATTGCTTTAGTTCCCAGTTCCAACTCTATGATGTGCTCAAAACCCCTATTCGAGGGTAGTCCATGAGGAATACTACCAAAAACCTTGGCATGTCTATCAGGAATGCACTGAATATTCTTGTGATGATGTTCTTCCAAATCAGAATTTGTAGTGCTTACAAAACACTCCACTATCCAAGCAACCTTCCCTCTATGAAAAGCCCTTTCCATCCTCTTTAAAGTCACATCCATGGGTGCTCCATTGCTCAACCCACATAGCACTATTACCACATAGCCTTGACTAAACCCCAAGTGGGTCAGCCAATCCTTCCACGAATAAAACTACAAGCCTTCTTTCCAAGACATCTAATACCATCACTGAAACCCTCTAAAAATCAATCACATATTCCTCCACTGAAGTCTTTTGTTTCAGCTGCAACTATTCTCTAAAATGATGTTCTGGATCAACCCTATCAAACCTTTCAATTAATCTTCTATTGAACTCATAAGAATTTATGAGGTTGTGTCTTTGTGTCATCAAACTGTGGTACCACCATGTTGCTAGAAACGTGACAGGAGAGCCACGTTGCGCGTTAAAACGCGCGAAATGAAAATTGCAACACAAACCAGCATTGCTGCGGCACCATTGTGTTTCTTTTTGCTCCCGCAACGTTTCCAAATTTTATGCAACGTTTCCTAAAGTTTGCAAGGCATTTCAAGCATCAAATTATTTTATATTCACTAGGCAATGGGCGGCATGCAAGTGACAAGCCAAACATTAAAGTGTGATGGATTTGCTATGATAGCAATCCACCTCAATTCCAAGAGAGCGCTTTTTTTAATTCAAACAGTTGTAAAATTAATTGAAATCTCATCTACCACTTACCAGCGACCGCGTCATTTGCTTTTGCATCAGTACATTCCAAAACAATGTTTTATTTTTAATAATTTTCATTGGGTTGAGTTAAATATATCTGTACTTGAGCTCTACGTCCACCCATGTAAAGACAATTCCACCATTTGTGTGGCTACAAGTTTGACAGAAAAGATTTAAAATCATATTGGTCCAACTTTGTGTTGAACTACCTCTCTATTGTTTCATTACTGTTGATTCATAGCTTCAGTGCTGAATCCATGGAGACCAAGGGGAATTAAGATAAGGGATTGGATGGTGGTGTTACCAATTAAAGATCTTGGGGAATCCCAGATTTTTCAAGCTTCACAGGTCAAAGAGAATTAGAACCTAATCCTTGAACTTTTAACTATTGTGATTTTGTTCTTCAGTGACTGAAAAACGTATTATCTTAATTCAAATCTTCAGCAATATTGATTTTAGTAGATCTTAATCATAATTTTTTATTATTTCTTCTGTTATTTGAGCGATCATTCATTATTCAGAGATTTAATGTGATTTGACTATGGTAAAAGCTACTGCTTTATTATGTTGCCCAAATACCCACATGTAAGATGTAACAGGACTGTGAGATTTACTCGGTCTTCATAGTTTATAGGGATACTTTAACTCTTAGTTAAAGTATAAACAGTTAAATATTTGTTAAAAGCAATAAATATTTAACTGTTTATATATATATATATATATATATATTTTGCTTTTAACAAATATTTAACTGTTTTTATTTTAACTAAGAGTTAAAGTATCCCTATAAACTATGAAGGATATATATATATATATATATATATATATATATTCACTCATACCATGTTCATTTTTATGCAAAATCTGATACGTCCCTTTCGTATTAGAAAATTTGAATTCAAACATGATTTTTTAAGTCTCAATACTAAATTTTAAAAATATGATACTCTAAAAATTGAAGATCCTGATTTTAATAAATAGATAACCCAAACCATTCCTTTGCTCATATGAATTCTAAATCAGATAAATAACTAAATGCATTTGACAATACAAAGGCTACGAGTTTTCACTTCATGCAAACTCAAAAGCCATTCTTGAGGGGGTAACTTTTTAGAGTTCATGTTTTAAACTATAAAAATTTTGACCTGATTTCCCAACAAAGTGGCCTCACCTGCCAATTACTGTGACGATGTTTAAAATTCTTATTTTCTGAACCTATTTTAATTCAAATCTTCAATAATAATGATTTTAGTAGATCTTAATCATAAATTTTTACATAAATTCTGGCCTCTATACTTTTTAAATAGTTTAATCTGAATTTCTGATTTTCATTTTCATTTTCACACAATTTTTTTTTTCAAATTTAAAATTTTATTTAATTTCTTAGATATATATATATATATATGTTTTTTATCGCAGTGTAAAAGATAACAAATGGATCCAAAGTCTTCAAATCCGACCACGTAACAATCAAATAGAAGAAACTCTACAAACCCCCATGAGTATAACAAAGCAAAGAAGGCTTTTGAGTAGAGGATGTGGACAAATGTGACAATAATAGGGAGTTATTCATCAGAGAATTATAATAGTTCAAGAAGTAGGTAATGGACTTGTTCATTTTGCAAAACAAACAAATCTAGTTCAGTTGCAGGGGTTCGATATCACTTGTTGAGATTTGAAAAAAAATAACCAATAGTTATTTACAAACAAATTCCAAACGCCAAACTGGAAGCTTTGATTAAGGAATTTTCTCTTTAGAGTCCATGAAACCCGTGGAATCACAAGGACCCCAATGCCAAATTGTTGGTGCCTTTGGAAATCTATCTCAATTTCGAATTACCTCTCCAACATCCATTCATTCATCTACTATTGAAAAAATGTTCGATGCTAATGACTGGAAAAATGCAGATGCTGCTATTGGGAGGTGATTTTTTAGTTGTGGCATGTCATTCAACATTGTCAGGTCCCCTTTTTAAAAAGAAGCTATGAAAATGGTCAATAATGCTCTTAAAGGGTATTTGTCTCCAAGTTATGAAAAGCTTCGCACTTCCATTTTGGATGAGGAAAAAGACCACATTAATGCAAGATTGTAGGATATTAGAAATAGCTGGTCCTATACAAGGGTGTTTATTATTTCATATGATTGGACTGACATTGCTCGTAGACCTCTAATAAATATAATGGTTTTTTCATCTAAGAGCTTAATGTTTATCAAATCACATGACATTTCAGGTAATGTAAAAGATGCAATATATTTGACAGGCCTCTTTCGAGAAACAATTGAGCAAGTGAGAAAAAAAATGTTGTACAAATCATAACAGACAGTGCTTCAAACAATGTTTTAGCAGGTGGAAGGATTGAGGATGAATATTCTAGCATATTTTGGACATCATGTGCACTTCATTGCATGAACTTGTTACTCAAGGATTTGCACAATGGGCTTCCCTAGATCAATGAGGTAGTTGCAAACACAAAAAAGATACAAAATTTTATTGTTAGTTATTTTATGTCACATGCCATATATAGAAAACATGCTTCCTTATAGTTGCTCAGATGTGCAGATATACATTTCGGTTCCAACTTCATCATGGTTGATTGCCTCGTGACTGTGAAGCAATCTCTAAACCAGATGGTGGTTTCAATTGAGTGGGAAAGATGAGGGATCGACCAAGTACTAACACCACTGCATGTGATGAGATTTATAATCTCATTATAGGCATTGGACCAGTTTCATTTTGGCAACAGGGAAATGACCTTTTGACACTTTCTTGGCCTATATTTGATGTTCTCTGTCTTTTTGATGAGGATAAACCATGCATGAGAGATGTGTTTCAGAAGCTAGACCAGCTGAAGGAGAGGCTGCAAGACATATTTAAGGTTGGGGCACCTTCATTTGATCAAAAGACACAAGACTTGGTTTGGGCAAGTACTTTAAAAAGGTGGAAAATGCTCCATAGTCCTCTTTACGTTATTGGCTTCCTTCTTAATACAAAATGGTCCCATTAGAAACCATGGTTGGATGATGAAGTTTTCCAAGAATGGAAGGTCTACATGGACAGAATTTATCTTGATGAAGATGTTGGCAATTTGAGTATCATGGTGTATAAGGAGATTGTCTATAAGATTGTCATTGATGTCAAATAGGCAAACATTAATGACAAAGGCATAGTGATTTGGGTTTGTCAAGTCCATGTACTTCATTCACTTTTACTTATAAAGTTTCATAAGTAAAGCCGTGTCGAAAACCCGATTGGGTTAGGAGAATGTTGATCGGGTTTGTGTACTTCAACTGCTTCGACTCATAAAGTTTCACAAGTAAAGCAATCTCGAGAACCCGAATGGGTCTGGGTGAATAAATCGGGTTTCCAGAACAACTTTACTTCGTTCAAATTCATAAGCTAAGCAATCTCAAGAACCCGAATGGGTCTAGCGGAGTTGATCGGGTTTCCGGAATGACTTAACTGCTCTCATCTTTATAAGTCAAGCAATGTGAAAAACCCGAATGGGTCTAGATGAGTCAATCAGGTTTCTGGAATGACTTTACTTCCTTCATGTTTATAAGTTGAGCAACATCAAAAACTCGAATGGGTCTAATGAAGTTAATCGGGGTTATGGAATGACTTAACTTCTTTCGATCTTATAAGTCAAGCAATATGGAGAACCTGAAATGGTCTTGAAAGAATTCTTTAGGAAAAATGGCTAAGTCGTTTTCTAAAAAATGGACCTGAACAAAGTTTCCGAAGGGTAAGTGGACCATTCCAAAAATGTCGAAGGGATCTTTTCAAGAAGTCCGAAGAGTAAGTGGACCAAACAAAGTTTCCCAAAGGACACTGAGAAATTCCAAAGGGTAAAGTGGACCATTGCAAAAGTTCTAAAGGGCAAGTGGACCTTTATAGAAAAGCTGAAGGGTACATTTGCAAAGCCCTGAAGGGTATGTTGTCCTAAACAAAAGTGCCGAAAGGGGGCTCGGACAAAAAATCCATAGAAATTGTCCCGAAGGGGACCCGGACAAAAAGTCTGCGAAAATTGTCCCGAAGGGGACATGTTAAAGTTGGAGCAAGTCTGAAGAGATCAACGAAGGGGAAGCATCTCAAAGATGCCAAAAGAAGCGAGATGAAGTCAACATGTCGAAGTTTAATGATCTAGTCAACATAAAGAGTAAGCATCTTTGATGATCAAATGACACACGCAAGTCAGGATTAAGAAGATCCAACAAAGCGAGTGAATCCAAAGCCTTAAAAGTGCTCGAAGGTTAATGCACAGTGGCGAAATTAAAAACCGAGCAAGTCCGATAAGATCTATCAGAGCGAAAGCTCTTATGAATGTCGTGACAAGCGAGATATAGTCAAATCTGCCGAAGATTAACCTCTGACTAAAGTTATGGATCGAGCATATTCGAATAAATCAAAAGGAGCAAAAGCGATCCTGATATATAGGAAATAGTGAGATGCAAAAAGCAGCTTGATGGTTAGACTTGACACGAAGAAAGAAATCAAAGGCCCGCATTTAATATGTTCTCAACAAACAAATAAAAGAACAGACAAAACCTGTAAATAATTGCACAGAGCTCAAGATTGATCGATCCAACCAATCAATCAACGATTAAGGAGGTTGTGCATTTATGAGATAAATCCAATAGTTGCCAAACATAGTAAAGAGACCAGAACATTACGACGTGATGCATGAACCAAGACACGAAAAAGAAACGACGCAAATATGACCAAAATCCAGCAGTCGTCAAAGATAGAAAAGAGATTTGAGCATTGAAGTGTAATGTATGAATCGAGACACGGGAATTTGCATATGTCAAAGTAACATTGAATGTGAACAAATAGCAGGAGTCAGTCAAGAGGAGCTGAAGTGTGAACACGTTGCATAGATGAAACCCTAAAACTTAATGTATATACACATCTTATTCATTGTAAAGTTGTCATTGTTGTTGCATTTGAGAGAGCGTTGTAGAGCAACTCGAAGAGTGTCACTTTGAAATGTATGCAGACACAAAGTGAAAGACAGAGCAATAGAGAGTGAGGCAAAGAGGAAGAAAGAGCACATAGAGAATGTGCAGAGATTGAGCAGAGAGTGAGCAGTTATAGACTAGACTTGTAACAAAGAAATTGATTTGGATACATTTGTGAATCCATCTTGTATTTTGAAGTTGTAGCTGTTGGTCATTTTTTGGCCCTCATATCAAATTTTGCCTAAGCATGGGAGGAGGGACTTTCAAAGCAAGAGAATAGCAAGTCTTTGGGAAGACTTCGGGTTTTCCAGCAGTGACAACTTTGGGTTTCTGAGGCAGCTCAACTTCTTTTTATAAGTAATCAGTTGAGCAAAATACGAAGGAGGTGCCAAAAGTCCGATTTGGTCTTTGAGGGTGCTTCTCAAGTTTTCCAAGGAGCAAGTCTTCATCCAAAAAAAGTCCGAAAAGCTAAAAAAGAAAGACAAAAAGGCAAAGAATTCCTTCGAAAAAGTTTTTCCAAAGGAAAAGTCCTTCAAAGATTTTGCACAGGGAAAAGAATTCCCATGGACAATTTGTCCGTGGAAAACAAAGTCCGAAGACTTCAACAGGGAGAAGTCCGAAGACTTAGACATGAGAAAGCCCGAAGTAGGTAGGCTTGGAAAACCCGAGTTACTCCACTTAGAGTAAATCAAGTTTCTCCAAGGGCTCTACTTAGGAAGGCTTCATAAGTAAAGAAGTGGCCAAAGTCCGAAGTTGAGAAGCTTGAAAAATCGGAATTACTCATGGTAGAGTAATCTGGGTTTCTCCAAATGCTTCACTTAAAAGACTTTCATAAGTAAAGAAGATGCAAAAGCCCAAGTTACTCCATATGGAGTAAATCGAGATTTTTTCCAGGAGCTTGACTTAAGCCATCCAGCAACACGGGAGACATGAAAGCAATAGATGACAAAGTTGCCGCATGGCGCAAGCTGGAACAGAGAGGCCAATCAGCAAAGGACAAGTGGCAAGCTACAGAGTGAACGAATGGCATAGACGCATCCAAGAAGGCGGAGGCAGTTTTCCAAAGGGAGGCTATATATTCTATATATCGACTCTAGGAAAACCAATGTCTTGGATTGGTTTTCCTCAATAATCAATTTTGGTCTCCATGGACAGATGAGAAATTAATGAAGCGGCAGGCCTTCGCTCAAAGCAAATAGGCAGCCGTCCAAGAACAGGTTAATCATGACGTTGCAAGCATGAAGGTGTGGTCCTCACAAAGGGAAAATTCAATGCACAAGAAGGGCTCAAGGAGATCTACAGCAATCATGGACGACACGTTTCATGGTCAAGGCAAGACAACGATAGTGATCCCGGTCTCCAACGTCTTCTTCCTCTCTCTTTTATGTCGTGTGGCTCTCCCTCTCTCTCTCTCTTCCCTTTCTCTATATATATCATGAGATTTGCCATTTCTAAAGGTTCCCAGTTTTTAGAATTTTTGTCATCTTGTTGGGAGACGAACTCATTGAAGCATTTGTAGAAAATGTGCTCCCTTGGTTAGGTTCGACCCTGCCAAAATATTGTAATAACTACTTTTTGAATGTAATGAGACTCGATTTCTTTACCTATTTCCTGTCTTTAATTAGTGTTTTAATATGCTTGTTGCTCAGTGGATTCGTGAATGTGCGTATTCCTAATCCATTACCCTGTTGCTTGCCTCTTTGAAGTCTTTTCAAGTTTTGCAGGTTCGGACTAGTGTTCTCCCTGAACCTCTTCCAGCATCTGTTAGCTCGATCCTAAGATAGTGCAAGCCCAAGTCGCCTCATGATTGATCTAGTGTGGGTTCAAGTGTAGATGAGGGTCCATTTAAATTTGGTGCATCCCCTGTTAGCTTTCTTAGGAGCCATGTTGCTTCTTCCTAACCCTTTTTCCGTGAAATTTCATTTTAGCAGTAGTTTAGGTGATCCCCCAGAGAGGAACTAGCCTCTTTAAAAATTCTAGAGGTTCAACCTCACTATAGGAAACCCACAACCTAAGGTTGTTCCCACGCTTACAGTCGAAAGTGGGAGAGCTTGAAGAACTCTCCCACAAGGGTGCAATTCCGTGCTATAACAATAGCTTCATAGTTTTGATTGGTTGGTGCCATCAAAAAATTGAGTTGGTGCTCAGTTAGGGGATTGGTGTGTCCTTAAGGAGTGGTTGCTTCCTTAGAGTGGATGCTTTTGAATGTAACCAATGACATTAGCCAGTGAGGCATTTAACAATGAGGCTGGATTAAAACAATAGATTCTAACAACCATTTTTACCGTGGTATTTCCCTTTGCATTTTTCACGTAAAAACCCTGAGTAATGTGTTTTTGTGTCTGTATAATCTTTGCATTTGTTCTTTGACTTGCATATGAATTTGTATTTCTTCTAAAATTGCTAAAAGAACTAGTTTTAACTAATCTACTGATTCAACCCCCCCTCAGTAGATAGTTGTGTTCAACAATTGGTATCAGAGCCTAGGGTTCCTTAGGAAGAAGCTTAATCAGCTCAAGTAGATTTTAGTTAGTGAACACAATGGCCAATCAAGAAGGATCCTCCTCAAACAAAGTGCCTTTATTTGATGGGTCTAACTATGTTTTTTGGAGCATAAAGATGGAAGCATATTTGTCCTCATTAGGATTTGATGTATGGATTTCTATAGTAAATGGATATACAGCTCCTGTTGTAGCTCCTACTGATCAGGCTGCCAAGAAGGCATATGAAAATAACGCTAAGGCAAATAATGCTATTCTTTGTGGACTGTCAAACTCAGAATTTGTCAAAGTTATGCACTGTCAGAGTGCAAAAGACATCTGAAACAAGTTAAAGAGTATTTATGAAGGTGATGACAGAGTGAAACAAGCCAAGCTACAAACATACAAAGCGTAGTTTGAGAGTCTTAAGATGAATGAAGAAAATATTATCGACTACCTCCTCAGGGTAGATGAAATAGTGAATGCTATCAAAGGTCTTGGTGAAGAAATGGAAGAGTCGACTATAGTCAAGGTGTTAAGATCGTTGTCATCAAGATATGACTCGAAAATTTCTGGAATAGAGGAAGCAAGAGATTTGGACAAACTCACTGTTGATGAGTTGCATGGAACATTCACAGCCTATGAGATGAGAATGGGAGAGACTGACACCTTTAAAAAAGAATCTTCATTCAAAGTAGCAAAGCAAGCAAAAGAAGAAACTTCTATGTCTGAATCTGAGGAGTCTGATGAAAAAGAAGCTAACTTTGTCAGAAAATTAAAAAGGTCAAAAAAATACAAAGGTAAGCTACCATTCAAATGCTTTAACTGCAAAAAGGTAGGACACTTTGCTGCCAAATGTTCTTATAATAAAAAGGACAATTCTAAGCAAGAAGAGAGCAGAAAAAGGGCGAAACCTCACTATGCAAAAAGGAAGAACTTTTTCAAGAGCAAGAAAAGGTTATACACAAAAGAAGACTGATTCAGTGAAGGGTAGTGATAGTGATAGTTTGGATGATGATCATGACTGTGCTTTCGTAGCAAAGGAAAAAGAATTTCTATTCATGGCATAAGAATCCACTCCCATAAATCAGAACAGGACGAAGATGAAAATTAGGATGAAGAAGGTGAAGTTGATCTAAAAGGCGAGCTAATTTGTGCTCTAAAAGAAATTGAGAAATTAAGAAAAGAGAACTCAAAACAGAAGAAACTTGGGCAGAAGGAACTTGACAAATCTAATCAATTGATAGTGACCCTAAAGACTCAACTTGAGGAGGCTAAAAGAATAGAAGTAGTTAAGATGGACTACATAGTAAATCCAAAGGATGCATGAAGCTTGAGGCAGAAATAATAGCTTTGAGAAGGCAAAAAGTCAAATAGACAAAAGTCTAAAGTTAACAAAAGGATCAGAAATTCTTAATGAATTAATCAGTGGTCAAAAGCCTTCAAATGAAAAATCTGGTCTTGGATATGAGAAAGGAAATGATTCATCAACTAGTACGTCGACCAACCTATATGATAATTTCAAAATTGGAGTAGAAGCAAAGAAAGAAAGGATCAAAAGGACACTAAGAATGATCCAAACAAAGATAAGATGAGAAGAATGAATTTTGAAAAGAAGCCTGAAATCAAAGATGCAGATGGATATACGAAAGTCGCAGATTTGAAGAAACGAAAGTATATGAAAGGTCATCATACTGCACCAAACAATTTTATGACCAGGTATTATTCATCGTTTTATGGATATTGTTACAGCAGTAATCAGTTTGCTCATAGGGCCATTGAATGTAGAGTTGTTCCTCCTAGAAGAATTAGTTTTGCAAGTAGAAACTCATTTGCTCCTTTGCTAAATTCAAGTTTAATGTGTTATAATTGTAATAATTTTGGTCATATAGCTAAGCATTGTAGGACTAACTTTGCTATGCCAAAAGTAAACAATGTAAAGAAAGGTAAGTCTCCTCATGAAAAACAAAGATCCACAAATCACTAAAAAAGAAAAGAAAAAGACACATGTGAGACCTAAAGAAATATGGAGAGTGAAAAGTCAATCATTGATTGCTCAAACAGCACTCCACGTCAAAGAGCAGAATCTGTGGGTAATTGATAGTGGATGCTCTAAGCATATGACTGGTTACAAGAGTAAGTTCACCAAGTTGAGCAAATGCAAATAAGGAACTGTCAGTTTGGGAGACAACACTGCAGTAAAAATCAAAGGCAAAGGAACCTTGCAAATTGATGTTCTTTATGTCAAAGGACTAAAGCATAATCTCCTAAGTGCTAGCCAAATGTGTGACAATGGATACAAGGTCATATTTGATGTTGAAGGCTATAAATTAAAGAGATCTGACAAAACAGTTGCAGAAGGGAAAAGGACTGAAAACAACATCTACAATCTTGTTGAGGCAAACAATGATAGTTGCCTCTTAGGAAAGATTGATGTAAGCTGGTTGTGGCATAGAAGAATGAGACATGTCAATTTTGATAATCTAGTCGAAGTAAGTTCAAACAAGTGTGTAAGAAATATGTCCAAGATAAACAAACACGCAGATACTACATGCTGAGAATGTCAATTAGGCAAGCAAACAAGGGTCAAGTTTCAAACAAAAGAGTATGCGACCACAAAGCCTCTTCAATTAGTCCATACTGATCTCTATGGTCCTACCCAGACAAGAGGATCAAAAGGAGTTTATTACTTCATGTTGTTCGTAGATGATTATCCAAGGATGACATGGGTAAGCTTTTTGAAGGACAAATCTCAAGCCTTTGAGAGATTTAAGATCTTTAGAGCCATGGTTGAAAATGAAATGGGAAGAAAGATCAAATGTCTGAGATCAGATAAAGGAGAATTCACCTCCAATGAGTTTATAGAATATTGCGAAAAGCATGGAATTAAAAGGCACTACTCTGCTGCAAAAACTCCACAGCAAAATGGAGTTGTTGAGAGAAAGAATAGGACTGTTAAAGAGATGGCTAGAACAATATTGAAAGAGGCCAAATTATCTTATAGATATTGGAGAGAAGCAGTCCAAACAGCAGTATACATCCTGAACAGAGTCCAACTGAGGGTGAAAAATGATAAAATGCCATATGAACTGTGGTATGGAAACCCTACATCAGTTAAATACTTCGGAGTGTTTGAAAGCAAATTCTACATCAGAAAAAAAAATGACAAACTAGGCAGCTTTGAGTCAAGATGTGATGTGGGAATCTTTCTTGGTTACTCCACTCATAGCAAAGCCTATGTATGCTACAATAAGAGGCTGCATAAAATAGTTGAGAGAATCAATGTCAAGGTCGAAAAATGATTTAAACATGTCGAACCTATTGAGGAGATCAGAATTGAAGAATTAGAAGAAGCAAAAAATGAAGTAGAAGATAGTGAAGAGGAAGAAACGAGTGAAAGGGCACCTGCAAGGTTTGTTCAAAAATAACATCCCAAAGAGCAAATAATTGACAACAAAAATGGAGTTCAGACTAGAAGCGTTGTAATGAATAAGGAACAAGTTTTGCTCTATTTTCAGAAATTGAGCTTAAAACCTTTAGTGAAGCCAGCAAAGATGAAAACTGACTAAAAGCCATGGAAGAAACACTGAATCAAATAGATAAGAACAAAACATAGAAATTGGTTCCTAGACCCTCAAACAAGAATGTGATAGGCACTAAATGGGTTTACAGAAACAAACTCAATGAAGATGGAGCCATCATAAGAAACAAAGCTAAATTGGTGTGCAAAGGATATGCACAAGTGTAAGGCATAGATTTTGAAGAGACATTTGCTCCAGTGGCAAGATTGGAAGCTATAAGAATGTTTTTGGCATTTTCTGTTTACAAGAAGTTCAAAGTATATCAAATGGATGTAAATTCAGCCTTCTTGAATGGGAACTTCGAAGAGGAAGTCTACATTGAACAACCAGAAGGTTTTCAGCTCGCAGAAGAAGATTATGTGTGCAGACTGAAGAAGGCATTATATGCTCTGAAACAGGCACCTAGGGCATGGTATTCAAGATTGGATCAATACCTGCAACAAGGCTTCAGCAAAGGATGTGCAGACAACAATTTGTACTTCAAATAAGAAGGTAAGCATATATTGATTATTGTTGTCTATGTAGACGATATTATCTTTGGAGGTAGCAGTAGTATTATGTGCAAAGAATTTGCCACACAAATGCAAAGTGAATTTGAAATGTCTATGTTGGGAGAACTTTCTTTCTTTCTTGGTCTACAAATTGCACAAACCAATGAAGGGAAATTCATTTCTCAAACCAAGTATGCGAAGGAGATGCTCAATAAATTCGGTATGGAGGACAGCAAACCAATTAGCACTCCCATGATAACTGGATGTAAATTGAGCAAAGAAGATGAATCCCCTGATGTGAATAATACGTTGTATAGGTCAATGATAGGTAGCCTACTGTACTTGACTGCATCAAGACTAGACATCATGCAGGCCGTATGGATGGTTACAAGATTTCAAGCAGCTCCCAAGGAATCACATGTCAATGCTGTGAAAAGAATTTTTAGATACATCAAAAGCACAATTAACTATGGTCTATGGTACCCTGCAAGTGAAGATCTCACTTTGATTGCATATGCAGATGTAGATTGGGCAAGAAGTGTGGACGACAAGAGAAGCACTAGTGGTGGTGCATTCTTCCTTGGAAATAGACTTGTGTCTTGGCTATGCAAAAAGCAGGAGTCAATTACACTTTCTACAGCAGAATCAGAGTATGTAGCAGCAGCAGCATGTTGCACACAAGACTTGTGGATGAAGCAAACTCTTAGAGATATCAAGGTAGAATTCAAAGAACCTATTTCTATCTTTTGTGATAACTCAAGTGCCATAAACATTTCTAAGAATCCCGTGATGCACTCTAGAACCAAGCATATATCCATCAAATATCACTTTCTGAAAGAAAAGGTTGCAAATTAAGAGGTCAAAATTAAGTATGTTCCAACCAAGGACCAAATTGCAAACATATTTACCAAGTCTCTCCCCAAGGAGCAATTTGACTATCTGAGAGAGAAGTTGGGAGTAGTGGCTCCCACACCACATCACTAACTTTTATTGATAGGGCATGAATCCAAGGGGAGTATTTAAAGAACAATATTAACTCCTGGATTAAGAGAAAAACGCAGTTTGGTGAGAAAATTGCAGTTCCTTTGCAATTTGATGACAAAGATATGCTGGCTCTAGATTATTATGCCTGTCTATACAGACATAT
The DNA here is from genome assembly GCA_037957365.1 of Torreya grandis. Taxonomy (NCBI): domain Eukaryota; kingdom Viridiplantae; phylum Streptophyta; class Pinopsida; order Cupressales; family Taxaceae; genus Torreya; species Torreya grandis. The sequence continues at coordinate 2,074,776 of JARHVA010000042.1, forward strand.
GTTGATTCTTGATTGGTCTTTTAAGCCAATGCTTATACATGCTCATCTGGAGAATTATGGAGTCAAAAGAGCTACATTTGAAGTGCCTACATAGAAGCTTAGGCAATTATGCCATTGCCCGTAGAAGCTTAGGCAAATATGCCATTGCCTAAGTGGGAGTCCCTCACAAAGTGTTCTAACCAGCCAGGTCCAAGGATTAGAATAGCCAGCCAGTCAAGAAGCAGCTCGTCTCCATGATATGGCAAGGACTCTTTGTCATTAATGTCAAAGGGAGAGAAAGTAGAATGGTGAAGGAATGAAGAAGGGTAGTCATTCTGAGTATGTTTTGCCATCAATGACAAACGGGGAGATTGTTGGCAATTTGAGTATCATGCTGTATAAGGAGATTCTCTGTAAGATTGCCATTGATGTCAAATAGACAAACATTAATGACAAAGGCATAGTGATTTGGGTTTGTCAAGTCCATGTACTCCATTCACTTTTACTTATAAAGTTTCATAAGTAAAGCCGTGTCGAAAACCCGATTGGGTCAACAAAATGTTGATCGGGTTTGTGTACTTCAATTGCTTCGACTCATAAAGTTTCACAAGTAAAGCAATCTCGAGAACTCGAATGGGTCTGGGTGAGTAAATAGGGTTTCCAGAACAACTTTACTTCGTTCAAATTCATAAGCTAAGCAATCTCAAGAACCCAAATGGGTCTAGCGGAGTTGATCGGGTTTCCGGAATGACTTAACTGCTTTCATCTTTATAAGTCAAGCAATGTGAAGAACCCGAATGGGTCTAGGTGAGTCAATCGGGTTTCTGGAATGACTTTACTTCATGTTTATAAGTTGAGCAACGTCAAGAACCCAAATGGGTCTAATGAAGTTAATCGAGGTTATGGAATGACTTAAATTCTTTTGAACTTATAAGTCAAGCAATATGGAGAACCCGAAATGGTCTTGAAAGAATTCTTTCGGAAAAATGGTTAAGTCGTTTTTGAAAAAATGGACCCAATGTCATGTCCCCTTCTCAGTGACATCTCTCAGAGTACAGGATTAGCCTATCATACGACCCTCGTAGACTGATAGTTTGGATAAAGGGTCACTTTGGAGCTTGGCACATGCTTCAGTTGGCAGAGTTTGATCAGTTGGCTTTCGGTTGGGCTCGATTGGAGACTCCTGGCAGAAGTTACTATTTTTAGCAGTTCTTGGTGGTCAGATTGGGACCCCTGCTATTTTTAGCAATGTGGGTTGACAGCATTCGGAATCACTTCAGTATATGACCGCTTCAGACGGTTCAGTCATCGGGCGAGTAACGAGGGAAATATTAATATTTAATTGTATTAATTAAATATTAATATTGCGAGACTATTATATTAAGTTATAATTAAAAATTATAACTTAAGTGATTTTAATGCTGAGGGGGCGCCCATCATCAGGGAGGGGCCAAATTTAAGATTATATGTTATTATAAAATTTGGCCTAAGCTATGAAAAGATTAAAATATTAAAGAAGTGCGATTTTTTTAATTGAAAGCCCTATTATGGAGGAAATCGCACCTCTTTGGTTACTTATGCATTTGCATTGGAAATCGTGTCATTATGTCATTTTTGGAAAATTGAAAACTGATCAACTTTGGTCTGAGCAAGAAGCTTCAGGGTTTCAAGTTTGAATTCCTTGGGGAACGTGCCATCTCCATTGGAAGCAATTCAGAGGGTGTGAAATAACTCCTGATTTATTGCAGCAGGGGTTTCTTCATTCCGGAGAAATCATTGATCTTCAGAGGATATTCATTTATAGGTTTTCAGCAGAGTTATTCATTCAACAGACAAGGTTTATTTAGGCACCTATTTTTGGAGATCTGGAGAGTCAGAAGACAGGGCGTACAACATCATTAATTGCTGGGTTTTGACCCAGCTGTACCTGTACCTATCCGTACTATTAACCAGCAGGCCGTACCTTCTTGTCATTGGGAAATACGCCTTGCTTCTGGTCTGGTTCTTCCTCACTTTGGAGCGCAGTTGTATTGAGGGCAAGCAGAGATCACCAATTTCAAAAAAGAATGTCAAACATATGCAGCCGTACCATCTCCAGCAGGGCATTTAATGCTGTACCAGAATAACCAGGTTTTTAATATATTATTGCTTTTTACCTTATATGCATCTGGTTTTAATTGTAATCGATTCAGGAAGATTTTATATTAAAGGAAGCTTGGAGTTTGCAGTATAGTATTCAATTTACAGAGTTAGATATTTTTTATAGAATTTATTTATCATTTTATGCAAAAATCGCATTTCCTTCAAATACTGGCAAAAAACCCAAAAACATCAAAAAAATTCAAAAACTTCAGAAAAAACCAAATAAACAGTCAGTTGTCAGAATCAGAGGGAACTTGGGGTTCCTACAGTAGTATCAGAGCTAAATCCTGCCATCCTACGGGTTTAGCTATCTTATGCAGCCAGATCAGATTGGGTCACCTAGGTATTACACGCGCAGGCGAGCCCTGATTGACAGGCAACAGAGTTTGAACAGGCAGCGGGGAAATATGGCTGACAGAACAGATATACCTAGGACAGGACATAATGACAGAGATCAGGAGGGTGCAGAGTTCATGCATACGCTCAGAGATCTTCGTGCAGGGCAACGGCGGTCCGATGATGTATTACAGCAGGTGGCAGCGGCACTGCAGAGGTTGGGTACTTCAAGGAGACCGTCACCTAACCGTGACGATGACAGGAGTGAGGCAGGGTCACGGAGGGCTACTAGGACAGCGTCACGGACAGCAGATAGACCTACTAGGCCCACTTTCACGAGACAGGAGCCCGGCGAGGCTATACCAGATGAGGAGCATGATGAGTTATTCGCTGATACCCTTATGGCAGCTCATGAAGAATGGGAGTTGGTATCGCCTGCGGTCAAAGAGATGATCACTTTTGACCGTTTTATTACACAGAGGCGAGAGCACAACAGATCTCGACAGGATAGGAGACCTCGTCAGCAGAATAATGATCTAAAACATGCTACGAACCGGCTCACATTGGCGACGTTCAATGGTAGTGGTAAGATGACAGCCCAAGCTTGGATTAGCAAGCTTGATACCTTCCTTACACTGCGCCCGATGGTTGAGAGTGATGCCATTAGATATGCTACATTGCATCTTGAGGGAGTTGCCTACGACTGGTGGCACCACGGTATGGTGACTTTACAGCATGACAGGATCATTACATACCAGGAGTTTGTGGACAGGTTGGTTGAGCGCTTTGACAGGAAGGATCCAGAAACTTACTTCCGAGACTTAGCACAGTTGAGGCAGAGTGGCAGTGTAGAGACCTATATAGGTGACTTCCAGAAGTTATCCGTTATGGTCCCTAACATCTCATAGAGGCACTTAGTAGTACTCTTCATGGAAGGGTTGTCGGAACCAATGCGAGGTTGGATCAAAGCTTTTGATCCTCCTTCGTTACAGGAGGCGATGAAGAAAGCACGAAACATGGAGTTAGCAGCACCATCGAGTAAATTTAGCTCCAGAGGTTCTTCATCATTCAGGGCTAACAAGGGCTTTAACAGGAATAAAGATAAGTCTGATTTTAGCAAAGAAAAATCAAACTCTAGGAATGATCCAAAAGGTAAATCAGCAGCCCCACCTTTGGATCATGAGGCCCTTAATGACCTACGCACAAAGAAGCTTTGCTTCTACTGCAAAGGACCATATGACGCCAATCACGATTGTCCTCTAAGACCTAAGGGCAAGGCAAATCGTATAATGTGGGCGTTCTATGAGGACTCGGAATCAAAGGATTCCGAACAGCAGGAGAGTTTCGAGGATTCAGAGCTAGAGGCTCCAGAACATAGAGTTGAGACAGAGCCCGAGCTTCAGGTACAGGAGGCCCGTTTATCTAGTATCCAGCAGGAGGGTTCTTTTAGGATTCGTGGTGTGTTGGCAGGACAGAGGGTCATTACCCTACTTGATACAGAAGCCACACATAATTTCATAGATGCTAGATTTGTTGAGAAACGTGGACTCATCACTGAGGAGTTCGAGGGCATAAGAGTCAAAGTGGCCGATGGGTACACTTTGAAATGTGAACGCATGATTAGGGATCTCCCTTTATGCTTGAACAATTATGAGTTCAAGGCAGATTACTATGTTAATATGGGGGTCATTGATTTGGTCTTGGGGATGAAGTGGTTAGATTCATTGGATGAGGTCACACTTCGTCTCAAGGACATGGAGATCCGTTTTGATGTTGACGGGAAGACACACATACTTAAGGCAATTCGGGACAGCAACATCAAAACAATTTCTTTCCGCTGGATGGAGCGGCTTATGCGTCACGACATGGTAGAGTGGGCTGCCGAGTGTCATTTAGCACCTATACAGGAGGGACAGCAAAAGATAGAATATCATCCGGATATACAGGAGTTGAGAGTCAGGCATGACAAGGTGTTCAGTGATATTCCGCCAAGTAGACCTCCAGATAGGGGCATAGAGCACATCATTGAGCTCGAGGAGGGTGCAAAACCCGTTATGATAACTCCTTACAGGCATCCAAAAAGATTGAAGGATGAGATAGAAAAGACAATAAAGGAGTTACTTGCTATGGGTCACATTCGGCCTAACAAGTCACCATTTGCTTCTTCGGTTGTTTTGGTGAAGAAGAAGGATGGGACTTTACGTATGTGCATTGATTACAGGGTCCTGAATAAGAGGACAATTAAGAATAGATACCCGATACCGAGGATTGACGAGCTTATTGATGAGCTCCATGGGTCATGTTACTTCACTAAGATTGATTTACGGTCGGGTTATCATCAGATCAAGGTCCGAGAGCAGGACATAGAGAAGACTGCCTTCCGATGCCATTGTGGGCACTTCGAGTTCGTAGTGATGCCATTTGGACTCACTAACGCACCAGCCACTTTTCAATCTACGATGAACAAGATTTTTCATTCATTACTGAGGAGGTTTGTGTTGGTCTTTTTCGATGACATCCTCATATATAGCAGGACTTGGCAGGAGCACTTAGCTCATTTGGAGACAGTGTTGAGTATCTTGGAGAGGGAGTCCTTGTACGCCAAGGAATCCAAGTGCGATATAGGGATGACCGAATTGCTATATCTCGGTCACATCATTAGTGCAGATGGAGTGCGCATGGATCCTGAAAAGATCCGCGCCATTGTTGACTGGCCTACACCGGCAAACCTGACACAGTTGAGAGGGTTTCTCGGTTTATGTGGGTTCTACCGTAGATTCGTGAATGGGTATTCACGACATGCAGCCCCGATGACAGATTTATTGAAGAAGGGGGCCTTTGTTTGGACTTTAGAAGCACAGGAGTGTTTTATGAAGTTCAAAGAATTGATGACCACATGCCCTGTTTTAGCACTACCCGACTTTACGAAGCCGTTCGAGCTTCAATGCGATGCATCAGGTGAGGGCATTGGTGCGGGGCTTATGCAGGACAAGCACCTGATTGTGTATGAGAGCCGCAAGCTCAGAGGACCAGAGAGGCTGTATAGTATATATGATAAGGAGATGCTCGCGATTATGCATGCCTTAGCAAAATTTCGACAGTATCTTGTCGGCAGCAAATTTTGCATTAAAACTGATCATAACAGTTTGAGACACTTCTTAGGGCAGCGAGATCTCAATGATAGGCAGCAGAAGTGGGTCAGTAAGTTGCAGGCTTATGACTTTGATATCTCATATATCAAAGGTACACAGAACATAGTGGCTGATGCACTTTCACGTAAGCCGTTTTTGAGCACTATGGTTCATATCTCAGAGGATTGGAGGCATATGATAGTGGCAGAATATGCCAAGGATAGTTGGGCCTCAGCATTGTTGAGGGATCAGCAGTTGACACCAGGTATACACTTGTGAATGATTTGATCATTTACAAGCACAAGATATATTTGATCCCAGGGTCAGAAGTGAAGAACATTGTTATGCGAGCCTTTCATGACACGCCTACAGCAGGACATCCTGGATATTTCAAAACATACAGGCAGATTCGGGAGAGATTCACTTGGAAAGGACTCAAGGCAGATGTTCTTCAGTATGTGCGTGAGTGCCCTGTTTGTCAGCAGAACAAGCAGGAGAACACGTACCCGGCAGGGTTGTTGCAGCCACTTCCAATTCCTGACAGGAAGTGGGAATCCCTGTCGATGGATTTTATCACGGGCTTGCCTAAGGCCCAAGGGCGTGATTGCATTTATGTAGTTGTGGATCGGCTTACGAAGTATGGCCACTTCTTTCCGATCACTACGACTTACACAGCTACGCAGGTAGCAGAGGTTTTCTTTCGCGAGGTATTCATACTTCATGGGTTGCCTCGGAGTATAGTGAGCGACAGAGATAGCCGGTTCCTGAGTAACTTCTGGCAGGAGGTTTTCAGACTTTGTGGGACTGAGCTCACTCCGAGCACTAGCTACCACCCACAGACTGATGGGCAGACGGAGATTGTGAACAAGTGGGTGGAAGGTTACCTCCGAAACTACATAGCAGGGCAGCAGAAGGCGTGGGTCAAATGGATACATTTGTGTGAGTATTGCTATAACTCGACATTCCATATGACCATTCAGATGTCACCCTTCATGGCATTGTACGGGTATGAGGCGCCGAGTTTCCTTGATTTGCTACTGAGCGACAGTAGAGTGCCGAGTGCAGGAGGTTGGTCGCAGGAGAGTCAGGCCACTATGAGGGCTCTCAAGGAAAATATAGCTAAGGCACAAAATCAGCAGAGACAGTATGCGGATCAGAAGAGGACGGAGAGGCATTTCGAGGTGGGTGACACGGTTTACCTCATGCTGCAGCCCTACCGTCAGTCCACTCTTAGGAAGAGTGGGTCAGAGAAGCTTAAGCCACGCTATTACGGACCTTTCAGGATCTTGAGGAGAGTTGGCGAGGTGGCTTACGAGCTTGAGCTTCCAGCGGAGAGCAGGGTACACAACGTTTTTCATGTATCACGCCTCAAGAAGGCGTTGGGTCATCGTGTGGTACCGTCTGCGGTTCTACCTCCCTTAGATGACTAGGGAAAACTGATTTTAGTACCTGAGTCCATCCTGGAGTATAGGGAGAGACAGTTGCGAGGAGGACTATCAGGGAATATCTGGTCAAATGGAGAGATTTACCTATTGAGGATGCGACATGGGAGAGCGAGGATATTCTACAGCATCCGGCATTGAGATTGCTTGAGGACAAGCAATTTCAGGAGGGGCGGACTGTCATGTCCCCTTCTCAGTGACATCTCTCAGAGTACAGGATTAGCCTATCATATGACCCTCGTAGGCTGATAGTTTGGATAGAGGGTCACTTTGGAGCTTGGCACATGCTTTAGTTGGCAGAGTTTGATCAGTTGGCTTTCGTTTGGGCTCGATCGGAGACTCCTGGCAGAAGTTACTATTTTTAGCAGTTCTTGGTGGTCAGAGTGGGACCCCTGCTATTTTTAGCAATGTGGGTTGACAGCATTCGGAATCACTTCAGTATATGACCGCTTCAGACGGTTCAGTCATCGGGTGAGTAACGAGGGAAATATTAATATTTAATTGTATTAATTAAATATTAATATTGCGAGACTATTATATTAAGTTATAATTAAAGTGATTTTAATGCTGAGGGGGCGCCCATCATCAGGAAGGGGCCAAATTTAAGATTATATGTTATTATAAAATTTGGCCTAAGCTATGAAAAGATTAAAATATTAAAGAAGTGCGATTTTTTAATTGAAAGCCCTATTATGGAGGAAATCACCTCTTTGGTTACTTATGCACTTGCATTGGGAATCGTGCCATTATGTCATTTTGGATAATTGAAAATTGATCAACTTTGGTCTGAGCAAGAAGCTTCAGGGTTTCAAGTTCGAATTCCTTGGGGAACGTGCCATCTCCATTGGAAGCAATTCAGAGGGTGTGAAATAACACCTGATTTATTGCAACAGGGGTTTCTTCATTCAGGGGAAATCATTGATCTTCAGAGGATATTCATTTACAGGTTTTCAGCAGAGTTATTCATTCAACAGACAGGGTTTATTTAGGCGCCTATTTTTGGAGATCTGGAGAGTCAGAAGACAGGCCGTACAACATCATTAATTGCTGGGTTTTGACCCAGCCGTACATGTACCTGTCTGTACTATTAACCAGTAGGCCGTACCTTCTTGTCATTGGGAAATACGCCTTGCTTCTGGTCTGGTTCTTCCTCACTTTGGAGCGCAGTTGTATTGAGGGCAAGCAGAGATCACCAGTTTCAAAAAAAGAATGTCAAACATATGCAGCCGTACCATCTCCAGCAGGGCATTTAATGCTGTACCAGAATAACCAGGTTTTTAATATATTATTGTTTTTTACCTTATATGCATCTATTTTTAATTGTAATCGATTCAGGAAGATTTTATATTAAAGGAAGCTTGGAGTTTGCAGTATAGTATTCAATTTATAGAGTTAGATAATTTTTATAGAATTTATTTATCATTTTATGCAAAAATCGCATTTCCTTCAAATACTGGCAAAAAACCCAAAAACATCAAAAAATTCAAAAACTTCAGAAAAAACCAAATAAACAGTCAATTGTCAGAATCAGAGGGAACTTGGGGTTCCTACACCCAATCAAAGTTTCCGAAGGGTAAGTGGACCGTTCCAAAAATGCCGAAGGGATCTTTTCAAGAAGTTCGAAGGGTAAGTGGATCGTTCCAAAAATGCCGAAGGGATCTTTTCAAGAAGTCTGAAGGGTAAGTGGACCGTTCCAAAATGTTGAAGGGATCTTTTCAAGAAGTCCAAAGGGTAAGTGGACCAAACAAAGTTTCCGAAAGGACACTAAGAAATTCCAAAGGGTAAGTGGACCCGCAAAAGTTCCGAAGGGATCTTTTCAAAAAGTCCGAAGGGTAAGTGGACCATTGCAAAAGTTTCGAAGGGCAAGTGGACATTTACAGAAAAGCCGAAGGGTACATTTGCAAAGCCCCAAAGGGTATGTGTCCTAAACAAAAGTGCCGAAAGGGGGCTCAGACAAAAAGTTCGCAAAAATTGTCCCAAAGGGGACCCGGACAAAAAGTCCGCAAAAATTGTCCCAAAGGGGACATGTTAAAGTTCGAGCAAGTCTGAAGAGATCGACGAAGGGGAAGCATCTCAAAGACACCGAAAGAAGCGAGATGAAGACAATATGTCGAAGGTTAATGATCTAGTCAACATAAAGAGCAAGCATCTTTGATGATCAAACGACACACGCAAGTCAGGATTAAGAAGATCCAATGAAGCGAGTGAATCCAAAGCCTTAAAAGTGCTCGAAGGTTAATGCATAGTGGCGAGTTAAAGACCAAGCAAGTCCGATAAGATCTATCGGAGCAAAAGCTCTCATGAATGCCGTGACAAGCGAGATATAGTCAAATCTGTCGAAGATTAACCTCTAACTAAAGTTATGGATCGAGCATATTCGAATAAATCGAAAGGAGCGAAAGCAATCCTAATATATAGGAAATAGCGAGATGTAAAAAGGAGCTCAATGGTTAGACTTGGCACAAAGAAAGAAATCAAAGGCCCACATTTAATATGTTCTCAACAAACAAATAAAGGAATAGACAAAACCTGTAAATGATTGCACAGAGCTCAAGATTGATCGATCCAACCGATCAATCATCGATTAAAGAGGTTGTGCATTTATGAGATAAATCCAGTAGTTGCCAAACATAGTAAAGAGACCAGAACATTACGACGTGATGCATGATCTAAGACACAAAAAGGAAACGGCGCAATTATGACTAGAATCCAGCAGTCGTCAAAGATAGAAAAGAGATCTAAGCATTGAAGTGTAATGTATGAATCGAGACAAGGGAATTTGCATATGTCAAAGTAGCATTGAATGTGAACAGATAGCAGGAGTCAGTCAAGAGGAGCTGAAGTGTGAACATGTTGCATAAATGAAACCCTAAAACTCAATGTATATACATAACTTATTCATTGTAAAGTTGTTGCATTTGAGAGAGGGTTGTAGAGCAAACTCAAAGAGTGTCACTTTGAAATGTAAGCAGACACAGAGTGAAAGACAGAGCAACAGAGAGTGAGGCAAAGAGGAAGAAAGAGCACACAGAGAATGTGCAAAGATTAAGTAGAGAGTGAGCAGTTACAGACTAGACTTGTAACAAATAAATTGATCTAGATTCATTTGAGAATCCATCTTGTATTTTAAAGTTGTAGCTTCATAGTTCTGATTGGTTGGTGCCATCATAAAACTGAGTTGGTGCTTAGTTAAGGGATTGGTGTCTCCTTAGGGAGTGGGTGCTTCCTTAGAGTGGGTGCTCTTGAATGTAACTAATGAGGCATTTAACAGTGAGGCTGGATTAGAACATTAGATTCTAGCAGCCATTTTCACCATGGTTTTTCCCTTTGGGTTTTCCACATAAAAACCTTGAATAATGTGTTTTTGTGTGTGTGTAATCTCTGCATTTGTTCTTTGACTTGCATATGAATTTGTATTTCTTCTAAAATTGCTAAAATAACTAGTTTTAGTTGATCTACTGATTCACCCCCCCTCTTAGTAGATAGTTGTGTTCAACAAAAGAGGATTGTAGTAAAATCAAGGAGTGTCAAAATATATCAATGGACTAGATAATTTTTCTCATAAGGATGTTCCATATGATCGAGTAAGAGTTGAACCAAAAATATTTTGGTAGAATTATGGATCAAAGACACCCTTTCTAAGTGACAGCTATCTGTGTTCTTTCTCAAGTACAATATTAAAAAAATAATTTATTGTATTTATTTCAAACTTAGTTTGAAAAAAATAGAAAATCAATTATTGTAGATTTATTTTAAATTTCAATAATATTTAATTGTTGTAAATGTATTTTATTTTATAGGTTTCTAGTGCTTCTATGTCAAAAAGAAATTGGTATGATTATGGATTTATCCATTCCATGAAGAGCAATAAGCTAGGCAGTGAAAAGGCAAAAGATCTTGTATATGTACATTCTAATCTCCATTTATTATCTCGTGCTTCTGTTGAATACAAATTAGGGCTTCACAAGATGTGGGACTATGAAGGCTTGATGGATGATGGAAATGATGAATTACCGATTTAGGTTATCGAAGAAGATGCAGAGGCGTGTTTAATTGGGGCTAGAGTGGAGGAAGGGCAAGGAAGCATAAACACTCCTTCAAGTTCACGTATAGCAGACTCTACTGAGGCACAACTAGGATTTGATGTTGACATGTGATAGTTTGGTATTTTTTTTTTATTTATATATATTAATGTTGAAACTTGCAAGTATACTCGAATGATATATATATATATATATATATATGCTTTTTATTTTACCTCAAATTCAAGATGATAAAAATACAAAACTTTTAACATTTGGTTGGCATTATGTTACTTCCACAATTTAATTTTCATGGATTTCATTATTATATTGTTAGTATTTTATTAATTTTTGGTTTATTGCACTTTGGATAAGCTTCGCATTTTATTTCATTATAAAATTATTGAATATATATATATACACACACACACAAACACACATTTCTTACTCACAACCTCTTCAAGGCCATTTTTCGTCACGTTTTCATGTGGTTATGGTTTCTCATTTCTCGTTTCTGGCAACATAGGGTACCACCACTCATGGGCGGTTCCCTCCAAATGTAATGTTGCAAACATGATGGCCTCGTCCTCCATCATAGGCTGAAGTGTGAGATAGGTGTCTACCTTTTGTATCCATGCCCTAGCTGAACTTTTTGTGGATCCATCAAAAGTGGAAAGTGTGAGCTTTCCCAAAGCATGTTGTAAATCCCCTGGATTGTTCCTTGTCTATGACCAGCCGTATATATATATATATATATATATATATATATATATATATATATATATATATATATAGTTTCTTACTCACAACCTCTTCAAGGCCGTTTCCCATCACGTTTTCCTTGTGGTTACGGTTTCTCATTTCTGGCAACATAGGGTACCACCACTCATGCGCAGTTACCTCCAAATGTCTACCTTTTGTATCCATCATAGGCCGAAGTGTGAGATAGGTGTCTACCTTTTGTATCCATGCCCTAGCTAAACATTTTGTGGATCCATCAAAAGTGGAAAGTGTGAGCTTTCCCAAAACATGTTGTAGATCTCCTGGATTGTTCCTTGTCTATGACCAGCCCTATAACCACCCTTGCCTTTCTTCAATGTCACTAGATATGTAAGGCTCATTTCCCCTTTGATTTTGGGTGGAAGAGTCATATATTCCTCATAGCTTGTAGCCACATCATCTACTATAGAAGGCTGCTCCTCCCTTTCTGAAATGACTTCCTCTCTACGAAGGAAGTTGGGCTGAAAAGGCTTTTGTGTAGAGCCAACCGTCACCCTTGGTGGAGGGAGAGGGTTGTCATGTGTACCGGAAGCACTTTTCCCACCATTGTGAGGCCGATGCCCATTCATGTTCTTCATGGTTTGGATGAATTCAGCCATCATATTTGTCAAGTGCTCTTGATTTTGAACGAACTTCTCAAAACTTTGCGCGATCCGAGTCATCTATGTCTTCATGCCTTCGCTTCTCCAACTCTTGCCTTGGCTGTTTCAACTCTTGACTTGGCTGTTCCTGCTCTTATACCTGATGTTCTGGAGCCCTTTTATTTTCCTTTTCGTAATATCTAACCTCTTTGTCACTGTTTGGCATGTAGACAACTTGCTTCCCCACAACTAGCCAAGAATTTGGCTCTGATACCACTGTAATGTTCCCTTTAGGGCAAATTGTACAATTCTAAACAATTACAACAAACCTTTACAAAAATTGCAATTTCTGATTTTTATTTCAAACCCTAACAACATAAAATTTCAGACTTCGGAAAATACCAATTTTTAGGTCACAATTTCAATATTTTATTACCAAAAACACTCACCAAAAATCAAATAAAATACAGCCATGTGAATACCTTCAAATCTGAAATTTTGGAGCAAATATATAGTTGGAAATTACAACAAAAATACCAATTGTATAAATGTGTGATCACAAATCAAAATAGGCATCGAAATCTCCTCAAAACTGCACCTTAAAACCCCCCAAGGGATTCACTGCCCTAGGAGAGTGCACCAATTCAGGTCGCTGCCCTTGCCAGAGCTCCAAACAAGGTTCGCTGCCCCAAAATTGTTGTGCCACCCTTTCAACTGTTGTGCCTGCGTTCCACCTGGAATGGTAGCTAGATGCCACAAACTATTCAATTCTACCCAATATGAACCCTGAAATGAAGTCACCCTGTTGAAGGTTGAAGGTTTTTGTCCTCAACTTCTGAATACCAAAGAAGGGTTTCGTCTTCTAAGATTGAAAGTCAAGCAAGCTGCTCAAACTCATAATTTTCATTGATAAAAATGACATGAGTTCCAAAATGAACCTCCTTTTTTGCTTTTATATCCTTTCCCTCCAAAAGACCTTCCCAAAAGGGGAGTGCTCCACTTGAAGAGGAAATTTAAATATTCAAAAAGCAATTTCCTTAAAATTTCACTTAAGGGCTAACTTGCCCATGACCAAAAGGTCACCTCCTTAAGTCAAAATTAGAAAAAAGTTGCCAATAAAGCACTTTTGACAACTTGAATAGAGAACCAATGTTTCCCTTGATTCTTCCTGCCCTTAACCTATTGGAAACAACAAGAAAACAGGTTAAGGGTCTTCAACCGCTCGAATCTTGAGAAGTGGACATTACACATAATAAACTAAACTAAATTCGCTTTTCTTTTAATTAGAACCATGTATAATATTTATTCGATATTTTGAAATACTTTAATGAATTGGATATAAAAAGCTCGGTGGAAAATCACTCTTATTAATAGACACATTTTGAACTTATTAGGAAGCATTAAAAAAGAAGGCACGGGTTAAAGTTTTGAAATGTTTTTGACTTCATTATTTCCTCATTTCGAAGGCCATAAGCCTAAAGTTTTCTTTTTTTTTTGCATATGATGTAATAAGAAAAGAAATTTCTATGTTATTTTTTATAGATTGCTAGAAGTCAATGGTTTAGGGTGATGGTTAACATTTTATATTAATTTTTTTTTTTCTTTTAAATTTGGGAACAAACCAGAATATATGTTACAAGTTTAAAATATCTGGCAACCAACCATAGCCACAAGCCAACAATAATCTCACATATCACAAGTGTTAGGATCGTTTACTTTAATTGTAGACACTAAAATTTAGTATTATACACTTGGCAATGTGAGTGTTGACCTACCTTCACCTTACATGATTCGTGTGTACACATATGGCTCTTATACACCCTTTTCTCACATCCACATGCTTTCTATGGGTCTGTCCTTCCCGATTTTCTATCAGTCACCTATAGGAATTTTCTAGTTTGTGTCTAACTTGTTCATTATTATACTCAAATTGTCTCCAAATCATCAAATAGTATTCATTATTATACTCAAATTGTCTCCAAATCATCAGATAGTATTCATGTATTTTAGACAAATTCGATAGACTCAGATGCCTGTAGAATTTTGCACATGTCCAACTTTGACAGACTCGTCTCCACACTAAGCAACAATCAAGTTTCAAATTCAAATCATCCTTATGAGTTAGCCCGTAGGTTTCACATGTTGGTTGCATAAGAAAGAACTTTAAGAGTCCCATATAAATATACAGTAGGTCTAAAACTATTTGATTATCTATCACTCCTCAAGGATACATCTATATAATTATGCACATTTAATGAGACCAACCTAAAATTCCCAATTCAGCCATCATTCATAAGGAGTAGGCCCTAGCCAAGTCTGAAAAGCACTTAAACCAAGCCAAGTGTTTGCTATTTTCCAAATGTTGAAAGCTAGATTACATGTTGCATTCATTAAAGAAGCACCATTGCACATATACACCAAACAGAGATAACTACACACGGTTTTACTTCCCTCTTTGAAGTATTGGATAAGTAGTTAGTGCTTAACCATTCATTTGGAAGTGTTTAAAGTTAACTCAACCCAAATTATTCCCTTTTTGCAGGCCTAAACCTAGTGTCATAAGTGAACTTAGTGTTTTAAAGAGAAATTTTATGGATTCTGTGCATACAGTGAGCCCTAATATCAAACACAGACGGATTACAAGCAAACACAAATTGTACTGAAACAAAGATGTACTGTACATAGACAAATCCAGCATAAGATAGATGCTATCATCTGGTGCAGGCTTCCACAGAGTGAAGGATTCATCCTAACAGTACCTAACACTCAGTTCCTAATCTAAGCGACTCAAAGTCTACTTCCGATCCTTCTATTACCTACATTTAGTCTCAAAACTACACAAAACAATAAATACGTTAAGTATCTTAATCTCTTAGGTCATTTCTATTTATAACAAGTGCAATTGTTCAGATCATATTCTACCTTTTACATTTATATTCATGTATCATTGCCATACTTTATATAATTTGAATAGTTCAATATTTTATACTTAATGAGGTTCATCAATACAAAACAAGGTAAAACATATTGGTGAGCCCATTTTTCTTAGTGAACACGTCAGACCCTAGGTTTTCCTTTAAGGTTTCATCCTTTATTCTAGGGTTTAAAATTTTTGTCTTGGGGTTTCAGACCAAATTTTTGATTTCCCCTCATTCGCAAATTACATATGGCTATAATGGATATAAATAGTTTTTATTTTCTGATTCAAACTATGATTATAATCATTTCATGTTTTCCTTTGCTATGCAAAATCTGTAACAACTGTGTAATTCGATGGATCAAATCTCTGTGCACTAATAACGCTGATATTAATAATGAACAATCTTTAGCCTTCCTTAATTCATATTATTGTAATATTCAATCCTAGTTGCTTTCTGCTACCACTAGGTGCCAAAGTGCATGACATGCATGACTCCTTTTGTTCCTCCTCTCCACCACCACCATTGTAGTCAGTTACTCAACCTATTCAGGTTCATTCTACACAGCGAGTTACTCCAACTATTTAATCCATTCATGCAGCCAGTTACTCCACCTATTTAGGTTCATCCTATGAACCTAGTTTCTCGACTGATTCAAGTTCATTCTACATAGACGGTTCAAAGTAAAATAGTTGACTTTCCTAGATGACCAATGCTTCAACACACTTATTACATCAAAGAGTTATTCAAGACTCACAACGGCCATTATCTACTCTATCACATCCTAAACTAGTGTTATAGACAACTCGCCATGTTCCACAGCGAACACATGCACATACTTACCCTACTATACAACAGATTCCACAAAATACTATGCTCCCTAGAGTTATCGTACACAAGAATCTATGAGTCATGATGATGATAACAATTACGTTACAACACGAGATCATTCCCTCGATTCAGATACAGTTACATATGATACTACTTTCTCACAACAGGTAACCATTCCCATGTTGGATACAGGACCTACACATGATCATCCCCTTGATAGGATACTTGGTTAGCATTATTGCTATATATATATATATATATATAGCAATATATATATTATATATATAGATAAGAGTGTATCTATATATTAATCAAACAAGATATGGTACAACGCTAATCATACAAAAAAATGGGTGAAAAAGTCACACCCCACGAGCAAAATCACGAAGGTAAAGACACCTAAAAAAAAGTCAAAAAATGACCACACCCACAAAAAGAAACATTACATCAACAGTCTGACAGCAAAGTAGAGATAGCAAGGAACAAATAACAATAAAGAGAATAATTAAGTAGGCGCAGCAAACATGGACGTCAGCGGAGGCGGTGGAGACAGCGGGGCCTGTGGCTTACCACTCTATCCTCCTAGGGCAAGAGGATCCTCGTCCATAGGTATGGGCTCCCAACTAGTGTTTTACTAAGCCTCTAATGTCTTATCTTGATTTCTTTCTAGAGAGATTGCCAGAGCCAGTCGCAAAAATTTGCTTTTGGGGGAGGACCCCAGCACCTAAGTCACCATCATGAGACAAGGGAGATCCCTAGCCCCTGTTATCACCTCCAGATATAGAAGAGCCACTCAGATCACTAGGACGAGGAGAACACCAGCGAGGTGGTGACAGATGAGGAGAATGACTCCTCTGTCTGGTTCTGGAACATTGTCATCATGGCCCACGCCCTCGTGCTCGAAGAGGCATATAAAGTCAGGAGGTTCACGGCTAACCGCGCATGGGAGATTTCCCTAGTGGTTGAGCAAACGTTGGAGGTGGTTAAGTTTCGAATGGACTTTGTCTGTTTGATTTTGAATCTGAAGAGTAACATTAGATAGAATAGCAATTTTGTTAGTAACAAAAAAACTACGTTCTAGCTCTTCATGATTAAAGCAAACATGATTTTTAGCTTTCCAGATTTGAAATAAAATATCAGCTCGAAAGATATGCCAAAATCTATTGTATTTTGCAGACAACAGAGCTAAGTCCCCCAAAAGAGCCATCTTCCATGTGAAGAATTTAGGTCAAAAGGGTTGAAAAAGTGAATGAATCCTGCGCCACGCAGATTGTGAGTGAGAACAAAACCAAAAAAGATGCTTACCAATCTCTGGTTGCCGACAAGTCGAGCAAATGGGGTTGGACACTCCCAGATGCTTGAGTCAGTGACCCACAGGCAAGCCTTGATAAAGGAGACACCTTAAGAAATAAGCTTTTTTGGGCTCAATAATAGCATACCACTAAGTGCTAAAGTGTTGGGCCCAAACTCCATGTCTGGAATGGAGATTCCATTTGAGGTTGAGCATTTCATCTGGAATATGTTGAGGGACTAGTAAATTATAACCTAGCCAAGGAGAATACCGAGTGAAGGGGGTGGTTGTAGGCTAGTGCCAATCCTTCCACCAAGGAATAAGGGAGTTGA
This sequence comes from Torreya grandis, assembly GCA_037957365.1. Lineage (NCBI taxonomy): Eukaryota > Viridiplantae > Streptophyta > Pinopsida > Cupressales > Taxaceae > Torreya > Torreya grandis. The sequence goes on from JARHVA010000042.1 coordinate 2,092,561, forward strand.
CCCCTATCTTGTGAAAATATTCATTAGGAATGGAACCTTGAATTTTTGCTATAGCCTCTGCATCTAAGTTATTTAAATAAAATTTATTTTGAAGTTGTTGCCAAGTGAGTTAGGCTCGATTATCCTTGCAAAAGAAATCACTGATAACCTTCTAACCTTCCCTGAAAATCCTTAACCCTTTAACCCAAGGGAATAAGGCAAAGGGAACATTATGAAAATTTAATCAAGGCGACCACCAGAGAGACCGGGAGTTAATGGAGATCACCTACCCAGTTAAGGTGAGGCTTAAGCCTCTCCCAAGCTTTCCATAGGCTTTGAATCACAAAGGTACCCTTGATTTTAATAGGCACTGGGGTTATGAGCAGAGAGTGAAGTCCCAGGCCTTGTCAAGCCTTTCTACCACATGGAAGAACCGCATAGAAGAATCTTCCAGGCTTCATCCCCAGTAAGACCTCTAATAATCCATTTGACACCAAGGGCAAGGCCATGAATTTTAATATCTAGGAGACCCAATCCCCCAGCTTCCTTGGGTCGGTAGCATATGTTCGGTAGAATAATACACATGAGTAGCTATCAAGACTTTAGAACAGATTTAAAATTTGCCCGCAAGAGATAGAAACTTTGTGATCCAAAAAGATTTTTTTTTTCCAACTCTTTGCACCACATAAGACCATAGCTCATAGGGAGAGGCCCGAAAAGCAAAAAGGATGCCAAGAAACTTAAACTGCACCCCTGGAAGAAGCCGCTGCCATTGATATCCCTCCAACCAAAGAGATTTAGGACCCATAGACTGACAGTAACACTGAGTCTTCCTCCATTGAATAGATGACCCTGAAGCCAAACAAAAAATATGGAGACATTCCATGGCATTCCTAATGGACTCTTCTTCCTCTTGAAGAGTGAGAAAAGAATCATCTGCAAAGTGGCCATTTAAAAGTTGTCTATCAGACTGAGGGAGGGGGATGCCTTCACCAAACCCCTGGCAGTGTAATTAGCTAGGAGTTAGCTAAATCCTTCTGCTGCTAGCACATATAAAGAAGGGGCTAAAGAGCATCCTTGTCGGATAGAATGATGAAGTTCAAACCGAGAAGCTTGGGTGCCATTGATAGTGATACAAGCCCTAGCATCCTAAAAGAGCATGTTAACACTCTAAACAAATTTGGGGCCAAAACCAAGGGCCTGCAACATGGCCAGAATAAAGGGCCACTCAATACGTTCATAGGCTTTCTTAAAATCAATCTTGACAAATAGAGCCTTTTGATTGAAAAGTTGAGCCCATTTCATACCTTCCCAAATGGCAATGACATTGTCCAGAATGAATCTATTCTAAATAAAACCAGTTTGCTCACTCCTGACAATTAAAGGGTGAATGTGCTTGACCCTGAGGGCTAAAGCCTTAGCAATAATCTTGTAGGAGACATTGAGCAAAGTAATAGGCTTCCAATTGGTGATAATTTCAGTATCACCAGCTTTGGGAATAAACTTAATGCTACCCTGGTTTATAATGAATCCCAAAGAGTTGGTTAGAAGTTAGAACAACCTCAGAATAGACTCGGTGAAGATCAGGACCAACAGGTATCCCAAAGTGTTTGGTAGAACTCACGAAAAACCGTCAATTCTTGGAGCTTTGTAAACTGCCATCTGCTTAATAGGCTCATGGAGATCGCTGAGAGATAAGGACCTATCATAGGCCACTCTTTGTGAATTGGAAACTTTGTAGGGCACCACCTGGAGGCATTGATGGAGAGCGCCTCTCGTTCTGGAGAAGAAGCCTGTGTTGAGAAAACACCATGGTAATGATGAACAAAAGCTTGCAGAATGTCAGGAAGTTTGGTAAGCCAATTATTTCCTTCCTTGACAGCTTTAATTCTATCAGTATCTCTCCTAGAGCAGAGAAGGGCAAAAAAGTCCTTAGAGAGTTTGGAGGTGAACATTGAAAGGCGACAGCTCTAGTTCTTGTGAAACCCGGATATATTCACAGTTTGTAGCATTCTACAGACGCCGTCTAAAAGAGGCCACTTGTTTGCCTAGATCCGCAGAAAGGTGGAAGTGCAAGCAAGAGCATCTGACCACCACGGAATCCAGCCAGTATCTCCCTCTAGTCGAGGAACCAGGTTCCAAATTCTGACCATGTGCCCCATTGTTCTTTCATGATTGAGGTGAGCAATATTGAGATAAAATTGAGTGGAGGCAAACTTAACTTGAGGTGCGGTCCACTCAATATTAAATAAAATAGGGTGATGATCTGATAAAAAAGTATCAGGGATGACCGATACTGACCTATCATGGACCAGGGTAAAAAAGAAAAGATCTTGCTCAGCTAGCAAGGCTCGATCAAGCCGCTAAATCACCCTATCTTCTCCCTATCAAAAGTTAGCCAAGTGAACCAGGCAGACTCTGAATTTTTCCTCCAATGATGATTGGGGTCAAACACCCCGATTTCGTTGCACATATAAAACCAGGCTTCATGCTCACCAACGCACCACCGCATTGGAAGGCGTCCTTTATCCTCAATCGATTCCACTGTGTTGAAATCACCACAGAGGATCCAATGCGCATCAGGACGTGAGTCGATCAACCACCTCCACAAAGCAGCCCGTTCAACAACATCATTAGAGGAATACAAGTTAACCAGCGCAATGATGCAGTTATTAAAGTCAAAAAGGGTCCACATCACTAGGTGGGTGGGGACCGAGCCCCAATAAATAATATTCTGAGACAACGCTGGAGCCAAAAAAGTGATGGCCCCACCACGCCTAGTACCCTGACATATGGCTCCAAGCCAAATTATTCATGTTGCATTCAGTAGTAAGAAGCCATAAATCTTGACCTCTTGCAAACAAAGAATTTTCATGTTGCTAAAAAGCTGACAACTGTTCTTGACTGCAAACTTACATGGTGGATCAGTAAGGCCTCGAATATTCCAAGAGTAAACAATCATTGGGCATTATCAAACTGCATGTCATTCTCCTCTATGAGATCTTCCAGCACAACAAACCGATTAAACATAAGTTTGTTGGGCATGAAATCATTCATTCTAAATGGTTGTCACTTATGTGCCATATTGTAGAAACCCTTGTTTCCCTGATTTCTGAAACTGAATATTTTTTTGACTATTTTTGTGTATTTTGCTTTTTTGGTGTTTTTGCATGAAATAAAGAATGCTATTTTGCAAAATAATTTCAAATAAATAATAAATAGCAGTATAATCTCTTAACTAGCTAATCTATGATCTTATTATTCATCCAGACGATTACAATAGAATATCTCTGTCATGCATATAAAAATAATACAAATATTGTTAAAAACCTGGATTTTCCAACAAACCCTAGATCTGGTACAGTCGGTATGGCTGCAATAAATACCCCATTCTCCGTGCTTTTGAAGGTACAAAAAGATGATAGAAGTGTAGGCGCTCAAAAGGGTATCTTCAATTTTTCCAAAAAGAAGGCGTTTTGCCCTAGGAGAGAGAAAATGCCCTTGCTTGTACTGTACAGCCTTGTACAATACCGTACGGATTCCATACGGCGGCAGTAAAAACAGTACGGCCTGGTACGGCTGTACACCAAAACCCTAAAAAATTGTGCCACAACCTTGAATCTTGTTCTGGATAATTTTTGGATCAAACCCTGATGTAATAAATACCTGTGAACCCCTGTGATAACCTCTATGTGAAGTTATCTCTCAACTGGCAATAGATCAGCTGATATCTCACAACCTCTTAATTGCACACACTGAAAATTGCACGTTCTCTAATGCAAAAGAATACCGAAAACCCTTGGCTCAGTCTTCTCAGAAAAAACACTTAGCAAAAATTTGTCTTCAACATCCATGGCGCTCCTCCCAATGAGAAACCCTTATAACCTTGAAAAAGTGTGCTTACCCTAATTAGGGTTTCACAATTAAAAATTAGGGTTTCCTTGTCCTTTTAATTTTTCATAGTCTAAGGCACAATTTTAATTATATAAAATATAATTAAAATGGCCCCCTTCAATATGAGCGCCCCCTTGGGTCAAAATGCCTAAGGCATTAAATTCCGTCAAATAATTAATATTTAATTAAATCAATCAAATATTAATATCTCCCTCGATACATATCCAATTCTCGATCCGTCTGAAGCTGGCGAACAAGGGAGTGATTCCGCACATGACCATACCAAAACAGGGGTGCTCCGCTGCATGTCAAATATCCCTAAAAAATAGGAGCTCAGGCAAAAGTGTCCGAAAAAACCCAAACGAAAGCCAACTGGAAAATTTCTGCTAGTCGAAGCCAAGCCAAGCCAAGCTCCATCATGACCCTCTATCCATCCTATCAGCCTACGAGGGTCGCATAATAGGCTAATCATCAACTCTGAAAGATGTCAACTGGAAAGGGGACATGACAGTCTGCCCCTCCTGAAATTGCTTGTCCCCAAGCAATCGCTGAACAATAAACCAATCAATCCACCTGGATCCCAAATGTAGTCATGATCTATACTACTGTCAATCAACGCAAGCTCCTGCAATATCCTCTGAAATATAACCAAGAGGAATCCATAATCAAACCGGCGAATACAACTCAACCAAACTCCAAAATCACAACTGCCATAGTCAGGAACCCATGAGAAACAAACTCTCAGCTGACTAGACACATGATTGTGCTGGCCGATCAAACTCCTATACTCTACCCCTGGCACATTGTCCAAAGGAGTAACCTCAGAATAGCTAACATCTGTAATACTGCCATCCAAATTCGGCAGACCAACTGTTGAACTCGTATCATCAAACGGAGTGACTGAAACATCCACATAAACCTTCGTATCAAAAGAACCCGCTGAAGAGACTAAGTCCTCAACACTGTCCACAACATCCTCCTGGGTGTCATCTGCAACGATCGGATCCTGGGACTCTTCTATAGACTCTGCCATATCTAAGAGATCATCAACCCATTCCAACATGAATGGTTCACTAGATACTTGAACAATGCCCTTGTCTGGAGGTCTCCCTGGTGGAATGTCACTGAATACCTTACCATGCTTGACTCTCAACTGCTGAATGTCAGGATGATACTCAGTCTTCTATTGTCCCTCCTGTATTGGTGCAAATGTGCACTCGGCAGCCCACTCTATCATGTCATGTCGCACGAGCCTCTCCATCTGATGAAAAGAAATAGTTTTGATGTTGATGTCCCGTATTGCCTTCAGAATGTGTCTTCCCATCAACATCAAAACGAATCTCCATGTCCTTGAGACGAAGAGTGACTTCCTCAAGGGAATGAAGCCACTTCATGCCCAAGACTAAGTCTATATCCCCCATGTTCACCACATAATAATCAGCCTTGAACTCATAGTTGTTCAAGCGCAATGGGAGGTCTCTAATCATCCACTCACACCTCAGAGTGTAACCGTCGGCTACCTTAACTCTAATGCCCTCGAAATCCTTGATAGTGAGTCCACCCTTCTCCACAAATCTAGCACCTATAAAATTATGTGTGGCTCCTATGTCAAGAAGGGTTATGACCCTCTGTCCTACCAAAACTCCATGGAGTCTGAATGAACCATCCTGCTGAATGCTAGATAGTCGTGCCTCCTGTATCCGAAGCTCTGAATCTACCTCGGCCTTAGGCTTTGAAGCCTCTGCCTCTGACTCCTCAGAACTCTCTTGCTGTTCGGAATCTTCTGATTCCGAATCCTCATAATAAGCCACATCACTCGATTTGTCTTGCCCTTAGGCCTCAAAGGACAATCGTGATTGGCATCATAGGGACCTTTGCAGTAGAAGCAAAGCTTCTTCTTGCATAGATCGTTAAGAGCCTCTCGATCCAAAGGTGGTGCTGCTAGATTGGCCTTTGAATCATTCTTAACACCTGATTTATCTTTGTCAAAATCTAATCTCTCTCTATTTTCGTTGAAGCCCTTATTGTCCCTGAATGAAGAAGTACCTCTGGAGTTGAATTTACTGGATGGGGCTGCCATCTCCATACTACGCGCCTTCTTCATAGCTTCCTGTAACGAAGGAGGATCAAAGCCTTTGATCCAACCTCTCAATGGTTCTGTCAATCCCTCCATGAAGAGCACTACAAGTCGCCTCTCTGAAATGTCAGGAACCATCACTGATAACTTCTGGAAGTCACCAATGTAAGACTCTAGACTGCCACTCTGGCGCAACTGAGCCAACTCCCTGAAATAGGATTCCGGATCCTTCCTGTCAAAACGTTCCACCAGCCTATCAACAAACTCCTAATAAGATGTGATCCGATCATGCTAGAGTGTCACCATCCCGTGGTGCCACCAATCGTGAGCTACCCCCTCAAGATGCAGTGTCGCATATTTGATAGCATCTCTCTCAGCCATCGGACGCAACGTGAGAAAAGTGTCTAGCTTACTAATCTAGGCCTGTGTTGTGACCTTGCCACTACCGTCGAACATTGCTAATGTGAGCCTGCTCGTAGCATGTTTCAGATCATTATTCTGGTGTCTAGGTCTCCAATCCTGTCGACCTCGGTTATGCTCTCTCCTCTGTGTGATGAATCGGTCAAAAGTAATCCTCTCTCTGACCTCAGGTGATAATAACTCCCACTCCTCATTCGTTGCCATAAGTGTGTCTACAAACAACTCCTCATGCTCCTCACCTGCTATCACCTCATCGGCCTCCTGCCTCACAAAAGTAGGCCAAGTAGGCCTGTTTGCTGTTCAGGAAGCAGTCCTAAGTGCTCTCTGTGACCCTGCATCACTCCTGGCATCGTCACGATGCGGTGACGGTCTCCTCGGAGTACCCAATCTCTGTAGTGCTTTGGCCAACTGCTGTAATACTTCGTTAGACTGCCTTTGCCCTGCTCGTAGATCTCTGAGAGCAAGTAAAACCTCTGCGTCATCCTGATCCCTAGGATTATGAGGAATACCGCCCTGTCAGACATGTTTTCCGGCTGCCTGCTCAAACCCTGTTGCCTATCAACCAAGGCTCTCCTGCGAGTATAATACCTGGGTGACCCAAACTCTTGTGGCTGCATAAGATTGCTAAACCCTCAGGATGGCAGGATTTAGCTCTGATACCACTGTAAAAAACCCTTGTTTCCCTGATTTCTGAAACTGAATATTTTTTTGACTTTTTTGTGTATTTTGCTTTTTTTGGTGTTTTTGCATGAAATAAAGAAGAATGCTATTTTGCAAAATAATTTCAAATAAATAATAAATAGCAGTATAATCTCTTAACTGGCTAATCTATGATCTTATTATTCATCTAGACGATTAAAATAGAATATCTCTGTCATGCATATAAAAATAATACAAATATTGTTAAAAACCTAGTTTTTCCAACAAACCCTAGATCCGGTACAGTCAGTATGGCTGCAATAAATACCCCGTTCTCTGCGCTTTTGAAGGTACAGAAAGATGATAGAAGTGTAGGCACTCAAAAGGGTATCTTCAATTTTTCCAAAAAGAAGGCGTTTTGCCCTAGGAGAGAGAAAATGCCCTTGCTTGTACTATACAGCCTGGTACAATACCGTACGGATTCCGTACGGCGGCAGTAAAAATAGTACGGCCTGGTACGACTGTACTCTAGAACCCTAAAAAATTGTGCCACAACCTTGAATCTTGTTCTGGATAATTTTTGGATCAAACCCTGATGTAATAAATACCTATGAACCCCTGTGATAACCTCTGTGTGAAGTTATCTCTCAACTGGCAATAAATTAGCTGATATCTCACAACCTCTTAATTGCACACACTGAAGATTGCACGTTCTCCAATGCAAAAGAATACTGAAAACCCTTGGCTCAATCTTCTCAGAAAAAACACTTAGCAAAAATTTGTCTTCAACATCCATGGTGCTCCTCCCAATGAGAAACCCTTATAACCTTGAAAAAGTGTGCTTACCCTAATTAGGGTTTCACAATTAAAAATTAGGGTTTCCTTGTCCTTTTAATTTTTCATAGTCTAAGGCACAATTTTAATTATATAAAATATAATTAAAACGGCCCCCTTCAATATGAGCGCCCCCTTGGGTCAAAATGCCTAAGGCATTAAATTTCGTCAAATAATTAATATTTAATTAAATCAATCAAATATTAATATCTCCCTCGATACATATCCAATTCTCGATCCGTCTGAAGCTGGCGAACAAGGGAGTGATTCCGCACATGACCATACCAAAACAGGGGTGCTCCGCTGCATGTCAAATATCCCTAAAATATAAGAGCTCAGCCAAAAGTGTCCGAAAAAACCCGAACAAAAGCCAACTGGAAAATTTCTGCTAGTCGAAGCCAAGCCAAGCCAAGCTCCATCATGACCCTCTATCCATCCTATCAACCTACGAGGGTCGCATAATAGGCTAATCATCAGCTTTGAAAGATGTCAACTGGGAAGGGGACATGACACATATATTCCTCCTCCTCGAGAGATGGAGAAGAGTTGTGAGAGTGCTGGAACACTAAGTTGCAGTCCAAGGTGACCAAACTCCATTCTTCCTCCGGAACACTCACCCTAGGAGAGGGTTGTGATGATGGCGTTGAGGGTGGCGTCTCAACCAGAGAGGCCACTGCTTGCAGAGTGCGCACAAATGAAGGAGAAACTTTATTAGGCAAAACAGTTTTGCTAGCAGAAGTCGAGGCAAGGTTATTCCCAACAAGTCTATAAGAAGAAGCTTGTGGCCTCCTGCCACCTTTGGAAGAGTTGTTTTTTTTTTGTTGGTGATGGTAGTCCAACCATCATTATTGTCATTTTGTGGTTTGGCTTCAGAGCCACCCTTTTCCTAAGGAGCAGGGGGTGCATGCACCATCAGAGGACATTCCCGGATCATATGTTCTGAGGACTAGCACCGAAAATATGTATTCGAGAGATTGATATACAAAACACGCTGAGAAAAACGGTTAGTGCCAATTTGTATATCAATAGTATCTTTCAAATCTCGAAATAAATCTACCTCAATACAACCCTCATTTGGGGATGAACCATAAAGATCTTGGTATGATCATGGCATATGAAGCGCCCTAATTTTTATGAGTTCGTCAATAAAACCCCATAAGGGGAGAGGCAACAAGAGTGTTGCGAATAAACCAAGTCCCATGGTTAACAATGGCTTTGCAGTGTTCAGCGTTTGAAAAGTGAAACAAAAAAAATACCCTTGGTAAGATTTTGGACTCCTTCCAGTTTCACACCATGGCCTTGCCAATGGTTGTGGACCCATTGCTTCAGAAGGCTCTCAAGGGGGGACTCAACCAACAAAGTAAGCAATCAAAGTAAAATTTTCAAAGAAATGACAGGCTTTGTCAAATTCAAGCATATCCAGAACAACATCAGATAATGGAGAGTCAGAATCATCAACATTACCTCGTGGAAGACTTTTGGGACGAATTTCCTACCCTGCTTCGGGGCCATGGTTGCGCTTGCTTGCTCCAACTTTTGCGGATGTAGAGAGAGAGGTGGCGATCATTTAAAATAGGGTGCCCCCTACTGCGCAGAGGGCAAATTGCCGATCATAATCAGCAATAAATGTGAACAAAAGCAATATCCTGCCTAGATCTGCGGCGATCGGCAATGTGACAAAGATGCCTAAAGGCTCATCAATCCAGAGCTACAAAACCCTAGATCTCATCAGTGAATGTGAGGCTTTTGAGGCTATTAGATCTAATCCAACTAAATTTATATAATATCCTACTCTTAATAATCTCATAAACAAAATATTTGAAATTTAAAAAAATATATATATATATTCTAAAAATCCAAAATCAAGGCCCACACGTTTGCTAGTTTCCATTATTCATTTATGTTTTTTATCATATGTTTGGAAGATTATATATCATTTTTCATATGCACGTGCATTTCATGGTATATATGAGTGAGATGCGGGACATATAGATTACACATGATACATGGAGGTATAGATGTCGGACATTCCTATACCCAAGGGCCATGCCAATGCTAGGAGCATTCCGTTCCATAGGTTACATTTTTATGGGTCATATCTTTCTATGGCCTTTCCATTTATCATGTTGAGCTACATTGGTGCTCTAGTTGACCTTTGATTTACACAAATTCATATGATGTAGGTAGTGATTTGAACTCCCTCAACACATGCCCTAGATTAGGGCCCCAAGCCTTAGACCCATACAAAGTAGGAGGTTTGATAATGGTATCAAAGAGGCACATTTTGGATGGGGCATCTTGGAAATGAAACTGAAAGCAGCGATGCTCCAGTACTGCTTCAGAAGCATACCCCTTATATAAAAAATACTAATTGGTAGCTTCAAGATGAAAGAAAAGCCTATAAGTTGTCCACTAATGAAGAAGAAGTAATTACATGTTCACCTTGGAAAATGAAGCGAATTTAGGAGAAAACATTCTTCAAGGTATTAAAGGTCAAACCTTAGTCTTTCTAAGGTTCACTATCAGTTAAGAAAGGTCACATTTAGAGAGCCAAAGAATAAAACTGTCTCTGAAAATCTAGAAAAGAATTTATAAGAACTAATTATCAGCAAATATATCATAATAAAGTGGCTCAAAAAGCAAATGTCATCCACCTTTATGGTTTCCCTTCTCTAACTCATTTGTGTAAATCCCAGACAATGTCAGAAAAGGCAAGCATCCTTGCTCAACCCCAATGGTGCTTTTGTAAAATTAGGAAGACCATGTACAATCTGAAAACATCCCATCATTCTCTCGTAAATATGAGTAAATAGAGACAACACCTTACACTATATATATATATATATATATATAGTGTAAGTTGTTGTCTCTATTTACTCATATTTACGAGAGAATGATATATATATATATGTTCACACACACACATAAATGTGTGTGTGAGCCTTTCAGGTCAACATATATATACAGGTTAGCCTACAGGCATCTTAATGATACATACTCACCTGTAAGCTATAATATCCCAATGAAATGTGATCTGGATCCCAAGAGCGACTTGCAAGAATATTGTGTGATAGCACGGAGGTGGTTTTTACTGCTATTTTTGAACAACAATCAGAGTGCATAGACAGAGAACTGAGGCATAAAATTGTACAAAGAGAATATGCGACCATCAAACCAAGATAAGACAAGAAATATAGGACTGTAAATCAGAATTGCATTATCTGAAAGTTTTGTACACTGATCCATGTGAATAGATGTGAAATTTGTGAAAGGATGTATAATACGACTCTTAGGATTCAGGACTGAACCCCTTTGAACCCAAGATGCATATAAATAAATTTTCATTCATAGAATATGGAGAGATAGTTGGGAAGATGAAACGGTTCATCTTCCACCTTTAGACTCTCGGTGGTACCCTTTAGGCATTGGCGATAGCACTTGCACGTTGACTGGAGACCAATGCTAGAACCTTATAGACTCAAACTGCCTCCTAGATCAAAAAAAACGTGGAACCCCAAGAGGACAGTGAGCATATATGTTTTCTTACTCTTGAACGTTACTGATGTTTTAGTCTTTGTATTTTTCCATTGCATACAGGTATTGGGAAGGGGTAAATCTATATTGTGTATCAAAATTAGGAAAAGATTTGTCCATGCATCATGGTAAATAACAATTAGGGTTTAAAGGGTTAATTTGTAATTGCTGTTATTTCCTTATGGTTTTACCAAAGTTATGTAATGTTGTATATCACCACAAACCTCTTGAATAATATTTTCCAATGATATGGCTCTTATTTGATGAGCTTGGCTTGGATGTCATTTTCTAATTATTTTATTTGTGTGCCACAAGGTGGCTCGCCAGTTTGTTGAGTTCAAAATTGTGTTTTATGTTGTCATGAAGTTTGGGTTGTAACATCCAGTGAGAACAATTTGTCAGAAGCAAGGAAGAGGACATTGTGCAACTAAAAAACAAACAAACTATTGTGCTTTCTTATTCTTGACCTTTTGACATTATTTTACATTTTTCAGGTATAGGAGTCCTAACAAGACAACCTGCAAAGATTAAATTTATTTGCTTCAACTTTTCCAAATAGACTACTCACATATAGATATGATGGCAGATAGTAATACTTTAGTTCTAAAAATGACCAAAATTTATGCAATGCCGTTAATTCATTTAGGGGAGAATTTACCTTTTGTGCAAGCTCCTCAAAGCAATTTTCTACATTGATGCAATTTTTTGCACTACATTCAAGATATATGCAACCCTGTTGCCTTGCAAACTGAATACCCTCTTGCTTGGTCACCACCCTCTCATTTACCTATCACATGGGTCATATTAGACATTGTGAATTCAGATGATGAAATTGATTATCATGTACATGTTATACATACAAGTCATGCTCTCACACGATTTCAGCAAAAATTTCTAAATGGGAATCCAATACTAACACCATGAGCATTATGCTTTTTCCAATAGCATATATGAACTACAACATAATGAAAAGTAAGCATACACGTGTGCAAAAATATCTCATATAAAATGCCTTGCTAAGGTTATCTTCAAAAATAGAATCAATTAAGGGCACATTGGAAAAGAAAAAAACAATGCCTCGATGGAAAGTACCTGATACCAACAACTTCAAAATAGTTCAGATTATCATAGAGAACCTTTCAAAATATGTAAAACTATGAACTATCAAATTTGACATTGGATATCTTATCTACATCAAATGTGAAATATGGAAACTCTTAAATCAGATTTAAATCTATCATGCATTTAGAATGGCATTGTCTTCTTTTCAGAATGGGATTTGTATGTTTAGGTTGGTGGGGATATGACCATTTACTAGGGTCATGCAGAAACCGATTTGCCTTTTCCATGTCTTTTGACTAGTTTGCAATTGAGATGCCCACCTAGGTAATGACACAGATTTATACCATACAAAAATTTGATGTGTCTTATAGTTTACTTGATCGAAGACATCTTCACTCTGTTGAAAAGGATAAGTTTTGTGGGAAGGAAAGCATTATAAATCTTCTTGCTGCAAATAGAACTAATAGAGACCATTGTTTTGAAGCCTTCACTTACGTGTTTACACATGAACTCACTATGTATTATAAATATATATTTTCAAAAGATTGAGTGTTTTAGATTCATTTTTGAAGTCATGTACAACCAAATTATTGAAGTGCATGCAAATAGAAGAGAAACCTAAAGTGAGGGCATACAAGTCACAAGGTAGGATTCCCACCTTAACTCCCCATCGGTAGAGAGGATTGAACTTAGCACCATGTTTCCAACCCAATGATCACTCACCTTTAAGTCACAAGGTGATGTCCTGTATATTTCAACAGGGGGAAAATGTTGGGTTTCTATCTGTACGGACAAAGAAAGTCCAACAATTGTCCATCCCTACTTGGCCGGCCCTCAATCGACAACAAATGCAGCTATCAACCAGTAGATGGTCAAGCTCACGAAGACATATTAGGATATAACAAGGAGACCTTAAAGGAAACAAATTCCTCATGCTTGGTTCAGCCTTCCTTGGCTAACCCTAGACAGAAAACTATTCAAATAATTAGACATTATTTAGCTAATTATTCTAATAAAAAAAGGTGAAACTCTTAACCAATCAGATGGCAATGCTGGCAAAGATAAATTAAGCTTACAAAAAGAAAGGCTTAGAGGAATTGAATGCCTTAGGTTGGCTGAGCCATCTTTTTTCATGAGCTTTGGAGGAGTCAACATCTCCATTTCTTTTTGTCCTTTGAGCAAGGACTTGATGAGAGTTTCCTATGAAGATGAAACATTGCAGCCTAGAATTCTAGGGGTGCATCTGGTGATTTTAAAAGAGTGTAAGGCATTCATCTCTACCTTACATCCTGATGTGTTTCTCCTACAAGAACTTACGATGATAGAGTTTCACTTGCATACCAACATACTAACTTTTCGAATGGGGAATACATTACAACAAATCATGAAGAAGGTAAAGGTAGGGTTGCATGTATTTTTGCTTCCAAGCTTGCGCCTTTTACCACTGACAAATTGGAAGACCTTATGGCTATGTGTAGCTGGATGATGGTGCTGTTGATAGAAAATTTATTGAGATTTTCATAGTTTCTTTCTTTCTTTCTTTCTTTCTCAGTGACCTGGTGGGTTGGACCCAACTATGGAATGTAAGGGGAGCTTCTAGGGATTGTATAAGATTTTTTGCTAATGCATTTATCTCTACCTTACATCCTGATGTTCATCTCCTCAAATAATTAAAGATAGCAAAGCTGCACTAGTGCACCGTGTGTACTAATTTGTTCGATTAGGAAATACAACACAGCAAATCATGAAGAAGGTAAAGGTAGGGCAGTGTGTATTTTCACTTCCTAGCTTGAGTCTTTGACTGTTGAAGAAGTGGAAGACCCCAGGGCTATGTGTGGCTCAATGATAGTGTTGTCACTCAGAACGTTGTGAGGATTTTCATCTCTTTGTGCTCCCAATGACATGATCAATAGGACCTACTTATGATATCGGATATCCCTCTATCTTCCAACTACGAAATAGGTTCTAGGTGGTGATTTTAATATGGTTGAAAGGTTGGTGATTGTATTGGAGAAGGTGAAGCAACTCTTGGATTCAACAAAAGTGTGGACCAAAAGAATATTGGAGGTGACTAACATTGCTATGGGACAAAAGAATCATGGCATAGCTGGCTGGTATGTGCCTTGTCAAAATGGAAGGAAAGCGCATTCAAGCTCGCCAATCATTTATATTCTAGAATACAAGTAGCAAATTCACTTCCAAGGCCAAGATAGCAATTCATGTTGGCCCTGTTTCGCACAGTTGGAATCTAATTTCAAAACTAGTGAGAGAAGAAGGGTGTATTTTATGGTAGGAAGCAGGCATCTAAAATATAAGTAATTTTCTTTGGGGTTGGGGCAGAATAATTGCTAGGGTGAGGAAAGAAAAAGAAAGACAAGCGCTCTCTAATTAAATCCAAGTGCAAAAGGAATTTAATGTCTTTTTAATAAAGGAAAAAAAGAGCAAGGGAGCCAGAGTATCAAAATAAGATATATGGATATTATGGGGCAACAGGAACAAAAATCCCAGAATCTTTCCACTGAATTCAAGACGGTGATGTGCATCAAAGTTCTATTTCTGAGGTCTGAAATAGGGATTGTAGTTTTCAAGGACCACAAAACATTTTGATGGAAGATGAGGCACCAATAAGACACATTATTCAAGATCACTTTCAAAACACCTTTTCTTTAGTGGGCAATGATCCTCTTTGACCAGTTGTTAAAAAATTCATCCAACAAGTATCTCTACAGAAGGTGGAACCTTTTTAAGTTCGTATCTTTTGAGAAAGTTGGAACTGGTCAAACTCAAAGAAGACATAAGGGGAATAATGGCAAAGTTTCAATGGCCAAATGGCCTTCCCATGGAATTTTATAAAGAGAATGTGGTTTGTGATAGGTGTGGAATGTTTAGAAATTGGTAGGAAACTATTAAAGGATTTTATATAGGGCAGATAATCAACACAAGCTTGATCCCATTCATCCCTAGGGGTTCTACGATAGATGCTTGGCATCTTATCATGCTACTCAATGTCTCCTACAAAATCATAGAAAAGACCCTTGCAAGAAGTATCAAGTTGATTGTATCCAGAATTCTTTGTCAAGAGCAAACTAGATTTATCAAGGACAGATTTATCCTTGATAATCTTCTTACAGCTTGGGAAAGTATTGAATGGGTCTGTGAATTTGAATGACCAGCACTCTTGCAGTCGCTGAAGATTGATTTTGATAAAGTTTACGATAATGTAGAAAGGTACTTTGTTTTGGACATTGAAATGGTTGGGCTTTGAGTTAACATTTCATAAAGTTGTTGGGATGCTTTTCACACCTCTCTGCAAGAGTGCGCATAAACGAGGCAATGTCTGAACTTATTCCACTACAAAGATCAGTTTATCAGGGTTGCTCTTTAGCCTCATTTCTATATTTGATTGTAGCTGATACCATTGGATATCTTCTAGATATAGCTAGATTTCAGGGATAAATTTAAGGTTTTTTTTTGCCAAATGGCAATCAACTCATTAAAATTTACTATGCTGAGTTTTGAACCCATAGCTTTCTCTAAAAGAAATCGAGGGCACCGTGTTGTGTCTAAATATTTTTGCAAAAGCTTCTAGGACAGTGATGGGTGATGAAGAAACAAAGGCCTTATTAATAGGTTCTGACTTAGTACCCAGCTAGATAGACAAAACGTAGAGAGTAACTAAACTAGACATGATCAGCAAGTTCTTGTGCATTTTTTTTGGGATTGATGTCTCTGTAAAGATCAGTTGAGGGGGGTAATGGATAAGCAGGAATATAAAAATAGTTGATAACCTCTTGGAAATAGGTCACATTTAATATTATACTTGTCTTTTCCCGACAAAAACCAGATATAAACAACTCAACAATTCTGAGGAAAACATGCAAGCGAGAAAGGCCTTATGTTGGTAGATTAGGAGTCCGGACTATTATATGCTCTTCAAAGTGAAGAGGGGTTGGGGATAGTTACTTAAAACTCGGGGACAGGGGGACAAGGATTCTAGGACAGCAAAAAAATCCCAGATTTTGGGGACGGTAGGGGGATGGCTATTAAAATAATTTGTAAAAAACAATATTTAAATATTTTAACTTTATTCAAATAAATTTAGGGGTTTAAACATTATATAGTGTTTTTCTACGTACTTTTTGGATTAGGGTTCAATGTTTTTGTAAAAATAACAGCTTTGCTTTTTCTTTTTTTTTTTTTGGACGTGCGGGTGGGCAAGGGGCAGGGGGGTGCACATTTGTTTTAAAATAAAGTGTCAGAAAATAATTTAAAAATAAAAACAATTGCAGACATCCCTTCCAAGTCCCCAAGTCCATAATATGTCTTGGACATTCGGGACATCACCAAAATCTCGATAGGGGGATGGCTATTAAAATAATTTGTAAAAAACAATATTTAAATATTTTAACTTTATTCAAATAAATTTAGGGGTTTAAACATTATATAGTGTTTTTCTAGGTACTTTTTGGATTAGGGTTCAATGTTTTTGTAAAAATAACAGCTTTGCTTTTTCTTTTTTTTTTTTGGACGTGCGGGTGGGCAAGGGGCAGGGGGGTGCACATTTGTTTTAAAATAAAGTGTCAGAAAATAATTTAAAAATAAAAACAATTGCAGACATCCCTTCCAAGTCCCCAAGTCCATAATATGTCTTGGACATTCAGGACATCACCAAAATCTCGATAGGGAGACGGCTATTAAAATAATTTGTAAAAAACAATATTTAAATATTTTAACTTTATTCAAATAAATTTAGGGGTTTAAACATTATATAGTGTTTTTCTAGGTACTTTTTGGATTAGGGTTCAATGTTTTTGTAAAAATAACAGCTTTGCTTTTTTTTTTTTTTTTTTGGACGTGCGGGGGGGCAAGGGGCAGGGGGGTGCACATTTGTTTTAAAATAAAGTGTCAAAAAATAATTTAAAAATAAAATCAATTGCAGACGTCCCTTCCAAGTCCCCAAGTCCATAATATGTCTTGGACATTCGGGACATCACCAAAATCTAGGAAACACGTCCTCGCATAACACTAGACTTTGAATTATTGATATTAAAGCACAAGGAATGGTACATGTAGGTAAATGGAAGGTTAAAGTAATGCATAGAAACTGTTCTTTGGCAAATTCCAGTTTGGTGTCATTTACTGACAACTCAACACATTCGTGACATTAGAGGCCCATCTAGCCTCTATGATATACTTGGAAACCCTAAGGCATTTATATTATCTGACTCATCAATCCTTAATAGAATTTGAACAGCTTGGCAAGCCATTTCATATCAACTTCCGTGGGATTTAGGGGATCCAAGAAATGGATGTGGCATCGAGACCTACTTGGACCTTCCCGTCCCCTTGTTGACAATTAGGAATATTAGCCTGTTTTTGTTCAACAAAAATTATCAACGGAATGGTTCTTTTATTGGGGAGACTTGTGGAATAATGAAAATCGATATTGGCACAACTGAAGGGATTTAAACAAAGCATGATTGTTGTTGATAGTTAAATTGGCGACAAATTTTGCAAAATAATCCCTGATGCCTTTTTGTGTTTCAAAGTCAAGACCCACGACCACGTTGGGGAGATTGGAAGTGGGCTAATGAGAAGTCCTTATACAACTATGATGCTAAGGATCTTTACAATAGAAGCAGGCATCACATCCGCATAGCCCAACTCAAAAATAAGCACAGGGAACTAGTGATCTTGAAGAAAGAAGATTTGTAATCACACTAGGTAGCCCAATGTAATGTCCCCTTTTTCAAAATAAAGGAAAACAAGTTGAAGACCTTTAGCCTAATTTTCCCTGTAGGCTAAGGGATGGTAATTGGGGAAATTTATTTTAGTAATTAATTAGAGTTTCCTGAATAGTGGTTTTAATCATTTTTTATCTTAAGGCAATTTTAATTGATTATTAGAATAATGGAACTATCATGATTAATTATTTAAAACCCCTGAAAAGTGGTTTTTATCACTCTAAAAATTAAGATAAATTTGGTAAATAATTTGGAAAGTATTTTCAATTAATTAATTGCTCAAAAAGTGATTTTTATCACTCTTGCTAATAGAGCAATTTAATTAATTAATTATTAGATTATTTGCCTCAAAACAAAATTTAATTACTATTATTTATTAAGGCAAATTAATTTAATAATTGGAGAATGAATTGTGACTTTGTCGGCCTTTGAGTTGTTCCAAATTGGAGCGCCACCCTTTGGGTGGGATCCAAAAGTGGAAAAGAGAAATTAAAAGTCGGCAATGATTTTTAATGCATGCATTGGACTCCCCCACATGGTTCGCCCCATTTGGGAGGGTATTTATTGCAAGAAAGGAATCCATTTTTGTTATGCTATGTTTTGAATATTGAATCTATGTCGAGTATGTCAAGCTTGGCCAAAGCATTTTGAGGACAGAAACCCTCAAAGTGTGAATAAGGTGTGAGGACAAAAACCTTCATATCTTCTATGTGAGTGGCTCTACATCAAGAGCTGCAAAATTGTGCTTCGATCGGGAGTTTCAGATTGTGGATGTTAGGTGACTTGTTTCTAAGGGTTGCTTGATGTGTTTGGAGGTCATCATTTGGGTAGCGAATTGAATAGATGTTTGAAGACCCCTCTTTGAGGGCTGCTCTACAAGGAAACCCTCTCCTAGGGTTTGGATATTAATTCTGATTTATTGTTGATTTATTCCAAGTTGGACGATTGGATTTGGAAGGATTGTAAGACCTTTTGAGTGGCCAAAGTATGCCCTAATTTGATAATAATAATTCTAAAATTATTATTATATTTTTCTAATGTTTATCACATTGATTTGAAGTCATTTTGACACCAATTGGGGTACATTAAATTCTGAAGTTTGTGAGCATTTCCATATTTTCATCTAGAGCATTGTCTACATACTTCCGGGGTTTGGACTCAATTTCGGGTGACTTCCACCCAACTGAAAATTCTGATTTGTATTTCACTTGAAAGCTCATATTTTTAGCTTTTTTGAAACATTATTTAGTTGATCTTCAATTTTGAGAGAGATATTGAATTTCTTCATATTCAGCAAATTCTAGAAAAATCAATTTATTTTCAATTCTGAATTTCATTTCTTTTATGAAATTTGCTTGGGAGAATTATTTGCAAAAATCTAAAAGTGGTTTCATGCATTGTGGTTGGATCAAAGTCATTCTATGATAAAAACCATAAGCGCTAGGGTTAGGGAAACAAACAGAATTTTTTGACATCCATTTCCAGAATTATGGCATTGGTTTTTAGATTACTTCTTGGGTTGAATATTATGCATTTTTAGAATTGTTAGGATTTGTGGAAAACCCTTGTTTTGGTCATTTGTCCCAATTTGGGAACATTACAGTGGTATCAGAGCCAAAATCTTGGCCATCTGTGGAGTGTGAAAGTCTACAATGGACCAAAAACCTCGGTTTTTGCCAAAGAGGAATACAAAGATCTCATTCAAAAGGTAGGGATGAAGAAGAGGACAATGGATGTAGTCATGGATGAATTGTTGTAAGCCATGTAGAATTATCAGTGGGAACTAAAGGCACTAAGTCTCAAGGTTGTGGCAAAGGCTATGGGGTTAAGCCCTAGACCTCAAAGGTCTCATTTAGAAGAAGAGAAGATTGAACTACGTGTGAGTAATGAGCTTCAAAAATTAGAAAATTTGGGGCAGCCAAGTAGCGAAATTTCTAAGTTTCACAATACAGAGATTTTGAAGCAACAAGAAGTTGTTCAACAACTTCGTGAGCCATCAAAAGAACAAGAGCAAGAGGAACAAATCAATGAGCATGAACTAAAGGAAGTGCAAGGTAAAAATCTTTTATTGGTAGAAGATGTCTATTTATCTTCTAATGATTGTATGCACGACAGTGAAGTCCCAGAAGGTGAAAACAAGGAGTTGGAGCCAAAAAATGATGAAATTGAAACAGAAATGGCATCACTTGTTGTATACAAAGGGTTCAAGCTTGAAGAACTTGCACCAACCTTCAAATATCCATTGACTGATTTTCAAAACACCCCTACAAAGAGTCATGTGACCGAATAAAATATTGAAAATTTTGAGGATATGAAGGTTGGAGGTATCTCCACAAACCCCACTTCATCAAGGGAGAACAAGTTGTTCATCACAGGGAGGTTGGTAACACTTCAGATTTGTTGCTTCATGCTATGCCATTTCAATTTTGTTGTCCTCATAAGAAACATGCAAGAAAAGGTGATAAAATGAAGGTTATGGTTTGCAATATGAGGCATGAGGACTCCTTGATTCAAGTTTACAATTAATGGCACCAAGAGGTATGGGATCCTAGTAATTTTCTGTGTTTTACGAAAGTTTTCAATTTTAATTTTAAATTATTTATGGCTGATTCCATGAGAATAAAGAAAGAATCAGAATTGTTTGGGCTATGGAGGAATATAAGCATGCACAAGTTGACATTGGAAGGTTGGCATAGAAAAATATGCTTCTTATTTGAAAACCATTGTATTCACAAGGTTGGAGGTGTGGAAGACATCTCAACCCATGTCTATTCAATAAATAAAGATGAGCATTATGAGGGAAGCCAAAGGTATGCAAACAGTTCAGATTTATGGCTTCCACTTATATCATCACTGTATTTTTGTCATATCGGACAGCATGCACATGTTTTGGTGATTGGAGATGACTATCCTTTAGTCAAGTTCCAAGGTATACTGGATGGGACTGCAACATTCTCCTTTCACATTGGTTTTGGTTCAGCTGATAAACATACTCATGAAAGAAGAAATATGAGTTATAAGGATGAAGATGTTGTGTTGGCAAAGAGAGACAAGCATGCTAATCACAAGCTAAGGTATGGAGGTCTTCTAGATTTGTTTTTATCACTAAATTATGGTCATTATAGGCAACATGCCAAGATGGATGTTAGAGGCCTTAATTTCAATATGGTTGATAGGTTCTTCATCCTATATATCCAAAGAAAATTCATAAGGGATCATACATGGAGTGTAGTGAATTCTAACAATTTTGTGAAGGGCCAATACACACAATTCATGAGTCACTCATTGGAGCCAAATTGTAAGTTTACTGCCATGTAAGTAGTTGCAGTTATTAAGGTGAGAAATTTTTAGTTTGAAACTACTTTTAGGGGATTTTCAATCACCTGGTGTAAAGAGAAGTTCAAGGGGAATGTATTGCTTCAAAAGATCTTTAATAATGCAAGTAGGAAGGCTGCTGCCATCATCATTTCTGGGCAGCCCAACAACTTGTACGCAGTCCTACAAGTAAATTCAGTCATACATTTGGATAATCTTTCAATTGTTGATGTTGTTGGAGCATTTTTAACCAATGTATGGTTGGTTCCAGCCACCATTATCATAATTTTTCATGAGATGATGCATTGCTACAGCCATGATATGATGATACTCTCTATTTCACATGTTGCAATACTAGTGTTTACTTTGGAAAGCTGTAATTTAGGAAGTTTGATGATGTTTCCTTGGTTTAAAATGTTGTTGGAAGGAATCCAGTGGTAAGGAACACCAAAAACAAGTGTTGGTAATGTCCTACCATCAAAAGATAGAGCTAAAATAATGGGGACAACAATAAATTTGGGTTCTAGTACTGTTGTCATCTCCATTTCCAGCCAGCTTGTAACTTCATTTGCTCTCATACAATTGGGCTTACAGGGACTTTCAATTATGGAAAAGAATTCTTTTTTGTTTGGGGTTGCTAACATGGTATTTTCAGTCCTTGCATGGTTGTTTTCATTGGCCAACTTGTTGAATGTTGCAAGGACATGTTGGGTCGGTACCGACTGCATCGTTTTCATGTTGTTGGCCATGAAGATGATAGGCATTAGGCTGCTGTTATCAGTTGTGAACAGCAGCAAGTTTGCACAACATAAGAGGAAAACATTAATGGAAATGGGTGGATGAAGGGTTCAACTAAAAGGTATCTTCTTGGAACCCACCAAGGCACCTAGTTGGATGAATTTCCGAGTGTTGTATAGCTGTTGTGACTTGTTTTCAGCCCACTCACAATCTGATTTGTATGATGTATTGAGTGAAACACCTTGCCAAGTCATGAGAGGATATATGAGAACTCAAGGGTTTGGTGTTCCAAAACCTTCATTGAATGAGAATAGCCCAATGGGACTGCTACAACACAATGATTGGGGATTCCATCATTTGAATGGAATTCATGAAATGATTGCAAGCAATGGAAGAAAGCTAGTTGTCATGTTTATGAAGCATGATGAAGGTGTAATCACAAAAGTGTTGTTAAACACTACTTTTTTCTCTAACTTATTTGTTCCTTGTGTAGGTGTGAGAGGTGAGACTTTTGACTTCAGTTGGGATTCATTCCCAATCCACATAGTGCCTCATTCGTACCCGGTTTTGAAAGGTACAGCCTTTTTTTCTACTGAAGAGATCAGTGTACCTAGGTTTTGGATTGAAGACAAGGGTGCCACTTTGGTAAGGGTTGATTGGATTTGTTCCATGCCAAAGATCAGAATACAAGCATACAAAAGTTCGCTAAGTGTGAAGATACAGGGCAGCTGAGTTTGCAATTGCTTGAGGACAAGTAATTTTACGGAGGTAGGACTGTGATGTCCCATTTTTCAAAATAAAGAAAAACAAGTTGAATACCTTTAACCTAATTTTCCCCATAGGCTAAGCGATGGTAATTGGGAAAATTTATTTAAATAATTAATTAGAGTTGCCTGAATAGTGATTTTAATCATTTGATATTAATTGATTATTAGAATAATGAAACTATCATGATTAATTATTTAAATTACTTGAAAAGTGGTTTTTACCCCTCCAAAAATTAAGGTAATTTAGGTAAATAATTGGAAAGTATTTTCAATTAATTAATTGTTCAAAAAATTATTTTTATCACGCTTGCAAATAGAGCAATTCAATTAATTAATTATTAGATTATTTGCCTCAAAAGCAATTTTAATTACAATTAATTATTAAGGCAAATTAATTTAATAATTGGAAAATGAATTGTGACTTTGTCAGCCGAGTTGTTCCAAATTGGAACACCACCCTTTGGGTGGGATCCAAAAATGAAAAAGAGGAATTAAAGGTCGGCAACAATTTTTTATTCATGCATTGGACTCCCTCACATGGTTCGCCCCATTTGGGAGGGTGTTTATTGCAAGCAAGGGATCCATTTTTGATATGCTATCTTTTGAATATTGAATCTATGTCAAGCTTGGCCAAAGCAATTTGAGCACAAAAACTCTCAAAGTGTGAATAAGGTGTGAGGACGAAAACCTTCATATCTTCTACGTGAGTGACTCTACATCAAGGGCTACAAAATTTTGCTTCAACCGGGAATTTCAGATTGTGGATGTTAGGCGACTTGTTTCTAAGGGTTGCTTGATGTGTTTAGAGGTCATCCTTTGGGTAGTGAATTGCATGGAGGTTTGAATAACCCTCTTTGAGGGCTGCTCTACAAGGAAACCCTCTCCTAAGCTTTGGATATTAATTCTGATTTATTGTTGATTTATTCCAAGTTGGGTGATTGGGTTTGGAAGTATTGTAAGGCCTTTTGAGTGGCCAAAGTATGCCCTAATTTGATAGTAATAATTTTGAAATTATTATTATATTTTTTTGATATTTATCACATTGATTTGAGGTTATTTTGACACCAATTGGGGTCCATTAAACCCTGAACTTTGTGAGCATTTCCATATTTTCATCTAGGGCATTGACTACATACTTTCAGGGTTTGGACTCGGTTTCGGGTGACTTCCACCCAACAGAAAATTATGATATGTATTTCATTTTAAAGATCATATTTTTAGCTTTGTTTGAGCTATTATGTAGTTGGAGATCTTCCGTTTTGAGAGAGAGATTAAATTTCTTCATATTCAGCAAATTCTAGAAAAATCAATTTATTTTCAATTCTGAATTTCATTTCTTTTATGAAATTTGTTTGCAAGAATTATTTGCGAAAATCTGAAAGTGGTTTCATGCATTTTGGTTGGATCAAAGTCATTCTATGATAAAAACCCTAGGCACTAGGGTTAGGGCAGCAAACAAATTTTTTTGGCATCCATTTCCAGAATTATGGCATTGATTTTCAGATTAATTCTTGGGTTGAATATTGTGCATTTTCAGAATTGTTACGATTTGTGAAAAACCCTTGTTTTGGTCATTTGTCCCAATTTGGAGACATTACACCCAACTGTGATTTACCAAAATGGATTTTAATGTGGAATTTCAAACTACTTTGCATATAAATTATGGTTTTTGTCATAGTTCGCATACTCGGACTCGATAGACCAAAGAAATTCCGACTCAACAAATACTCGACAATTAAAAAAAAATACTTAAATATATTTAAAAACATAAATTTTATACAAATCATAGTTAGAAAATGTATCAAATGACCCTGTAAAACATTGGAGAAGTGTTTTCTATTAAATTTGAATTCGAATAGAGTACAAATTAGCATCATCATATGAATAAAACAGCAAGCTGATAGTTGTTAATGTTATAGCTTATACTTTGAATTTATGATGTTTGTTGAAAATCATCATCATAAATTGCATATCCATGCAAGTTACAAATTAGAAGAATTTACAATTTACTCTTCCCCATTTTAGTGAAAATATGGGGAGATTCAAAGGGTCTAGAGCTCGCACTCTGTTGCAACTCCTAACTATGCTTGTAGCTCCACTCTGGTACTATAAGGCAATTACTCCTATGTCTCATGTTCGACGTTATCTACGAGGATGTCATCCAATTCAATCCCTCCTGCTTTTGTTGTACCACTACTTACACCCTCCATAGCTTGCCTCTCAAAATTAGCAATTCCATCCTTTGTGAACAAGCGGGTCTCTTCATTGTGAGGTCCAATCATCATAGGGATCAATCTCATCGAAATCAATAGGCCCATGTGATGCATCCTTTGACTTTTTTATGCGAATCCAAAAGTTGTATTGCACAAAAACTAGGTCATTAAGGCATCATTGAATCAACTTATTGCGCTTCTTTGTGTAAATGGCCTCAAACAAACTCCAGTTGCACTCATATCTAGAAGCGTTGCAAAGTTGAAATAAAATTTCAAAGGCTAGATTTTGAATACTTGGGGTATTTCTACCCCAATCTTCCCACCAAGAACCTACAAACAAGATATTCAAAAGTTTGTAGTTATTAATAATTGTAAATTTGTAACTTTTACAATATATGTAGACACTCCAATTTTTGTTACATGGTGTGTAAGTGGATCTTCCTCGGATCGCTAGTGCCAAAGAAAGAGCTTCCCCCTAGCCTACTTGTAATTTTGCAACTCAAATAATGAGGCCCCTCACCTCAACCTCAGGTAGCATCCTCTCATTTTATCTTGAAAGGCCCTCCATAACCTCCCCATTAATATCTATGAAGCCATTGGATTAGAAAAATTTGGGGTTGAGGTAGTACCCCATTGCATGAATAGGTTGGTGAAGTTGATTGATCTACCTCCGATCAATTATCTCCCAAATGGGATCAATTTTTTCTCTATCCCCCCTTTTATAGTTTTGGATGGCCTCTTTGGCACTATCCATGGCTTCATAAATGTATCCCATTGACCTTTTCTCCCCATCCACCAAACGAAAAACTCTCGCCAAAGGCTCCGACATCTACAAAGTTACAAATAAATTAAAGGTACAAAATTATAATTAAATTAAATACTTTTAAAATTTGTAAATAAAAGAATTGACTTGAAATTTAAATTGAAGTTTGAAGTTAAAGTAAAGGCATCATCAAAACCTATTTTTGCAATCCTCTATCAATCAACTTTCTTTGAATATGTTGAGTTTAGCCATGCTTGACTCACAAACATCTACTTCAACAGTGTCAACAAACTATAAATACTTTGCAAGTTAGGAGGTTAGTTGCAAAACTTGTGACACCCGCACACACAAGTTATTTCCCTTTGGTGTGATCTTTCATCAAGTTGAGAACCCAAGGGTGATTATAAATGTATTTTGTAATGTTTCTGGGATCTTCTACAACCGGTCTCACCCAATCAATTTTGTCTATATCCTCCAAAATAAAGTCAAGACAATGGGTCGTGCAAGGAGTTGAAAAGATTCATGGTTGCCTCTCCTTAAGCAGTCTCCCACCCACCACATAACCCTCCACATATGTTGTTGCATTATCAGTGACAACTTGCACAACATTCTCAATGCCCACCTCTAAGACAACCTCTTTTAGCATGAGGCTCAAAGTTTATACATTATTTACTTTGTTAGATGCATTATTTGACTTCAAGAAAACCATCTCACCATTTGAAGACGTTAAAATTTTAATGAAAGTGCGGTTCCTTCCATCCATCCACCCATTTGAAAGAATGATGCATCCGAAATTTTGCCACTGGTTCTTTTGTTCTTCCAAATTTGACTTTGCATCTGCAACAACATTCAAGAGTAACCTCCAACTTAAGTCTTTTGGAGAGGGTGTCTTGTACCCTTTCCTTACAATTGTCAATGTCATCACCAAATGGTCCCAGTACAACTTCTATGCCACGTTGAAGGGGAGGTTGTAATACCAGAAATTCGCACACGTCTTATCTGCTTCATAGTGCACCTCTTGTTCCACCATGTACCTTGCAGTGAAGGTTGTGCCCCAGGTATGTTCCTAGGAACAAAAAAGTTGTAACTAGGATTTTCTTGAACTCGATGAGGTGGATGTGTCTCATATGCATGGACCATGACTAGAGCCCACAATCTCTATAATATCAACCTCTGTTTTCGTTGTCGATTCAAGATTAATGGTTACTGCTATGCTTGTTTTACCCTTGCCCTCTCTAGTTTCTTCTCATCCATAAATGCAAGCTCTACCTACATCTCTTCTTTTGTTTCTTTTGTGGTTTTGGCACACAACATGATGTTGTGGCAAGGAATGCATGTGATATGGTACTTGAGGTGATTGATGCCTCCAAAATTCTTCTTCAAGCACAATGTGCAAATCACTCTCTCCTGGGTCAGTCTAGTTGTGGCATACTTCCAAGTGGGGGTATGGCCTATAATGTCCCTGTTGGCCATTTTTGGCCCACATACCAAATTTTGCCCAAGTGTGAGAAGGTAGACATTCAAGCAAAAGTGGCAAGTTCAGACAACTTCGATTTTTTTGGAACAAGTCTTTGGATTTCCAGAGGAGCACTACTTAAAAACTTTATAAGTAATCAGTAGTCGAAACCCCGAAGCAAGTAAGAAGGTTTGGGCAGTGTATTTCAAGTTTCTGGGGGTGCACTACTTAATTAATTCATAAGTTGTGAGCAGTCAGAAACCCGAAATAAGTAAGAGACATCAAAAACCCAATTTGGTCTTAGAAGTGCTTCTCGGGTTCTCAAAGGGGAAAGTCTTTTCCAAGGGTCATTTCCAAAAGGAGGTCCAGGCACAAATCCCGAAGGACTCTTTCATAAACAGAAGTGATCCTCTTCAAAAAAATCGAAGGACCTTTTGCACATTTCTGAAGGGTCAGTACCTTTCTCCAAAGGGCACTCACAATACCAAAGGCACTTTTCAAAAAAATCCGAAGGTACCAATTCATAAGGCCAAATGGCCTTTTCTCGGCTAAAAGGGGACAATCAAGAAATCTGAAGGGCTTTACATAAATTCCGAAGGGATCAAATGCAATAAATCCGAAGGGCACCAGCAAGCAGTCAGGGCAAAAAACAAAAGAGACTCGAGAAAATTGTCCGAAAGTAAAAGTCCGAAGTTGTGAGCACTAGAAAGTTCCGAAAGGAAAATTATAGAAAATAGTCTGAGGCAAAATAGACCAAGGAAAGAGGAAAAGGCCCAGGAACATCAAGGTCAATGGTCAACGAATCCAAAGGGCCAATCAGTCAAGGACAAGTGGCACAAGTGCATCCAACAAGCTCAGCAGATCAACGAACAAGGACTTCTCCTTTCGACTCGGCATGCAAGTGTTCAAACAAAGATTGGATGCACCCAGGTGGAGCAACGAACATGCAAGGACTGATTAGGATAGTCCAAGTTGCAATAAAGAACACGCCAAGCTTTAATGCAAAGATAAAAACACTTGGACATGGCCAAGACATGCAACTACCACTAGTATGGCTCACTCAGTTCCGAAGAGGAAGATTTGAATGCACGAAGGGCTCGAGGAGATTTTACAGTGATCTTAGGCGGTCCATTTCATGGTCAAAACAGTTTCAATAGCAGTCATTATGGTCATCAACAACTTCTCCCCTTTTTTCATTCTCCCACGCAAGTCCCTTTTCTCTCTTGTCCCCTTCTATATATACGGGCTTCCAAACCATTGTAAGGGGCCCAAGTTTTTTAGAATTTTGTCATCTTGTTGGGAGACGGTTGCTCATTGAGACGTTTGCAAAAATGTGCTCCTTCAACTAGGCTAAACCCTGTCGAGATATTGTAATAACTACCTCTTAAATGTAATGAGACGATTTCTTTGCCTATTTCTTGTCTTCGATTAGTGCTTTAGTATGCTTGTGCTTGGTGGATTTGTGAATGAGTGTATTCCTAGTCCATTAGCCTTCTGCTTGCCTCTTTGAAGTATTTTCAAGCTTTTGCAGGTCTGGATTAGTGTTCTGCCTGAACCTCTTCCAGCGTGTGTTTACTTGATCTTGAGATAGTGCAAGTCCAAATTGTCTCATGACTGATCTAGTGTAGGTTCAAGCATAGATGAGTGGTCATTTAAATTTGGTGCATCCCCCAATTAGCCTTCTTAGGAGCCCTTATCTCCTTTCTAACCCTTTTCCCTGTGAAGCATTAGTTTAGCAGTAGTTTTAGGTGATCCACCAAGAGGAATTAGCCTCTTTAAAAAGCTTAGAGGCTCAACCTCACCATACAATACCCACATCTTGAGGTTGTTCTCATGCTTATAGCTGAAAGTGAAAGAGCCTGAAAAACTCTCCCCACAGGGGTGCAATTTCTAGCTATAATAGGCCATTTTAAGACATTTATACAATTCTGGGATTATGCAAAAACCCTTAAAACTGAAAGTACAAACTCAGATTTTTATTGTGAAACCCTAGTAGCAAATACAAAATTTTGAAAATATATATATTTAAACATGTAAATTAACTTTCAGACCTCATAGAAACCCTCTGAAAATTATGGAAATTCAATTATCAATTCTAATTTTTAACCCAATTGCCAGTCAAAAAAATAGAATTAAATACAGTTGAATGTATGAGTGAAAAACAATAATATTCCACCTATCAAACAGTTCCAAAATCAAAGTATGACCTCTCTAGGGAAGTTTTCCCACTCTAAGGAACTCCCTTGAGATGCGTGACACCTGCAAACACTGCCCTAAGTGTTAGGAACCCCTTATCCAACGGAAGCACAATTGATTACTTTCTTATAAGCAATTAAACACGGAATTATACCAGAATGATTAAGTAACTAGAAACTTGAGACATCAAAGAATTTGAGAGACAATACACACTCTTGTATTAAATACTACTAGAAAAAAATACAATAAAGAAGATGCCACTTCTTCCTCCACCTCAAAGGCTTGCCACACCTCAAGACCTTCTTCCCTCTCTCTCTTGCTCAACCACAACCAACTCAACAACCTGAGTTGTTATCCCCTCCTTGAATGCTTCAGCTGATCTCCTTGACCTTACACCTGTAGATCTCCTTGACCTTGCTCCTTGCTTCAATGCTTTTACTTGCCTTCTTAAATTTACAATACATGCCTCATGGGTCTTTAAATAGGATCCCATGCATACAAAAATAGAACTCTAATTACAATAATTAGACACGCAGCTCATGACTATAATTAGCCTTTAAACATGCAAACACTCGCTTCACTTAACTGATTATTCGTCAACAGCAGTTCTGGAACCGCCACAGGCGACCGACGTCGATCCCTGTCTGTCTGGTGCTGGCCGACGTCGGCCGACTCCCTGCCGATACCGGTTGCTTTCTGCACTGCATCTGACCGACGTCGGTCATGCTGCCGACGCCGGTACTTCTGAATCTTCAGCAACCTCCCTTCTTCGTGTCTGCAACAGTTGAAGCTTTTAGCTCCACACCCTAACAATCTCTCACTTGGAGATAAACAGCTGCAACTGTACCTATACCTGTACACCATCTACTTTGTTCCCTTGGCTCTGTATCTCTCTTCAAAGTCACTCTTGAAGACCAACCACCACAAAACTTGTGATGCTATCCCTGTCACTTATGCCAAAAAAATTTTGCTGCTCCCAAATTCTTCATGACATACTTCTGAACCAACTTTACCCTTAGCTCAGAAAACTCCCTGTATATGAAACCCTGCAACAAGCAACACAATACAGTAACAGGGTAATGTAGCTAATATTATCCAACTTGGTAAAGATAAATACAATGGTCAAACCTCCATTGTCTGCAGCCTAATCAAGACCATATACCATAGCCTTCTGTCTCACGTGTCCATCCACTCTCTTCTCTAATTTGGGAATCCATCCCTCATCCAGTGCTTCCTTCCAAATGACAACTCCACCAACAAATACCTGTTTGGTTCTTCTCCAAGGACTCACACTCCTCATCCATGCCAAGCTCCCACTGTTTTTGGATTCTACATGCATTGCTTCTTTCATCTTCCTAGTTCTTGACCATCAGTAAGCAATATAAAGAAGGTGAACAACGAATATGAGGTTCATTTACCCTTTCTGACCTCCATATGGGCGTTTGAGACTCCTTGACAGCTTGTTGTCCGCCCAACATCTGTTCCAGTGACCGATCTCGGCCATCTCCCAGTCTGCTCCCGACCGATGTCGATTCCCTGCACTGACCCTGACTGCCGACGTCGTTTCCCTGGCCGACGCCGGTGTCCCCTCTGCCGACATCGGTTCCTTCCTGACTGACGTCGGACTTCTCCTGCCCGACTCTATCGACCCTGCTGGTCTGCACATGACCGATGTCAGTATCTGCCTGACCGACGTCAGTTCCAAGTGACCGACATCGGTGTCTGTGTGTTCCTGTAAGTGATGAATTCTTCATCCGCAAGCTCATCTTGGATCAAACCCCTGTCCATACTGCCCTGCTCAAAATTGTTCAGCCCCTGTGACTGATCTCTGTCCCTCATCTCCTCCATAAACACCAAGGCTTTTTTGTTCTTATCAAAAGCATCAAATTTCATTTTCCTGCAATGAACTCTATCTATGCTTTCCGAATCTGAACACATACCTTTTGAATCAAGAACTTTCATTCCCTTCTTATTCATGTGACCAAGCCTATTAAGCCACATCTTCGAATCTACAGCTGAAGTAGATAAACCAGAAGTAGAATCAGTAATACAAGTAGATAGATAAAGAGTACTTACTTTCTTACCTCTTGCTAAAACAAGTGCTCCCTTGGTAACCTTCCAAGAATCCGCTGTGAGGGTTATTGTGCATCCCTCATCACCCAACCTTCCAACAGAAATCAAACTCTGCTTCAGAACCGAGACATGCATGACCTCCTTCAACACCCATGTGTTGTCAATCTGCAATCTCAGCTGCACTTTCTCTTTGCCAACTATCTGACAAAGCGTACCATCCCCTAAATAAAGCACTCCAAAATCTCCCTGGACATACTCATGGAACAAATCTCTGTTTGGAGATGCATGAAAAGAAGAACCAGAATCTAAAACCCATGATCCTACCTGACTATCCAAAGAAAGTATGAGAGCGTCCTGTACCACAATATTTGCATCCTTTGCTTCTTCATTACCTTCATGTTGATTCTCTTTATCCCTCAACCAACACTCCTTTGTGTGTCCTCTCTTTCCACAAAACCAGCAGGTAACACCTCTGGATTCGGATCTCCTTCCCACCTTCGACCTTGATTTTCCTTGCTCTATCTTCTCTCTTTGCCTTCCCCTGCTTTCTGCACTTAGAGCATTCTCTGATGATTACCTGTGCTTCTCTTGCGTATTTCTTCATTCAAGATCACACTCACAACATCATCAACTTTTAAGATTTTAGAAGCAGATGCAGAATTACTTACTGCCATAACCAAACTATCCCAACTTTCAGGTAAAGAACATAAAATCAAGAGAGCCTTTACTTCATCATCAAAAACAATATTGATTGAAGCTAACTGGTTTACCAAACCATGGAAATCATTAAGATGAGTATGTACCGATCCACATTCCTGCATTTGCAAAGTAAATAGCTGCTTCATAAGAAATACCTTATTAGAATCCGAAGACTTTTCATATAAATTCGCCAAGGATTTTATCAACTCTTCCGTTGTCTTGCACTGTGATATGTTGGAAATCACAGACGATGCAAGGCTCAACCTTATGGAATCCAGAGCCTTCCGATCAAGAACGTTCCATTCTTCATCCTTCATATATGTGGATTTGCATGCAACCCCACCCAACGGTAAGTACAAATCCTTCTGATATAGATAATCCTCTATCTGCATCCTCCAATGTTGATAATTCTTGCCATTAAACTTCTCCATTCGTAGCTTACTTTCTTCTGCCATTGCTGAACTCCCACTCAATCAGAAAACCCTGTAAATGACCTGTAATCAAACAATACCCTGCTTCCTGCAAACCGTAGCTCTGATACCAACTGTTAGGAACCCCTTATCCAACGGAAGCACAATTGATTACTTTCTTATAAGCAATTAAACACGGAATTATACCAGATTGATTAAGTAACTAGAAACTTGAGACATCAAAGAATTTGAGAGACAATACACACTCTTGTATTAAATACTACTAGAAGAAAATACAATAAAGAAGATGCCACTTCTTCCTCCACCTCAAAGGCTTGCCACATCTCAAGACCTTCTTCCCTCTCTCTCTTGCTCAACCACAACCAACTCAACAACCTGAGTTGTTATCCCCTCCTTGAATGCTTCAGCTAATCTCCTTGACCTTACACCTGTAGATCTCCTTGACCTTGCTCCTTGTTTCAATGCTTTTACTTGTCTTCTTAAATTTACAATACATGCCTCATGGGTCTTTAAATAAGATCCCATGCATACAAAAATAGAACTCTAATTACAATAATTAGACACACAGCTCGTGACTATAATTAGCCCTTAAACATGCAAACACTCGATTCACTTAACTGACTGTTCGTCAACAGCAAATCTGAAACCGCCACAGGCGACCGACGTCGGTCCCTGTCTGTCTGGTGCTGGCCGACGTTGGCCGACTCCCTGCCGACGCCGGTTGCTTTCTGCACTGCATTTGACCGACGTCGGTCATGCTGCCGACGCCGGTACTTCTGGATCTTCAGCAACCTCCCTTCTTCGTGTCTGCAACAGTTGAAGCTTTTAGCTCCACACCCTAACACTAAGTCTGCGCCCACCTTAATTGCCTTCCCCAAACTATTGTGCCACCCTTCAACTATGCCCTAACTACAAACAAGATGATACTTTGCCCAACTGTGACCTCTGAATGAAGTCACCAAGATGAATTTGAGGGTTTTCGTCCCCAAATCAAAAAGCTAATGAGGGTTTTTGTCCTCAATGGTTGAATGTGCAAGCAAGCATGCTTAGCTTCAAAACTAAGTTACCGATACGGGTACGGATACGGGTACAAGAATCAGATACGAGGATACGACAATTTTTTTTGGGGGTTTGGATACGGCTGTACAAAAATATATATATATATATATATATAAAATTAAAAAATATAAAAATATAGACATATAAACAAAATTAACCACATAATATGCATAGAAGAAACATAATAAGTTAAATAACCACAAAACATACTAATAATTCAATGTTAAAATCATAATATTCAATTGTTGAACTTAGATTAGTCTTATTTATTATTACAAGTACATAATGCAAATGTTACAACTTACCAGTACGGACAAAAATAAAGACAAGAAAATCCACTCTCCGCAGTTTGGTGAAGATTACAATGAGATGACCTTTTGTTAAATCAACTTAAGAAAAAAAATCACCATTAAATTCGAACCGTAAAAAACAAATAAAATATATTTATATAAAATAAAATAAAAAATTTAAATACATAATTAAAAAGTGGTAAAAAAATTATTAAAAAAATAGAATATATTTAATTTATAATTATAAATCATTAAAAAGTAAATTTAAAAACATAGAAATAAAAAATAATAAATTAATATTATTAAAAATAAAACCTAGTATACATTATAAAACAATATTAAAACAAAACATATATTAAAAAATAACAAATAAAATTAAAACAATCCCTCCCTGTCGGCGACGACAATTTCTCCCGTTCCCTGCCCACGGCGACCCTGTCTTTCTCGTCCCCTGTCCGCGTCGTTGTTGCCCTCCCATTCCCTGTCTACTTCGTCCCATCTCCCCCTGAACGTTGTGCTCGCAGTTGTTGATATTAATATTATATAGTCAGATAAAATTTTAGATCCCACAATAATTGATCCCTTGTAAATGTAACAAAATGCTGTCCTTTCGTTGACTATGCTGCATAAGCTAGAAAAGTAATTTCTGTCCAGGACGTTGGAACCGAATAAATAAAGCAACTAGATTTGTTTCTTTCACATCAAAAAATAGATTCTTGATGTAAAGTTGTGCTGCCCGCGCTCCCGTATCCGGGAGCGTTTCCCTGCCCTCTGAGGGCCGGGGGGGCGTATCTGGTAACGTAGCTTCAAAAGAATTAATTGTTAGATGATAGATGTCAAAAATAGACCTCTTCACCTTCTTTTATACCTTTTCCCACTCCAACTTCAAACTTACTTTATTTTAATAATAAAACATAAGTTGTCGATATTACTTTTTGGCCACTTAGTCATATTAGTAAGTTTACTTTAAAATATTTAAAAATACTTTTTATTTTAATAATAATAATATCAAGTTGTCCAAAAGATTAGAAATGACCGAGCCCAACTTAAATAATATTATAGATTATTTTTATCTCAAAAAAAGGACATTACAGTTCGTCCTTCACAAAATTACTTGCCCTCAAGCAATTGCAACCTCATATGCTCAAGTATCACTATGCCAAAGTGATAGGTCATGCTATAGCACCCATAAGGCCTAGACCATGTACCTGTCAAGTGGGATAACCCCTGCCAAAAAACATGGTATGACTTATCTCTAATATCCCAAATGGATAATGAATGCCATTCATTCACAAGATGATCCTCCAAAATT
Source organism: Torreya grandis (assembly GCA_037957365.1). NCBI lineage: Eukaryota > Viridiplantae > Streptophyta > Pinopsida > Cupressales > Taxaceae > Torreya > Torreya grandis. Next base: position 2,128,056 of record JARHVA010000042.1, read on the forward strand.
TGTTGATGTGTGAAGGCAGCGAAAAACTCCCACAAGACCAAAAGTTGTCATATGCTATCCCCATTGTGTTGTTGTTGTCCCATAGTTGTCAAGTGGTACAACCTCTGCCAACAATTATCAGGGAGTCTACTCCATCCATTACCCACATCTATATGCTCCCCCTCGATGAAATCTTTTATCCAACGTATGAGAATTCCCTTAAGGCCAAACGCTGCCCTAAGGGCTCACCAATGTGTTTTTGTTGTACCCATCTGCGTTTCTCATATGATGAAGGATCCCAAACACTTGCTTCATGACTATAGCCTTGAGCTCCAATAGGTCCCATAATGTTACTATGGGCTGATCCCTCCAATTCACGGCACAACACAGCGTGCACGTAAGCTAGAAACAATGCATAACAGCCACAAATCACTTGGAATCCCATCCAAATCAGCACTAGGATACTGGGATGATTGTCTTCCATAATACAAACCTTCCACTAACATTACCATGCAAGGAAGCCTTCTCAAATGGCACAAATGTACAGTTGTTCACCCTTACGCAGGTGTCCAGTGCCCTACCCTTACGCAGGTGTCCAATGCCCTAAAGTCATTTAATTTACAAATGAAACATATCCCAATGGTCAGCCTAGGTGTTTTAATGTGAGATATTTCTCAATAGGAGTGGTATATATACACAATCACTCCTCATTCATTCCGAACCTCGCATTCATACCAAAGAGCATTCAATTGAGCAAAAGCTTCCTTATTTATTCCAATTTCCATATCAGTCATAAGACTGCACATCTACAGGTATGAAGTACTAAAGGAGTAGTCCAAGAGCCCGATTTGCCAAATTATAAGTTAGGTCACTATTGTACTTGCTTTCCACATATTGCATCCTTGTGCACACACAAGCCAATACATTAGGGGAGATCTACATCAATCTGAGGCCTTCGGAGTAGTGGCTATGTAGAGAGCACCCATTGATAGAGGGGTCTTTGGAGTTAGCTCGACACCATAAGCCCACTAACCCATTTTTCCCAAGGTCACTATGAAGATGAACTAGGGTTTTGCAATTTCATGAAGAGCGACAACCTATGACCCATTTCTAAATGAACTAGAGCGAAGATGAAGACAAACCTAAAAGCATTTAGGTGGTGGCATCCTTTCCCAACAAGTATTCCGTATAGGACACTTGCATCCGGTTCAGATAGTAGCGATGATGCTAACATCCAAGGCCGATGCTAGTGTTTATGGCTCCAGAGGCACTTAATCGAGAATTTAACAACTGTTCCAAAACCCTCTTCTAGTATGCTTCCTGCATGTTCTATATCCAGAACTGTGTTAGCATCAAAACCAGCTAAGTACATTGTTTCTTTGTCATTTCCATATCTAGCGTAGTTTTACTTTCTATCTTTAGCCTATCTCAATTTAATAAATTCGGTATATGTTGTATCTGAGTTTAGCAATTAATTGCCCTGTTGTAGATTTGATTATCACCCTTGTGCATTGCCATTTCTATATTCTTAACCCTATCTACCCAAGTAGGATCCACATCCCAAAAAAATAGGGTTAAACAATGCTAGAAATCCATGGGCTATGTTGTCATTTTTTATGCATCCTGCAAGTTAAAGAGTCCAGGATAACCCTATCTCACATGACTGCTAGACTGTTAATTTCTATGAAGCCCTTCATTTCTCTCCCAAAAACCCTGGTTGTTAAAATCCTAAAATAAAGAATTCATGTGCCCTATTTCGGGGTTGGGAAGGCTTAATGTGTGTTTTCTCTGTAAGAACGATGGACTTCTCAAAAAATATTGCCCTTTGATTGTTCGTAAGACCCGATCTACTATGAAACCCGAGATTTATACTCCTAAGTCCCTTTGTCTTCTCACACTCCACAAATTTATAGTGGTGGGGTTGTTTCTGGTGTGCCCACAAAAGTTGGTGTTTTTGAGGCGGCCCCCGATAAGGTTCCCATCTTCCCTATTGTTGGAGGTGAAGGCATGGTTAGTTTTGCAGGAGATTCTTCTTTACTAGCCAACCCCTTTAGTTTTGACCCTACCCTTGCTTTGCCCCCTCCTCGGGTGGATATGGAGATTTCCTCATTGAAAAATACAAGAGTTTTTTAAAAGTATGAAGTTGTTTATGCAAAAAGTATTGAAATGGAAAAAAAAAAATGAAGATATGCCTATGAAAGAATATATAGAAGCTGCTACTAACGCAGTTGAAATTGTTGAATCTCATATGAAAGAATAGGAGAATATGTCTTCTATCATGAATACAAGAGATGGTGGAGTTCCCTTTTCTTCACTTGATCATTTGCCTTCCCAAAATGACGAGAAAATGGAGGCTCTAATTGGTATAGATAAACTTTTGCATCCTATTGGTTCCAAACCTAAGCAGGGCTCTAAAAAAATGAAAATAAAATGGGTTTTTGATGTCTATGACTCCTTTACGATGACTAATGAGGATTTCAAAAAGAGGAAAGTTGCAGAGAATGTGGTGGTTGAAAGTGCATGAAATAAAGATAGGGATGAAAAAGTTCCAACTTGTTTTGAGAGGTTGTATAAAAATGCGAGAAGATAAGACTCTCAGTGCTCTTTCCCCTTAATGTATGGAAGTGATAAGTTGGAATGTTAAGGGTTTGGAAGCACAGGATAAAAGAGCTATTGTTAGACGTTTTTGTAGAGCTGAAGATGGTTTGGATTTTCTACTCTTGCAAGAGGTCAAGTCTATTGGTTTTGCTTTGAACTCTACCTTTTCTTTTATCTAGCCTGGTGCTGCTTGTTTTTTCACTAAACATGATGAAGGTAGAGGAGTTGCCATTTTGGTTAGCAATTATTGGGCTCAGTTTGTTGTGGACACTAGTTGTTCCCCTTCTAATAGGGCTGTTTGGGTTTCAGTAAAAGTTGGTGAGCATGAATTTGGAATTTGTTCCCTTTATGTCCTTAATGACTATAGAGACAAAGAGTTGAACTTTGGAACTGGATTCCCACTGCCTTGAAGGATATCCCTTGGATCATTGGGGGGGATTTCAATATGGTAGAGGATAAGGAAGACAAGCTAGGGAGGCATTCTTTTGAATGGAAAGGAAATGAACAGTTCTGGTGGCTTAAAATGAAAAGGTTCTTAAGGTTGGTTAACCCCTTGTTTAAAGGTAAAAAAGATTATAAGGGTGTTTGGTACACTTGGTGCAATAATCAGTTAAATAAAAATAGAGTATACTCAAGACTTGATATATTCTTGGTAGATAGAGATCCCTCTATTCTTCCTCTAGTTGACGGGGGTAATCTAGTCAAAGTGTTCCCGTACACTCTCAGACCATCACCCAATTGAGATGATCTATGTGGATGCCTCGCTTCCTATTTCAATGGCTAAAGAGTGGAAAGGGTTGTACAAACTTAATGTATCCCATTTAAAGGACGATGATTCCCTGCAAGGGTTGAAGAACACATTGTTCATTGTCAAAAAAAATTCTGCCCTCTTTTCAATGACCAATACTTCAAATCATTGCATCGCCTCTTGCCATAACTTTATGACGGGATATGGTATAGTGAAGGCTCGGATAAGACGAAATAAAGAAAGGAAAATTCAGGGAGACATGATTAACATTAAATCTAAACTCCATAACGTTCCAAATAATAGGGACATGTTAAAAGATCTAATAATTGTTAAGCATCAACACAGGGCCTACACAACATATCTAGCTCAAGGGGCCAGAGTTAGGTCCAAGACAATGTGGCTTAAAAAAGGAGACAAGGGGACTAAATATTTTTTCAGAATTCTTGTTGACCATTTTGGTCCTGCAGGCCAAAAATCGGTCTCCCTTTTCTTTCCTTATTGTCCCAGTCTTTAATATCTTCACCTTTCTGCAATTGTGCTTTCCCCCTTTTGTAATAGGCCTATTTTTGTAAAGGACCAAATGACTTGAGTCTTGTAGATGTCTCGGGTTGATCCACAGGTTTTTTTTTCGCTTTGGGCAGTCAATTGCACAAGCCTTTTCGGCAAAGGGAATAGGCCAACTTCAAAGAGATATAAGTCTTTCAGCAGGCCCCGAAGGTCAAGTGCCCTTGCGGAGGGCAAGAAGGTGCCAAATGGGGTTGTTCAAGTAGGTTCTGAAGGACATCTTGGGGCCCAAGTGCCCTTGCAGAGGGCAGGGAACACTTGCGAAGGGATCAAAGAGAAGGCCAAAAGGTAAGGTTTTCTTCGGAAAAGTGAACAAGGCGGAAAAAGGGCAGAGTTTCTTTTCGGAGAAAGATGAAGAATTCCTTCAGACATTTTGTCCGAAGGAAATTCATAAGGAAAAGAGCAAAGGATTTCTTCGGACAATTTGTCTGAAGAAATTCCATGTAGAACCAAGTGTGAATTCTTTCGGACAAAAAAAAGGAATTTGCCTTGCCATTTTGCCGCGGCGTTCCTTCCGAAGGGTGATCTTTCGTTTGGCTCCTTGCCTTGTGAATTTCTTCGGACAAAATACCCAAAGGAATTCCTTCGGGCATTTTGTCCAAAGAAATTCACAAGGCAAGGAGCCAAACGAAATATCACCCTTCGGAAGGAACTCCGAATTCCTTCGGGCATTTTGTCCGAAGAAATTCACAAGGCAAGGAGCCACACGAAAGATCACCCTTCAGAAGGAACTTCGCGGCAAAATGGCAAGGCAAATTCCTTCGGACAATAAGTCCGAAGGAATTCCTTCGGACATTTTGTCCAAAGGAATTTGTCCGAGGGAAAAGCCCGATCGAAAGAAACAAGCGGCAAAACTTTTTGAAGAAACATTTCCTTCGGACAATTTGTCTGAAGGAATTGAGAGGCCAACGCAGCCCGAAGGATCCTCAAGGGCAAGTGCCCTTGCGGGGGACTCTCGACTGCCAAAAGGGGGACCTTTCTCCAAGCCCCAAAGGGACACCTTCCCTTCAGGAGGGTTCAATGACAGAGGCCCAAACAAAGAAAAGTCCAAAGGAATACTTCGGAAGGAAAGAAAGCCGAAGGAATTACCAAAGGGGTGACGGGCCCGAAGACGTCAAATTCAGCATCGCGAACTAGCCGTTGAGGTTCAAATGTCTAGTGACGTCCCCGCAGACATCAAATTCAAGGAAATGGAATAGCCGTTGATTCTCATATATTTAAAGACGGGCCCACGCATGGAAAGGAGTTAGAAGAGACGCCGAAAGAATTCATAAGCGCGACCCTGAAGGAATTCAAAGGCCTTAAGGCCAAAAGTGAGAGACCGCTGAGGAAGGAGCCCGAAGAGCCAAAGATTGATAGAAGATAGCCCCAAGGGCCAAAAGGGCCAAGAAAAGACAAAAACTGGGAAAAGACAAAGGTCAAGAGTGAACTCAGCAACCCGTCAAGGAAGGAGCTCGAGGAGCCAAGCACAGCTATGGACAAAACAGCCCAGGTGGCGAAAAGGGAAGCGTCGACAGAGGAGTTATTCCAGCGGTTGAAACAGTCTCCGCCGAGTGGTCATCAAAGAGCGCGAACAGTGAAGGCGCGGCCTGTTTTTCCTCATTTTGCATTAATGAACAGACAACCGCGTGAATCTCTTAAAGAAGGGGTCTTGTTTGCAGACAAAAGGGTGCGGCCCATGCTTTCACGATGACATTTAATATGATTTAGGCGCAAAAGTTAGGATTGGCAACTGACACAGCATTTTATTTTAGCGACTTCCTCTTCCCAATGAATTAAATGCAGCATGGACCACTTGTGGAAAGAGGTGCCATTGCTTTCTCTTTATCTATATATTGTAAACTCTCATTGTGAGAAAGATATCTCTCAGCTTGTATGGCGAAGCCCTGCAGGGTTTTACCTTGAATCAATACATACCATTTTTACCTCCATTTTGAGTTTACACTTTTGCATGTGTCTATGGTTTTGTCTTGTGTTAAGTCATTTTCTTTCATGCTTTCACAGAATGATTCCAGCATGTCTAGTGTATTGTGAGTTCTTTTGCAGGTCAGCCAGAAGTGTCCACAGCAGAGTATAGGCGCATGTGAACAGCCTGCCATAGTGTGTCTTAGAACACCTCTGGTAGTTCTTCCTCCCTATATCTCCAGAGGACCCCCAGCTCACTGATGCAGAAGAGTTTATCAGCTTGTTCTTGGTGTAAAGTGTATGACAAAGCTGAGTAGATCAAACTTATTTGGTGTGTCACTGCTTTAGTTTAGGTTTTATTTTCAAGTAATCCTTCTCTCTTTTCACCCCCCCCCATTGTTAGCAATAGAAAATCCTGGAATAACTCAGAGATGCATCAAAGGGAGCTAGCCCTTATCTAGAGATTCTCCCCTCAGTTTTGTCAGACCCACAGCAAGAGGGGAGTCTCCATTGTGCCGCGTGGAAGACAGAAGCTCAGCCTTCTATCCAGGGTGCAATCCACATCGTCAAAAATTCTCAAGGCTAAGAATATTAGGGAAAAAGTTGCAACAATGGCTATTGGCGGTGTTGTTCAGGCAACCCAAGGGACATTTGACAAGCTTTCTTTTCCTTCTACAATTCTTTTTTTAGTTTTGATGGCTCCTCTAAGTCTATAGACAAGAGCAGGGCCATATGTTTCTCGTGTCCCCCCGAAGGTCTCAAGTAAGGTTGCTCACAAGTTGGATATGAATGTTTCTATTGATAAAATTAGATAGGTAATTGAGGAACTGAAAAATGACAAGTCGCCTGGTGTGGATGGTTTCCCAACTAAATTCTATAAGGCCTCTAAGGATTGGATTGTGGACGAGATTAACTCTGTTTTTCAAGAAGAAGTTGAAGGACCTTGGGACATCAAATTAATAGAGGTGTCATCAAGCTCATATCTAAGGATGGTGATAAAACCGAAATTAAGAAATGGAGACCTATAACCCTCAATGTGTCGTATAAAATTTTGGCTAAAGTTTTAGCAAACAAGATTTATAAGGTTCTTCCTAATATCATCCAATCACTTAGCTCTATTTTGTGGAAGGAAGATTCATGTTGGATAACCTTATCACCAATTGGGAAGGTATGAATTGGGCCAAGAACTTGGGGCAGAACATATGCATGGCCCTCCCAAATTTTTGGAAATCCTATGATACAATTGAATAGCCATTTATTGATCTCATGATGAGAACACTAGGGATCGGTGATAAATCTAGGAGAATGGTTTCCGTTCTATTTCAAGATGCTACTACTCAAGTTGAAATTAATGGTGAACTCAAGGAATATTTTGTGCTCCAGAGATCTATTAGATGGGTGCCCTTTGGCTCTTGCTCTTCTTGTGATGGCTACAGATGCAATTCATTATATTCTTAGAGATGCAGCCCTGGGGGGACCTGTTAGAGGGATTGTGCTTCCTAATACAAATGAGTTCATTGATGTTCAGTTTGCAAATGATACTTCCTTATTCTTGGAGATGGATCAAACCAATTTTGATCAAGTGAATGCGAAATTGGATATTTACTGCTCTGCTTCAGGGTCTAAAGTTTATGTGCCTAAATCCTTGCTATTAGGATGGGTTGAGGGCCCCCCTAAATGGATTTCCTCTCATGGTTGTCCATGGCGAGGTCCCCACAAGATGGTGAGATACTTGGGTATTCCCTTTGCTCTTTTCCCTTCAATAATATCCAGTAGTGGCCTTTTTAAAAAGTCCTGAAGAAAGTTACTACATGCCAAGGGCATCTTCTTTCTCTACCTGGCAGTATTCAAGTTTGTCAAAAAGTTCTCACCTGATTCCCTATATACTATTTTTCTTGTTGGTTGTTTCCTCACTCTCATGTGGATAAGCTACACAAGATTATTAGCGATTTTTTTGCTCCAATGGAATGGGTGGCAAAAAGAGAGATGCGGTTTAGTGGGACATTTGTTGTAAACCCAAAGAGTTGGGAGGACTAGGGCTCAAGGATCTTAAGATTCAAGGAGTTGCCCTATCTGTTAAATGGATCATGATATCTTTGTCTAGTAATGAGTCGAGGAAAATTTTAGTAAGATTTAACATTGCCAATTGAATTTCAAAAGGGCATAGTAAGTAGAAAGGACTCCATGTAATGTCCCCATTCCTATGCAAGAGCCCTGGGAGGCTTAATTCAGTCTTAGCCTTGGTCATATCCAAGAGGCTAGAGATGTTGGGGGTTATTGGGTATGGATTTTCATTACCACCTTCACTTTATGTTATAATTCGTCATTGACTTAAGTGATGAGTGAAAAGGTGGTACTTTTGGGACAACTTAAGTGTTTTTTTCTAGCATGTGCACAATAAAATCACTTAAATTATATCTATGCACATGGCAATTTCCCAAAAGGGGGTGTTAGGGTTTCTTTTGCCTCTTTTGAGATATTAAAGGCTTCTTTATGGTGGGTGTTGGATTTATATCAATCCAACGGTGGAGATTATAACATTTTTTTGGAGGATTATATATATCCCTTTGTTGTCATTTTTTAGGGGATTCATACACTCAATAATTTTCAACTGCTGCTATTTTTGGTCTTTTTTGCTTATGGAGGTCAGATTCTGCAAGATCCCCAGCTTCGGTGGTGGGAGATTCACTCCTAGATGGATGAGCATTCTTCAATAAGGGTTTCAAACCCATGTCCCTAGTTTGCGGTTTGTTTGGTTCAGAGTTTTGGTTCAGATTTGGAGTACGGTCAAAGGATACATTAGAGATTTCAAATCTGGAGAAGGGCAGCCATTCATCATTCTGTCTCATCTATTTTCTGATTTGGAGTTGTTGGGTGTCTCCCATAAGTGGGGCGACTCATTTGGGAGATTCAAAAGGATTTTAGGGGGGTTTCAATGGGTATTTTCTGGAGATTTCGGAGCTGGAGCTTGCTGCCATCACCTTGATGCCCTAGGGATTTATTTCGGGCAATTTCTCTTTCTATTTCAAGGTTTACGGTTTGCTGTAATTTTTCCAATTTGCAGTCATGAAAATAAGGAAATAAATTCAGCTTTTGACCATAAAAATTATTTTTCAGTTGTTTAATATTCTACTTATTTTTTTGCATCTTTTGAAGCATCTAGGTATTGTCAAAAGTGAATATTTTGATAAATATTAACTATTTTAGAATTTTGTAACTTGTTCTAAAAAATCAGTTTTCAATTTTGAGGGGTTTTAGTAAATTTTTTGAGTTTTAAGGAGATATCCTAAAAGGGATATTTCAATGGTATCAGAGCCACCTTTCTGGCATCTTGTTGGGTAGCGCATGAAGGTATATTCCAGGAGGAATACACCTCGAAAGCAAAGTCAAAACATGGTAGATAAGGAAGAGTTGAATGAGGAGTTTATGAAGAAAATGTTCATCAACATGGTGAAACAACAGGGGAATCAATCTCTATTTGAGCAAGCTCACAAAATATGAATTAGATCAAATCTAGGGATAATAGGGAAAAGGGTGAAAACAACAATTCGGAGCAGCAATCCCCCTGTTCTTCTAACAAGCCTTTAAATCTTCATGAGCCCTCTTTCTTGAAAGATTTTGAAGCATCACTTACGAGGCAACCAACAAATACACTTGATGAGGAGTCTTGTTGGACAAAATACCAATCTTTGAGTGAGAGTTTCAGAGATAATATGTCATTTTCAGATTATTGCAGGGTGAAGATTGGAAGCAAGCCCAAGAGAGAACATCCCATGCCGGTACTTGAATTACAAAAGCATTTGAGGCAAATTTTTATCCCACACTTTGATGGCTTCAAGAAGTGTACCACACGATCATGGGTACAAATGTTGAAGACCTATTTTGATTTGAACCCCATGCATGAGGAGGATGCAATTAAATTTGCAATCCTACATCTTGAGGGAGATGCACAGGATTGGTGGCATCATGGACTAGTAACACAGGGGCACATGCACATTACCACATATACAGAGCTCACACAAAGGTTAGAGGACAGATTTGACAGGAGAGATCCAAATAGATTTTTCAGGGAGTTGACTCACTTGAGACAGACAGGGTCCTTGGATGTCTACATTGCAGATTTTTAGAGACTTTCAGTGACAGTTCCTGATATTTTAGAGATGAGGTTGACTTCATTATTCATAGCAGGATTGACAAATACTTTGGCTAGATTCGTGAAGGCATTTGAGCCTCCTTCATTACATGAGGCCATTAGGAGAGCTTGAGATTTGGAGTTGTCTACTCCAAAATCTAGATTTCCACCCAGAGTTCAGTTGAGAGTGCCTCCCCCTAGGCAGGATGATAGGAGACAGGACTCAGCTAGGAAGCCATTCATTTCACCAGAGCTTAGGGAGGACTTGAGGCGAAATAAACCATGTTCCGATTGCCATCAACCATGGACACATGGACACAATTGTTTTGGGAAGAGCAAGGCCCAATATATTGAGGTGTATGAGGACAGTGATGATGAGGGAGATGAGGTATTAGAACCTCATGAGCTAGATGATGGTGATGCATTGGATAGTGCTGATTTTGAGACTGCAAAGGATACTTTTCCTGCCAAGACCATAGCTACATTGTCTAGTACCCCTAGGTACAACGGATTCAAGGTTCAAGGGGTCATGCAAGGACAATGCGTGGTGGTGCTTATTGATTGTGGAGCCACCCACAATTTCATTGATGCTACTTTAGTAGAGAACGAGGCCTACAACCAGAAGATTTTGAGGGTTTCAATGTGGTGGTAGCCAATGGTGAGTCCATGAGATGCACACGGAGGGTTCCACAATTGAGCATCACTATGGGTAACTATATAGTTATTGATGATTTCTATATTGTTGGTATTGGACAGACCAACATAGTGCTTGGAGTGCAGTGGCTTCACTCACTTGGTGAGTTTCGGACTAACTTCGAGATGATGGAGCTGAAGTTGAAGTCTAAGGGCAGGAATGTGATCTTGAGAGGATTATCTTCAGATGCACCCAGAGTGGTCACGGACAAACGGATGGAGAGGACATTCAAGCACAATGATGTGGATTGGGCAGTTCAATGCTTGGTTTCGACCAAGAGTTCAGATGATGATAGGCCAGAGTATCATGTTGATGTCCAAGCCCTATTGGACAAGCATAGTGCAGTTTTTAGCAATATACCTCCAGGTGTACCTCCCAATAGAGGGTTCGAGATTGAGGACAGCAAGCCCGTGGTCACCAATCCTTACCGTCACCCCAAACGATTTAAGGATGAGATTGAGAGGACCATATGTGAGATCCTAGATATGGGGCATATCAGGGCCAATTCCAGTCCCTTTGCTTTTTCAATTATTTTGGTGAAGAAGGATGGAACCATGCGTATGTGTATAGATTACCATGCCTTGAATAAGAACATTATTAAGAATAAGTAACCTGTGCCTCGTATTGATGAGCTGATGGATGAGCTACATGGTGCAATCTATTTTTCCAAAATAGATCTGCGATCAGGATACCATCAAATCAAGGTCAGAGAGGGGGATGTGTAGAAAACAGCTTTCAGATGCCACTACGGTCACTTTGAGTTTCTTGTGATGCCGTTTGGTTTGTCAAATGCACCCGCTACATTTCAGTCTTGTATGAACCATGTGTTCAACCACCACCTATGGAAATTCGTGTTGGTATTCTTCGACGACATCTTAGTCTATGGCAGGACATGGGATGATCACATGAGACATCTTGATGAGATTTTGGGTATTTTGGAGGCTAGTTCGCTATACGCAAAGGCTTCTAAGTGTGTATTCGGCATGACAACTATTATACTTGGGCTATGTGATTGGAGGAGGTGCAGTCAAGGTTGACAAGGCAAAGATTCAAGCGATATTGGATTGGCCACCTCCAGCCAAGGACTTTGACACACTTGAGAGGGTTCTTAGGTCTATGTACTTACTACAAGAAGTTTGTGAAGGGCTTCTCTCACTTGGCTGCTCCATTGACGGACTTGACCAAGAAGGGAGCTTTTGCTTGGTCAAATTCAGCACAACAGGTTTTTGATCACCTTAAGGAGGTGATGAGTTCATGTCCAGTTCTTGCACTACCAGAGTTCACTCAGCCATTTGTACTCGAGTGTGATGCATTAGGGGAGGGCATTGGAGCAGTACTTATGCAGGATAGGCATCCCATTGCTATGAGAGTTGAAAATTGGGTCCTTTGGAGAGGGGGTACTCAATTTACGACAAGGAGATGCTGGCCATTATGCATGCATTGGTCAAATTCAGACAATATCTTCTGAGCAGTAGATTCGTGGTTCGTACAGATCACAATAGTTTGAGGTTTTTCTTGGGGCAAAAGAATCTCAATGACCACCAGCAGAGATGGGTGAACACGGTACAGGCTTATGACTTTGACATAGAGTACATAAAAGGTAAGAATAATGTGGTCGCTGATGCTTTATCGAGGAGACCTTACCTTGATTCTATGATTAGTTCTATGTCGAAGATTTCAGTTGATTTGAAGGCTCACATACTAGTTGAGTATTCCAAGAGTCAGTTTGCATGTGCAATCATGGTTGGCATTATCCAAGATGACAGATACAAAGTCTTGGATGACCTCATATACTACAAGGATAGGATTTTCCTTGTGCCAGATTCCAAGATGAAGGAGATCCTTCGATCAGTGCACAATACACCTTTAGCGGGACATCCTGTATATTTTAAGACCTACAGATACATTAGAGACGTTAGCATGGAAAGGGTTAAAGGACGATGTCCTTAGCCATATTAGGGAGTGTTTGGTTTGTCAACAAACCAAGGCAGAGCATACTTTTCCAGTAGGACTTCTACAGCCTCTTCCTATCCCTACGCAGAAATGGGAGAGCATATCTATGGACTTTATTACAAACCTTCCCTCAGTACATGGGCACAATTGCATCTATGTAGGGGTCGATCGATTGATCAAGTATGCCCATTAATTTTCTATGCCTTCTGGGCATACGGCAACGCAGGTAGCACATTCTTCACAGGTGTTTTAGGCTTCATGGCTTGCCTAAAAACATCGTTAGTGATTGGGATAGCCATTTCATGAGCATATTTTGGCAAGAGATTTTCCGACTTGCAAGTACTGAGTTGACTCCTAGTACTAGCTATCATCCACAGACAAATGGGCAAACAAAAATAGTCAATAAGTGGGTAGAGGGCTACTTGCATAACTATGTAGCAGGAGATCAGTGGGCATGGATTAGATGGCTACACTTGGGTGAGTATTGTTATACCACCTATCAAATGAGTATTGGCATGGCTTCTTTTCGCGCATTGTATGGATATGATGCTTCATCATTTGTGGACCTGGTACTATCAGATAGCTAAGCTCCCAAAGCTCGTGATTGGTTACAGGGGAATCAAGATATTCTGAAAACCCTCAAGGAGAATTTGCAGAAAGCACAAAATCAGCAAAAGATTTTTGCAGACAAACACAGGGTTGATAGGTTTTTGAGGTAGGAGATTTGGTCTTTCTACGTTTGTAGCCCTACAAGCAATCCTCACTTAAGAAGAGCGATGCTGAGAAGTTGAAACCGCAATTCTATGGGCCATACAAGATAGTTCGAAGGGTCGAGGCAATTGCATATGAGTTAGAGCTTTCGGAACAGAGCAGGATCCACAATGTCTTTCATGTTTCATGCCTCAAAAGGGCACTTGGACAGCATAATGTACCTTCTACAGACTTGCCACCTTTGGACGAGGAGGGAAAGCTGGTTTTAGAACCAGAGACTATCATTGAGGTGAGGCAGAGAGAGCTTAGGAACAAGGTGGTTACAAAATATCTAGTGCAGTGGAAGGATTTGCCACATGAGGATGCTACTTAGGAGGAAGAGCAGATTTTACAGCACCCTGGTTTTGTAAGAACGCCAAACAGGATCTAAAGCAAAAATAAGTAATATCCTTCAAACCCCAAAATAAACTAAATTTTGAAATGTAAATCAGCAACTCAACACTTCACAATTAATTTGCCATTTTTCACCTTTCACACATAAATCACCCAAACCCTAGGCAGTTGAGTTTTAGGGTGATTTCAACCCCTTAGACACCTCCAAAAAATATGAAATTTTGTAGGAACGTAGGGAAAAATATACTTAATTCACTTGTCCAATTAGATTCGGAAAAAACTGTATTTCTGATTTTATATGACGAAAATACAACTGAAACTTGTAAAATTCATAACTTTTGAAATACTTGAACATTTAATGCAAATGATAGCTCAAAATAATCAAAAAAATAGCAGCTATCAAATAAAATTAGTTTCAAAATTCTCCACCCATGGAAGGTCCCCCAAAAGATGTTTCGAAGTTTTGAAAACCCTAGTGACAACCCTAAAATTATGCAGATAATTTCTTGAATATCAAACCCTTAGAATCAGCTCAAAAACACCTCAACCATACCTCAAAATCGTTCGCTCCACCTAGGAAAATTAGCAAAGATTATTAAAACCCTAGTAGAGGGTTTTAACCAACAATAAACTCCCTCCAAAGTGATGTTTTCAAGCCCTCAGGTGAATCACCCAAGGTGCAAACAGCCATCCTCCACCTCTAAGCAAATCGCCAACCTTCTATAGACTTCCAAGTGAATTCTTTATAGCTACAAATGTTAGATAAAAATCTCAAATAACTCTTCAAGTCGTAGCACAATTTTTAAAAGATAGGTGGTGTCAATAGACACCGTTTATAGAGCATCATAGCTCTTGGAGGGTAGCATTCTCCAAGAAACTATGTCGACGACAATCAAGCTTGACATACTTGACCTCCTTTCCAAATATCCAAATCAATATCTTTTTCAAATGAGTCATTTCCTCTTATATCTTTCTTCCAAGCGTAGCGCCCAATTTGGAGGGAAAAGTTAATTTTAAAATATTGAAAAGAACTCCTTATAATTTCACTTTAGGCCTTAAGTGCCCATGACCCTTAAAAGGTCCTGACTTAAGTACAATTTATAACAAAAAGTGTTTTTTTCTATTAATTGCCTTTATTTAAGTATTTAAAAATACTTTTCATTTTAGCAATAATATTATTTAACTCTTCAAAAAATGGGGACATTACAGGTTTGCATTTGCTTGTGGGCAAGCAAATTTTGGGAAGGGAGGACTGTAATGTCCCCATTCCTATGCAAGAGGCCTAGGAGGCTTAATTCACTCATAGCCTTGGTCATATCCAAGAGGCTAAGGACGTTGGGGGTTATTGGGTACGGATTTTCATTACCATCTTCACTTTATATTATAATTCGTTATTGACTTAAGTGATTGGTGAAAAGGTGGTAATTTATGTTATATTCTTTCGTTGGGACAACTTAAGTGTTTTTTCTAGCATGTGCACAATAAAGTCACTTAAGTTATATTTATGCACATGGCAAATTCCCAAAAAGGGGCGTTAGGGTTTATTTTCTCTTTTGAGATATTAAAGGCTTCTTTATGGCGGGCATTGGATTTGGATCAATCCAATGGTGGAGATTATAACTTTTTTTGGATGATGATTATATATATCCCCTTGTGGTCATTTTTTAGGAGATTCATACACTCAATCATTTTCAGTTGCTGCTTTTTTCAATCTTTTTTTCTTGTGGAGGTCAGACTCTGCAAGATCCCTAGCTTCGGTGGTGAGAGATCCACTCGTAGCTGGATGAGCATTCTTCGGTGAGGGTTTCAAACCCATGTCCTTAGTTTGCGGTTTGTTTGGTTCAGATTTGGAGTACAGTCAAAGGATACAGTAGAGATTTCAGATCTGGAGGAGAGGGACAACGATTCATCATTCGAGCTCATCTATTTTTTGATTTAGAGTTGTTGGGTGTCTCCCATAAGTGGGATGACTCATTTGAGAGATTCAGGAGGATTTTAAGAGGGGTTTCAGTGGGTATTTTCTAGAGACTTCGGAGCTAGAGCTTGTTGTCATCACCTTGATGCCCTAAAGATTTATTCCGGACAATTTCTCTTTCTATTTCAGAGTTTACGGTTAGATTTAATTTTCCCCATTTGCAATCATGAAAATAAAGAATGAAAATAAGGAAATAAATTCAACGTTTGGCCATAAAAATTATTTTTCAGTTGTTTAATATTCTACTTAATTTTTTGCATCTTTTGAAGCATCTGGGTATTGTCAAGAGTGAATATTTTCAGAAATATTAATTATTTTAGAATTTTGTACCTTGCTGTTCTGAAAAATCATTTTTCAGTTTTGCGGGTTTTTAGTAAATTTTTTGAGTTTTAAGGAGATATCCTAAAAGGGATATTTCACTCCATATGATAGATTTGATGTTTGGCACCTTTTTAGTGAGGCCTATTAGATCCTCTACTTTTCAGTCTATCTGGAAAGCTTGGAAGCAGGTAAAGATCTTGGTTGGTAAACAACCCATTTTTTCTTGGTTTGACACTAAGTGTCAGGGCAGCAGATCAATATGGTGGAACCCTATGTATAAGGACAAGCCTTGACTAGGGGATGCTCTGTGTTTACTTTGTTTAACAAGGGGTTTAAAAATTTTCAAGATTTTTTTCAGGTTTGGAAAGTGTATGGCTTGGGATGAGGTAAAGGCATTGTACAAGATCCCCCAAACTCAAGCCAAGACTTGTACATTTCTACTTAATGCTCTGAAACCAACTTCTCTGACTCTTTTAATGGAAGGGGATGTTGTTTTTAGGGAAAATGTCAAATGGTTGAAGGGCCCTCCTCTACACGAAGTGTCTTCTAGATAAATCTATGAAAGGTTGGCCTTCTCTACGAAAATTTATCTTGGTCTTAACAACAAGTGGAACGTATGTGACCCCCTTAGGAGATGCACTGATAGGTTTAAGGTTGTGTGGTCCTCTTTTGTTGAACCTAAAAAATCTTGCTTTAGATGGCTCCTGTTGAATAACAAACTTGTTGTGGGTTCTCTTATGTTCAAAATGGTGTTGGTAGTTGATTTTGTTTTAATTGTAGTAGTGTGGACTTTGCTAAACATGCTATGTTTGTCTTTTTGCTAAATCTATTTGGTCAAGAGTCTTGTTTGTGTGGAATATTGTTGCATAGGAATAAACTGGTTAGAAAGATATTATGTTTGGTTTAATCAGTTTGGATGTTCATATTCCTCTTTTATTGCAAAAGTTATGTTTTTTTATATCTATTGAGGTATTATGGTTTCTATGAAAAGCTAGGAATAATGATATGTTTCAAGGAATTGGCAAAGGGCTTACTAACTTCAATGGAGAAGTCATAGTCCACTTGCTTGCTATGTAGGTCAATATTCAGATGAAAATGCCTAGAGAAGAATTGAGGAAGTTTTTATAGTCTAGTACCATCACTATTGATCCTCAGTTCTTGAAAGATACTAGTAGCTTTCCTAAGGTAGCCAGAGTTCCTACCTGGGAGGATTAATTGGTGTTTGGCTCAAAAGAGGATCCATTTGTTCTTGGGTAGAAACTTGTCACTAATACTTACTACTTACAGGTTGAGCCTGATCCAGTGATGAGGATATGAACTTGGCTATAGTTGATGGTAGTGGTGATACTTCTCAAGCACTAGAAGACCCTCAACCTTTATCCTAGAGCAACATCTTGAGAAACATTAATCAATCTCTTGCTAGAATGGAAAGCAAAAGACCAAATGAGAATGCCTTGCAAATTGTGTAAAATGTTGTTGATGCCGGTGATGAGCTGGTCGGTAATTCAGGCCCTGTGGACTTTCATGGTATTCTTGCTATAGTTGACAGAAGTGAACCTATTGATAGAAGGGGCTCTCAAGAATGGATTGAGGAAATTTTGCAAAGGCATGTGAATGAAATTCTTCAAGAGGTTCAAAAGCAAGATGTGACTATAGGTAGTGTGAAGAAACCTTGCAGTGAGGACGAAGATCCTTTATGTGGCAGGAGGGGACCTGTTGAGTCTGTATAGGGCCCTGTTGATGATAAGATTGGGTTCGACCAAGGGAGCCCTAGTATTAAGATTGATGTGGCACACTCTAGCTCTAACTGAACTTGTTTGCTCCTTTTTATTCATTTTTAGATGATAGTTTGATGTATCTAGTGGTTCTAATGTAACTATTTGCTCCTTTCTAGTTTTGTACTTTGCTCGTCTACCCATGACGGTTGTGATTTTGTTTTGATGTACGTTTGGCTTGATCTTCGTGATTGCCCGTGTGCTCTGATCTTTGTGTTTTTATTGTTGACCGTTGGGTGGTATATTTTTGTAAACTCTATCCAATATTAAAAAATTATTCCCATTGTATTCAAGACCAAAGTTCCTGGGCCTCATCTCTACCTCAAGTGTTAGAGTTGATTTCCTATAATTATGAAATATCATTAGCATTGAAGTTGGGTCTTCAGGTTTTAGCTCACCCCACACATTATTACGATTGTGTGTATAAATAAAGGGTGTCATCCCACCTAATTCCATCACTTACATATCAATTTCATTCTTTCTGATTTTATTGTGTATTGTGTTCTAAGGTTCATTAGGAGAATACACCCAATATATTTGGTGATTTTTGTACAGTCTATTGAATTTATGTGCATATTTATTTTCAATTGATAATGGGATCTTGCAATTGATTCTCACATCAAGAGATTTTCAGATTTTATGACCATCTTTGCCAAGACCTTGACTAGTGTATCCCATTTTCTGCAACAATTTGAACCAATTCCTTTGATGTGTTTTACAAACCGCACTTTCATTTGTTTTTGTCTAGGCATCTTTTGTTTAAGTCTTCTTTGTCTACGTCTATTCACATTCTATCTACATATATATCAACATTTCTTCCTTAATAGCCAAGTCTTCATGAAGCATTTGCATAGCTTGGTTGCATCTTTCCTCTACTCAACACAATCCTTCTCGACAACAGGATTTCCGAATCGATATATATTCTTTTGCAATTCTATAGTTTGTTGCATGATAAAACTAAGGTTGTTTTGCAACCATTAGTTCTCATCCCTTGGGTTGATTTTCCTCAAGGACTATTGGAGCTCATTTCGAGGTGTTGAAAACAAATCCACATCTTGGCACCAATCAAAGAGTGTGAACTTCTTGAAGCTAATCAAATATATTTTGAAAGGAGGAGCCAGCTCTATTATCTTATAGAGTTGATCACCCAGGGTAATGATGACACTATGAGCTCTCGATTGATAGACATCGTCCCATCCCCAAATGAGAGGTTGATCAAGCTAAACATCACATTCTTCCAAGGGTGCCACATCAAATAGCTCTTCATCCCAAAAGTGTTTGATTGTGAATGGGAGGTGGCATTGTTGGTTGACACATATATTCCTACCCCAATTTAACCAACCAACAACATGTGGCTAAGGGTATGGTGTCATTGGTAGATTCAACCTCATGACAACATCCTTCAAGATCAAATTCTTCTGACTACCACCATTCAAAATAAAGTGCAAAGTCATTCCCTTCACCCTTAGTTGAGTGGAAGAGGTGTTTTCCTCCTTTAGATCTGATGGGGAGCTAGTGTTGGAGTTTTCTCCTCAACCAACAATGTTTGTCTAGCACAACATTCTTCATTTGGGTGCCACTTGCTCTTGTGGACATTGCATCGCTTGGTAATATCTTTTTGTGGATTCTTATCCAAGAAGCCTTCTTGGAAGGATGCTTAATGTCTAAATTGCCACCACCCTTTTCTTTCTTGGGCTATGACTTGTTGCCCAGAGAAATTTCTTTATTTACTTTAATCTTCAATCCTAACCACATATCAATAGGCTTCTCCCATAGTTCTAGCTTTCAAGAATTCTATTTATTATTGGATGTAGAACTACGAGCCAATGCAATATTTGAGAACTCTGTCTCCTACTATCACACATACCAACATTTTCTAACAAGGCAGTATAATCTTGTAGCATTTGTTCTCACCCATGGTGTTGCAATTTTTTGTTCTCACCCATGGCGTTGCAATTTTGACGCTACCTCTCTGACGAACTCTACAATTTCTATCCAATTTTGAATATGGCAGGGTAACGAGCCTATACAAGCCACCTTACCCAACGCCTAGGGCAACCACTCTGCCATGTTTGACATTAGACACAATAAATTATTTCCCAGAGAAATTTAGAGCAATGTTGGAATTTTTTGTTAATTGATTAATAAACGATATTTTTATTTAGGCTAGGAACATACCTAACACTCCTTGCTATGATTGTTTTCGCATTATTCAATACTATGTGAACATTTCCTATCCCCTCTATTGTAAGTGGCTCTCCATCAGCGAATAAAACAAAATAAAAAAAAATGTACTTGCAGTAAATGTGGCATACCAGTCCTTACAACATGTGAAATGTCTCGATGCACCTAAATCAATGAACCAGCCATTGGTAGCACAATACAAGCCAGCTTTCCCATTGCCTAGGGCAACCACTCTATCTTGTTTGACATCAAACACAATACATTGTTTGCTAGAAAAATTTATAACAATGTTGGGATTTTCTGTTGATTTATTAATGGACAAGGTATTTTTCTTTAGGGTAGGAACATACCTAACATTCCTTATTATGATTGTTTTCACATTATTCAATACTATGTGAACATCTATGTCATCTGCGGCAAGCAGCTCTCCATCAGCTAATAAAACAAAATCAGAAATTTTTTTACTTGTAGTGAATGTGGCATACCAGCCCTTACAACATGTGAAATGTTTGGGTGCGCCGGAATCAATGAACTAGCGACTTGTAGCACAATCATTCGAGTATGATGCTACGAGGGTGTACTCTTCCTCAAAATCCCATTCTTCAACTATTGCCATATTAGCTGCTTGCCTTCTGTGTTGGGAAAGTGCATATTGTCACTTCTAGCAATCATTTTTAAAATGCCCAACCTTATGACAGTAAAAATACTTTACCTAATATTTAGAAGATGGATCGGAAGGGATGCATTTTCACTTCCCTTTTGACTGAGTGGCTAATGCACTCTCTGCTTGTCCAACACTATACTCATTATGTGTCTATCTAAGTTCCTTTTGCATAAATAGGAACTAACCTGATCAAAGATTCATTGGAGGGTGTCCAATTGATCAAAACCGGCACCACCATATCATCATCCAATATTTTATTAATGGCACCTAGTTGTTCTCAGAGATCTTTCATCCAAAGATGGTCTGACAGAGACTCGTCCTCCAACATCTGTGAAAAATAGCAGATTTTTTTGGTACAAAACCCAAATTTTCTCCTAAGTTTGGTATTTATTTTTCAAATTGGTCCATAGCACACTTGCCTCAATGGCATTCCAAACTTCAGGAATCATGTCATCCTAACCTAATCAAATGTCAGGTTTTAGGTTTCCATCATCAAGTGTAGAGCCTCCACAAAAGATTCATTGGAGGGTGTCAAATTGTTTAGAACCAGTGCCACCATATCATCATCCACCTTTTTATTAATGACGCCTAGTTCTCAGAGATTTCATCCGAAGGTGTTCTGACAGAGACTCGTCCTCCAACATTTGTGGAAAATAACATATTTTTCAGGTACAAAACCCAGATTTTCTTTGAAGTTTAATATTTATTTTTCAAACCAATCCATAGTGCACTTGCCTCAATGGCATTTTGGACCTCAGGAATCATGTTATCCAACACAGTTTCAATAACAAGGCCTCCTTATGATGTTTGTCATAGTCAGCATAATTTGTAACAAGTCTTGCTTCAGTGTTAAGAATAATTGTCACAATCACAATATTTTGCGATTGTTAAAATCTTATAACTCCAAACATTATAATTATGGTTAGTTAACTTTTGTGCTTCTGGCAAAATCAAATTTTGAATATCGGCCATTTTATACAATTTTTTTTAATTTTAAACAGAAAAAATACATTGCAACGCTGACTTAGAAATCAATGCAACGAAAAAAGTACAATTTTATTACCCATAAATCAATGCAACAAAAAAAGACAATTTTTTGACCTTTGATACGAAAACCAGGGAAATAAACAGTTTTGAAAATATAGATTCTGATCCAAAAATCAATGTAACAAATGTAGTAGGGATATAAAGTTTATAGCCTGAAATATGAATGTATAAATTGCTAATTCAATGTATAAAATACGAACTGAAAGTGCAAAAACATACCTACCCCTACAAAGCATAATGTTTTCTACTGTTGTCTTCTAGTTGTGCCCTAACTCCTCTAGCCATGCCCTTGTAATGTCCCTATTTTCACATCACACATAAGAAGGTCTAAAGACCTTTAGTCTATTTCCCCATAGACTAGAGGGTTCCTTTTGAGGATTGTATTTTATTAATTATTTGCCCAAATAGTGATTTTAATCATTTGTTGTTTTAAGGCAATTAATTATTTAATTAATAGAATATGTTGGAGATTTGATTGGTCAACTTTAAGTGATCAAAAGAGAAAGAAGAATTAAGAAAGTCATCAAAAGGTTGGGTTTAATGAAGCTATACTCCCCCCAAGTGATTCACCCCATTTGGAAGGGTACATTTGCTAGTTGGTGGACTCTTCTTGCGCATGTGCGAACTCAGATTATTGTTTTTGATGCTTGAAGGGAACTATTGGGATGTATGCCTAATAGTAATTGTCCCTGTACTCTATCTACAAAGATGTCTTTTGACGCCCCCTTACAAAGGAATTATTTTTTGATGCCCTATGAGCGTATCGACTTGCTTTTGGAGGTCTAGCATAGGGTTTTTGAGCTTGTTTTGATATGACATGCTTTGACAATTTTCTACTATTATTCCAGGTGTGGCAACTTGCATTGGAAGTGGTTTGCATGTGATTTTGGGGTCAAAAAGGCCAAGCAAATACTCTGAAATTTATTGTTAATTTTTTGCTTGCTAGCATTTGGGGTTTTGAGGTGGTGGTTTGTGGATGTTTTGAGACTCCAAATTGATGCAAAGGTTCTTAATAATTTTCAGATTATTCTTTGATGAAATTTGATGCTTTTGAGGGTTGTTTCTATTAGTGAAAGGTTGGAATTAACCTCATAATTTTCTGGTATTTTTCCTTGGCTTGGGCGACTTGGGTGACTTGCCTTGAGGGCTTGCAGGGGTCATTTATTGGCTCAATAAGTTTGCTGTAATTTTTTTAATATTTTTCTAATTATCGTGGCTATTTATGATAAGGGTTTGAAGTGGAAATTCAGTCAAAAAGCAAGTGCAAGTGTGGGAGAAAATTCAGAATTTTTGGATCATTTGCAAGTCGCAGTTGGGCTTCAGAAAAATAAGAAAAAAGGTACATATTTGTGTTTTTAGATTGTTAATTATTTTGGCATATTTTGTTGTGATTTGTGAGTCAATTGGTTGTTGGAAATTGCGTACAACACCATTCAAATGTGGCGCCTAGGGTTTGAAGGGCAAAATTTATAATTAGATAAATTGTTGTGAGCTAGGGTTTGCTGAATTTTTTCATTTCAGATTTCAGTTTGTTGTGGATTTAAGGTATATACAGTTTTGCATCCAAATATCCTTTTTTGGGATATTACAGTGGTATCAGAGCCATTTTTCTTGCCATCCTGTGAGGTTGTAATTGATGAAATCAGATAAAGAGACCTTGTTTTATCAGAGAAGGGAAAGGACCATGGATGATCAAGATCTTAAAGAGTTTTCTGCAGAACAGGTGAAGTTTTTACAGGGTTTGATTAGGGAGAGTCACAAGGATCTTCAGCATACTTTGGATATGCAATTTGCAGATGTGTTGAGGGCCACACAGAAAGAAAAGGAAAATCATAATTTAGGTGAGGGTAGTTCGAATGGTCATGAGAGGGTTTATATTGATTCCCCTCAAATTCTTCAAGGGCACATTTTTGCAAAAGGAACCAATTGTGAAGGTAGAGGCATCAAAGGGTTATCCCTATTAAATTCATCAAAGGGAGTATGCAGCCCTGAATTATGAGACACAAGCTCTTCTATCTTTTCGGGACCATTGTGAGATGAAAGAGGGATCCAAGCCAAGGGTTCATAATATGCAACCCCGTAGAGATTTGCAACAAAGGTTGGGTAAAATTTCTCTTCTTATTTTTAATGGTACTAATAAAATTCTTGTGAGATTATGGTTGCAGAAATTGGAAATATATTTATCTCTATATCCTATGTATGAAGAAGCTCTAAAATTCGTCACCTTACATTTGGAGGGTATTGCTCATGAGTGGTGGTTTCATGGCCTTATCACACAAGGTCATAGGTCTATTACTACTTTGGAGGAGTTTAGTAAAAGGATTATGGAGAGATTTGATAGGAGGGATCCGGAAGTTCATTTTCATGAGTTGGCCCAACTCAAGAAAACACATGATGTGGAAAGGTATGTTACTGATTTTCAAGGTGTTTCAGTTATGGTTTCAGATGTTAGTGAGAGAAGATTGGTTGTTCTATTTGTTGAAGGATTGATTGAACCTTTGAGGGGTTTGGTCAAGGCTTTTAATCCTCTTTCATTGCAAGATGCCATCACAGGCATTGGATTCAGAGTTTTCAGCTTACAGGGGCCATGAAGGGCCAAAAGGGCAACCAAGGGCAGCCACTTGTTCGCTGCCAAAAGGGGCAAATAGTGGACAGCCAAGGTCTGATTTTTATGGGCAGTCAAAGCCACCACATGTGCAACCTAGAATGCCACCTATTGGGCAACAAAAGAAGGCTTTCTCACCTTATGTGTCACCTCATAGATCGCTGCCCCCTAGTGGCAATATGAAGGATGAGAGGGATGAGTTAAGGAGGAAGGGACTATGTTTCACTTGCAAGGGCCCATTGATCAAGGGCCATCGTTGCATAGGCAAGGGACATATCCACTACATTGAGGTGATTGATGATGATTTTGATTTTGATATTGTTGATACTAATGTTGAACAAATTGAGGATGTTGATGAGCATGTGAATGAGGATACACAAGAGTTGGGTAGTACACTTGCTTCACTTTCAGGAGCTCCCAAATATCATGCTTTCAGAATAAAGGGCACATTGAAGGGCCAAAGAGTGATCACCTTAATTGACAGTGGGGCTACTCATAACTTCATTAATGGAGGATTCGTTAAGAAAATGGCATTGGAAACTACCAATTGCACAATGTTCAATGTCACTATGGCAAATGGATTCACTATCTCTTGTTCTAAGACATTATCTAATCTTCCTCTCAGTCTTGGGAAACATAAGGTAATTGACGATTTTTATGTTATTGATGTTGGAGATATTGATATTGTGTTGGGTGTCCAATGGTTACATTCATTAGGTGAATTCACTCAAAATTTCAAAACTATG
The DNA here is from genome assembly GCA_037957365.1 of Torreya grandis. Lineage (NCBI taxonomy): Eukaryota > Viridiplantae > Streptophyta > Pinopsida > Cupressales > Taxaceae > Torreya > Torreya grandis. The sequence goes on from JARHVA010000042.1 coordinate 2,153,050, forward strand.
GAGCTGAAATTCTTCAAAGAAGGCAAGGAAATAGTCCTCAAAAGTCTAGCAAATGGTGCCCCACAAGAGGTGTCTATGAAGAGGATGGAAAGGGCATTTAGGAGAGGTCAGATTGCTTGGGCAGCAAGCTGCCTTATTACAGTAAAATCAGAAAAAAAGAACAGCAGGCCTCTCATGGTGAGTTACAAGTTGTTTTAGATAAGCATGCTCATGTTTTTGATGATTTACCTTATGGTTTGCCACCAAATAGAGGTTTTGAGCACATTATTGAGCTGGAAATGGGTACCAATCCCATTATTATCACTCCTTACCGTCATCTAAGGGCTTTCAAGGAAAAAATTGAAAAGACAGTCAAAGAGTTAATTGATATGGGACACATAAGGCCTAGCTCAAGTCCTTTTGCTTCTTCCATTGTTCTAGTGAAGAATAAAGATGGTACTATGAGGATGTGCATAGATTACAAGATGTTGAACAAGAAAACCATCAAGAATGGGTATCCAATACCAAGGATTGATGAGTTAATTGATGAGTTACATGGAGCTACCTATTTCTCCAAGATTGATTTGAGGTCTTGTTACCACCACATCAAGGTAAGAAAAGAAGATGTTCATAAAACTACTTTTAGATGTCACTTCGAGCACTTTGAGTTTTTGGTGATGCCTTTTGGATTGACTAATGCTCCAGCTACTTTCCAATCATGTATGAATCATATGTTTAGCAATTATCTAAGGAAGTTTGTGTTAGTCTTCTTTGATGACATCCTTGTGTATAGCAAAACTTTGGAGGAGCATTTGTGGCATTTAGATTTGGTTTTAAGCACTTTGGAGCAGCATTCTTTCTTTGCCAAGAGTTCAAAATATGAGTTTGGGTTAACAGAGATTCTGTATTTGGGGCACGTCATAAATGCACAAGGTGTGCAAGTGGATAAACAGAAAATTGCAGCCATCATGGATTGGTCAATTCCTTCTACTCTCACACAATTAAGAGGATTTTGTGGTCTTTGTAGCTATTATCGGAGATTTGTGAGGGGCTTCTCTCAACTTGCTGCCCCATTGACCGATTTGACTAAAAAAGGGGCTTTCAAACGGTCTAATTCAGCACATGTAGCTTTTGAAAAGCTTAAGGAGGTAATGAGTTCTTGTCCGGTTCTTGCTATTCCAGATTTTTCTTCTCCTTTTATGATTGAGTGTGATGCTTTAGGTGAAGGGATAGGGGCTGTTTTACTTCAGAATGGGCATCCTATTGCTTTTGAAAGTAGGAAACTCAAAAATTCAGAAAAGGCTTATTCAATATATGAGAAGGAGATGTTGGCGGTTATGCATGCTTTGAGCAAGTTTCAGCAATATTTGATTGGTGGCAAGTTCGTCACAAAATCAGATCATAACAGTTTGAAATACTTCCTCAACCAAAGAGAATTGAATGGTAGGCAACAAAAGTGGGTGAGCAAGGTACAAGCTTATGATTTTGATATTGAGTATGTGAAGGGTAAGAGTAATGTGGTAGCGGATGCTTTATCAAGGAAACATTGCTTAAAATTGCTTGAGGGCAAGCAATTGTGGGAAGGGGAGACTGTAATGTCCCCATTTTCACATCACACATGAGAAGATTTGAAGACCTTTAGTCTGTTTTCCCATAAACTACAGGATTCTTTTTGGGGATTGTATTTTATTAATTATTTAATTATTTGTCCGAATAGTGATTTTAATCATTTGTTGTTTTAAGGCAATTAATTATTTAATTAATAGGATATGTTGGAGATTTGATTGGTTGGCTTTAAGTGATCAAAAGAGAAAGAAGAATTAAGAAAGTTGACAAAATGTTGGAATTAATGAAGCTATACTCCCTCCAAGTGATTTGCCCCACTTGGAAGGGTATATTTGCTAATTAGTGGACTCTTCTTGCGCATGTGTGAATTCAGATTATTGCTCTTCATGATTGAAGGGAACTATTGGGATGTATGCCTAATAGTAATTGTTCCTATCCTCTATCTACAAAGGTGTCTTTTGAAGCCACCTTGCAAAGGAATTATTTATTGATGCCCTATGAGCCTAGTGACTTGCTTTTGGAGGTCTAGCATAGGGTTTTTGAGCTTGTTTTGATGTGACATGCTTTGACAATTTTCTGATAATTATTCCAAGTGTGGCGGCTTGCATTGGGAGTGGTTTGCATATGATTATGGGGTCAAAAAGGCCAAACAAATATTTTGAAATTTATTGTTAATTTTCTGCTTGCTAGCGTTGGGGTTTTGAGGTGGTTTGCAGATGTTTTGAGGCTCCAAATTGATGCAAAGGTTCTTAATAATTTTCAGATTATTCTTTGATGAAATTTGATGCTTTTGAAGGTTGTTTCTGTTAGTGGAAGGCTGGAATTAACCTCATAATTTTCAGGGATTTTTCCTTGGCTTGAACGACTTGGGTGACTTGCCTTGAGGGCTTGCAGGGATCATTTCTTGGCTCAATAAGTTCGCTGTAATTTTTTTAATATTTTTCTAATTATCGTGGTTATTTATGATAAGGGTTTGAAGTGGAAACTCGGTCAAAAAGCAAGTGCAAGTGTGGGAGAAAATTTAGAATTTTAGAATCATTTGCAAGTGGCAGTTGGGCTTCAGAAAAATAAGGAAAAAGGTAAATATTTGTGTTTTCAGCTTGTTAATTATTTTGGCATATTTTGTGATGATTTTTGAGTCAATTGGTTGCTGGAAATTGCCTACAACACTATTGAAGTGTGGCACCTAGGGTTTGAAGCGCATAATTTATAATTGGATAAATTGTTGGGAGCTAGGGTTGGCTGAATTTATTCATTTCAGATTTTAGTTTGTTGTAGATTTAAGGTATAAACAATTTTGCATCCAAATATCCTCTTTTGGGATATTACAACCCTAATGTGTTGTTCTGGGCACATTTTCTTGCATTCTACTGTTCACCCTGGCTTTTCCACTTTTTGCCTTGCTTTGTCATCTCTCTGGTTTTCACCTCCTCTCACAACTTCCAATCACATTTTCTTCTACAATTTTCTGGCATCAATCTGTTATGTCACATGATTGCCCATGTTCTACTCTTTCACATGTTTGTTGCTCGCATTCTGCTCTTCTCTTCCACATTTATAGTGGTGCTTTTTTCTGTTGCAAGTCTATTGTGTGCTTCGTTCGCCAGCCTCCACAATTTTTTCACATTTTTCCTCTTACCACGAATCTGATGCCATCGTTTCTGCCCTTCACTACGTCATTCTGGAGTGTTCCATCCTGCAGGATTCATGGAAATTTCATTTTGCCATTGTCACGACGTCGTTTTGGTTCTGGAGTGTTTGTGCCCTAGCAGACAATGTCTTCTTGCTCTACCTCTACAAGTCGACCTCTTCTTATTTTCCCCCTAAATTCATACCTGACTAGGTTTTCCTCGAACTTTGCACGTGATTGTTCATACCCTCTCCTAGCTCTTCCTTGAACTTTTGTCTCTAATACTAATGTTAGCAAATGAACGCTAAACGAATGAAGAGAAATAGAAGGCATACGACACATTTATACACTTATGTGTTTGTCGTTTTATTATGCTGAAAGTAGTTACATTTAGTTGGGAAGGTTTGATAACCACCCATTAGTTAAACATTAACTAATAGCTACTTAATAACTTTTAACAAAAAAACATATTTATAGAGATATGATTCCATTGATCAAGCCATTTGTCTGGTTCATCCGCATTGATTTTTCCTCCAAAAAGAGGGGCATTGAAATTCACTAGTACCTTAAGGGTGTCAAAGCCACAAAGGGTCTTCTTGACAACACCTTGTGCAAAACTTGGGAAAGGACATTGGAAAATTGTTCCATCATCTCCCCCATATACTTCTTAAAGGCTTCATCGAGAAGCAGTTTGAATTATGTTCCCTCTTTGTCTGCCATCTAAGATCATTTGAATCGACAAGGAGAATAATCAAGAAGGATTATGTGTCTCGAGACTATACTTCCTATAGTTTGACCTCATTTTCCTGCAACATATAAACATCGAACAAACCACTTTTGCACTACAATTTCATTGGAAATCCGATGGACAACACTCAAATTTGCATAAACTTACTATTTTATGAAAACAACGAACCAAAGCAAAGGAAAACAGACCCGATAAACATAGATAATACTACAATATAAATGACAACTTTATCAAAAATAGGAGTTATTTATAAAAAGCTAGCAATATCTAAGCAATGTTAAGCTACAACACTTTTTTTTTTACATTCACATGGCAATTAATTTATAACTATTTTTAAAAAGATATAGAAAGTCTAAAAATAGGAAATGAAATGATTTCCTCGAAAATCTAAAAATCCGTGTGACAAGTGTTCCCTCGAGAAGTGGAAAAGCCTTGTCATGACATAAAACTCGTCAAAAGACAATTTAGGTTTTTCAAAATTTTGAATTTCTCTACATTTTTGTATGATTAGGTTCCTTCAGAGCATTTGTTTGGGCCCTGAGATGAAACTTCACAAGAAAAAATGTATGCCCAAGGCAAGCATTTATGGTTGAAAAAAAAAAGAAAAAGAGAGAAATTATATTAATGTCCATAGATGACCAAAAGTAGGTCAATGGGACTCTAGGATACAACCGTTAACAATAGAAAGTTCAAGGAAAGAGAATCCAAGAAGCTTAAGTACAACAATGTGTCACTAACAAAGGTGGTAATGTAACCAATACAAATAGCAATGGGGGGCAAACAATAGCCCCCAAAAGCATGTGTGACCGAAGAACCTCATCGAAAATCTCTATGCCTGAAGTGGTGGAGCCGTCTGACCCATCATCAATCGCTATGAAAAGATATGATAGTGTTCATCAAGGAGCATGAGAAGTTTTTATATGCATTAAATAGTTTCAAATTCTGATCAACAGTGAAGGAATTACGCCCTGTACAATTGACCCACTAATTTTTCAGTATTTTTCCAAAAAATTGTCCCATACTAGCACTTCGATCAAAGAGCTTCTTACTCTCCTCTTCAGTACTTGTTGATTCATTCGTGACTATTGTGCTATTTAGCGACAAGCACGCCACTCTATCGTCATTATTAGAAGTGCTCTCTAGTTGCTTGGCTTTGGCTTAGTCCCCTTCTTTTGCCTATGCCACTTTGGCCATAATTCGGCATGCAATTTCCATCACTTTTCCAAATGACCATCCATACTACCATGTGTACAATGCTTCTATTATTTACGGATAGCTCCTGCAATTTTCTTTCCTTTTTTGTCAACAACTTTCTCTTAAGGCTTGTGTTCCTTTTTTTGTCACCCCTTGCCATCAACCTCCATGTCGAGAGTTTCTTGCTTTCTTCATCAATGCTCTTCACTCCCATGAGTTGGAATTTCCATCGGATATGAATATGAAGCCCTCCAAGATACTTCACTACTGACCCTAGTTCATTAGGTGAAAAACCCAACAAGATGGCTTGCCTTCGGAATTCAGAAATATGCTCTTGCACACTTTGTTAATTCTCTTGGCAATACTATTAACAACACTTGAGCTTCTCTTCCCTATGGCCTATGGAATAGAATTGTGACTTCATGAAATCCTTGAAACGCTGACATTGAATCACCATCCACTTCTAACTTATCCAAATACTATCAACAAATCTCTCCCACCATATTAAAGCATGATTGGACAATTTTCTAGGCTTTTCTTGAGCCTTTCATTCCTTTTGCTTCGGCCCCTTGCCATCTATCTCCCTATCGAGAGCTTTATTTCTTTATTTATCAATGCTCTTTACACCCATGAGCTACGATTTCCATCAGATATGAATGTGAAGCCACCCAAGATACTCCATTGCTACCCCTTGTTCATTAGGTGAGATACCCAACAAGATGGCTTGCCTTCAGAATTCAGATATATAATCTTGCACACTTTGTCCATTCTCTTGGCAGTAATATTGCCATCTCAGCTTCTCTTCCTCATAGCCTATGAAATAGAATTGTGACTTGACAAACTTCTTGAAACGCTCCCATTGAATCAGCATCCGCTTCTTGTCTATCCAAAAAGTATCAACAAACTCTCCCACCATATTGATGCATGGTTGGACAATATTAAATAAGTGAAATAAATATTTTCCCATTCATTGACTTTATGTACACTAAAGTCAGCCAACTCTTCAAAAAAAAATAGTATCACATTGCCCTTCATATGGTTGTATTTCAACCTTAGTTTCCATCGTGAATGGCAATTTTGATGTTGCCCCACTAAAATCCTTTTCTTCTTCATGAGAGCTTCTAGTGCCATCTTCTTTGTCATCCATCTTCACTTCTCCAATTGTTGCAAGGGCTACTACCAGTTTTTCTATGCATTTGGTGATGTCCATAACTCTTGCCTCCAATCTCATGAACAAGGCTTCATTGGAATCCATACCAGAATCTGCCATCGCTAAACATGAAATAAATAAAGAATTTATATAAATGTCCACAAATGACCAAAAGTAGGTCAATGGGAAGCTTCCAGTGTCATCTTCTTTGTCATCCATCTTCACTTCTCCAATTATTGCAAGGGCTCATACCAATTTATTTATGCATTTGGTGAGGTTTATAGCTCTTGCCTCCAATCTCATGAACTAGGCTCCATTGGGATCCATACCAAAATCTGCCATTGCTAAACATGAAATGAATAAAAAATTTATATAAATGTCCACAAATGACCAAAATTAGGTCAATGGGGAGCTTCTGGTGCCATCTCCTTTGCCATCCATCTTCACTTCTCCAATTATTGCAAGGGCTCATACCAATTTATTTATGCATTTGGCGAGGTCTATAACTCTTGCCTCCAATCTCATGAACTAGGCTTCATTGGGATCCATACTGGAATCTTCCATTGCTAAACATGAAAGACAGAAAGAAATTATATTAATGTCCATGAATGACCAAAAGTAGGTCAATAGCACTCGAGAAGACATCCAATTAGAATAGAAAGTGCTAGGATAAATGGACCCTATGATATGAGCTCTAGCTTGTGCTTTCCACTTCCTATACTTAAAACTTAGGCTCACCAGGTAAAACAACACCATCTTCTTGTTCTTTCCTCTCAGTAGGCATAAACCTGCAAAAACCAATTACCAGCCAAAGGAAAAATGTGCTATGATACCAATACGATCTATAATCCCACTAGGTAGTCCAATTGCAGTTCACATTATTGACTAAACACACAGTTTCAAATGACCTGCATATAGATTATGGTTTCTCTGCTCCATTCTATGAAAAGACCATACTTTCATATACAAATTGCAGCAAAATGAACATAAAGGAAGACTGCAAACTAAAAAATAAATAACGCACAAGAAAGTATTTACCCTAGAGAAACCCGAAATCTAATCTCCAATATGAATATCTTCCATTACTCTCTTAATAAGGATTGCTTAAAATATTACATTCGCTTAAATACAAGAGATTTCTCTCCCTCTCTGAGCTCCTTCCAAATCCACTGCTACACTCTTGAACAATGGTTAGTTATGGAGCAGACGTGTGCTTAGCTTTCTTCACAAACCTCCTATTAGCTATTATATTATGGAAATTTTTTGGCATTCCAAATACCCAATATCTAACCAAATTTTAAGCACATGAACCATTTTGCCACCTCCTCATAACCAGATTACTAAAACAATGCCAAAAGGGAAAATGGAAGTTGAGATTTCAAACGCTGGAATTCTTGGAGCTCATTTAAATATAAACGGAATATAAAGGGAGTAATTTCAGTGGTAAGAAGGCTGTTCATAGGTTTTTTGCAAAATATTGGAGATGCTGGGATTTTTTTAGCGTAACCAAATGTTTCTTTTATAACATATAGTTCCTAGAACACAAAGAAAGGTTTCAACAATGTGAACTAAATCCATGTAGCCTAAGTCATGACTTGATGCCTCTAATAAAAAGAACTATTAGTTTTTTTCCACGGTAAATATTTATTCAAATCCTTATAATGACCATACAGCCTTAATTACCCTTCCAATATCTAGTCCAGGTTGTAGAATGATAAGTGGCCTAGCTTTTCCATTTATTTTTTCCTCGAAAGCATCATATATTACTTTACAAAATATGCAATTACATGAATGAGTACAATATTGGCCACCTTAGCAGATAAAATAATATTATTTCCCAACTTAAGACAGAAAGTAAAATGTATTAGCTTTGCTCCTATTTCCAAAGCCTCAATTATCTCTTTTCTAAATACATCTACTTCAGAAACTGCATTAAGAACCTTTGATTTTAATATATGAAGCTCTCCATGTGACGGTTAGATGGCTTTCGATGGAATCAGACATCTTAGATTTTACTATGCATGTCTTATGACCTCAAGTAGGCAGTAAGAAAATGGACATTTGTTTATACCCCACTCAACTTAGACATGAATTTGGAATTCAATAAGAAATGAAGTAAAATAGAAGAAATCTGAAATTACTTCCCTGTAAAACCCAAGGGACCATATATGCTCATATATGAAATAAATTAAAAAATCGTAAGCTGAAGGGAACAAAAAAAAATCTTATGCGTTAAACACACCTTGATCTACCACTATACAAATGTAAAACCAATCACAATCACCCTATAGACCCATCATCTATCACCCCACCCACTATCAATCCTTAAACATTGCTTTGATTAAACTATTATTTTGAAAGGAGAATACCTTGTCAACTTTATTCCCGACAACCATCTTGACGCAATCACGATATGTAGAATAGAGATCTAATTCCTCTAGCCACACATCTGATAGATTTGTGAACGTGTCTCGTCGTGTTACATCATAAACTGCAATAAAAATGCATAGACTCAAGTTGAAGGGAAAAGAATCTTAGAAAAGGATTTCTTATAGTGAGGTAGTTCAGAAGCATGTCAAGAAATTATCTTCAAGACTTCTATAGAAGAGAAAAGAATATGTACATCTAAAACATGATGATTTTCCAAAAGATCATTTTTATTGAAGACTCGTGACATACCGTTACGTATTTTCAAGATGCAAGCATATATGCTAAAAACAAGTGAGAGATACAGTTGTAAGTTTGTAAAATTGTAAAGAAGGTAAACCATAGTTCAGGCATATTTCTCACCCTTCCATGCATTAATGTAATATTTTGTTTTATTTACTGAATAAAAAAAAGAATGAGGTAAACATTGAGCAATCATGATAAGAAAAACATGCTTAAAATTGCTTACGTAACAGGTACAAATTGTAGACACCTAATATTGGTACAAGACTAGTTATTTACTATGGTGTTAGTGTGTTTTTGTGTATATGGAAAATTGGTTCAGATTAGGCTCTTATTGGCATGTTTTTTAATGTCCCCTTAAGGGCAAAATTAGAAATAAAAGGGTTTCCCAACAAACCCTAACATGAATACATGCAATTCTGATTTTTCCTTTCAAACCCTAAGCAAATAAAATTCAAAAATTCTGTAGAAGCCAACTTTAGGCCACAAAAAAAATATTTCGTTCACCAAAATACTTGCCAAAAAGTATAAATATTACAGCCGCATATAGGACCCTCAAATCTGATTTTTTGAATTAAATATATAGTAGAAAATTGCAATAAAATATCAGTTGCAATTATGATTGAACAAACTCTTCAAACCATCAACAAATCAGTCCCAACAGCCAATTCATTGCTTCCAAGAGGTTCGCTGCCTTAGGAAAAGTATCCTGGGGTTTCGCTGCCCCCACAAAAGCCTCCAAAGTGGTTCACTGCCCTAGAAAAGGGCCTCCAACAGCTGTGTCCCAGTCATAAACCCTTCCAATCTGCTGTGCTCCCTACAAAAATTGCCCTAAAGTCTGAAACTGTCAATTTTTGTTCAATGTAACCCTTGAAATGGAGTTACCCCGCTGAATGTTAAGGGTTTTTGTCCTTACTTCAGCCTTCCAATGAAGGGTTTCATCTCCAATGGATGCAAGTCAAGCAAAACATGCTCAAGCTTATGATTTCAATTGGTAAGAATAGCATGATCCTTCAAATGAACCTCTTTTTTCCCTTTTATATCCTTTCCTCCAATATACTTTCTACGTTAAGGACCAACTTATATCAAATTAGATCAGTCATTTTGTTTATTATAATTTCATTTAGAAAGAAGTTGCCGACAAGTTACTTTTTTAGCAACTTGAACAGAGAACCAAGTTTCCCTTGTATTCCCTATTAGCCCCCGGGGAAGTCAAATAGGGCCAAAGGTCTCCTTAGCGAGCTAGCCTTCAAAAGGAGACATGACATGTTTTCTCTTGTGTTAGACCCTCTTTTCCTTCCCTTGCTTTGTCTTGTCCTTGCAAATTTACTTTTGTTTCACTTTGGGTCTATGATAATACCACCATTCAATCCCAAATGCTTGAGACCTATAGATCGACTATTTGTTTGTTCATCACGACCCCCGATGCTCCTAGAATGTCAAAGTCATTGTTTGATTGTTTTAGATCAATCTACCAAGATCGACCCTTTGATCTTGGCTACTACCTAAAGCGAGCGGTTCGAGTTCAATCATGACCTGGATCGAGACATTCGAACTTGGTCACTTGTGTCTTTTGGGTCCCATGACCCTGTACTCAGATTTGTTGTTCTTTTGTGCCTTGTTTGTCAGCTTTCTCTCCTTTTTTATTGTTGGCTTGTGTGCCAATAGGTCTTAATTTGAGTTCAGGAAGTCTATATATACACAAGGATGTTAATGGATTTAGAGAGATAAAAGGATTGGAATTCATATCGTAGAATACACTGTTTTATATTACTACTACCATCTATTGAAGTGTACCTCTTGTACCAAAAGATAAAGAATTAGTGAAAAAGCATATAGAATCTACTAGTTTCTTGCATCTCATACATAGGGACAAGGGTCGAGATCTTCTTACTACACTGCCTGCTTGCCGGACCACATGAGTACTGATTGCCAAACTATCAAAGAACAAGGGTCAAATGAGGCAAGCCCCTCATTACTACACCCATTTTTTATGCTCTTGCGAGGTCTCTTGGAGTGGATTAGGATTTGGAGAAAGAAGGAATTTTGGAAAATCTACCACCCAATTCAACAATCTAGGAGAAATTTTTTATCAGCAAACACAAACCAAGGTGCTAGCAAAGTTTTAAGAGGATTTGACATCATTGCCAAAATCATACCATGTTGCTAAAATCGAACCTTAACCTACCAAGATCAATCCACCGATTTTGGTCAGCCAAAATTGAGTAGTTCAATTTCGGTTATTTTCCTATGCTTCTCTCATCGGTACAAACTTTATGGGTTTGCTCTAATACTTGTTGACCATTTTGGATCCTGCAAGCCAAAAAGTCGGTCTCCTTCCTTCCCTGCTATCTTGAGCAGTCAGCCTTTGATGTATCCACCTTTCTGCAATTGTGTTTTCCCCCTTTTTGAACAGGCCTGTTTCTGTAAAGAACCAAATGACTTGAGTCTTGTAGACGTCTCGGGTTGATCCACAGGTTTTTTTTTTTCACTTTGGGCAGTCAATTGCACAAGCCTTTTCGGCAAGGGAATGGGCCAACTTCAAAGAGATATAAGTCTTTTACAAAGATCTAAAGACAAAGTGCCCGAAGGGATTTCTTCGGACATTTTGTCTGAAGAAATTCACAAGGAAAGAGACCAAAATTTGAAAGCACATTTCCTAAAAATTGGAAAAAGTGGTTCAACGTCAGGGTTCAATGATATGAAATGAACTACACCGACTGACCAATAGTCACATGATCTTTCCAAGAGCTTTGAACTTTGAACTTAGAAATATTGAAATATTGAACCATTGAACCATTGTAGGTTCAAGCAGTAGGTTCAAACAGTAGGTTCAACGATACATTAAATTCACAAGGGAATTGAGTGAACACAACTCCTTGCAGAACATAGAGTATTGAACTATTGAACCGTTGAACCATTGAACTCCGAAAAAGGGTTCAAGTTCAATCGAAAGGTTCAAAGTCATAATTGAAAAACCCGAAATGGCCTAAGCGGTTCGCAAAAAGGGCAACAGAATTTCTTCGGAGGGCACTTTGGTCGGGAAGGACCAAATCAGAAGTTCTGAAGGGGCATTCCAAGACCCAAAGGGCCCTCGCAAAAAGCAGTGAGCAAATTCATCAAAGAGCGAAAGGCAAAGGATTCCTTCGGATTTTCTGTCCGAAGGAAATCCATGGCAAACAAAGGACAAAAGATTTCTTCAGACATTTTGTCCGAAGAAAATCCAAGGGAAAATCCAAAGGCATAATTCCTTCGGACAAAATGTCCAAAGGAATTGAGAACTGAAGGAGCCCGAAGGGCAGGTGCCCTTGTGGGGGACTCTTGGCGGACCAAGAAGGGACCTTTTCCAAGACTGAAGGGACACCTTCCCTTCGGGAAGGATCAAATGCAAAAGCCCAAAGGAATTGGAAAGCCGAAGAAATGACCAAGGTAATGACAGGCCCGAAGACGTCAATCTTAACGAAGCGAACTAGCAGTTGGAGGTTCAAACATCCGATGATGGGCGTGCGAACGTCAACTTTACGGTGATAAGATAGTCGTTGATCTTGCAATTGCTTAAGGACGGGCCTGTGCATGGAAACTCATTGACCCGCCGAGAAGATAGCCCCAAGAGCTCAGATTGCCAGAAAGGAGCCCGAAGAGCCAAGCATAGACACTAATCAGATCAGCCCAGGTGGCAAAAGAAAGCGTCGACAGAGGAGTTATTCCAGCAGTTGAAACAGTCCTTACGAAATGTCATCAAAGAATGCAAACAGTGAAGGCACGGCCTGTTTTCTTCGCTTGAGTAAAGATGAGCGGACAGTCACGTAAGTTTCATAAAGAGGAGCGGCCTTGCCTTTCAAAGGACCAAGCAACCCATGCTTTTGAAGAGACATTTAATATGATTTAAACGCCAAAGTCAAAGCTTGGGACTGCCGCATCATGGCTCCTTGAGCGGATTTCCTCTTTCCAATGTGTTCAACGCAGCATAGGCAGCTTTTTTCAGGAAGGCGCCAAAAGCCTCTTTCTTTCTCTATATATTGTAAACCCTCATTTTGAGAAAGAGATCTCTCAGCGTGTATGGCGAAGCCCTACAGGATTTTACTTTGAATCAAAACAACATTTTTACCTCCATTTTGAGTTTGCACTTTTGCATGTCTATGATTTTGTCTTGTGTTAAGTCATTTTCTTTCATGCTTTCACAGAATGATTCCAGCATGTCTAGTGTATTGTGAGTTCTTTTGCAGGTCAGCCAAAAGTGTCCACAGCAGAGTATAGGCACATGTGAACAGCCTGCCATAGTGTGTCTGAGAACACCTCTGGTAGTTCTTCCACTTTGTATCTCCAGAGGACCCCCAGCTCACTGATGCAGAAGAGTTTCTCGTATCAAATGAAGTGTATATCAGCTTGTTCTTGGTGTAGAGTGTATGTCAAAGCTAAGTAGATCAACCATTTTGGTGTATCACTGCTTTAGTTTAGGTTATATTTTCAGTAATCTTTCTCTCTTTTCATTCCCCCCATTGTTAGCAGTAGAAAATTCAGGACCACAAAGATGCATCAAAGGGAGCTAGCCCTTATCTAGAGATTCTCCCCTCAGTTTTGCCAGACCCACAACAAGAGGGGAGTCTCCATTGTGCCGCGTGGAAGAGAGAAGCCTAGCCTTCTTTCAAGGGTGCAATCCACAGCGTCAACAATACTAATTCTAGACTTTGTTTTTCTTAGTTTTAGTGTTCGACAATGCACAAGTCAAAATTTAGGGGTTTCTCTATAACTCTCTTTGTCAATTCCAGGGATTTTAATTTCCCAATTATTTACATGTTTCATATCGGATTTAGGGTTTGTATTGTTGTATTTATTTCATATATAGTTACACCCTTCCATTTTGATGATCAGTGGTGTCCTTGACCTAAACCACTTTTCATCAAAACATTTTGGTGAACTCGTGCTTTCTTGCACCCAACCTTAGGGTTTCATCTTATGGTGAACCTGCATTGCTTTGCATGCTTCTTTTCCTTCTAAGGTTAGATTGCTACCTATATTGGCAAACCCCTTTGGTTCTAATTTTGCCTTAAAAGGGGCATTTCATCTTCACTACCCTTTCCCCTTCGGCCTTTTTAGCATAGGAAGACTCCAACCACTTATGATTCACAAACATCTGATTAAGAAATGTTATGAGGCTACAATGCTTTGCAATGTGATGAAATTTGTGGCAAATCGTGTGACTCCCGATCACACAAGCTCCTTTCCATTGGTGTCCTCTCTCATCATGTTTAGCACCCAAGTGTGATTGTAGATGAACTCTATGATATTTCTTGTTTCTTCAACCATATTTTTTACCCATGAGATCTTTCTTATGTTCTCGAGTAGGATATCAAAGGAATGGACTGCACAAGGGGTTTAAAAAAGTGTAGGGTGCCTCTCCTCAAGAAGTTGTACTGCTACTAAATATGTTGTCGCCTTGTCTGTCACAACTTGGACGACATTTTGCACACACACTTCCATTACCACCTCATCCAACATATCACACAAAGAGTTTACATTTTTTACTTGGTGCGAGGCATTAATTGACTTTAAAAAAACCAACTGTCCACTTGAAGCTACTAAAAAGTTAATCAATATGTGGTTTCTCCCATCTGTCCACTCATCAGACAAAATGGTGCAATGTTTTTTTGCCATACTTTTTTTGCTCTTCTATAATAGCTTGTGTATGTTTGGCGGATCCTCCAACAACGAACCACTCTAAGTAGGAGCGTTGAACCCCTTCTTGGCAATAGTCAATGTAATGACCAAACTCTCCCAATATGAGTTGTTCACCACACTGAAAGAATTGTTGTTGTTGTGCTAAAAGTTTGTTGCAGCTATCATTGTTTTGTTGTGCACTTCTTCGTTCCAAACGGTACTTTCAAGTGAAGGTTGTGACCCAAGACTACTTTGAAGAACCAAAAAATTAGTCGAACTATCTTCAATGAATGAGTCTCATCCACATCCCCAATCCCCTGGAGTTGAGGCAATAGAAGAGGCCTCAATGTCATAATCATATTTCAAGTGAATCAACTTTCCTTTTTTTTTACTTTTTTTCTCTGCATAAACCGCAAGGCAAGCAGCCATCTCTCTTTGAGCCTCAAATGGTACTTATATGCACAACACCATATCATTCTCTGATAGTTTTGCAATATGTGATTTAAGGTGATCGACACCTCCACTTATCTTCATTCCACAATAATTGCATATAACACAATTGCTCTATGTCGCCAATTCACAATGCTTCTAAAAAGGGTCATTGGACTTAGGCTTAGGTTGGGCAGCTGAACCGGATGCCAATGTCATTCTTAATCAACAAACTTAAACCTTATAAAACAAAATAAAAATGTTTTAAAATCTAACCCTAGTTTTTTATCAAAGGCAAAAATAAAAGATGAAGTAGATATCGTAATTCATACTAGAAAGATAATGAAAAATGAAACAAATTCCTGGAGATTGTAGGTTGTGTGTGTGTTTTCTTGAGGCTTGAAAATGGAGTATGTATTAAAAAGCAGTAGGCAATAGTAGGTTGTGTGACTGTGTATATTGTATACCCTTGGGCCTTGTTCAATGTTAATCACTATCAGTGTATATTCCTGGAGGCAGCCTTGAAGTAAAAATGAAAACCCCAGGGTCCACTTACTGTATTAGTATGTAGCCTATGTGCTACTACAAATCACTCTGAGTCTTGAGAGTCTGATTATGAACAATACAGCCAATATTTATCAAAATAGACCAACCGAAATGTGAAAGTCAGAGGAAAAGTGCTATTGCAAAGATAGGAATCCATGTCTTTGTCCTCAGACCTCAAGTATTAAATCTGGTCTTTAACATGGCCCTTGTTCCTATTGTTGTATGCAAACTAGATTCAAAAATTGCAAAACCCTAGCTTCACTAATTGTGCACTGTATTGATGAATTGCAAGGAAAAAATACAAAAATAAGCATAAAATCATTTTTTTCAATCTTTGCTTTTATTCCATTCCTAGGCAATTTACAATGATAAAGTTGTAATTTTTGCCGAGTAATCACTGTAATTACTCGACAAAAATCACTGATTTATCGGCAAACAACTGCTCGCAATTTATCAAAAGATTTATCATTTCAAGGTCAACTTGTGATTTATAGGCGATTTATGGCGAGTTTTGAATCTACTATAGATCAACAAAGAGTAAATTTGAGGCTCCAATCTCAATCTTTTGCATTGTACAGATCCCCAATCTTTGTTGCAGCAAGAATCTGATTTTGTGACCCTCTTTAATTTTTTATACATATATAATTGAATTTTATCAAACAAGGTTTTTTATTGGCGATTTATGGCAAGTTTTGAATCTACCATAGATCAATAAAGAGTAAATTTTAGGCTCCAATCTCACTCTTTTGCATTGTACAGATCCCCATTCTTTGTTACAGCAGGAATCTGATTTAATAACCCACTTTCCTTCTTAATATATAAATAATTGAATTTTATTGAACAAGAAAAGTTTCCAATTTAGAAACGCATGTTTGTTTGGCATGTTACAATGCAAGTATCCAAGAGGATCAATGGCACTAGTAGAGATGTGGAAAAAGTGTGATTTTTACAGTGCTTGCCCATGCATCTTTTATGCTATTTGAAATTTGAGAAAAAATGTTTAGTTATGAAAGGAGAGATTATGTTGGCTTGATTAAGATGTTTGATGTCATTAATAATTCAATTTAAGAAACTTGTTTCCACAACTAAATCAATTGCTTGAGCGAAGCATGACAAAGATCCGAAAACTACAGAAATAATGTACTTGTAAAAGGAAATACAAAAATGCATACATCCCAAATAAAATAGAAACATATAAAAGCTAATCATAAAGATCCAAATGCCACTTACCTAAAATAATACCTTGTGCTCCTCTGTAGTATGCACTAGTCAATGTCCGAAAACGCTCTTGCCCAGCTGCAAGTAAAATGAGTTCAAATGATCAAGTTTGCATAGTCTTTGTGTCTTCTCACACAAAAATAGCATACAAAATTACAATCCATATATATGTCTCACACTCCAAATTTGGATAAGTATGGGTCCTTCGCTTGTAATGGTTATGAATTGAACTGTATGCTACTAAGATAAGAACATAAGGCGTGCAATCTAGAACTAAGTGCAAGGAAGATTAAAATTATAGTATTCAACACATGTTATGCATCATGACAGGTGATTTCACTTTGGTTGTAAATAGTTACATGCACAGTTTCAGACCTTAACCAAGACTAATGAATCCCTATGAAACTGAATAATAGGATCTTGTTGGTAGAAACCATACAGAAACGCAAGAACAAATATACCATGAAAGGTGGTTGAAAGTATTTACAGGAGAATCAGAAAGGATAATGTGTCTCAATACCTTCTTGCTTCAGCTGTAATGTCCCTTTTTGGGCCAATTTATATAAATCTGGAATTTACAGTAAACCTTAGCAGAATTGGCAGAATTCTGAAATGGACTAATTTAGGAATAAAATAAATTTCAGATCACATAGAAATCCTCACAAAAATATTGAAGTTCAATATATTTATTCAACACGTTAAATCTGAATTTTGGAATAATTTGTAGCCCTGAAAATTTAGAATAAATTCTGATGTATATGAATGAGTAAACACAATTATTCACCAACCAAACAATGTCCATGCTGAGTATGGCTCCCTCTAAGCAGGTCACCACCCTTCCAAGAATCTCCCAATGCTGTTTGCCACCCAAAAACACAGACCTACTGCTGCGTTAGCCTTCAAAGATCCCCCCAACTGCTGCGCTCAGCCTTTATTGGATTCTAAACCAATTCGCTGACCTTCCAAGGCTGCCAAAACTGAATCGCTGCTTTCAAACTACCCTAACTGGTTCACCAACATCCAAAGGTTGACCAAACTGAATCGCCACTCTCATGAGTGACCCTTGAAGCTGAAAAGATGACTTTGAATTCAAACATGACCTCAAAATAGGATCACCAACTAGGTATTAAGGGTTTTCGTCCTCGAATACTAAAGCCAATGAGTGTTTCCGTCCTCAAAAGCTGAAAATGTAAGCAAGGGTGCTCAACATTAGAGAAAATATTCAATAGCTGATCATGATCCGAAAAATGGATCTCTCTACCTTCTTTTATACCCCCTTTTTCCCTCCAATCCTCCTCCCAAGTGGGGTGCTCCAAGAGTGAAGAAAAAACAAATATTCAAAAGCAATTTCATTATAATTTCAAACTAAAGGCCGACTTACATCAAATTAGAAAGTCCCCCTTTATTAAAATCAAATTAAAAATTGTTGCCAACATAGTTACTTTTTGGCAACTTGAACAAAAGAACCATGTGTCCCTTTTTTCTCCTTCCCTTAGCCAATAGGAAACCAAAAGAGTTGGCTAAAGTTCTCTGAACTAATCTAAACTCGATAAGGGGACATTACAGTCCTCCCCTCTCGAAATTGCTTGACCTCAAGCAATGTTGTTTCATCTCCAATCCCTCCATATTTAACCTTCCTATCAATACCCGGATTCCAAATCCATTTTTGGAATTTGTAAACCCTTGATCTGAAAAAACTCTTCCTTGCTATTTTCTCAAAGAATCTGAAACTAAATTGTAATACAACACTCTTGATGTTGGTGCGACTATCAAATTTTTTCATCAAATATATTCCCCTAACCATGTGAGAGATGTGTTAGTAGAAGATAATACTGAAAAGCACACGATGTATTGATGTCTGCATACATCTTATTTATGGTATGCAAAAATGGTTACAACAATTACAGCAGTTATTAGTTTAGATGTTAACTGAAATTAGTTAAGTCTATTACAATATTTAACACCCTCTTTTAATGACTAAACTAGAAATGACTCCAAGTTTGTCTCGAAATTTTACAAAAAGAATAGAACCAAGAAGTTTAGTCATTAGATCTGTTGGTTGTTTTGAAGAAGCACAGAAGTGAAGAGAAATATCACTAGAATCAACCAATTGTTGAATGTAGTGATGATGAATCTCAATGTGTTTGGTGCGGGCATGAAAAAAAAAGATTATTTACTAACTTCAATACACTTTAATTATCACAAAATAGTGGAGTAGGTGTAGATGAAGGAAATTACAAATCAGCTAGAATCCGACGTAGCCAGACTTCTTCACAACCGGCATTGACTGTTGCTTTGTATTCTACTTCAATGGAAGAGAGAGCAACAATATGTTGAAGCTTGCTCTGCCATGAAACAACTCCTAAACCAAAGGAAAACATATAACTGGTGGTAGATTTCCGAGTATCAACTGATCCTCCCCAATCAGAGTCTATATAACCAATCAATCTGAAATCTGTTGTCCTCTGATAGAGAATGCCAAAGTCAAGAGTTCCTTTGACATATTGCAAAACATCTTTTGTTGTTGTCCAGTGTGCTAGCTTCGATTGAGACAAGAACCAAGAGAGGTAGCTAACAGCAAAACATAAATTTGTTCGAGTGGTGGTAAGATATATCAAGCTACCCACCAACTATCTATATAATGATTCATTGACCAATGATAAAATCATCATGAGCTAATAATTTCAGCCCTACCTCCATTGGTGTAGAGGCAAAATTACAATGCATCATTCCAAACTTATTCAAAAGAGTAGCGGCATACTTGACCTGAGCAATAAAAATGGAGTGGTCATGTTGCTAGAATTCTACATGCAAACAATAGTGTAGGAGGCCTAAATCAGTCATGTCAAAAGCAGTGCACAAATCTGATTTGTTTTTTTGAATCGCTGTGTCTCCACTACCTATGATGGCAAGGTCGTCAACATATACAATGAGTATCACAATGTCATCACTAATGCTTTCGATATAGAGATTCGGATCAGATGGACTCCGTATGAATCTAGAATCTCATAGATGTTGATCAATTTTGATGTACCAAGCTCGAGGAGCCTGCTTCAGCCCATAAAGAGACTTCAATAATTTGCAAACCAAATGATCACGACCACATTCCTGAAAGCCTTCAGGCTGCACCATGTATACTTCATCCAAATCTCCATTAAGGAAAGTGTTTTTGACATTCATTTGAAACACTTTCCAACCAAACTAAGATGAGATAGAAAGAAGTAACCGAAATGTGACCATTTTTGCAGTAAGAGCAAAAGTCTCCTCATAGTCTATTCACACTTGATTTGAAAATCCTTTCACAACAAGATGGGCTTTGTACTTGTCCAAAGTACCATCAACCTTGCATTTGATTTTGTACACCCATTTTCAGCCAATGGGTTGCTTACCTGGAGGTAAATCCACCAATGTCCAGGTATGTTTCTCATTAAGCGATCATATTCTGATTGCATCGTTGTCTCCCACTCAGGTTTGCCTTGTGTATTAGAATATCGTTGGGGATCTAAAATAGTGAAAAGATCAAAAGCAAGAGCAAAATACATATGCTCTTCATCATCAGTTGAATCCACAACCCTGTAGAGTGGTGTAATACCACTTGGGTCTCTTCTATACCAAGGATTCTTGTTCCTACTGAACAACCGATGGAGAAGTGGTCAACTCAAGTCGACGATGTTGATAGACTAATGGAGTGTTAGCCATAGATTGTTGCATTGAAGATTATGAGGGTCTCTCCAAAACATGTGGCTCCTCATCTTTTAAAGGAAGTACAATCCTAGATTTAGAAACCTCTGGATTATTAGAGATAGCTTGTTGATTACAAACAAAAAATGACTATTTCTTTTACATCAACATCCCGACTAATAATGATCTTGTTAGTAGACACATTTATTAGTCTATATGCTTTGGATTGAGTACTATAACCAACAAAGAAATATCGGGCACATTTAAAATCTAGTTTACTTCTTTGTTTCTCAGGTATGAGAGCATATGTAGTAGAACCAAAAACACAAAAATGTGTTACCTCTGGTTTGATGCTAGACTAGGTTTCTTCTGGAGTGATGTTCTCCAAAGCCTTGTAGGGACTTTTGTTCAGTATGTAGATTACCGTGTTTATTATTTCTCTCCAGTATATATACGACACACCTCTATTGTGCATCATGGATCGACGGGATTGCAGTCAATGGTTGACAGGACTGTGTGATCAATAGTCGTTAGGACTGTCTCTCTCTCTTCTCCTATTCGTACCTTAGAACCAAGGTTTTCTCGAACTGCGAACACTCGTACCTTTCCACCTTCCTCGAGTGGTGGCTCTAATATCACTGTTCGTAGAAGATAGTACTGAAAAGCACACGATGTATTGATGTGTGCATACATCTTGTTTATGGTATGCAAAAATGGTTACAACAGCTACATTAGTTATTAGTTTAGACGTTAACTGAAATTAGTTAAGTCTATTACAATATTTAACAAGATGATCTTATTAGCCTCCCAAAACCTATCATCTGAAATCTTTTTCCCAAAAGCATCATACCTGCTCGAATGTGTTGTCCCCAAAAACAACTTTCTCATTTTTGGGACAACATATGAACTATTTGGGTCCTGCATGACCAAAATTGTCTCTCCCCTTTACAAAATTTGTTCTGAGCATTCAATTTCCTCATTTTCTCAAACTTTTTGGTAAAAGGACTAGCGGGTTCAACAGGTTCAAAGGCTTCTGCAGGCGAGTTCAATCAAAAGAACAAGTTTCCAACACTTAGTCATTCCCAGGATTGGCTCGATACCTTGGTTCAATCAAAAGAATTCAATCAACAAGTTTCTAAGCACCATTGAACCATTGAACCGTTGAACCTTGAACCAAAAAGGTTCAACGAGTTCACAGGTTCAAAAGTTCAACCAGTGCGATAAAGATCAAAGAGCTTAGAAAGAACAAGGAAGCAACGGGCAGAAGAAGAATCAATGAACCGATTGAACCTTGAACCGAAAGAGTTCACAGTTCAATGGTTCACAGGTTCAAGCAGTTCAAATGCGGCCTCAGTCAAGGAAAGAAGTGGCATACAGACGGTTCAACGGATGGTTCAACCAAGGAGCGGGAAAGCCATTGAACCAGGAAGCGATGGAACAAAAGAGACAGAATGAACCGATGAACCAATGTACTTTCAGCGGGTTCAAAGGTTTAAGGTTCAACATGGTTCAAGCGGCTAACGACCATTGACAGCCCAACGGACGTCAAATTTAAAGTAAGGGAATATCCATTGAAATTCAAATAAAGCGCAGAACTTAAAGGAAGAACCAAGCGACTGACCGAAAAGATAGAATTCTTTCCGATTTGTTCAATGGACGACAGGGAACATTTCCTTCGGACTTTTTGTCCGAAGGAAATGACTAGGTAAAAGAGGCCGAAAGAATTCTTTCGGAGGTATTTTCCGCAGGAAATGACTAAGGCAAAAATCCTTCGGACATAATTCACCCAAGAAGAGAGCCTGAAGAAAGCGAAAGAAAAGCCTGACTGAAGAGAAAAGCCCACAGAAAAACGCCCAATGGAAAAAGACAGTGCAGCGGAAGCCGCCACGTGTCCATTATAAAGCAGAGCGGACGCTGCCACATGTCCATTATAAAGCAGAGCGGAAGCCGCCACGTGTCATCTTCCGTAGGACCCTCAAAAGGTTTCTAAAGCTTCTATAAGTTAAGCGGAATACGTCACGTGTCTTGTTATGACTCAAGGGAACGTGACAAGTGTTTGCATCCGCGTTCCCCTTTTGAAGTTGCTCGGGCAAGACGTGTCGTGGATCTCATTTTTCGTAAGTTTCTAATGAGTTTCATTACAGCGAAACTTGCCACTTGTCAAAGACGCAGAAAGGACCCCCTAAAGACTTAGACAAGAAGGGATAGAAAGGACAAAGAAGCAACATGGACGATTCCAAAGGCAAGTTCAATTAAAGCGATGGTTCAGCCAGAGAGCAAAGAAGCGCTTAAGTATTGAAGAGAGGAGCGAGACCAAAGGACCAAAAATATCTTCAAAAGAGTTATTTCTAGTAGGTGAAACAGTGGATCAAGTAGACTTCTGAGCGCACCAAATCAAGAACGCAAGCCTGTTTTTCTTCCATGAAGTAAAGACAAATTGGATAGCTGCGCAGACATCAGAGAAAGGACCAGACAGTCCATACCAAAGAAGAGACATATTAAAGGAATGGACATGCCATAGTTATGGCAATACACTGTTCCCAGCATGGTCCCTCCAGACAAAATTGAAGGCGCATTGAAGACATTGACTGCAGCATGGGCCGTCCCATGGGAAAGAACGCCAAGCTTTGCGTAGTTGCTATAAGATTGCAATTTCTCTCATTAGTAAAGGAGACCTTTTTGATCACAGAAGCAAAACTCTGCCCAAATTGAAAGGCGAATACTGAGACTTTGAGCTCAGATTGTTGTTCATATTATTTTATCTGAATGAGAAAGCAAGTTGTTTGCAGACTTTGTGCTGTCATATCTTGTATCATTTTAGAAGATTGTTCTTATGTCTGTCTTCTAAATGTATTCTTGTTTATTTAATCTAACAAGCAGAATTAGTGGAAGTGATAAGGAAGGTGTCCTGAAGCCAGCGACTTTCAGACTTTGTGCTGTCATAATTGTCTTCAGTGTGTGTTTTCTTTCTGTTTCTGTGTAAAAGACCTTGGGACGACTTTGTGCCCTCATTGTCTTTCGTATCTCACTCTTGGACAGTCGAGGTGGAGACTTTGTGCTACATCTCAGGTTGTTGGTTACTCTACACCCCTGTTACCAATTACTTGTCCTACCTGAAAGATTCATTGTCTTTCGTATCTCACTCTTGGACAGTCGAGGTGGAGACTTTGTGCTACATCTCACGCTGTTGGTTACTCTACACCCCTGTTACCAGTTACTTGTCCTACCTGAAAGATTCATGTTGTTTGCAAGAACAAGCACTTCTGAAAGAAGAGAAGTGTCTTCTGTCATTTCACCAGGATTTCTACTATCTAGGAAGGGATCTGGCTCTTAGCTGAATGTTACTTCTGAAAGAAGAGAAGTACCTTCACCAATCACCCAGGATTTCTCCTTTGATCTGTGAGCATCATCTCTGAAAGAAAAGAGATGGATGATATATCCTATCCTTGCATGTTATTTTCTGTTTATTTATATAGTATATAGCTCCTGCGTATTTATAGGGAACCTCCCCTTGATGAGAGGAGAGATTGATCCCCTTTTGATGTGGTAAACCTATACATTTGGCCGACCAATCTTCTTGCTATGGTTGATCAGACATATTTTGCTCACCAATTAGCTGGTTGACAAAATACTCAGCCAACAGTTTTTAGCGACTCCGCTGGGGATCGACAAGCAATTTGAAGCCTCAAGCTTCAAGTTGAAGTAAGACCAGTCCTTTCCCATTTTTGTTTCACAATTTGGCAACTCCACGTTATACCAGAAGCCAGAAATCTCAAGGTGTTGTTGACCCTGCTTTTGAGTTGGTGCAACAAAGCAATTTTGAGTTGTTTCCTCCACAAGCTCACCTTCAACGAACTAGGAGTCTTCCTCCTAGCCCTACGAGGTCATCAACACAAGGCAGGGCTTCTTTTTCTGCTACTAGCAGAGCTTTGCTTATCCATTCTCCACCCAAATTTGTGATCCCACTTTTACATAATCAAATCATGGCTCAAGGCCCCTGGAGTAACTCATTTGGCCCACTCAATTTGACTCCACCTCTGCATGAACTTCCACGCAGCTCAAAAAAAAAATTCCCCAAGTTCTTTGAGGATGAGAAAGTTCATTCTGATGAACATATTGCGGCCTTCAGCATAGCCTGTGGCATAATAGGAGTGAAATTTGAAGACATAGCAATCAGGCTATTCGTGGAGACACTACAAGGTGTTGCTGCAGACTGGTTCTACCATCTGCAAACCTGATTAGTGACCGACTGGGATACACTCAAAGCCAAATTTGAAGCCAGATTCAAGCCTGCAGAAGATGCGCATGCTTTGCTGGCTCAGCTCACTCAGATGAAGGAACCTCATGAGCCTATGAGGGATTTTATTGCCAAGTTTGACAAGCTGAGGAACAGGATTTTTGCAATTGTTTAGCGAACACCTAAAAACCTCAAATGCTTCTTCATCAACTCACAGCTACCTGAAGTGAGTTTTCTGCTGAGACGAGTTGGCCACATAGACCTTGTTGCTGCTCAGGGCTTGGCTACTAAGGTAGAAGATGACCTTATTTTGACAAGAAAGATAAGGAGAGACCCGAACAGAGGTAAATCCTCTTCATCTTCTGAGTATCCATCTATAGGCACCACGGATCAGATGGTGCAAAAGCTGGCAAATGAACTACTAGCCTTGAAAAGGCAAATGGCCCAAAGTATGTCTGCTCCTAATCAAGATATGCTAAGGAGGGCATTTCAGAATCAGCCATATCAAGGCAATGCCGCCAGGAATCAAAGGCAGCCAAATCATCTTCCTCCCCCACAGAAGAACCTTGCCCTTGAAGCGCCTCCAACCAACTCAGTAGTTGGATATCTGGAAACAGAACATGATTTCTCTTTCCAACTTGAATTTGAGCAAAAACATGATGCCGATCTCTTCACGGAGGATCAAGAAGAATCAGCTGGCGACTCCCACATTGGTTTTCTGAATTACCAAGATGAACCCAGAAGTGAAAGTGAAGCAGTCGAAGGATCATACGCAATATTCACCCAGTCCAAGAATCAGTCAACCCAACCAGCTGATAAGGAGAAAGCAGAGGAGCGACCTCAACCAGCAATTTCAATTGCTAAGCGGGAAACCACTCTACCTTTTCAACCAAAGGACCCGGTGATTTCCAGAAAAGTAAGTACCCCAAACATTTATGCACCTTCAACTTCAAATTCGCAGGCCAGTCCTCCCCCTCTCGAAAACCAAAAGGATGAACTCCCATCCTCTCTTCCTAGTCCATTTCAGTCATCTGACATAATTGATCATGTCAAAAAATCCAAAATTCAAATGACTGAATTTGAATTCTTGCAAGCCAATCCTGAGCAGTTGTAATTGGTGGAGAACTAAATATGGACCTGTCTGAAGCAAAATTTGTGGTCACCCAAACGTCAGACCCTGTAGCTCAAATTCTGTTTGAGTCGTCAGGCAGGGTTAATTACTTCTTGACCACAAAGGATGCTCATGTCTCAGTTGATGAAAGTTCTGTAGCTAGCAATACAAGATTTGATCCAAACAAGACATCAGAAGAATTGGTAGGGCGCAGTACAAATCAATAAGGATCTTCCATCTCCAATGAAGATAAATCTGATAGAAGATCAGATGCTTGGATCCTGGAATCCGATGGCAGCAATTCTTCCACTAATGCTGGAGCCAGGACTGTGTTGATATCTCCTCAAGGAAATATTTTTCCTTCATGCAAGTTGTAGTTCAACAACACCAACAACATAGCTGAATGTGAATCTCTGTTGCTCGGATTGAAGACTGCTCAGGATGAAGATATCAAACTCCTTCACACCAAAGGAGATGCTGAGATGATGGTTTGTCAGGAGTTTGATGCTGACAATCAAAGCATGTGCTGGACTGGACTAGCAAAACAGCAAGCTATGGTGGTGGACCATACTGTTGTACTCCGAAGTCAGCAAAAGAAACTCTTCGCCAAGATAGCAAGGAGTTATGGTTTTCAGTTTGAAGACCACGTCCTGTCATGGGGCAAGAAGAAGAAAGAGCCAAGAGGAAGACAAAAAATTGGTTTCCTAGTAGAGAGTTTCATTCGCCCGTCACCGTTTCTGGGGACAAAATGGTTTCCTACCGGTTTATCAGGATGGCACACCATTTTCACTGTCTCACAGTGGGCGGCATCTGAAGCGCTTCAAATCTTGAGGCATCAGATAAGATCATCTGTACATATGTATATTTGTATAGTCTTTAGTTCTATTTTGTGCTTTTCGTTTTCGTTTTTGGCGCCTTTCTTTTTTGGGTAGCATGACTCCATAGCCCAATGGCACACTTCAAGGCACTAGAGATTCTGGTTTCTACTCTCCTCAGCGATTTCGAGTTTTCATTTGACGGAAGTTCTCCAAATGGAGCTAGTTGTTGTCCCCAAAAACAACTTTCTCATTTTTGGGACAACATATGAACTATTTTGGTCCTGCATGACCAAAATTGTCTCTCTCCTTTTCAAAATTTGTTCTGAGCATTCAATTTCCTCATTTTCTCAAACTTTTTGGTAAAGGGACTAGCGAGTTCAACAGGTTCAAAGGTTTCTGCAAGCGAGTTCAATCAAAAGAACAAATTTCCAACACTTAATCATTCCCAAGATTGGCTCAATACCTTGGTTCAATCAAAAGAATTCAATCAGCAAGCTTCTAAGCACCATTGAACTGTTGAACCTTGAACCAAAAACGTTCAACGAGTTCACAGGTTCAAAGGTTCAACCAGTGCGATGAAGATCAAATAGCTTAGAAAGAACAAGGAAGCAACGGGCAGAAGAAGAATCAATGAACCGATTGAACCTTGAACCGAAAGAGTTCAAAGTTCAATGGTTCACAGGTTCAAGCAGTTCAAAGGCGGCCTCAGTCAAGGAAAGAAGCGGCAAACAGATGGTTCAACGAATGGTTCAACCAAGGAGCGAGAAAGCGATTGAACCAGGGAGCGATGGAACAAAAGAGACAGAATGAACCGATGAACCAATTAACCAATGTACTTTCAGCGGGTTCAAAGGTTTAAGGTTTAACATGGTTCAAGCGGCTAGCGACCATTGACAGCCCCACAGACGTCAAATTTAAAGGGAATATCCGTTGAAATTCAAATAAAGTGCAAAACTTAAAGGAAGAACCAAGCGACTGACCGAAAAGATAGAATTCCTTCGGATTTGTTCAATGGCCGACAGAGAACATTTCCTTTGGACTTTTTGTCCGAAGGAAATGACTAGGTAAAAGAGGCTGTAAGAATTCTTTCGGAGGTATTTTTCGCAGGAAAATGACTAAGGCAAAAATCCTTCGGACATTTTGTCCGAAAGAATTCACCCGGGAAGACAGCCCGAAGAAAGCGAAGGAAAAGCCTGACTGAAGAGAAAAGCCCATGGAAAAACGCCCAATGGAAAAAGACAAAGTGCAGTGGAAGCCGCCACGTGTCCATTATAAAGCAGAGTGGAAGCCGCCACGTGTCATCTTTTGCAGGACCCTCAAAAGGTTTCTAAAGCTTCTATAAGTTAAGCGGAATACGTCATGTGCCCTGTTATGACTCAACGGAACGTGACAAGTGTTTGCATCCGCGTTCCCCTTTTGAAGTTGCTCGGGCAAGACGTGTCATGGATCCCATTTTTCGTAATTTTCTAATGAGTTTCATTACAGCGGAAGTTGCCACTTGTCAAAGACGTAGAAAGGACCCCCCAAAGACTTAGACAAGAAGGGCTAGAAAGGACAAAGAAGCAACATGAACGATTCCAAAGGCAAGTTCAATTAAAGCGATGGTTCAGCCAGAGAGCAAAGAAGCGCTTAAGTAGTGAAGAGAGGAGCGAGACCAAAGGACCAAAAATATCTTCAAAAGAGTTATTTCTAGTAGGTGAAACAGTGGATCAAGTAGACTTCTGAGCGCACCAAATCAAGAACGCAAGCCTGTTTTTCTTCCATGAAGTAAAGACAAATTGGACAGTTGCGCAGACATCAGGGAAAGGACCAAATAGTCCATACCAAAGAAGAGACATATTAGAGGAATAGACACACCATAGTTATGGCAATACATTGTTCCTAGCATGGTCCCTCCAGACAAAATTGAAGGCGCATTGAAGACGTTGACTGCAGCATGGGCCGTCCCATGGGAAAGAACGCTAAGCCTTGCGTAGTTGCTATAAGATTGTAATTTCTCTCATTAGTAAAGGAGACTTTTTTTATCACAGAAGCAAAACTCTGCCCAAATTGAAAGGCAAATACTGAGACTTTGAGCTCAAATTGTTGTTCATATTATTGTCTGAATGAGAAAGCAAGTTGTTTGCAGAGTTTGTGCTGTCATATCTTGTATCATTTTAGAAGATTGTTCTTATGTCTGTCTTATGAATGTATTCTTGTTTATTTAATCTAACAAGCAAAATTAGTGGAAGTGATAAGGAAGGTGTCGTGAAGCCAGCGACTTTCAGACTTTGTGCTGTCATAGTTGTCTTCAGTGTGTGTTTTCTTTCTGTTTCTATGTAAAAGACCTTGGGACGACTTTGTGCCCTCACTGTCTTTCGTATCTCACTCTTGGGCAGTCGAAGTAGAGACTTTGTGCTACATCTCAGGCTGCTGGTTACTCTGCACCCCTGTTACCAGTTACTTGTCATACCTAAAAAATTCTTGTTGTTTGCAAGAACAAGCACTTCTGAAAAAAGAGAAGTGCCTTCTGTCATTTCACCAAGATTTCTACTATCCAAAAAGGGATCTGGCTCTTGGCTGAATGTTACCTCTGAAAGAAGAGAAGTACCTTCACCAATCACCCAAGATTTTTCCTTTGATCTGTGAGCATCATCTCTGAAAGAAGAGAGATGAATGATATATCCTACCCCTGCATGTTATTTTCTGCTTATTTATATAGTATATAGCTCATGTGTATTTATAGGGAACCTCCCCTTGATGAGAGGAGAGATTGGTCCCCTTTTGATGTGGTAAACCTACACATTTGGCCAACCAATCTTCCTGTTGTGGTTGATCAGACCTATTTTGCTCACCAATTAGCTGGTTGACAAAATACTCAGCCAACAGAATGCACCAAAACTTTCATATTATAATGAGCATAACATCTGAGTCCCGTAGCTGTTAAGTGGAATGTAATATCCCCAAATGGGATCGAAATACTTAAATTTGGATTTTTCCTAAATCCTATTTACATGGAAACTATATCATTGATATTTTCACCAATTTTTCAAGAACTTATAAAAATATATCAAATATAACAAATTTCTGATTTCAAATATTGAATTCTTGATTTCTGTCTTATATTCCAAATAAAAATAGTCAAATAATCAAAGTGAAGCACAAGTGTAATTCTTGAAT
Source organism: Torreya grandis (assembly GCA_037957365.1). Taxonomy (NCBI): domain Eukaryota; kingdom Viridiplantae; phylum Streptophyta; class Pinopsida; order Cupressales; family Taxaceae; genus Torreya; species Torreya grandis. Next base: position 2,182,844 of record JARHVA010000042.1, read on the forward strand.
GAAGTTACCACAATAGGCATCAAGAATTTTTGTCCTTGAGTCTAATTACAAATGAGGATTTTTGTCCTCAAATACATTATCGGAACAGCTGCCCAAATATGAATATTTATTGAATAAAATATGATCATGCTCTTTCTCCATGAACTGCCCATCATAAATACCTTTCAAATGGCTTTTCCCAAATGGTGCGACTTCCCAAGGAGTGGTGTCCCTTGAAACCTCACATGGGGTGACTTGCTTTGGATGTTGTTTCTTCATTATGGTGCCCTATTCATGAGAGACAACTTCATCCTTTGCATTTTCTTTATTTTTAAAAAGGGATATCACAATCCTCCCTTCCCAAAATTGCTTGTCCTCAAGCAATTGTAAGTTTGGATGCTCTAAACTGGTCGCTCCTTCCCAGGTGACATCCTCAATAGGTAAATATTTCCAATGAATCAACTATTATTTGATGCTTTTGTTTCTTAACCTCTTCTCACGGACCTCCAGGATGGCTTTTGGTATTAAGATCAACTTGCCCTCTTCATCTAATGGGAGTAGCTCCATAGAAGGAATAATATGTTGTCCAAGTGCCCTTTTTAGGCACAAAACATGGCAAACATTATGTATTCGGCTACATCCTGGTAATTCTAATTCATAAGCAACTTCTCCCACTCTCCTCATGACTTTATATAGGCCATAGAATCATGGTTTGAATTTTTCAACTCCACTTTGCTAGATAGAGGATTGCCAATAGGGTTGTAATCGCAGATATACCATGTCTCTCACTTCAAATTCCCTTTCTATTCTATGCTGATTTGCATACAACTTTTGTTGATTTTGCACCTATTGAAGATTGTCCTTGAGAGCTCTATGGATATCTTGACTTTGTTGGATCAAATCTTTAGCTCCCAAAACTCTACCCTCTGAAATGACCAAGTCCATGAAGGAATTTGCATCGTGCCCATACAAAGATTTGAAAGGTGTCATTCCAACTGACATGTGATAAGAGGTCTTATAGAAAAATTCTCCTAAATGCAGCCATTTGATCCATGCATTTTGTTTTCCTGAGACATAATTCCTTAAGTACCCTTCAATCCACTTATTTACTGTTGTTGTTTGACCATCTATTTGAAGATGATAACTTGTACTTGGGGTTAATTCAATGCCTGCTAGGTGAAAGAGTTCTTGCCAAAATGAACTCATAAATCTGCTATCTTTGTCACTAACAATGTTCCTTATATATATATATATATATATATAAAGATTATATTATAGCAAAATCAAAGAATACATATTCTAATATGCCAAGATTGAAAACTAATAGTCCAAGCTCGAGCAGAAATTCTCCTAATGCAGCCATTTGATCGATGCATTTTGTTGTCATAAGACATAATTCCTTAGGTACCCTTCAATCCACTTATTTACTATTTTTGTTTGACCATCCGTTGGAAGATGATAACTTATACTTGGGGTCAATTCAGTGCCTGCTAGGTGAAAGAGTTCTTGCCAAAATGAACTCATAAATATGCTATCTCTATCACTAACAATGTTCTTTGGCAGCCCATGTAATTTAAAGATTTCTCTAAAAAACATTTCAGCTACCAAGAGGGTATCATACTTAGTGGGAAGTGAAAATAAATGAGCATACTTTGTCAAACGGTCAACAACTACAAAGAGGCAACTCTTTTCTTGAACCACGGGCAACCCATTAACAAAATCCATTGAAATATCTTCCTATTTTTTAGTAGGAATGGGTAAGGGTTGCAACAATCCTATTGGAAATTCATGCTCTATCTTGTTTCGTTGGCAAGGACACTCCTGAATGTACTTGAGAACTTCACCTTTAAGCCATTTCCAAAAGAACCTCTCTTATTTGTTTGTCTTAAAATAGACTGGATGGCCAGCCAATGGGCTGTCATGAACAACCTTTAAAATTTTATGCTTAATCTTCGATTCTTGTACCAAAAAGATCCTATCTTATAAAGAATGAGAACTTCTACTACCTTGTATCATTTGTCTCCCATCTTCCCCTCTAAAACATCATTATCGAACTCGTTTTTGACATACTCAACTGTTATGAAAGGCTTCCAATCAGCAACAATCGTAATCATGGAACAGAAATATGGTTTTCTTGATAATGCATCTGCCACAATATTATTTTTTCCTTTCACATATTCAATATCAAAATCAAAGGCTTGGACCTTGCTCAACCATTTTTGTTGTCTATCATTCAGATCCTTTTGACTTATGAAAAATTTCAGACTGTTACGATGCATCCTTACCACAAATTTACCACATACAAGTTATTGTCGAAACTTGGCTAGTGCATACATGATTGCCAACAATTCCTTGTCATAGATAGAGTACTTGTGTTCATGTTCTTTAAGTTTTCTGCTTTCAAATGCAATTGGATGACCTTGTTGCATTAAAACAACACCCATTCCTTCAACTAATACGTCGTATTCTAGCACAAAGGGTAATGAAAAATTAGGTACAGCCAAAACTAGACATGAACTCATTTTTTGTTTAAGTTTATCAAATGTTGATTGAACAATTTCAGACCAGCAAAAGGCTCCCCTTTTTGTCAAATTATTTGAAGGGACAGCTAGTCGAGAAAACCCCTTAACGAACCTCCAGTAATAAGTGCATAAGCCCAAGAAACCTCTCAATTGAGCCATGCTAGTAGGAGGCTCCAATCTAATCTAGCTTGGATCTTTTATTGATCAACATGCACTCCCTGTCTTGATAACATGCCCCAAGTATAAAATCTCCAACATTCCAAATTTGAATTTAGACATTTTATCAAAAAGGGATTGTTGCTCCAATATTTCCAACACGAAAATATGATTCATGCAAGACTGAGAGGTGGCTAGACCATTGGTCAATCCAAAGAGCATAACTAGAAACTTGAAATGTCCATAATGCCATCTGAATGCCATCTTCTAAACATCTTCCTCCCACACCCGAATTTGATGGTATCTTGTTTTTTAATCAATTTTGGGAAAGGAAATTGGCTCCATGGAGTTCATCGATTAATTCATCAATTCTTGGTATTGAATATCTGTTCTTAATGGTCTCCTTATTCAATTGTCAGTAGTCAATGTACATTCTCAAAGTGACATCTTTCTTCTTAACTAAGACCACTGAAGATGCAAAAGGACTTGAACTCTGCTTAATATGCCCCATTTCCAGCAATTCTTTGATAGCCTTTTCAATCTATTCTTTATAGATTTTGGGGTGGAGGTAAGGTGTAATTATTACCAGCTTGGTACAGTCTCTAACTCAATGATATGCTAAAATCCCCTATTTGGTGGCAGCCTAGGTGGAATGTTCTCAAAAAACTTAGCATGTTTATCAATTATGCGCTGAATATCTTCATGGTATATCCATTGTTCCGACTTTGTAGAGCTCACCAAACATTGTGCCGTCCATGAAATTTGGTCGTTCCTGAATATCCTTTCCATCCTCTTGGCTGTAATTACTTGGGGTCCTCATTAGCCATGCCTTGAAGCACCACTTCTTTCCCATCTACTTTAAAATTTAATTCCATGGTTTGATAGTTTTGGGTAAATTCCCCCAAATAATGTAGCCATTGAACACCTAGCACCAAATCAGTTTCACCAATGCCTACTACATAGAAATCATCATTTATTTGATGTCTTCTCAATGTGAGTCGGAGTTGTTAAATTTTTTGAGTGCATGGAATGGTAAAACCATCAGCAACTGTCACCTTAAAGCCTTGAAATTCTTCTACTTTCAAACCCATTTTTGTCACCAGTCCATCAATGAAATTGTAGGTGGCCCCACTATCTATCAACATGGTGATTTTTTGCCATTGTAGACTCCCTCTTACTCTAAATGGGTGATATGTAGAAGCCCCTAATAAAGTGGCAAGAGTACCCTCCGACGTCTTCTCCACTCCTAGTTCATGTACCATTTCTTCGGCCTCAACTTCTTCATCGGATTCACCATCTGAAACAACTTCTATGTAATGGACTTGTCTCTTTCCAAGGCAATGGTGACCTGGTATCAAAGGATCCTTACAAGTGAAGCATAAGTTTTTCCTCAGCTCATTTCTTGTTTCCGACTCCCTACCTAGTTTAGGCAGTTCTCTTGGTTGAAATCCCCCTGATTGAAATGGCCTTCTTTGTTGACCATATGGTGTCGTCCCTTGCTGTCTAGAAGGCAGGGTCCATCGTTGTCCACTATTGGTTGTTCTTGGTTGTACAAATGGCAAAATTCTATTTCTTGGCATTGAGGTCTCCAAATTCAATGCCTTTTTGATTTTTTTTTGGAGTGAATAAGGATTAAAGGCCTTGACAAAACCCCTAAGTGGTTCAATCAATCCTTCCATGAACAATACTACAAGCCTCCTTTCAGTAACATCTGGAGCCATCACAACAAGCCTCTGAAATTCAGCCACATGGTCTTCCACATTGTTTCTTTGTTTTAATAGTACCAATTCCCAAAAATTAATTTTGGGGTTAATTCTATCAAATCTTTCAATCAACCTCTTAGTAACTTTGTCATATGATTGAATGAGATCATGCCTTTATGTAATCCACCCATGATATCACCAATCATGAGTTGTTCCTTCAAGATGAAAGGTTGTGAATTTGATCGCTTCTTTTTCCATCACAAGTTAGAGAGATAATAAGGTATCCAATTTTTGTATCCATGCTCGGGTTGTGCATTTGTTAGAGCCATCAAAAATAGACAGTCAATTTACCCAAAGCATGTTGAAGATTTCTTTGAGTAGTTTGTGGTCTATGCTCCATAGTCCATACTGGTACCATTTCAATTTCTTTTCATTGCCAAGAAATTTGTGAGTGGTATTTCCCTCCGTATTTCATTTGGAAGGATTCAATATTCTTCAAAACCAAATACAAGGTTCTCGTCCAATGAATTTTGGGTTTCTTCTTCCATAATCAATTCTTCTTTTAAAATAAATTTAAGTTGAAAAAGCCTATTTGAAGAACTCATGGTTGTTCTTTTAGGGAATTGATTATTAATAGTATTAGAATAACTATTTTCACCATTTTGATATCTATGATTTGTCATAGATTGCATTGCAAGAGCTAATCTACTCATTGTATTAGCCAATTGTTCTTGTCATCAATTTGTTCATCATCTCGGTTCTTCTCTCCCATATTTGCCCCTTTTTTTCCAATTTCAGTTTCTTCCCTTTGCTAATCTAAACCCTTATTTCTATTTCTCAAATAATAGCAGATCTCTTTATCATAACCTTGCATGAAGTTTTCCCCACAAGCTGGCAGGGCAAAAGCTCTGATACACTGTAATATCCCCAAATGGGATCGAAATAATTGGGATTTTTCCTAAATCCTATTTACATGGAAACTATATCATTACTATTTTCACCAATTTTTCAAGAACTTATAAAAATAAATCAAATATAACAATTTTTTTATTTTAAATATTGAATTCTTGATTTGTCTTATACAAATACTCTAAATAAGAATAGTTAAATAATTAAAGTGAAGCACAAGTGTAACCCTTGACTAAAGTTGCCACAATAGGCATCAAGGGTTTTTGTCCTTGAATCTAATTACAAATGAGGGTTTTCATCCTCAAATGCATTATCAAAGTTGGTGCCCAAATATGAATATTTATTGAATAAAATCTGATCATGCTCTTTCTCCACGAACTGCCCATCATAAATACCCTTCAAATGGCTTTTCTCAATTGGTACGAGTTCCCAAGGAGTGGTGGCCCTTGAAACCTCACATGGAACAACTTGCTTTGGATGTTGTTCCTTCATTGTGGCGCCCCATTTATGAGGGATGACTTCACCCTTTGCACTTTCTTTATTCTTAAAAAAGGACATTACTGTTGACCAATTTTGGTCCTACAGGGCAAAATTGAGCACCCCCCTTTCCTTATTTTTGCAAGGTCTTTTATCAGTTTCTGACGAGTTCATCCCATCACTGCTTTATGGGTTTTCTCTGTGACAGGCCTCTTTCCATAAAAAAAACAAGTATTCCTCCTTCTGATAGACAAGTGTTTTAAGTCCGGCAAGCACTTGGGTTATTTTGGAATTCATTTTGATCCTAGATGTTTAGCAGGGCAAACAGGGTACTTCGGGCGAGCTTTTTATCGGCAAAATGGGCCAACTTCAAAGGGGCAGAGGTCTTTTATAAAAGCTCTGAAGGGTAGGTACCTTACAGAGGGCACTCAAGTGCCAAACAGGGCCTTTGCGAGTTCTTCCGAAAGACTACTCAAAGGCCAAAGTGCCCTTGTGGAGGGCAGGAGATCGGCAAATGGACCTTTTCAAAGAACTCGAAGGGCAACCTTGGGCCCAAAGTATCCTTCAGGAGAGCAAAAATTCCACTTGCAAAAGGCCAGGAGAGAAAGCCCGTAAAGGAAGAATACCTTCGGGAAAAGTGACAAGCCGAAAAGAGATTTCCGTCGAACAAAATGTCAGAAGAAAATCCAATGAAGAAGCCCAAAGAATGAATTTCTTCAGACAAAATGTCCGAAGAAATTCCTTCGGACATTTTGTCCGAAGAAATTCAGCAAGTGAGAAAATCTGAAGGAATTCAGAAGACAAGAGTCCGAAGGGTAAGTGCCCTTCTGGAGGACACTTGGTCATCAAAAGAGGACTTTTCCATTTTTCCGAAGGGTCACTTTCCCTTCAGAAGAGACCATTTGCAAAAGACCAAAGGAATTGCCAAAGAGGGATGATAGGGCTGCAGACGTCAATTTTATGGTGATAAGCTAGCTGTTGGTTTTCAAATGTCTGGTGATAGGCCCGCGAACATCAAATTCAGGGTAGCGAAATAGCCGTTGGATTTCAAATGTTTGATGACAGGCCCGCGAACGTCAAATTTAAAAGGATGGGCTAGCCATTGGAGAGGAGCCAAAGAATGATTCGTTCGGACATTTTGTCAGAAAGAACTCATGAGCTCAGGGCCTAAGTGTCATCAAAGGCGAGTGTCAAAGCGGAGAGCATAATGAAGGAAATTCCTTCGAGTATTTTGCCCGAAGAAATTCAGAAGGCCCAAAAGCCCAAAGCAAGACTCAGCGACCCGCCGAGAAAGGACCCTGAAAGAGAAAAGATAGCCCCCCAGGAGCCTGAACTATCAGGAAAAGACAAGAAATAACGAGAAAAGAGAAGAGAGAGAGAGAGAGCATGGCCCAGAACATAGCCACACACATATAAGACAAACACTTGGAACGTTCTAGGTGACAACCAATCAAGCACAGGAACGAACCAGACCAGTCCAAGTGGCATAGTAGGCGTCGACAGGAGAAGTAAATGCTTGCAGATGGAATAGTATCCATGAATAGCCGTTAAGAGGGATGCGCGAGCTTTCAAGAGGGCAGCCCAATTTTCCTTGTGTTTGACATTAATGAATAGCCATTAAGGGAGCTGCGAGAGCATTCAAGAAAAAGCATGGCCCTGAATGTGAGGAGAGGCGGCCTTGTCGGTTGAGAAGCAAAGCAACCCATGCCCTTGCAGGAGTTTTTAATACAACCTGGGCAACAAAGTCAATATCTGGGACACCTACAACATGGCTTTTACAGATGCATTTAAGGAAAGATGACAACAGCATGGGCGAATTCTTCTTGCAGAGGTGTTTAATGCAGTATGGGTCGCTTGCTCTTGGACGGGTCAAAGATCTTTCCCCATTTCCTATATATATTGTAACCTCTCAATTTGGAAAAGGATCTCTCAGTTTTGTATGGTGAAGCCCTAACAAAATTTGTCTTTAATCAAAAGAAGTGTTTTACCTCCATCTGATTTTTTACACTTTTGCATATGTCTGCATATTGCCTTATGTTTAGTCATTTATTTTAATGCTTTCATAGATCGATGCCAGTGTATCTAGTGTATCCAAAATCTTCTGCAGATTAACAAGAAGCATCCAAGTTGAAATATAGGTGCAGGTGAGCAACCATCCAACAATGTGCCTCTAGAGCACCTATGGTAGGTTCTTCTTCATTATACCTCCATCAAACCCCTTGTTGAAACATTGATGCAATCTAGTTTCTTATTCAAATGAAGTGTCTGTTCGCTCCTTTTGATACCAAGTGTAGATCAAAAATGAGTAGACCAACCAATTTTGGTGTATCACCACTTTAGTTAGGTTCTGTTTTCATAGCATCCCTCTTTATTTTCACCCCTCCCATTGTTAGTAGAAATTCAAGGCTTTAAGATGCATCAAGGGGAGCTAGCCCCTTATCTAAAGATTCACTCCTCAGTTTTGCTACCCACAGCAAGAGGAGTGTCTCCATTGTGCCACGTGGAAGAAAAGAGCTTACCTTTCTTTTCAAAAAGTGCAATCCACTGCGTCAACAGTTTTTGGCACGCCCGATGGGACACAATTTATGTCCTATGAGTTTCAAGATTGGTGTTGGCCCTGTTACTGTAAAAAAATCCAAAAACAAGAGCTATAATCCAGCATCTGGGGACTCCATTTTAAAAATTCAGTCTCAGGTTACTGATCAGCCTGGCACCCCATACCTAAGGTCACCACAAGATCTTCTAAGGGTGTCCCTTTCGAATTTGTTGAGCTGCCTTTGAACTCAGCAAAGAGGCTAAAGTTTGCAACAACTCATCTTTACACGGCAAACCAGTTTCCCAAACCTGCAAGAAGATATACACCTACACAAGAAGACCCAGGTTGAACCCTGTCACGGCCATGGCTTTACCTTTTGTGGCCTTCAAGGTCGGAGTCCTTTGAACCTTCTGCAGTATGACCCAATTCCAGGGACAGCCCTCAAGAGTGTTCCTCCCTTTAGTGGAGGGGCCAATCACTGCTATTGAGCATATCAGAAACATAGCCAACCTCTGCAATATCCATAATGTCACTGAAAAAAATGTAGCCATCAGGTTATTGGCCTTGTCCTTTAAAAGTAAAGTTTTGGACTGGTATGGGACCTTGCCTATGAATTCAGTTGGCTCATGAAACCAATTAGGCACCCTCCTGATGAATAGGTTTGGAGATAATAGTGACCATCTGTCTCTAGTTGAGCAATTGACCACTATGAAGAGAGCTCCGTATGAATTTATGCAAGATTTTAACACTAAGTTCCAAAAGACTTGGGACAGAATCTCCATTCTAGTGAGGCCGACCCCAAGCTATGCTTTCCTTTACTACTTAAAGGCCTTGAATAGTGACATTGTTGTCATGATTCAATCCATGGGTGGACAAGTTTTACTCGCTGCTTATGAAATACCCATAGCTGCCAAAATTGTTTGGTGCAAGCAGGAAAGATAGCCCTCATATGCCGCTCTTTCCTGATTTACAGCCCTTAGCTCAGTCTACCACGCCCACTTTAGCTCCTCTACCTAGTGTAGAAAGGCCGACTGCTACCCCAGCAAATGACCTCCATGAGGTTAAGAGTTTACTGCAGAGTGTTACCAACGAATTAGTGGCCCTCAAGAGACAGCAAGCTCAAAGCTATTGGCCAAATCAAGGATACCAACAGTTCAGGTAGACAAATAGACCTCCTTTCCAGAATTATAATCAAGGGCAAGGTCAGATTATGCAAGTCAAGCCTTATCAGAGTTATAATTCAAGTGCCCCTTCATCATCCAAGGCTCTTGTCTCCATTCAAAATAATTTGGTACAGGAACAGCCTAATTATCCATCCCTAGGGTATGGTCAAGAACAGGTTGCTTATGCTAATGAGCTACCAAATCAATGTATGCCCACACAAGGTGATCAGACAGCCCAATTCTCAAGTTTTGAGGCGTCAACACAATTTGGGACAGACAGCAGGCAGGCTCAATCTGATTCCACTCTTATGAACCACCTAAAAGGGGAGTTCTATGCAGTCAATTATGTGGGGACCGCAAATAATCAAGATGATTGTGTTGCAACCAACACCAGGTCCAAAAAGAGAGCTATGGAGGAAGCTCAAGTAGCTACTCAAGCATTTACGACATCTCTTTTATCACAAGTAAATAAAAAAAATTCCAATTACAGACCCCCTGTTGCAGCTTCGACTCCTCGAGTTGCACCTCAAGTTGCAATTGTCCCCAAAGAGAACTCAAAGGGGAGCAACCCTCCAATCAATGTGGTGAACCAAATGAAGAAGCTGCACATGAACATCTCATTGTGGGATTCCTTAGCAATGCCAGGACAAAAGGATATACTCCAAAAGGAATTGCATGCGCTGAGTGAGCAAGCTGTCTCAGCAAAGGCTATTAATGTGTTGATAGTGAATGGGGCTCCCCCCATAGGAGGTCAAGCAAAGAAGGATGAAAAGGTCCCTCCTTTTTACCTATCCTTGATTATTGGTGATTTATTGGTCCACAATTGCATCATTGATAGTGGAGCAAGCACCTCAATGATGCCCAAATGCATAGCTGACAAGCTAGGACTCAAATATGAGCAAATGACCAAGGGAGTTCTGCAGTTGGATGGATCACCAGTCAAGACATTGGGAGTGGTAAGAGGTTTGAATCTAACTCTCCATGTCTGTCCAACCTTCTCCGTTCCCCATGACGTGGTAGTGGCGGATGTTCCCCCTTACTTCGCTCTTTGCTTATCTAGGGATTTCATGTCAAAGATAGGTGGGTACTTGACAGCAAATTGGTCTTACATGGTCTTCAGGACAAAGTATGGAACCAAAGTGAAGATTGAGTCGGAGCCTATCTACAAAGATCTCCTGGAGCCATACTCGCCCAAGGCAGCAAATGTCAACTACGCCATCATTGATGAAGAACTCCAGGTAGACCAATCCCCACCATCTTCCCTTGAAGGAGTTGCTGACCTGCTCCTAGATGAATGGGGAAAGGACAATTTTGAACATGATCCTTACAAGTTCATCGAAGAGGCAGGTCTTGGAGTTTACTGCATGCATGATAAGGATACTTTCATGCCCAATATAATGACGGCAAATCAAGAGAGTTGTGGTTTGTGGCAACTTTTCTTTGACGGATCTAGAAGCAAGTTGGGCGCTGGTGGTGGAGCAATGATGTTTTCACCTTTAAAGGAAAAATACTTTTCAACTTTCAAGTTCCAGTTCTCCTGCACTTGCAACATAGCGGAATATGAATCTCTTGTTCATGGTTTAGAGTGGGCAAGAAAAAAAGGAATCAAAGAATTGCAAGTTTTTGGAGACAGTGAGTTAATCGTAAACCAGGTGAGGGGTCAAAACTTGACCAAGAACTTCTTACTCAAGTTTTACAAGCACAGGGATGGGACCTAATGGAGAGCTTCACTGCTTTCAACATCACTTCCATTCCAAGAGAACAAAACAAGCATGTAGATAGACTAGCAACAGTTGGTGCTCAGTTTGATATTCCTAAGGGAATAAGTCAGGACAACAATCAACACCATTTAAAGGTGATAGTGAGACCCTCCATACCAGACAATGTCATCAATTGATAGGAGTTTGAAAGTGACCAGCAGATAGCACTTTTCTTACAGGAGGAAGCTGAGTTCGCTTCTAGGAATCAATCCAAGTTGCAGCATCAATATGAAGGCCAGATTGTTCAGCTGAAGAACAACAGACTTCCTAAGGGTTTGGTCACTCTTGAGAGCATCTTCAATGAGGATGACCAACTCAAAGGTGACAAAGCGAGCATGACAACCAAGAAAGAGAATTATGAAAGGGTAGAAATAGTCAAGGATAAGTTGCTTGCACTTGGGAAGGTATGTACCAACGAGGAAAGGCATTCTTTTATTTTGTTATGCCAAGAGTTTGCCGATGTTTTTGCTTGGGAGTATGGCGATTTAAAGGGGTTTGACCTAAGCTTGGCCCAACACACCATTGAGCTGAAAGAAGGTGCCAAACCCATCAAGCAAAAACAGAGACCAATCAATCCAAGGATTGAGCCTCTCATGAGGAGGAACTCACCAAGCTGGTTGAGTCCAGGATCATTTTTCCTATCAAACACTCTTCTTGGCTAGCCAATTTGGTTCCCGTTAGGAAGAAAAATGGAGAGATCCGACTGTGTGTTGATTTCAGAGACCTTAATAGAGTCTCATTAAGAGATCACTATCCCCTCCCAAGCATGGAACAGATTTTCCAGATGGTGACAGGGAGTGAACGATTCTCCCTCCTAGATGGGTACTTTGGATACAATCAAATTCTAGTGCAAGACTGCGACCAGTACAAAACAACCTTCGCCAAGTGGGGAACTTTCGCCTATAGGAAGATGCTTTTCGGATTGTCAAATGCTAGAGCTACTTTTCAACGAGCTATGGATATGGCCTTCCAAGGTTTGATAAATGACAGCGTGTGGGTTTATCTTGATGATGTGACAGTCTTCTCCAAGGAGGCAGGACAACATCTGAAACACCTGAGGCAAATATTTGAGAGGTGTAGAGAGTTCGGCATCTCTCTCAACCCTAAGAAATGTGTGTTTGTTGTCCCTGAAGGCAAACTCCTGGGTCATGTCGTTTCAAACGGGGGCTTGACCATTGATCCGAAAAGAGTGCACGCCATCTTAGCGTTGTCCTTGCCTAAACACAAGGACCTGCAAAGTTTCTTTGGCAAAACAAACTTTAATAGGAGATTCATCCCTAATTTTGTTGAACTGGTCAAGCCACTAACTTCCATGCTGAGGAAAAACGAGACGTTCACATGGACAACATAAAGAAGAGATAGTTTTGAAGGCATCAAACAAGCTATCGCCCAAGCTCCCACCCTGATTACTCCCAACTTTTCCAAGGACTTCAACCTCTACACCTTTGGCAATGAAGAGGTAATCTCTGCTATGCTCACTCAAACGAATGGTGAAAATAAGCAGCTTCTCGCATTTTTTAGCCAGGACTTAGAGGGCTATGAAATTAGGTACACTTATGTTGAGAAGCAAGCACTTGTAGTCATACGAAGCCTGAAGAAATTCAGACATATGTTGTCAAATAGCAAGATTCACATCATAGTGCCACATCCTAGTGTCAAAGACTTCTTGCTAAGCCATGACTTGAATCAAAAAAGGGCAGGATGGATCACCAAGGTGATGGAATACGACGTGGAGATCAAGACCACCAAGCTGGTGAGGGGAGGAGGGTTGTACGAGCACCTAGCTACAGACTTCAAAGAACTGAAGGAAGGCGTTTGATACTCAATGATGGAGCTGCAGCGGAAATGCCCACAACCATGAAGAGCTGGATGCAATATATGGTTCATTTCCTTCGAACTGGTGAGTGTCCGCAAAGTCTTGATAGAACTAAGAGGAGATATCTCAGGGTCTAATCTCTTATGTCTTAGTTGATGGAGTGTTGTTTAGAAAGGACTTTTCAGGGGTACTCTTGAGATGCATCGATTCAGATCAGGTTGACAGAGTCCAGTTGGTGGTCACTTTGCTCCCAAGGCTAAGCTGCAAGGATTATGAGAGTTGGCTACTTTTGGCCCACCTTGTTCAAAGACACTCATGCTTGGGTGAGGAGATGCCACAAATGTGCTCTCTTTGATGGAAAACAGCGGCTGGTTGCAATGCCTCTACAACCCATTCAAATAGAACAACGGTTCATGCAATGGAGTTTGGACTTCATAGGGATAATCAACCCTCCTAGTGCTAGCCACAAGTGGGTCTTGACCGCTATAGATTATTTTACGAGATGGGTAGAAGTCGCTTTGAAGGAAGCAACGAGAGTGCGGTCCTGGACTTCTATGAAGGCTTGGTGACGAGATTTAGGGTCCCAACCACAATCATTTCGAACAACGCATTGGCTTTCTTGGGAACAAAGACAAGCGAGTGGGCATTAGATATGGCATCTATCTCAGTACTTCTTCCAACTACTACCCACAAGGGAATGGGTTGGTTGAGTCCACCAATAAGAACCTGATAAGGATCATTAAAAGGACAATGGAGAAAAATCAAAGGACTTGGCATGCCAAGTTGAAGACAGCCCTGTGGGCAGATAGGATCACTCTAAAGAGGGCAGTTGGCAATTCTCCATACACACTTGTGTATGGAAGGGAAGCTAGACTTCCTATTTCACTTGAGTTACCAGCCTTGGATCTTGCCCATCAGCTGCAATTGGAGGAGAGCGACAGCCTGCAAGTCAGATTTTGTGAACTACTAGAGCTTCAGGAGGCAAGAGACCAAGCCACGGATGCCATGACCAGACATCAGCAGCAAACAAAGAAGCATTTTGATAAGACATCCTCGTCAAAAGGCTTCTAAGAAGGTGACATTGTCTTGAAATGGGATGAAGACCGAGCTAAACCTGGAAGGCACACAAAGTTCGATGCCTTGTGGAGTGGTCCATATGTCATCACCCAATGCAAGAAACATAATGCATTCCAACTCTCCAGGTTGGATGGTGAAGAACTACATATCCCAGTCAATGGGATATATCTTAAACATTGTCACCAACCTTCTCTTGTTATGTACGTAGTTTTCCTGTTTTTTCCTCATTTTTCCTAAGTGCTTTTATGCATGTTTATAGTTTTTTAGCCTTGTGTGTGTTATCTTTACGATTTGGGGTAAAATCTTTATTGGTTCTTAGGTTTTTCAAGGCTATTGCCAGCCTTCCAAGCTATAGCGTGACTCCATGCCCAATTGACCTTTAAGATACTAGTCTTCTCAAAGCATAGCAAGCATGCTTCCCCTGTGAATCGCCAAATGTGTTGACCAATTTTGGTCCTACAGGGCAAAATTGAGCACCCCCCTTTCCTTTTCTTTGCAGAGTCTCTTATTAGTTTCTGACGAGTTCATCCCACAGCTGCTTTATGGGTTTTCTCTGTGACAGGCCTCTTTCCATAAAAAAAGTAAGTATTCCTCCTAAAAGACAAGTGTTTTAAGTCCGGCCAGTGTATCTAAGATCTTCTTCAGCAAGTTAACAAGAAGCGTCCAGGTTGAAGTATAGGTGCAGGTGAGCAACCATCCAACAGTGTGCCTCTAGAGCACCTATGGTAGGTTCTTCTTCATTATACCTCGATCAAACCCCTTGTTGAAACATTGATGCACTCTAGTTTCTTATTCAAATGAAGTGTCTGTTCGCTCCTTTTGGTACAAAGTGTAGATCAAAAATGAGTAAACCAACCAATTTTGGTGCATCACCACTTTAGTTAGGATCTGTTTTCATAGCATCCCTCTCTCTTTTCACCCCCCCATTGTTAATAGTAGAAATTCAGGACTTTAAGATGCATCAAGGGGAGCTAGCCCCTTATCTAGAGATTCACTCCTCAATTTTGCTACCCACAACAAGAGGAGTGTCTCCATTGTGCCGCGTGGAAGAAAGGAGCTTAGCTTCCTTTTCAAAGGGTGCAATCCACTGCGTCAACAATTACATGGAACAAACTCTGTCCACAATTATCATGGAGTCTACTCCATCACCCACATCTATATTCTCTCCCTTGATGAAGCTTTCTACCTAAAGCATGAGAACATCTTCCATACATTTCCTTAAGGCAAGAGGCTGCCCCAAGTGCTCATCACTATCTCTGTTGTACCCATCTGCTCTTCTCATATAATGGACCCCAAACACTTGTTTCATGACTATAGTCTTGAGCTCCAATGGGTCCCCTAGTGTTACTATGGGCTGGTCCCTCTTAACTCATGGTACAAAATATCTTGCATGTAAGCTGTAAACAAATCATAACAGCCACAAACCTCCCTGAATCTCATCCCAATCAGCATTAGGATGGCTGGGCTGATTGTCCCTAGTAGCAGACATCTTCTACTTACAGCACCATGCAAGAAAACTCTCTCAAAATGCACAAATCTACAGCTGTTCAAGCTTGAAATCATCAAAACTAAAAATATAAAAATGGTGTCATAGTTGCAAAAATGACAAACCCATGAACCAATCAGCAGAGCGATCAATGTAGAAGTGGTAGGCAGCCACTCAAGGGCTGAAAATCCTCCATTCATAGGCACAGACTGAAAATTACTCTTTCCCATGACTGGAAACCCCTACAAATCTACTTGCATAAGAGAACTAAACAAATAGGGAACTTCGTTGCATCCAGCATTCATAGATCTTGAGGTTTCAGGAACCATTAGACTGTAAACATGTAGATTTGATGTACCCTCGCCATCTTTTTCTATTCCATACTTGCTTATTTCTAGGGGCAGTTTTATAACAGGGTCAAGGCTTCTAATACTCTCCGGCAGTCCTGGAACTTGCAGCATGGATTTATGAATCTTTACAGGACTTGGATGCTTGTAAATAAAGCGCATATCAACTCCCAATGTTTAGGCAACATGTGCTGCAGCTATTGAAGTCCCACCAAGTGAAAACAATTCGTCGTCATCAGAAATCTCCTCAATCGTAAGAACTCTTCTAAAGACCTGTTCTATAATTTGGATATCTTTATTGTCCAAATATTTTCCAGAAGATTCTTCTCCCTTTTCTTGAGTGATAGATTCAATTTCAGGCAATGCTTCATAATTTATTTTTACAAAAGACAACAGGGGCAATGCACCAATAAATTGAAACCTGCAAGGGATCATGGCAGCTAATAGCCTCTGCTCCAGACAGGTTCTCAATGAATCGTGCAAGCCTTTTCTAGCATCCATATTCCAATCATCATGAAAATTCTGTTTTTCATTGACAATATACAGAAAGGATTGATTAATTCCTTTCAAGATAATGTATGATGCAATATAGTTATCATTATGTTCGCTGATGAAAAATAGCAGCAGCATCTGCTACATCAGGTTATTTTCTAATAGTGTATTCTAATTGTTGCATGCCTTCCATTGCTTCAGGGAAACCTCTACTTTCACCAGAGTACTCAACCACATTAAGCTTTAAATGTTCAGCTTCTTTGCTGTCAAGAACATAATTATCCTTTTTATTTAAGCTGGAATCCGACAATTGTTCACCCATAATATTCTCCTCGATATCGACATCATTTAACTTGTCCATTTCATGCATTCCCTGAAACGAAGATAGATCAGCCTGCCCGGTTGAAAGGAGCCATGATGTAGGAATTTGATGGCATTGGCCAGGACTGGTGTTCTCAAAAAAAATTGCTCTCATTGTTTCATTCCATTTTTTTGAAGGAAAATCTAGCTGTCTCTGAGGTGAAATAAGTAATGGAGCAAGCTGTTTAATCTCACTTGATGCATAATTTGTATTCCCAATCTCATTGGCACAATCCATGCATTCTATGCCTTCAGCATCAAGCAGAGTAAATAAGTGGATGGAAGCAATACACCCAGCCATGGAGACACTGCCAACTTGGGTATAAAACATTCTTTTCATCCAGTTGTAAAACGTTGATCCCACAAGCTATTTGTGCGCCTTCTTCATCTTCAAAATCTAATATTTCTATAATGCCCCTCTTCATAAGAAACTTGAAAGGGTTTTTACTCTTAGATTTTTCAACCTGTTGTTCATATATGCAGAGCCTTTTATTTTTCACAATAAAAAGGGTTTCAAAAGCATTCCCATATCAAAGTAAATACGGATCTTATTTTGCATATCATTTGAAATAACATGAACTGGTTGAAACCTGAGAACAACTGTTGAGTGAAAAACAGCAGATATGTTGCCAAAATCCATCAATCTTATTGCATATTTTGTCATTGATGTCAAAGGGTTGGCATTACTGTTGGTGCAATATCAAAGGGTTGAATATTTATTAAATATTCAACATTATAATTGAGGATTATTCATTGATGTCAAAGGGTTAAATTTGTATTTGAGAGTGTAAATTGAATATTTTAACATTCAATATTGTGGTAGGACTGATTTGACATATTGTTGTATGTGAGCCCATGTGAAGGAATCTGATGATGGAAGCATGCACATGTGCTCACATGTGGTCAAGAAATCACCAACCACCCGCTTGTTAACTTTATCACATGCTCCCAAAAAGTACCCTCAAGGAAAATGCGCAATATTCCTCTTGTTAAGGGAATTCAAAAGGTGGAGACAAGTTTTTCTATGCTCCCATGTGAATAAAAACATTTTTAATTTTTTTACCAACCCACTTTTGACTTTCTCCAATGTTTGAAATAGTGTCACCACCAACTTTGGCATCATATTTCCCCATGGGAAGAAAAACATTTTTAAATTGTCTCCTTAGTAGGCCAAGATGTCCCACATCAATCACATGTCTTATTGATGCCATTTCTAGCCCATGGTTTATGCCCCTTGTTTTGGAAAACCACCAATGGTTTTCCCTCTCTTTCTCTCTTATAAAAAGAGTGTAGAAGCATATTGTTGTGTATGTGTGTGAATGAGAGAGAGATCGAAATTGAAGGAGAAAAGAGAAAAATATTCTGTATTGTTTTTGCAGGTTGGTGCCTGAATTATCCTGAAGTGGGTGCTTCAGTTTGGGGATTGGTGTCTCCAGGAGATTGGTGTCTCCAAGATATTAGTGTCTTCAAAGCAGGGATTGCATGGTCCATTGATATTTGCATACAAGCGCTGAGTGGGTGCTTGGCTTGAGGATTGGTGTCTTCTGTAAGTGGGTGCTTACACTTTGTAAACATTCTTTTTGGACTGGATTTGGACAGTAGCTCCAAGCAGTTCCTTTTGGTGGTTTTCTCCCGAAAGGGTTTCCACGGTATATCTGGTGTTATGTGATTTGACTATGTGTGTGTGCTCTTGTAAGTTTTTGATTTAAATTGTTAAAATCTTAGAATACTAATTCACGCCCCCCTCTCAATATTCCCGTGCTTCTAACGAATCCCTCTACCACCAGACATATAGAATAGGTCATGTTCCGTACCACCTCTTTAATTCTCTATTTTCGCATTCCCAAAATATAAGGATCAAGGGCATGAAGAATCTCTAAACTTGAAAGTGTCACATTTCCTGATTTGCACTAGTCCATGTATGGGAACCAATAGACTCTTTTATCTTTGCTTCATGTTAAATTTTGCAGATTCAAAACATAACATCCAGAACCAGATTTTATAATATATTAAAACCCCTCTATCTTCATCACTGTATGGAACTCATTGACATTTTCTCCCAATTCCCTACCATTACTATCAGAACCATCTATGTGGCCTTCTTCACTCTATCCATACGTTGTAGCCTTCCAACTGTCAACCCAGCACTGGATGTAGAAGAATGTAAATTTAACAGTTTGGAACATACATCATAAAAACTATTATCATTAGTACTCTGTCTATTTTCTGTAGCATCCAAGGAATCATGTGATTTACGGATCTCTTCAACTTGCATATGGACTTCATTTCACTTATTATCCTTTTTAATTTCAACTAGTTGTCTTGGCATGATCTTCTTCCATCTCCACAGATCACCCGGATCCCATGTGTCAAAACAATTCTGAACTTGAATCAAAGAACCTATATTCCCTATGCTGCAAGTTGTATCCTTTACCCTATCTCCATTCTTAGAGTGCTTTCCATGACGACGACAAATCTAAAATGTAGTATGAAACAACAATTCTGAAATATGGTCATCCTTGTCATACCTTTTGTTGTCACCAAAGTGTTCATCCACTTCTTCCGGAAGTGATATTGTTGAGATACCCTCAACACCACATGTATACAAGGGAAAGTGAAGTTGATCTACAAATCAATCCTAGCTCAAAGAAGATAAATCAAACTAGCCCTTCCACTTGTTGGTACATTTAGTCAATTGAGGTCATGACCAATATGGATCTACTAGACCTAACTAAGGAAGAGAGGGTTTTAAAGCCTCTAGTTGAGCAATAACACACAATAACCCTAACTAGGTCTTATGGTTTCTAACAAAATAAAGTAAATCTAATCTAGTGCTCACCAAAGCTTGTGGTACAAATGGGGGATAATAAGCATAAAAATAAACATGCAAAGAAGAACTCTACTCAAGTCAATGTAGAGGTAATCCTAAACATGGAGAGATAAATATATTCATAAGCCAATACATGCAAATCTATCTACTAATAAAAGAGGAGCAAGAGTTATGAATACTTACCTTGAAGACAAACCCGTTGAGCCTCAATCTCTCTCTTGGCCAATGATGCTTTGCAAAATGTTTTTGTGGTCCGTAAGGATAACAAAGATATGTCAGCTCTAGGCTACAAGACTTCTCCTATGCATCCAAAAAACTTTTCCCACAAAACAAGATTCTTCTCTCGAAAGGAAGCATGAAATCTTAAGCAATGACTCCTCAAGTAGAATGGTGGATAAGCAAATAAAAATGTGCAAATGAATGATTATCTCTACATCTCTCATGAAAATGGGGTAAAGGATGTGTATATATAGCCAAATCTAACCTTAAACCCTTTCAAAGTTTTAGCCGACACAGTCAGCCCAGTCGACCTAGTTGTTTAGGAAATAGAACAATTAGGTTCCGAACTAAGTCGGTTGGGCCGACTTAGTCCCGTAATGTGCTCAATTCCCAGAATAGGGTCGACCCATTTGATTGTGTTCGAACGATGGTAAAAAGAGATTTTGGCTTAAGTAGGGGCTATTTGAAGCGGTGAATTACTTTGTGGAGCGTACAAGATTCTTCTCTCCAAAGGAAGTATGAAATCCTAAGCAATGACTCCTCAAGTAGAATGGTGGATAAGCAGATAAAAATGAGCAAATGAATGATTCTCTCTCTATCTCTCATGAAAATGGGGTAAAGGATGTGTATATATAGCCAGATCTAACCCTAAACCCTTTTGAAGTTTTGGCCGACACAATCGGCCCAGTCGACCTAGTTTTTTAGGAAATAGAACATTTAAGTTCCGGACTAAGTCGGCTGGGCCGACTTAGTCTCGTAATGTACTCAATTCCCAAAATAAGGTTGACCCATTCAATTGTGTTCGGAGGATGGTAAAAAGAGGTTTTGGATTAAGGGCTCTTTGAGGCGGTGAATTACTTTGTGGAGCGTGTAAGGGAGATTAAAGCTTAGAAAAATGTATAGGAGGGACTTGTGTTGGTTTTAAGTGATGGTATAGGTAATAACAATCTTGCAAAGCACCAATGATCTAGCCACCCCTTTCCCGGTCCACCCTTTAAGATGTGCACTCAGAGAGAGTGAGACTCAAAGGGTTCCTACAAGAAAGAAAGCATCAATAATTGATAATGTTTAAAAATAGTGTGTGTGTACACCACCCTTCATGTGATTCAAAACTCCCAATTAAGGGTTAATCAAGATGTTCACCACAAATATATATCCATCCGTACGGCTTCTCTGAAAATAAATACTTTCACTCTTCCTGCTATAATCATGAAGACAATCAAATTGCTTACCCTTCTCTTTAAATAACTTTAGGTGTTGTTTTGCCCGAATAGCTATCAACTTAGCTTCCTTAGCTTTGCTTAGCCATTCATCACACCTTTTCTAGGTTCGTATCACATCTTTCACACTTGCCTGCCATGTGGCTGGTTTCATTTCAACGCTAGGATCCACATTTGATGTTGATGGTGGATCATTTAATTTTGCCTCATATATGTGATTTGTGCCCTTCTTTTCTACTAAACTCTTTGGGTAATCAGCAGATGGCACTCCCCTTCAAAATTTCTTCCTTGGTTTCCTCATTCTTTTGCTCCTTTGTAGGGTTTTGGAATTCAAATCTCGATTCTTTCTTCCATTTATCTGACCACACTTCCTCATAGTTCCCCTTTTTATGTCGTGTCCCCATCAACTCCATAAAGTCTATAAAAGAGATTTTTGTTCGAATCTCTGTTGAAAGAGTTTTGTATGAATCAAAACCGGCCACAATACCTTATGCAGTGACCCCATGGCATGAAGAAATCTTATGCAAACAACTCGACCCCACAACGGCAAGAAGATAGGCTCTGATACCACTGTAATGTCCTTTTTCGGACCAATTTATATAAATCTAGAATTTACAGTAAACCCTTGCAGAATTTGCATAATTCTGAAATGGACTAATTTAGGAATAAAATAAATTTCAGATCACATAGAAATCCTCTCAAAAATTTAAAAGTTTATATTTATTCAACACATCAAATCTAAATTTTGGAATAATTTGTAGCCCTGAAAAGTTTGAATAAATTCCTCTGATGTATATGAATGAGTAAACACAATTATTCACCAACCAAACAATGTCCATGCTGAGTATGGCTCCCTCTAGGCAGGTCGCCCCCCTTCCAGGAGTCTCCCAATGTTGTTTGCCACCCAAAAACATAGACCTACTGTTGCATTAGCCTTCAAAGACCCCACCAACTGCTGCGCTCAGCTTTCATTGGCTTCCAAACCAATTCGCCAACCTTCCAAGGCTGCCAATATTGAATCACTACTTTCAAACTGCCCTAACTAGTTCACCAACATCCAAAGGTTCAAACTGAATTGCCACTCCCACGAGTGACCCTTGAAGCTGAAAATATGACTTTCAATTCAAACATGACCTCGAAATAAGATCACCAGCTGAGTATTGAGGGTTTTCATCCTTGAACACTGAAGCCAATGAGGGTTCTTGTCCTCAACAGCTGGAAATGTAAGCAAGCATGCTCAACATCAGAGAATATATTCGATAATTGATCATGATATGATAAATGGATTTCTCTACCTTCTTTTATACCCTCTTTTTCCCTCCAATCCTCCACCCAAGTGGGGTGCTCCAAGAGGGAGGGAAAAACAAATATTCAAAAGCAATTTCATTATAATTTCAAACTAAAGGCCGACTTACATCAAATTAGAAAGTTCCCCTTCTTTATTAAAATCAGATTAGAATAAGTTGTCGACATAGTTACTTTTTGGCAACTTGAACAAAGGACCCATTTTTCCCTTTTTTCCCCTTCCCTTAGCCAATGGGAAACCAAAATAGTCTGCTAAGGGTCTCCAAACTAATCTAAACTCGAGAAGGGGACATCACATCAGCTCGTGTTTATAAGCAAACCTATGACCAATTGACCCCATCATCCATTACAAATTAACCTAGCTTTTTTCTTCCTGAAGACTAGGAATGGCATTTATTTTTAGTTAAGCATTGCACTTTCACTAACCAAGCAATTATTTATGAATTCCTAGAAGAAAAAACTTATTGGATTCACTTATACATTTTACAAGTCACAACTTGCATCTTTCCAAAAAAATGCTACACAACCTGCACACGTTAGAATGTAAATATGACACACAAGGGTTTATTAAGTCCAAGTAGACCATAAGAAACATGTTATCAATCTGTTTCATGGACAGAAGTGTTACCTAATTATCAACACACTAAATAGCATGATAGATGTGACTTCTAAGTAGTAGAAAAATCCCTGATGAAGTTAAAATGAATCACGGTAACCAAATACATGCATAAGTTTGGAAAGACAAAGTTATGTGACTTGAAAATCATATAAGTTACTACATTCTACCTGAAAGTGAATTGATTCTATCACACAATGATCTCTACTTTCTTCCTCCAATAGATTATCACTTTTATTGATTTCTAACTCCTAAACTTATATTCTAAGATTTTCTTTTAAAAGGTATTAGAGCATATCTGATTCTAAGAGTTTGTGTGGGATCAGATAACCTGTGAGAAATTGTAGGACACTTAGTGAAATACTTGCTACTGATTTCAGCAAAAAACCCTAAAGGTCAAAGTCGGGTGAGGAGATAAATGTAGAATAATTGATGTCTACTGAGATACCAGACAATCAATAACAACCTACACAGAATAGTAATCACATAACATACCATGGCAAAGCAAAGTATCCTAACAATAGCAACTTGTATTCATGAAGAATAAGTCTCAATACAATCCATACAGTACAGGGAGAACGTGATACAAGCACGTCTAACTCGACATATAATATGCTATTTGAAGGACAAGACCCAAACAATTGTCGGTTAACACAACCGTCACAACCAACATAACTAAAGGTTTTGCTACATCACTAACTAAATGCTAAAAAAATGTCAACTATAACAATACATATTTTCAAAATTGACATCTACATTATCCCCCCCTTGAACTAAGTTGGAGTCCTTTGCGACACAAGTCATAGACAACATGAAAAAAATTGAATGAAAAGGTAAGATTGAAGACATTCTAGTGCACATGTTGATGGAGAAATTTTGTAACATTTCTGGAGGCAAGAAAAAATGTCTCACCCAATGCGATTCTCAACCACTTTATTTTTTTCTTGTTGTAAAATCAAAGTAGGGGTCGAGGGGCAACACCCCTCATGGGGTCCATGGGCCACAATTTGACACTTTTGCAACCCTTGAAAAGCCATGATAATTGATGCAAGAGCATCCCGGGTGCAAAGGTAATCTTGCATCAACGAGGACTTTCCCAAGTTCAGTTTTGTGAAGGAAGATGCACGCAACAATAGTAACCATGCAAAAGTAAGTTTTGTTACGCTAGTGGTTTGAACAAGGAGGCAGAGCGCACAAGTGTGCAAAAAGAATATAACCGATGCAAAAGAAACTTTCAAAACAAGGGTGCACAAATTAATAGGGCACATCACAATTTTCCTTAAGGTCAACTTGGTTTGATTCCGAGCCATGTGGACCTATGGCAGACCTACCTAGATCCTAGTCAAAAGCATGAAGGACAAATAAGCGTAAAAGACAGAAGGTGGGAACGGCGGAAATAACTACCTATGAATCTGCTCGAACAAGCAGTTAAGATTTAGACAGCACAGACTTATGTGAGCCTATGATTCTAAACTAGAATTGATGAGTGTTACAACAAATGCATGTTGAATGCAATACTACATTAATTGAAAGTTTTTGGTAGTTGCATGAAAAGGATGCCCAAGAACTTGGGATGCATACTTGCTAGGGGTAGTTTTGCATGGGTGATTTGCCACGTAGGCACCTCAACGAGCCTATAAAAGGATGAGTTGGGATTCATTTTGGGAGCTTAGCTTAGAACTGTTGGGGATGATTTTGCTGGTTTGCACACAGAAAGATAGCAAGCTCGAGAGAGCATAGAAGCCTTGGAGCCTTAAGCATTGTATATGCATTATGTGTACAATCAAAACCCGACAAGCCTATAGCTTATGCTTGGATGAGACTTATGTAATCCTTTATCATATTAATGCAAGAACTTGTTTTCAGATTTTGTGTGAGTGTGCGAGCTAGGTTGCGCAGTGTAAGGCATCCCTTCACTAGGACCCCTGATCACGACTGTGTCAAGTGGTATCAGAGTGGGCTAAGCTTGCAGAGAGATTAGCAAGCAGAAGGAAGCTAGCAAAGTGTCGAACATGAGGCAGCGAAAGGGGTATTGTTCTCCATTGAGAGGAGGTGGGTAGAGAATAAGGAGGTGAAAGGAGATTAGTCAGTTGGGGGAGGAAAGAATGCTGCCCAAGAGCATTGTTGGTAGAGAAGCAGTTGCAGCCAATGATGCTAGACGACTTGATGAAGTCTTGGATGTGTTACGGGATGTGCAAACACATTTAGATGCCATTGAGAAAGATAGACACCGTGGGTTCATATCAAGCTACAACCAAAGCGACGTTGAAGAGGAAGACCAACATGGAGGAGAAGCTAGAAGAGACGAACATGACAAAGAAAAAATGGGCACAGGAGAAGATAGGCTCTTAAGAGCTATCTCATAGATTGGGCGAGCCCCAAAGGTGGAAATGCCACATTTCTCAAGAAGTCTAAATCCGGAAGAGCTCATAGACTAGCTCACGGATATAAAGGAATCTTTTGAGTTTGACGATGTTAGCAACCCGCGGCATGTGAAGGTTGTGTAGACCAAATTTAAGGGTCAATTGATGCTATGGTGGAAGGAAGTGCAAAAAGAACATGGGAGAGGTAAGGAGAAAATACCTTGATGGGATCAGAAGGTTGCGAAGATGAAGGGTAAGTTTCTGCTTGGAGACTATAAAATGGAGTTGTTCAAGAGGTTATAGAACTTGAGGCAGAGAGAGCTATTTGTCAAGGAATACACTGAGGAGTTCTACAAGATCACCATCAAGTCGGGTCGTAGTGAAGTTGTGTAATGTCCTCAAATGGGACGATTTAATAAAAAAAAGGTTGTCCCTAAAATCCACAAATTTTGAAATTAAAAACCAACAAACCCTAGTTTGCAAGAAATGATCCAAAACCCTTACCAAACCACAAAAAACCTTAGGCGCCAATATGCAAGGGATGTGTAGACAATTTCCATCCACTAATTTATCTAAAATTCACTTGAATACTTGCAGATATAAGCAAGAAATTGATAAATGAAAAAATGTAACTTTTTGCCATTTTTTGAAGATCAATTGCTATTTAATAATAGCTGTAAAAATATGATTTTTGTATCAAATACAACTGCTGTTATGTACTTAATTTCTGCTTCAAACCCTCGCCAAAAATATACCACATGCTAAAAATGAGGGAGAAATTTCAGCGAACCCCTAGGGCATCAAAAATGGCCCAAAAAGTCCTCCAAGCTAGTTGCCCAGGTCGCCAAGGTGCAAAATAAATAGCTGAATATTTATTAGGCGAAATCCCACCTTTCACAAGTGAATATGATCAAAAAACCCTGTCAAAAAAATTAAATAATAATCTAAAAATTATTATTTAATATTCTAACATATTAGAGCCTCAAATCTTCATCAATTCTTCTCCAAACCCTACACCAATATTTAGGAAAATAAGTAATAAATTCAAGAATATTAAATCAATCAATTAGACCCCAAAAAGGATCTCAAATCACTCCCACAAGCTTCCAAACCAAGTCACTCCACTAGCAAAATTCATACAAATAATAATCAAAATTATTATGCCCAAGTTGGACCTCAAATAGTCCACCAAACCCTCTGAATAACCTCTCAAAGCAAATCGCCCCACTCTAGGGCAAGTAACAAATCCTCCTTTAGCAAAGGTGGCATCAAAATACACCTTTTGTAGAATAATCAGCTCCAAATCTGTGAACACCTATTGAGCATGCGTCCCAATATCTTCTTCAAGCATGAAGAAACAATATCAAATTCAACATGTCTTCAATTGTGATCTTCACTTTGTATTTGTACCTTCCAAAGGGGGACAAACCACCTTGGAGAGGTAAAATACCTCATAACCCTCTCTTGCCAACTTTTAGGATATCTTTTCATTTTCTTTACTTTAGCTCCCAAGCTGACATTCCTTTTAATTTCACTTTAGGCCTTTTTGAATTAATTAAATAACTTGCCTTAATAAATTAGTAATTAAAATTACTTTTTGGCAAATTAAATAGTTATTTTATATTAGGTCCTTGCTTCAATAATTAATTTAAT
Organism: Torreya grandis; assembly: GCA_037957365.1. Taxonomy (NCBI): domain Eukaryota; kingdom Viridiplantae; phylum Streptophyta; class Pinopsida; order Cupressales; family Taxaceae; genus Torreya; species Torreya grandis. Next base: position 2,209,833 of record JARHVA010000042.1, read on the forward strand.
TGCTCTAATAATTGAAGTAATAAAAATCATTTTTCAAGCAATTTATTAATCATAAATCCCATAGAATAATCATTAAAATTACCTTAATTTTTCAAATGGTTAAACCACTTTTCCAATAATTCGAATAATTATCTAAGATAGTTCTATTTTAATAATTAATTAAATTGCCTTATATTTTCGAATGATTAAAATCACTATTCGGGCAATTTTATTAATTACTAAAATTAGATGAAAAGGGGACATTACAAGTTGACCGAGAGAAAGTCGCAAGGTATTTAAACAGGTTGAGATTTAGTATTTAAGAAGAACTTGACATGATACAGATCCAAATAGTGGAGGAATCCTTTCAATTTGTGCTAAAGTCAGACAAGTTATCGTGCAACTGCAAGCATCAAAGCACCATGTGAGGCAAAGGGAGATTCATGTGAGGACGACGAGGCAATGTAGGAAGGAACCTAAAGAGACAAGGTGAGAACTGTGCAATGCATAGTGCACATTCACAAGAACAAGGAGCACGTGGAGTTGAGAAAGAGAACATGAGAGCAAGTACATCTTATCCGTCCAGAGGGCAAGGAAGATTTGGTCCAAGGGGAAGTGGATTCCCAAGAACATGTTTTAGATGCGAACAATCTGGAAATCAAGCATTTGAGTGTCCACAGGCGCCAGGGGAAAGTAGTAGAAGATCTAAAGCTGTTACGCACAGAGATAAAGAGTCCATTGGACATATAGAGCACTTTGAAGAACCGGAGCACAAAGAGATGTTCATGATGAAATGCATTTTGTTAAAGTCACCAGAGAATGAGGAATTGTCACAAAGGAAAAGCCTTTTCCAAACGGTTTGTGATTAAAGGGGAAATGTTGCAAGGTGATTGTGGATAGCGACAATGCAGACAATATGGTCTTGTGCAAGATGGCGGATAAACTAGGTTTAAAGAAGGTGGCACATCCAAACCTGTACAAGGTGTTGTGGCTGCAGAAGAAGAGCAATACCTCATAAAGTTCAACATAGGCGCATACCAAGATGAGGTAAGGTGCGATGTGATGCCAATGGACATATGTCATGTTTTTGAAAAGGCCTTGGCAATATGACTGAAAGGTTGTGCATGACGGAAGAGCAAACATTTATTGCTTAAAGACAGATGGCAAGAAGTTCACACTCAGTCCATTGAAGGCTGAAGAAGAGATGTGCAATAGCAATGTTTGCAAGCGAAAATTGATGATATCAGGAAAAAGATTCCTAAAGGTAGTGGAAGAAGAGAGGGCATGCTTTGTGTTTATGACGAAACTAGTGCAAGGTCACAAAGGTGTCAAGAAAGAAAAAGGTGAACCACTACCACATGAAGTGAAGGAATTGTTAGACAAATTCGTTGACATTGTTTTGAGCAACCTACCGGAAGGATTTCCACTAGTGCGTAGTATAAGTCATCACATAGACTTGATTCCAGGGGCTATTTTTCCAAACAAGGCAACTTACAGGATGACACCACAAGGGAATGAGATACAGAAGTAAGTGCGCAAGTTGCTAGACAGAGGATTGCAAGAATGGAGATGTTCACAGATTCGAGGGCTATTAACAAGATAACGATCAAGTATTGATCCCCTTTACCGTGCATGGACAATTTGATGAACTGCTTGAGTGGCGCTAGATATTTCAAGATTGATCCGAAGAGTGGGTATCACCAGATCAACATAAGAGCAGGAGATGAATGGAAAACAGCCTTCAAGACAAAGGAAGGACTATATGAATGTCTTGTGAAGCCGATTGGGTTGACAAACGCATCAAGCATGTTCACGAAATTAATGAATAAAGTGTTGAAACCATTTCTGGGAAAGTATGTCATTGTATACTTGGATGATATTCTAGTATTTAGCAGGACAAAAAAGGAACATATGGCACATTTGTGGAATGTGTTACAGATGTTGAGCAAGGAAAGTTTGTTGATCAATGTGAAGAAATGCAGCTTTACGAAGACGGAGTTAGTATACTTGGGTTTTGTGATTTCCCCAAAAGGGCTGAAGATGGATCCAGAGAAAGTGCACGTGATAGTGGAGTGGCCATCACCGAGGAGTGCATTCTAGGCACAAAGTTTTCATGGCTTAGCAAGTTTTTACAAGAAGTATATTTGGTACTTCGATGGAGTGTGTGCAGCGATCACCGAAGTGTTGTGAGGAGATCACAAAAAATTTGCATGGACAAAGGAAGTCGAACAAAGTTTTTGTAATGCCCCCTTCTCGAGCTTAGTTTGTTTGTAGACCCTTTAGCCGACTTTTGTCGTTTCCCATCGGCTAAAGGGAGGAGAAGAAAGGGAAACATGGTTCTTTTGTTCAAGTTTCCAAAAAAATAACTATTTCGGCAACTTATTCTAATTTGATTTCAATAAATAAGGGGGACTTTATAATTTAACGAAAGTCGGCCCTTAGTTGGAAATTATAATGAAATTGCTTTTGAATATTTGATTTTCTCTCTCTTTGTGGAACGCCCCTTTTTGGGATAGATGTTGGAAAGAAAGATCTAAATAAGGAAAGGAGGTTCATTTTGCGCATGTCATTTTTATCAATAAGATTATGAGTTTGAGCAGTCTGCTTGACTTTCAACCTTAGGAGACGAAACCCATATTTGATATTCTAAAGTTGAGGACGAAAACCTTCAACCTTCAACAGGGTGACTTCATTTCAGGTGTCATATTGGGTAGAATTGAGCAGTTTGTGGCATCTAGCTACCATTCCAAGTGGAATGCAGGAATGGGACAGCAGTTGGAAGAGTGGCGCAGCAGTTTTTGGGGCAGCAAACCTTGTTTGGAGCACTAGCAAGGACAGCGACCTGATTTGGTGCTCTCTCCTAGGGTAGCAAACTCCTTGGGGGGGGTTCAAAGTACAGTTTTGAAGCAATTTGGATGCCTATTTTGATATTTGATTACACTTTCATGCAGCTAGTATTTTTGTTGTAATTTCCATCCATATATTCGCTCCAAAAACTCAGATTTAAAGGTATTTGCATGGCTGTATTTTATATTATTTTTGGCTAGTGTTTTTGGTAATAAAATATTGAATTTGTGGCCTAAAAATTGGTATTTTCCAAAGTCTGAATTTTCATGTGGTTAGGGTTTGAAAGAAAATTCGAAAACTATAATTTTTTGTTAGGGTTTGCTGTAAAGTTCTAGAATTGTACAATCTGCCCTAATGGGACATTTCAGATTCCAAGAGTTGAAGAAAAGAGTGACTGAGCAGCTAGTGCTAGCGCTGTCATATTTCAGTAACGTGTTTCAGGGAGACTGTGATGCAAGTGGCACAGCGATAGGTGCAGTGTTGAGCCAAGAAGGAATGACAATCGCATACTTCAATGAGAAATTGAATGAGGTGAAGCGCAAGCATTCGGTCTATGACCAAAAGTTCTACGCTATTGTGCAAGTATTGAAGAAGTGGAGGCACTATTTGCTGCCAAAAGAATTTGTGCTATACACAAACCATCAGGTGCTACATTTCATCAATAGCCAAGGGAAGCTAGATCAACGACACATGAAGTGCGTTGATTTCTTACAGAGCTACACATTTGTGTTGAAGCATAGAATCAAGAAATCGAATAATGTTGTTGAAGCACTGAGTAGAAAAGCGCTAGTGTTGAACAAGATGCGAGCGAAGGTCATGGGATCTAATTCCATGAGGGAACTATATGCTAAGGATGGAGATTTTTGTGATGCGTGGAGAGCATGCGTAGAACCAACAAGTGTGCATACAACACCATAGTTGGATTACCACATACAAAAGGAGATGTTGTTCAGGGGAGCACAGTTGTGCATACCCATAGGGTCAATGCATGAAATTTGATAAGGGAGAAGCATAGCAAAGGATTGGCATGCAAGAAGACAAGTGATGCGACAAACGTAGCTAATTCATTCTTTCGCGAGGTAGTGAGGCTGCATGGTTTTCTGTGCACCATAGCATCTGACAGAGACAAAGTTTGTAGGCCATTTTTGGTGTATATTGGGGAGAAGGTTAGGAACGAATCTGAATTTCAATTCAACATACCATTCGTAGACAGACGAACAAACCAAGGTGGTAAACTGACGCCTAGTAAATTTACTTTGATGCTTAGTTGGAGATAAGCCCAAGCAATGGGACATGGTGTTGGTGCAAGCAGAATTTGCGTACAACAATTCAATGACTAGAAGCACTAGGAAAACACCTTTCCAGGTGGTGAACAGAAGTAGCCCAAGGGGGGTTGCAAAGTTGAGAGACATCAGGGAAGTGCATGGAAGAAGCGTAGAATCAGAAGACTATGCAGAATATATGCCCAAGTTACACCAAAAGGTGAGGCAAAGGTTGGAGTAGAGCAGTCTACAATACAAGGAACGCACAAATGAAAGGCACAAAGACAAGGAGTTCGAAGTAGGACACCTAGTGTTGGTGCATTTGTGCAAGGAGCAACTTTTGAAGAGCATGTATAATAAGTTAAAGATGAAGAATATAGGGGCTATGTAAGGTCTTGCACAAAATCTCAGTCAACACATACGAGGTCAAGTTACCAGAGGGACTAGATATTTTGCCCATTTTCAATGTGGCAGATTTTTACGATTTGCATGAGGGACAACCGAAAGGAGAAACAGAGGAAATGAAGGCGCAAATACTAAACTAGAAGGCACAGATATCGGAGAAGGATAAGGAATAAATAGAGGCCATATTGAACTCTAAGGTAGAGAAGAAGATGTGCGGGAAGGAGCACAAGCAGTATTTGGTAAAGTGGAAGAATCGTGCACTAGAGGACATGACTTGTTTGAATGTCGTCGAGATTGGTCATTGTGACCATACTCTTGAAGATTTTGACTTGTGAGCTAGAGCTCACATTTGGTTAGGCGGAGTGTCTGAAGCAGGAGCATCCTAGGCACAAAGGCAATCTTGCATCACCAAAGACTTTCCCATGTCCAATTTCGCAAAGGAAGATGCACACACGCAACAATGGTAACCACGTAGAAGTAAGTTTTGTTATGCCAAAGGTCCAAACAAGGAGGCAATGTACACGAGCATGCAAAAAAAACACAATTAGCATAGAAGAAACTCTCAAAACAAGGGCGTGCAGATTAATAGGGCTTAGTGCAATTCTCCTTAAGTTCAACCTAGTTTGACTACGAGCCACGTGGACCTATGGCAAGCCTACCTAGATCCTACTTAGAAGCATGAAGGACAAATTAACATAAAAGGCGGAAGTCAGTAATGGCGGAAATAACTACCCATGACTCTGCTCTAACAAGCAGTTGAGATTTAGACGGCACAAACTTATAGGATCCTATGATTCTAGATTAGACCTGTTGAGTTGTACAATACAAGCTTGTCAAATGGGATACTACATTAACTGAAGTTGTCAGCAGTTGCATGAAAAGGGCACTTTGGGATGCATACCTACTAGCGGCAATTTTGCATGGGCGATTTGCCACTTAGGCACCTCAACAAGCTTATAAAAGGATGCGTTGGGGTTCATTTTGGGAGCTTAGCTTAGAACTCTTGGGGATGGTTCTGCTACTTTGCAAACAAAAAGAGAGCAAGCTCAAAGAGGGTAAGGCTTGTAGCCTTAAGCATTGTGTATGCATTATATGTACACTCAAAACCCAACAAGCCTGTAGCTTATGGTTGGGTGAGACTTATGTAATCCTTTATCATAATAATGAAAGAAGAAATGGTTTTCATATTTTGTGCAAGTGTGTAAGTTAGGCTGCACAGTGTAAGGCATCACTTCATTGGGGCCCCTGATCGCTACTACATCAACAACCACCATATTTCCATGACTGCATCATCAACCACCAAATTTATTTCAAAAAATGATGTTTTTGGAAGCACCTAAAATTTTTGAGAATGTACAATGAGCTGAAACGGCACATAAACAAGTGACTTATTTGATAGATCAAACATGTTTGGCAGCTACAGTGATCGATTTGGGTAGCCAGATGGGTTGATGGCTGAGTGATTAAACGTTGTTACTGCCTGAACAGTTCTAGCATTCCCCTTTGGTCATATGGCCGAATACTATTATGCAAGAGTTGATTGTATGGATTGCTCAAGTTTGGGCCAAATTTACTATCTGAGTAGCATGTACCATTCACAGGGTCATACAGGTCAAACTCAGTTGGAACTAGAGGGCATATATGCAAGGGCCGTACAATTACATGGTAGACATCTAGGAGTTGGCCTTCAAGAAAACTTCACCTTCAAGCTGGTCAAGGTTGTTGGCCGTCAACTAGAAGCTCGCCATCAGTCAAGACTTGACCGTCAGGTGGATGACTGTATGGCTAGGCATCAGGTAGAGGGTCGTATAGTTGAACGTTAGAGGGATGGTCGTCTAGTAAAGGATGGTCATCAGTGAGATAGTCATACACTTCTTTATAAAGATGAGAATCAAGTAAGAAGTGGTCGTTAGATTGAACATGGGTGTCAGGGTGAACATGGGCATCAAGTTTACCAAGGGCGTCAAGTTGACCAAGTAGGTCATCAGATGATGACCAGTCAAGTGAAGGTCGTACGGCATGGGCGTCAAGAAGTGGTTGAATGAAGAAATGTCAAACAAAGAGCAAGGTGATTGTATGGTTATGAGATGCAATGGAGCATACAATGGTCGTATGGCTATATAGGGTTCATATTCACTTTTTTGCACAAGTGATGATCATACAACATTGTGCTTTGTTGCTTTTCTATTTAAAAAATTAGACTCACTTTGACCATACCATCCAACCTTAACTTTGCCTTTTATCAAAATTTTATTGCTATACTCAATGTTTAGTGCCATTAAGGTCGGTGCTTTCAACATTAGGTTGGCTTCCTGTCTCATTTGATGAGTTAAGTTATCATCAAACATTGCACCACTAACGTTATATTCATTGGAACTCCATGGGTAAGTTGACTATGATGTTCACAGTTTGAAAGGACTTGACATCACTGGGACTTGCTTTTGCCCATCCCACTGCCTGCTTCAATTGTTTTTAATCTCCGTAATCTCAATGCATTGCAATCCGATAGAACACTTCATAGTCTTCCATCTGCGAATGAACAAACCATTGAGGAAGCTCATCTCATCTTCGAAGCATGACTATAACTCAAATACCCCTTCATTGTTCGGATCCATTATACCTCGGTTCTTGTCAACCAAGCATTCTTCTTCAGAGTCTGATTCGAAGAGTCTAATGAGGTTGCTTTCTCATTGACTGCTTGATTCTTCAAATCTATGGCATACTTCCATCCTTTGTTTTCAATGGAGATCAAATTATTTTTCTAATTATGATCAGTTTTTGCTGCTATCAACCAACCCCAACCCAATAGTGCATCATAGGCTCTATTTTGCAATGAGATGACCAAAAAATTAAACAAATAGAGTTGGGTTCCAATAATTACCTTTTGTCCCATCAATACACCAAATACATTAATGCCATGTTGATCTGCTCCTACTAGTTGGAACGTTGAAAGCCAAATAGTTGCCTTCCCAAGACTCTTCCAAGCCTCCTCTAGAAGAACAATCACCCTAGAACCACTGTCAATGAAATTATGTGTCAAAACTTGCCCAAAATTCCATAAGCACATTTGTCAGTTGTCAAGCTAGATTCATCGTCAGAAGCATAAGATCGACCACTTGGTCACCTAACAAGGGGGGCTCGGCTATGAATGCACTCTTCTATTTTTTGCTCTCCCCAACACCCAACATTAGGTGCACTATTGCATGTTCCATGTTCAAGCTAATGTCCTTTATGGTGGCAGTGAGAGCGTTCTTAGTTTTGGGATGCTTTACAATAAGTCAGCTATCTTCACAAGTATAGTGGTCTCCAAGACATATTAAACAATAGCTTTGTCGGACTCTAGTTTTCTTGTCATTATGCTTGTATGGTCATTTAATTGACGTCATTCTTTGACCATGGCCCTCTCGACTTCCACCCTTGCTTCAGCCAACCTTTCCTTCTCCATACGTGGAGCGAGGTAATTAGCTTTCTTCACTTGTGCTTTGGTAATTGCCATAACTTCCTTGCCCTCAACTACATCAATCATATTGACATTGGCTTGCTTTGGCCAATTTCTATCATTATGGTCCATGGGTCCACACCATCTACCGAGAAGTCAAGTGTCATTCTGGTAAAAGCCATCTCTGGCGAAATGGCCTCACTCTTTGCACTTGAAACACAATACAATCGGCCATCCTTTAGAGTCGCACTAAATCCGAATCTCCTCAGCACCATTATTTTGTCATTAGTAGTTCCTTGGTGGCGTAGTGGGTAGTGTTGATGGCTCTCCTTGTGTGAACAGTACTTGGCCATTCTTATTCCACAAATTGTACAAGCAACCCTTGACTAAATGCCATGTAACTAGAAAAATATCTTACAAAATACCCTGCTTTTCATACTTACCATCTCCCTTTAGTTCCTTCATCATCAGGAGCATGTCATTTCTCAAGGCTCACATTGATCCAAGTTCACTATCATCACTAAAGTTAGGTTCTTCTTCTTCCCATCCTTTCAAGTGCGAGGATGTATTTTTCTCTCTTTTAATGTCCATGGCTCGGTTGTATGAATCTTTGTAAGATAAGGGTGGGACCACCTTCATCGTCCTCCACAATGAGGGTACCAACCTTTGAACCATCACTTCTTCAATACGTCCACAGGTTCTTTTTCAATTTTTCACAATAGTTCTTTGAGTCTTTTGTTATAGGTGCAAACATTCTCGTGTTACCCTATCAGCTATTATAGATTTCCGCAATAATCTCATTGTCATCCCTTGGGAGTTTGAATTCTTTCTCAAAAGCTTGCCTGAGTGTTTTCCATTTGCTTTCTTCGAGTTTTGTGCATCTGCATACCAGTCAGTAGATATTCCCCAAAGGGTGGATACGAAACATTTTAACCACGTCCATTCATTTGTATGCCCATTGGTATTCTAGATGGTGATGCACATTCTGCGATGTCGTATGGGATCCTTCTATCTGTCACCAATGAACTTTCACAGCATTTGTTTTTCTAGAGATGGAGTTGATGGGGTAACAATGGCTCTAGCGTGGTTCTTTGAATACGAGTCTCCCCCATTAGAAGATTTGAGTTGGATGTTCCTAGGCTTTATTAGCACTATCAGACACGTCCCTACACTCAACCCTTCCTTCTGTAGGGATCCATACACTATCGTGCATGCCATCAAGTCCTAAACTCCTTCCAATTTGTCATTCGCGCTGCCCCAGACTTTTCACATGATTCTCTTGTGACACCTTTTTGACCCAACCTAGTTGGCAAGGGAGGAAGGGGCTATGCAATTTGTAACCACTCCTCACTGCACGTTGCATAGGGTCCACTAGTGTTAAACTCTTTCTTGGTTTTTGCTTTGGCTTTGGCTATGACTTCTTGTTACACTTCAGCCTTGGCTTTTGTTTCAGGGTCCGCTTCGTACTTCGTACTTTCCTTGATGGGTTTTTAGAAATGGCTGCCAGTTTATCTTCTTCAGTGTTGTTCCACCAATTGAGCAGACCATGTAACTTCTCGGGACCCTCCTTGACTGGGTCTCATTTCCTCACCTTAGTTCACAGTCAATAACATGAATTATTGCTCATGCGCAGTCTCCTCCTCCTTGAGCTTTTTGTATCGTTGTAGTATGTTTTATAATTCTGTTTCACGATTATGTTTGGCACATAGAGCTGATAAGATAATGGGATGCCTCATCACACTTCTCTTGAACCAGTCTTATCTTGAACCAACATTCTTTAAAGGAACGGCACCAGAATGTAGAATGATTAATGTCTACTGAGATACTAGACCATCAATAACAGCATACACAAAATAGTAATTGCATAACATACCATGGCAAAGGAAAGCATCTAAACAATAACAGCTTGTATTCATAAAAGATAGGTCTCAATACAATCTATACAGTACAGGGAGGACCTGATACAAGCGCCCCTACCCCGATATACAATATGCTATTTGAAAGACAAGACCCAACCGTTGTTGGTTAACCCAGACATAACTAAGGTTCTTGTTACATCACTAACTAAATGCTAACAATAGACTAACAAAACAATGTCAACTATAACAATACACGTTTTCATAATTGACGTCTATAGAAAATACTCATTGTGTATGCAACAAGAACATAATTGGTTTTCTGCCAAAAAAAATTAAAAGTCTATAAATGCACCAGCAAACTTGAGGCTAATTTGGTAAGAGAATATAAGATTAGCTGTTTCAGAAGAGATTCAAGGAGATGGTGGCCATTTTAGAAAGACGATACAATGTTGGATGTAAATGTCTTGACTTGTTCTTTGGTCTGAAGTTCTCCATTATAAGAATTCTAATATGTTTATATTCAAAGCGTTATAACAGACATGATCAGATTACCACATTTAAAAAAGATTGACTCTGAAGAAGGATCGACGCAAAGATGAGTTGAAGAAAATTATGAAATGGGCTATTGAAAAAGGTCTATCTTCCTGAAGAACAATTAGACATATGAGAATAGGTGCTACTTTAAGGTACTTGAAAATATTTAGAAGGAATATAGTGAAAATAAGAGATTTTATCAGCATAACGAGATAAACCCTTTAACCACCTACACGGAGCAACTATACCTTTGAATTCTTTGCACGTGAAGCATTTAATCAGTTATGAAACTTAGCAGTTGAAATACAAAAAATGGAAGAACGTAGACCAAGAATCATGCCTGTGATCACTATGCACTCGGTGAAGTAAGACCAAAATACTCAATAAAACAAGAAGAGGTGAGTACTTTACATAGACAGATGAGTTTTCCTACTAAACAAGCAAGAAGTTACATTAAGGATGTGTTAGAACTCAGAAATAAGTATGTACATGGCCTCAAGGTAAATCAGTTAAGCTGAATGGAAGGTTTGTTACAGATTTTATTTGTATCTTTTCCCTTTTTACCATAATATAGGGTCTGCCATTGTTATTAGTAAAAATAAATTTTCATTTTCATTTTTTAATGTTTGTGCTTGGCAAGTTACAACCTACATGATGCCGTAATTGAGGATCAAATGAAAAATCATCAACCACTCATCCGAGTCAGAGTGCACAGACACAATACGGTTTGTGAAAATATAGACTCAGAAAATTTTCATCTTTATTTATTTAACAGAATAGGTTGACACAAATAACTGGTGGAGAGAAAATACACTCCAGTATCAACAAACCACACTGTCACTTCATGCATCCAAACCCAAATTAGAAACACACACTCTACCCCTAGCTTAACTTCTGAACTTTCTAGCAATCACTCTTGTAAGCTGCACTCACTCACTCCCATGCAAGATTCCCTCACTTTGCCAGCTTTGCTTTCTGAATTTCAAAAGCTCTTATCTCTAATTCGTACTGATACATATCTTCATGATTCCTGTCCATTACTAGAGGGAAGAATAACTAATGGGGAAGATGAAATAATTTGACTTCCAAGCAGGACAAGATTTCAGTCGTTGAGATGAAACCCAAGTTACACAACTGTAGATTGATGAACTATGACCAGTGTTCAAGCATCACGTGACACATGGTATGCCTTTACAGTTGGAAGTGTTCATGAAATCATTCATGTGAAGGATCAATGGTGGACAATACATGGAATCATTACCACCAACAAAATGTGTTAATCATCTCAAACTTAGGCATTCAACATGGTATCTTTGCTGCAATACCACAAGAGTTATTTTATTGATCAAATTATTTCCTACTACCATAATTTGCACCCTACATAGTATTGTTGTTGTTAGACCACAAAGTAACCCTTAACATGATGTCATCATGGAGATACCAAAACTATGTAAATAAAATGGCTACATTCTCTCAAAAAATTATGGGAAATAAAGAACAGCACTCAATTCTAAGTCAATATGACTAAGTATGGTCCCTACAAGGTATTTTTTGTCACAAGGTCATACTTTCAACTTTAACGTGGTGTCCCTGAAATGAGACCACGCATGAGGATTTTTATGGCACCATAGGATTCCTCTTGAAAAATTATGCAATTTCAAGAAAAAAGGCACTCAGTTTTGAGTTTTTATGACAAAGTGATGACCACTACAAGTCTTAGGTCTATGACAAGGTGTCACCATTATGAGACCAAGAAATGATATCCAAAGTGGTCATCTCAAGATGATTTCAAACATGGTCAAAATGGTGTTTTAACTTTTAACAAAACCACATAATGGTCTCAAACATGCACAATCGAGTTATTCTTATAGGGGTGCTCCTGCATCACTGTATAATAATGCAACCATTGGAAGCAAAATTTTGTTCTTATAAAATAAGGGAAAATACATGCGGATGTGGGTGAAACAACAATGCATAGGAGGAGGTAGCATCTAGTGGGTTTAATGTACGTAGAAGAATCATCAGTTTAAAAAGTATAAACTTTATAAAAATGGATGTATTTAAAAAGTGTTTAATTTAGAGCTTAAGACATGGTCATATGGATGCTAAACGAGCTTAGTAGTTTTCAAGGAGCTAATAGGGACTTTTGGGTCCAACAGTTTGTATTTTTGACATGGGGAAATAAAGCATGTTTGCATTTTTTTTTATGAGAGGTGCTCGGAAATAAGGATCTAGTAATCGATCATGTGAGCTCTTCATGTGGCTATGCCTGAAAGCTTGTGATAAGCCATGTAGGAAACTTTGTTGACGATCAAACCGATGTTTAAGGTTCTTTTTTATCTGAATGTCAAATAGTCACATGCAACTCCTTTACTCAAATGGAAATGTAGAAGTGTCCAAAGGGGACAAAGTCACAATAGGCCATGCTATTTATTTGACAATTTGAATCTTCTCCAAGTTTTCTGCATTTAATTCCTTTGTATATCAAGTCTTCTTAGAGTTTTTCCATTGTGTTTGCTGATTCAGTCACATCAAAAATTGAATACTCAGTAATAACCTTTATCATGGTGCAAGACATAGGTGCTGTTGCTTTTCTTCACTGGATGCTTGTGAAGTACTTTCATGAGGCAAAATCATGTGTGGATATAAAAATTCTTAGATTTTCATGGGAGAATTACATTTCCTCCCTTTTTTCTTGTGGAGGCAATCAACCGCAAGGTGTCTTCCATTACTCAGGTAACCTTCTGTAGGCATTGTGTTGTTTCAGAAAAATGAGGACCTCAAGGTGAACAGCACTTGCACAAACCGCCTCTGCCACTTCCAAGATATTGTGTGGATTAAACCTCTAAGTGAATGATGACTATGGTGATATTTTATGCAGATAGGTAGAGATTGTGTCTAAGGGAGTTGCCACTAGCAAGCTTGGAATTTCACAAGCAAATGCCTGTCACAGGCCATTTTCCCTGTCAAATAGCAAGTAATTCTTTTTGTTTGCCTGTCTCGACTCTCTATTGAAAGTGAGAATAATCTAAAATTGCAAGTAGACAATTATCTTTATTTTTAAGCTTTCATCATAGGGTCCCAGTTACACCTCTCTTTTGATTCCAAGAAAGGGTTTTGTGAAATATTTGTCCGAAAACATGTGAAAGAATTCAATAATTTCAATCTTAGAATACCCCGAATGGCGGAGTGAAACGAGTGTCTTGTTGTAAGATTTATCTGTTTGGATTGCTCACTAACATAAACTGCTGACAATCAATATAAGGGTAGATGCCTTGAACAAAATGATATTGGATGGAAAGTACAATGTTGTCAGTCAATGTATTTGGAGTAAAACATCTATGAAAGTAAATGTAAAAGCAGAAAATGTCACAAAAGTTTACACTGAAAAAGTAGCAGTGAGAGGCAAATTCCAAGCCTCGCCACAAGCAAGGGTTATTTTATGCATTTAAAACTTGGTTTCGTGAATCTAGTCTTTTTTGAATTCTTCCTTATCAGTCAAGTTTCTTCTATTTTAACGTGGTTGCTTTGAGCGATGTGACTTGACTCGTGATGGCAGACTCAGCCTTTTGTTCGCATATATATTTCACTTCAAACTTAATTTTTATCATGTCAAAGAGGAGGTGGCCACCACTTTCTATCATTATGCTTTATTTTCAATTTATTAAGCTCATGTGTGTGCTTGACTTTGTATTTTGTTTAACCTATAAAAAGGCCTTACTCTGACTTATTAGGCCCACCAAGTGAGCTCTTACTGAAGATTAATATCTACCATGTTCATCATAATATGATCTAGAGAAGGTTATTTCCACTTGTCTATTAGGTTGTAACAAATACACGCCTACAATATACAAATGTCTTGGACATAGGTGAACCATATCATATGACCAAGTACACAAGTAACTCAAAATAAATACACAACCAGGATTTTTCCTAAGATGTATATGACAAATACACATTTTTATCTTATAAATACAACAAATGTTGGGCGAGTACCAATTCATTGTTCATGTAAAATAATGGGGATATGGAACGATCCAAGCCTCCTAGCCTTAGGGATGTCTATGCATTTGTATATTTGCAAGTGTATATGCACATATGTCTTTGCACAGGACCATGTGGTTGTATTAAAAGAGGCATCTTGAATATGAGTATATTAATTAGCTCATTCAGCGCCTTATGCAATGGACCACATTGCAAACTGATTTTGTTGGCTTCCTCTGTAATTACAGATCTGGTTTGTTTATGAGCTTAAGTTAGACAAATAAGTGTATTTCTATATGTTTAAACTCTTACATATTCTATTATTATTTTCTCTGAGACTATTATCCGAGTCACATACTAATCATAATGTAAGAAGTTGCTAAGAATTCAGGTAGTTATTTGTGTTAGTTGAAGGGAGATAGCTCTAGCACATTATATAGTCTAGCTATCATCTTTCAACTATGAGAACTATTACCTGTGTCCCAGATTGTTAATTTCAAACTTTTGCCTCCTGTATTCATCTTCTTCACCCTAAAGTCAACCCCTGCATTTCACTCAATAAAATCATGGGCAGAAAGTTAAACCATAAATTGTCATAAATATTGAGAAAAGCTACCATGAATAAAGCATTGTCACTTGTCCCAGACAGCACAACCCGGGAAAATGTTTTGCAGTGGAAAATACAACATTTGGTCTCAAATTTGAGAGTGAACATTTTTAAAAGAAAAGATCCAATAACAGAGGGGGCGAAAAAAATACTTATTAGAATATTGTTATGAGTATATAAAAAGCTACATGCTTCCGTTTTTGTAGTAATTTAGCACAAATGAATAATCAAACTATGTTGATGATTGAATTTCTTTGTCCAAGAGTATAGCATTCATCTAAAAAGGCGTGTATTCATGTCACCGTTGTCAACAAATCATCAAGAATCATCATGGCTTTGTTATATGCTACTAGTTACTGTTCCCTTAACCTGTTAATTACTATTTGCAATTTATAAGCTGCAAAAGTTCATTCGATATCTACCATTGACCTGATTTATGACTAAACCAAGTTTCCCCTTCATCCATTATAATGTCATAGGTATATTTAAGTTCATAAGAGGGCACCCTAAACTGATCAATGGACCTACTGCCTTCATTGATCAATAGGTCATAGGTTTGCATAAGCCTGTAGACATATTCAACGTAACACAGGAATTTGAATATTGTCTACTTCATAGATGTAGATAAAAAAAATCAGCACTTCAAGTTTCCCGTCCTACTCTGAATGTCAATTCATTTTGCTTATATGATGACTAGATCAATAAGAGAGATTTTTAACTGTTTCATGAATGCATATTAACTTGCAAAAGGTTCAATGAGGATTTTGTGACATCACTAGTATTAGAAAATAATGCATCACATTAATGATAAACATTTCCCTACAATCCTTTCACGCATCTTGATATACAAATTGTAAAGTGTCCTTAATGTGGCTCTTTTGATTATTAATTTATTTGTTTAATTGGCAGAGTCAAACATACAAGGCTTCTAAGATTGGAAGTTACATTATTTCAAGGTTTTGTCTTCACAAACAAGGGATCAACGCCCTCTGTCTCATACATATTGAATTTGATGCCAAACTGAGGTTCCTTGGAGCTTTCACTTAAAGAATTATGCTCTCTGACCCTAAGATCTCCACCTGCGAATATAGGATTTCTAGTTCTCAAAACATTGAATTTGTGAACTAATAGAATGGTTAAGGCTTGTAGGCTCTCAATCTTAACATGATTTTAGGTTTTCTCCCCACCCTAAATACCTTTATGCATCTATTTTTTGAGTTAAACCTTAACTTGGGAGTTTTAATTTCTGATTTAAAATTACATAATGACCCTCTTTATTGCACCAAGTACATCATTCCTGTGTGGGCTCCACTTCTGGCTAGTCTGAAGGAAGGATATCCACAAAGTTCACTAAATTTGGCAGATTCCTTACCTGATAAGGCTTCAATTTTAAACCACTAGTCAAGTCCTTACATGGTGTGCAATCAATATCTCCAATATGATTGTGCCATTGACTAGGATCTCATTAATTTTATAAGGTAACAGCCACGACATTTTAAACTTGCTCGGCTTGATCTCTCATCGAGCATTAAACAAGTGCCCTTGGCTTGAAGTTTATCTTTCTTGGATACTTATCGTGCCAATATTTATTCCATCTTTGCATCACTTTGGTCATCAACTATACAATAATCCTCCTCTCGTCCAATTTTTTAATTCCAAGGCTTTGCTTCAAACTCTCATATTCAACAAATTTATTATCAAATTCAATCTTAAGGCTAGTGACCAAAAACTTCATCAAGATGAAGCTTCCTAGCTGTACATAAGTTGGAAGGTATATGCTCAGCAATCACTTTATAATCCATTTGGGAGACCCATGGCACTATTGGAAATCACTCCACCCAATTTGAACCCTCTAATCCACATGACCTCTAAATCACCAAGATGAGAATCTTATTCGTAGCTTTCGCTTACTTATTCACCCTCCACTTATATGGACTGAAAGAAATGAAAGATTTTATGTTTGCTAGACATATGCCTAATTATCTCATTTACAAAGTGATCATCACCTTTGTCACTGGAGATGTGTTGTGCCATGCCGAAGTCAGCTATGATCTGTTCATAAAGAAACTATTGGTATTGCTTGCAGAAATATTGAGCAACATCCAAGCTTCAGCCCATTAATCGCCACTGAAATGTACATGCATCATAGAAGTTAGCTCTGCTTCTTTAACAGGATAATGAAATCCAACCCCGACCTCTCAAACAATGCTTGTGGTTGGGATGGTACAATGACATATCACCTCAACATTGTGACATCAAACCCCATATGACCTTATCTGACAACCTCATGTACTTCCAACAATATACTCCCTAGTTTCTTCTATCGTATCACACCTTTGGAGTATTTGTTTAGGCCCCATTTATTAGAGCAATCCATTGACGAGTTAGAAGTTCCTTGACTTGCACACAACCTTCCTCTTCTAGACTTGCCACATGTCCTTGGGAAAACTTGCCATCGATGGGAAGTTCTGCACATGTTCAGACTAGGAAGGCAACACTACCATATGAAACAGCTGTGCATCTAGAATTCATTATCAATTCCTTTGGGCAGATCCCTTGAACAAACTGTCAAAAAACTATCAGTGATGACATGGCTCTTCCCTAGTCAAACCACAATCTTGAACATGAATTGTCACAAAAGAAAAAACCATCTGCCCACCCTCTCATGAATCACTGATTTATTAACCAAGTATAGAAACGCCAAAGGGTCCACATAAAAAGGTGAATGAGTTTGCAAGCATGTAATGTGGTGTTGAAAATTTTGGCCTAAATAAATCATACTAAGTGCTTCACATTTCACCAACTTCCGATCACGAGAATAATTAGATGGCGAAATGGATTGCGTGTTCCAACCATGGCTTCCTAGTGCCAATGTGCAACTGATAGCATAGTTCAAGGAATTCACATGCATGTGGCATTGCTCTTTTTGACAAAAGGGTAAAATATTATAATAAATAAAGAGAGAATATGTACAACAAAGGATGCCTTACAGAAAAATCAGGTCATCCATGCCAACACAAAAGAGGTCAATTACAACCATTCAAGAGGTTTCTGATGTTAATATTCTTGAGCCTTTCTGTTTCCCCTTCTCTTTCTAGTACTATTCGCTCCTTAGGTACCAACATAGTTTGTATTTTACAATGCATATTTATGATTTGGACTACAAATTTTCTGTTTCTACTATTTTTAACACCATTATCCTGGCTACTATACATATTTTCATTATCAAAATGAAGCCAGCAGATATACAAAATTTTGAAATTGTTTGCAACCATTAATTTTTGTTTTTATTAGTTCTATAAGCACTTTCCTCATTTGTATTGCTTGATATCCACACCTGATTTGAGGTGGAGGCTAGAGGCCCGACCAAGATTCTTTGCCAGGTGATTCCACGAAGCGTTGCCTCATTGGAGCTTTCAACATGGGATTCTTGTCTATTTGCAGGAGGGACAAGTTGATCATGTTCCTGAATGATGTCTACAATCTGCCTTCTTTCATTCTCTGATTGTGTGATGGTGTTGAATGCATCCAGAGTTTATTCATTTTTTTCCACAATTTTTCCCAGCTTATCCACACAATTATAGCAAGCAGATTGACTCCTAAACATTTTCCTGTGTGGTGGCTCCTTTAGTCCTTGCCAGCCACTGAGTAAATAAGCAGGTCATCATTTTCTTCATTTACTTACCTCTGAGTTCGCCCAATCATGGTGAACTTGTGCTCTTGAAGAGGTGGTCATAAGTTTGAATCCTGTAGGAGTAAAGGTATGTACGCCTTGTATTTGAAGCACAGTTAGGTGCCTCCTACATACTGGGAGTAGAAGGTGGTCTCATTCGCTGTAAATCTACCTTGCAGACCTAAGCAAGGTGACTGGCATCATTGACCTTAAAAAGGCCTTTCCTTTCCTTTCATTTCCCACCTTGCCATTAATATAGTCCTGTGCTCTATATTCTGGGATATCTTCTTTAAGACAGAAATCTGATTAATCTAGCGGTTGAACAAGCTTTTTTTTAGTTTAAATTTTTAAAATACACCCTTCGATTCTGAGGATGATAAACACTCATTGGGTCTTGGCTGTAGATACAAACTGACAAGTGTAAATGCTTGTCAAAGGGGGCTGCTGAAGATCACCCATGTGTCTGCGCTCCTGTCTATCTTGGTAAAAGAAGATACTGGTGCCATAAATCCTTTAGGTTCGGAAAATCAGTTGGGGATATATACAACTTTTTTAACTTGCCCTTTGCCTCTGTATTATTTTTTCATTGTGATATAAGTGCACACCTATGTGGACCTGGGCATGCCTATAGGGATTGGAAGTCATTTGGATAGGAAAAATATAATTAAAAATGTGAACGTCATGTTTTATAAGGTCAGGAAAAAATACACCAAGTGTTTAAAGGCGTTTCCTTATGAAGAGGTAAGCAGGCCCAGCAAGGGGATTAAAAGAAAAAAAAAGATATAAAGAATAAAGGCAAGGGTGATATCCAGAATAAAGACTGAAAAAAGTGGGGTAAACAGGAGAATGTATAATTGACGCCAAGGATATAAAATAAAATGAGAAAGTGTTTAGGGGATTCGACATATCTAGGGAGATCAACAAGGAGAATATAAGACACAGTGATTATAAAGTAGTAATGAGCCTATAAACGAACTTTACCCAATATCCCCAGGAATCTAAATGCTTGACCAAGACATTATACAATTCAAAAATAAAGGTTGCCTCATAGAAGGGTGTGGACTAAAGCTTCCAAAACTGAAATTTATATAATATCCAGCATTTGAAGACAAAGTGGAATACTCATGTCTGTTTCTGTGCTTTTTGTATCCTTCTCTGAAATTTATTTTAACCTGTAAATTTTTCCTGCTGAGAGGAGTTGGCCATTTGTTTTGAAGAGAAATCTTCCAGCTAATATGATTTTGAGGTCCATCAGAAGATATCAGCTCCTTGTGAATTGTATTGATTTTCCTTATCATTCACCATTGGTTCTTGTGGCTGCTTCTCTGAGACCAATTTTTTTTTAATTTGATCGGGAGGGAAGGAGGAGGTTCCAGATAAACACCAATTTGAATCCCTTGGTTCTTGAATTTTAAAATTTCCACATTAGCTTAATCTACCTGCCAATGTATTGCAAGCTCTAGGTCTGTGTTCTAACCTCCAATCTTGAAATTTGATTAATAACTTGGTTATATTTTTTATAATAGTTGACATTCTCCAATTGAACTATTTTTCTTCTTTTTCATCTGGGTGGATTTGGTATTTATAAGCATGGCTAAGCTACTATAATTTTGGAGTCACCTTCCACCAAAAAAGTTTAAATTCCTGTTTGATTGGCCAAATGGACCCCGTGGTAGCAAGCCAAAAATTCTGCTAAGTTATTAGTTTGTATCCATATATCTTTGAGGAAAGCAAGAGTGAAATCACCTTGTTCCATCTCTAGCAATCCCCCTATTCCAGCCTGACCCAGATTTTTTTGAGCCACCCCATCAAAGTTGAGTTTACGCCATCGTATTTGCAGGTGGACCCATTGGACTTTAGGCTTAATAGAGATCCAGTGCATTTAATAGTTGTAGGAATATTCCAGTTTTGTGCCATCCAAAAATCAACCATGCTTGATGAGTACATCATCCCATCAAGCATGGCAGATGATGGCTCACGGAGTGTGATCCGAAACATTGATCCAAAAATCGTATACATGGTTTAATCCAAAAAACAGTTGTTCTTTACGTAATGGACCGTGGAAATACCATCTCTGTTGTAGATGCTCTTCATGGGACGGAATTGTGCCTTAAGGCTAAACTTTTTGAGAAACTGAGAATCAAACTTGGAAAAAAGATTGCAGACCTGGCATTTCTGAAAAGATGTCAGAATCAGATGGTTTTTCCAAAATTTATAAGAGTTAACCATTTTTTACATTGTTATAGGAATAAATGCATCTTTGATCGAGCAAGTCTCTCTTTACTCAAGTTTGTCATCCACCAACTCAGAGCGGAGATTAAACAGTTATTGACTAAGTTGAAAGATCTTCACCTTGAACTCGCCGCCTCCTTAGGATTCGACCTCTGGGTCAGGTTAGACATCTCTAATTCTAGAGCAACAGGTTTAAAGGAGCAAGCATAAATTAGGTAGAAACAAAAAAATTGTCAACTTGGCAAGCTCCCACCATCGTCCCAAATCAAGGGGTGAATTTATTAACTCTCAGCCTAATAATCTGAAGGACCATCGTTCCCTTTCAGAGGACGAAATTAATAGTTCTCAGGTTTTTAGACAGCAAGAACGTGGTAACAATGTTCTCCTCGGTACTTAGGGTCCCGTATTTTCAATGTCCCTGTAAGTCTGTACAATTCAGATTTAGTGGCAACGCAGTTTATAGTGAGATCAGAACCAAACAATGTGGATAGCGAATTTATGAATGTTGCGTTGTTGCATCCTCACTCAAATGAAGAATCTTCCATCTCCAAATTTGTCTCTTCCTTCCAGTGCGTTCCACCATACGACGTTGTGGTGTCAAGTGCTCCAACCATTGTAGAGGCTCTCTTTAGAAGACCATTGCACTTGGCTCATTCCCCAACTGCTCACGGCTCTGATGGCTCAACAAGCTGCTTAGGACCTGTGTTTTTCATGCCGACAGGCACCAACTGTACTCCATTGACCACCGAAATCTCAAATGCGTCATTTATCATGGACAAGTGGGCAGGTATGTTTTTCAATTCTGGGTCGACACTACACAATGTTTCTTCTTCTAGAATTTATTTCTGCAGTTTCTTTCTCTCCACTCCTTTTATATCTTAGAATCTCATGCCCTCCATTGATATTGCATCTCAATCTCTGCATTCAATTAACCAGACGGCTCGCTAAAATTCATAATGTGCCTCCTCACCTATAAAATCTTCCATATTTGATGCTTCTTTTCAGTCAGCTTTCTTTAACAACTAATTGCCCTATCTTTTCATTGAAAAAAAATAAAAAATATCTTTCCCCGCTCACCAATGGTCCTCTTAACTGCACAATTTCCTCCCATACCTTTTACCTTAAGAAAAATTTGGCTCAAAATCCATCCTCTTTTATTGAAATTAGTTCTGTCTACAATGATTTTCTGGATACCAATAGAACCAAAACTCAAAACAAAAACTTTCCACCTTGATTGAAGTTTCAACCAGCTCGAAGGAAATTGTATCCTTGGATGAAGCGTTAAAAGCCCCTTCTCTATTACAACTTAATTCCCCTCTCCCTCTTTTGAACTTAGGTTCAAATATACTCGAATGGTTATTATCGTATTAATGCTCTTCCCCAGCCTCCCCCCTCCGCAAGCCCACGCTCTTCTCCTCCTCTAGTCCACATTAGAAACTTATCTCCCACTAGTACTATTAACAATGTTAGCACGTTCTCTCATGCAGCTGTAGAAAATTGTGAAAGCAAACTCCTAGTTAATCTATCGAGTTTCCTGTTAAATCATCCCTCCTTCAATGTTTTAAAGAAGGGCCCTGGGTTTGTTGTCACCCCCAAGTTTATCCCTAGAGAAGAGTTCTTAGTCGAGATTAGAAACGTTTTGAAGACTATACCTTTTGAGTCCACTAAGAAAGACAAAATTGTGTCGTGTCTTTGAGGAAAGCCAAAACCCTGAAGTCTAATTTATCTAGGGAAGAATGGATTGTAATGTACCCTTCTCAACAGTAGTCCTTTCTGTTTCCCATCAACCTATTCCAGAGACCCATAGGCTTGTCGAAAGTAGAAATTAGGGTTTCCTATTTTATAGGAGTTTCCAGGGAGTTTTGAGGGCTTGCATGCAGGAGTTTGGCAATGTGTTTTAGTGATCTTTCTGAGTTTTCGGAGAGCTTCATAATGGTGTAACATGCATCTGCATCGGATGACTTTTCTGAACTTACTATTTGTAGTAAGTTGCGATGACTACTCGGATTAGGGTAAAATGAGGTTGGAGTCACTATTTTTAACAGTATGCTATTTTTATTAAGTGTTATTTCTGGCAGTGCTATGTGTAGCAGCGGTTCAACAACTCAGTGCAGTTTCTATTTCAGGGAGAGCAAAATGGGTAATTTGGTCTTTGGCACTTTTTGGCTCGTTTGTGGTAATTTTTATTAAGTTGAGTCAAATTATATTTTAATATCATTGATGGACCCCATGCCTTGGCAAATGACTTTAAGTTGTTTTTAAAAAGTGGGTTTCATGTTGGACGCCCCACTTGGAGAATTAGATATTTTAATGTTATATTATTTGCCTATGCACCTTGGATGCCTAGGAAGGTGTGAAGAAAAGGAAGTTGAAGGGTCATACTCAAAGTGCTATTTATACAAGGCTTTGCTCCATCTTTTGCATCCATTTTTTGCTAATACGACGAAGTGTTGCTAAAATGATTTCAGACCTCTAGCTTTGAGGAATGCATACCTCCTAGCCTCTCCCAGTGTCGTACTTGCAAGATAGTACCTAGCTGATTCAATGATTGTTCTTCATCTAGAAGTGCAGATTGAGCTTATTGGTGATGGATTTCTTTGATGATTTCTAATTTTGGGGTGGATTTATCATATTTTGGTGTACTGGTTTGGTGCTTGCTGTAGCACATTTTGGGCTGTAGCTTCAAGAGTGTTTTTTATTTGGTTCTGGGTATTGTTGCTGAGTGTTCTCCTACCTTGGGCGCCCCCTTTCTCCAATTTCCAAAAATTTTGGTGGTGTCTGTGATTTTCTAGAGGTGGTCGTCCTAGTTCTAGTGGTTGTCCTCCTACAGAGCTTTGGGATGCGTGCAGGAAATATAGTGAGCGAATTGGTGGAGTTTCTCAGTTGGAACTTGGACTCCTACCTCCTAGGCTTCCTTTGCACTTGGTTTGACATCATTCGGAGGAGTATTCGCTGAGTTGTAAGCATTAGGGTGTGTCTGGAGTTTGCTGATCAGAATTTCTGAGCATTGTCATCTCATATCAGATTGGTAAAAGTTCCAGTTCATGGCCCAGTATCATAGTTTGATAGCTTGTTCTTGTTTGGAACTCTTTCCCTAACATTTTGGAGTGTTTTGGATGGTATATCTCATTGTATTTTGCAGATTATATATCATGTTGTAACACTGAATCAGTAGTACTGATCAGCCCTTTATGTTTCTGCAATTTAAATATTGCATACCCACTGAAAAAGTGGAAGAGACATGCCTTGTCGTCTATCAATTTCATTTTCAGTATTGCTCTTTGCTTTCATACCCACTGAAAAAGTGGAAGAGACAGGCCTTGTCGTCTATCAATTTCATTTTCAGTACTATTCTTTGCTTTCATACCCACTGAAAAAGTGGGAGACAGACCTTGCCGTCTATCAATTTCATTTCAGTACTGATCTTTGCTTTCATACCCACTGAGAAGTGGAACGGGTTGGCTAGCTGCCCAGACATTTCATTTATGTACTTTGTACTTCCACTCCTGTTGAATAAGTGGTCGAGTTGCATTTCATTTCTAGCTGAGCGGCTGAGCCGTCATTATATTGTATTTCCAGCTCTCAATATTTTCAGTTGGTTTATCATTTCTCTAATGCTAACGGGTGGAATCTTGTGCTCAAAAAATCGAAAAAAATTATAAGGTGATATCTCATGGATTGCCTTAAAAACCTCAATTTGAATGATAATATCGTCATCCATAAAGTTGTAATGTCCCCTTTCTCGAATTAATGAAATCAGAGGATCCATAGCCTATCTTTATTTCTTGTAGGCTAAAGGGAGGATTTTAAAAGAGAAATAATCTAATAATAATTTATTAAATTGTCCAAAAAGGTGCTTTAAGTTATAACTTTGGAAAATGACAATTTATTATTATTGAATGGGGCCAAAAGTAAATATTGGATACATGGCCAAAAAATAATTAATATTCATAAGTTGAAAAAAGTGAATATTCAATTAAAATAAATACTGATTACTTTTAGGGTTTTCGATGAAAAGAGCTTATTAAAAGAATTGATTGGAAAAAAAAAAACATCCATTCAATCAAACACTTTTAAAAAACCCTTGTTTTGCAAATTTAGGGTTGTAACTTCAATATTTTACAGAGTATGAAAACCTCATGTGCACAGGTTTGAGGACAAAAACCCTCAAACTCATTTGGTAATTCCATTCAGGGATTACACCAGAGCTTTCAGATTTAAAAGAAATCCATCACACAGGTGCAGAAACGTTGATTTATGGTTGTGTATGAGGCTGTAATAGCTCAAAAAATTATGAGAATATTCTCCAACAATGACATTTCAACTTGATGTCACCATTCACAACATCACTATTCACAAAAGAACTTGGGCGTTGACTTTTATGCGCTAAGCTTTGACTTTGCTAAGTTGGTTGTTGGTTTTTAACGGCTGTCATACCATTTTGAAGGTTGTATTGCTGCAACTAGGGTTTATTGATTTCAAACTATTCAGGTGTTATTTTCAACTAGGGTTTTTAGAAAAAATCCAATCTGTATACCTTTTGATGCTGCCATATTGTTCTAGGACATTTTCAGCTAGGGTTTCAAGGAAATATTCCACCTTTATGTTGTTCCAGGTTAGGGTTTGGTGGAAAAATCAAGAAAAAATCATTCTAATTTTATTATATTGTGTATTTTCCACAATTGTTTTCAAAATGTTTTCTACGTATGCAATTGATTGAAATAAAGAGAACACATGTGAGTTGTTGGTTTTCTGTATTGCATGTATTGTTATGGTATTTGAATGAATTTTCAAAATTAAAAACGATAAAAATCAGAATTTTTGTTTTATCCTGAAAGGGATATTTCAGTGGTATCAGACCCTGATCTTGACAACATGTGAATCATGGCATTATTGTCAGAAGAGAGAACTATGGTGGATGATGTTATTGTCAGTTATTCTGAATATAGAACTCTTCCAATAGAGATTCAGAAAGAAATATCTTTTGCAGACTTCATGAAATTGATGAAGACAAGAAGTGGACAAGTGCACTATGAGGACATGTCAAATGAAGACTTAGAAGAGCTAAAAAAAAAGACCATAGAACCAAGCAAAGTGTTGGATACATCAGAACCTCAAGAGAAAGAAATTGTGAGGGAGGAGCATGAGAAAGAAGAAAAATCAGAGTTGCAAGAAATTGCAAGAAAGCAAACCTTGGAGGAATCCACCATGCACATGGAAGATATGAAATTTAATGTGAGAAATGATGCACAGGTAAAAGTCACCACTTTCAACAAAGAATATCTAAATCCTTTATATAATGCTACAACAACTCCTTGAGGAGAATGTTGATCCTAACTCGAAAATTTTGAGTCACAAGGATGGAGGTGTTGACACTATCTCAACAAATAGTAATTCGGCAAAGGAAGGTGAACACTTTGGTTACAACCTAAGGTATGAAAAAGATGGTCATATCTCAAGGTTGATGCTTTATACTAATGCCATTACAAGATTCTTGTCATCATAGAAAGCATTTTAAAAATGGTGATAGGGTCAACAATACAACTTGCAGCATAGGGCATATAGATTCTTTGATTCGAGTTCAAAATTGTTTTTGCATGTGGAATATGGGTGATCTTTTGAGATACAAGAAGGATAAAGGCTTTGTTGGGATCAATTTTACTACTAGTAGTGAATTCTTCACCCCATGCATTTGGGACCCATGTTTACTAGCTTATGTTTTGACCCCCATAGGGAAGATACATGACATTGAACATGGAATAACCAGAATTTTTCACCGAAAAGCTACACCAGCTGAGTTCCTTACAAGCATTCATTCATTCCTTACTGCTGCTAAACAACTTCAGCAGCTGGGTGGTGTTACAAGGACGAAGTCATACCAGATGGTCCTTTCCAAGGGTATCATAAACATGTTGGATCACAGTCATTGAGACGATTACTTGCAGCAGCATTATCCTCTATTGTTACCGAGCATGCTACAAGACTTTTATCTGCCATAAACAAGGATGTTGCAACCCTAGGGGATAAGCAAAATCTTTTTATATGCACAAGTGATAAATTTTCAGAGGTTGCAAAATGTTAGGCAGCTAAGCAAAAATTAGATTCCCTTCTTCCTGCTTATCGAAAGCAGCTAAAACTTTCTAACTTAGAGTATTTGAGCATGTCTGGAAGTACTCACATGATGGAGGTGTCATATGCTAAAAGAGTACCTTCAAATTGGATCAAAGCTGGCAATACTAAAAAACAAATTGATACCATCCTCCCAAAGTTCTAGAAGCTCTAGATAAGCTGGCTATTGTTAGAGAGGAATTGGTTGTGCCATGTTCAAAGCCCTGGGATGCTTTTCTTGCAGGATTTGCAGCCCAATTCATAAATTTCCATGTTGTTGGGCAAGCACTGGCTTCTTTAAACTGTCTTCATTCTCTTGCCATTCTATCACATAATCAGTGGGTAGAAGCAATGGAGAGGCATCTACCTCCAGCACTTGTGCATGTTGCTCCTATGGTTCGAGCAGTTGCTCTGTAATATCCCCAATAGAATCAAAATACTTAAATTTGGATTTTGCCTTAATCATATTTACTTGAAACTATATCATTGATATTTTCACCAATTTTTTATGAACTTATAAAAATAAATCAAATATAACAAATTTCTGATTTCAAACACTGAATTCTTGATTTTTGTCTTAGACAAATATTCCGAATAAGAATAGTCAAATATTCAAAGTGAAGCACAAGTGTAACTCTTGAATGAAGTTACCCACTAGACCTCAAGGGTTTTCATCCTTGGGTCCAATTGTAAATAAGGGTTTTCGTCCTCAAGTCCATTTTCAGAGTTGTTGCTCAACTTGGTGTATTTATTGAATAAAATCTTATTTTTCCAATCTGCCCTTCCTCCACCATCTTTCCTTCATAAATACCCTTCTAATGTCTTTTCTCAAGGGAGGCAATGTCGCAAAGGGTGGCGTCCCTTGGTGTTTAAGTGGGTCGGCCTACCTATGTAAGCTTTATTTTTTATTAAATGTGGCGCTCCCCTCAAGAGGGGCGATTCTAATCGTTGCGCCCTCCTTAATAGTTCTCCCCTTGTCTTATGCTTGGAAAGGGATATTACAGTCCTTCCTTCCCAAAATTGCTTGTCCTCAAGCAATTGTAAGCCCTCATGCCCACGTACCATGTCCAAGAGATAAAACATGATGTGGTGCTCCCAAAGCCTTGATCCGGTCCCCGTCAAATGAGAGATCTCTTGCCAACACAAGCTCAAGGTTCTGATGTGCTTTGGCTGATCCAAAATTCCTGCATCTATCTTCATGTAATGGACTTTCAAGGGTCCACTCTTGCTGTCCCAATCATTTGTATTATTGTACCTTTGTCTTTCCTTCTTGACTTTATCTATTTGATGCATGCACGGAACCCTTTCATCATCTCCTTGCTTCATGTAGTTCGCTGTTCTGAAATTTCCATCAAGCTGAACATCAGTAAAATCATCTAGAAATTTGGCTTGCACCACCAAATTCTCTTCACAATCTTGCATCTTAGATTTTTTTTCATTCTTTGGTTCATTCTCCACGATTTCTTTTTCTTTCTTAGGAGAATCTGCTGCATCTATTAGTTTTTGTGGTTCTTCATCTAGTAACATATCTTTGTGCCCCTCAATTATCACAAATAGTTTCAGTTTCTCTGAACATTGAGTAACAATACTTTTAGCTAGTGTACGTGCCACTGGTGATGATTCATGTTCAATACCAGCCATTGGTATGGATAACAAATGTTGTGAAATATCATCACTCTCGTTTAGGACCAAAGTCATAATGGACTACATTGACTCTATTACATTTTCTGTATGATTTTTATGGATAGTAGCAAAGAAATATTCAAACATATGAAGAATCAGATCATCACATCCTAGATCTAACATTAGCACACAAGATCTGACTTTTGCCATAATGTCAAGGATTGTGGCCCTCTTAGCAAAAGAATAACTTGTGATGTCATCTAGACCCTCAAAACATTCCACCATTAGTCGAAATATTTCCTTCATGGTGTTGTCACTGTATGGCGATTCCAGTGTTGTTATCCTTGTAATTTTACTAATACAAGTGATAACCACAAGTCTCACATCTAGATCTAGACATCTCAACAGCTTGAACTCGGCCAAATGAGTTACCAAAGGATTCATTGCCCAAAACATAGGCTTAAAATGTAATTTCCTTACCGCGGACAAATAGTTAGCCACTTCCTCCAAAACGTTGAGCAAAACATTTTTTGAATGATGTGGATGCTCAAGTTCATTTCCCAATCTGCAAAGCTTTGTTTTTAAATCATATTTTCTTATTAACTCCATGATTCATAGACTATGCATCAAATCCAAAATCCATTTTCACAAGCTGGCAGGAACAATTGCTCTGATACCACTATAATAACCCCAATAGAGTCAAAATACTTAAATTTGGATTTTGCCTTAATCCTATTTACTGGAAACTATATCATTGATATTTTCACCAATTTTTTATGAACTTATAAAAATAAATCAAATATAACAAATTTCTGATTTCAAATACTGAATTCTTGATTTGTCTTGGACAAATATTCCGAATAAGAATAGTCAAATATTCAAAGTGAAGCACAAGTGTAACTCCTGAATGAAGTTACCCAATAGGCCTCAAGGGTTTTCATCCTTGGGTCTAATTATAAATGAGGGTTTTCGTCCTCAAGTCCATTTTTAGAGTTGTTGCTCAACTTGGTGTATTTGTTGAATGAAAACTTATTTTTCCAATCTGCCCTTCCTCCACCATCTTTCCTTCATTAATACCCTTTTAATGTCTTTTCCCAAGGAAGGAGATGTCCCAAAGGGTGGCATTCCTTGGTGTTTAGGTGGGTCGGCCTGCCTATGTAAGTTTTATTTTTCATTATATGTGGCACTCCCCTCAAGAGGGGCGATTCTAATTGTTGCGCCCTCCCTAATGGTTGTGCCCTTGTCTTATGCTTGGAAAGGGATATTACATGCTCTTACATATTTTGTTGGTTTGACATCTTATATCTTATTTTTGCTCCGTGATAGCAAACAGTCTTGCATTATTTCTTCTATTATAAGTGCAGCATGTAATGATGAGATACCTGATGTCAGAACATTTGTGTGCCAGGCAAATGACGTGATAGCTTGTTTTATGCATATTTCTACAAGAAATGATAGACTGGGAGAGCCTACGAATGTCATTGTATCTAATACACATGATACTTCAGTATCAGTCAGAATCACAGCAACGTGGGCATTGGCAGATATTTGTGATTTGTTATGTCACAATGCTGGAAGTATGGATTCAGAAAAATTTCCAACATTTGATTTGTTACCTATATACCTGTTGGAAGAATGTGCATTGCGAGTTTCAAAGGATGGTGATAAGATTCAGTGGAATGTGTGCCATGCTTGGAGGATCCTTTTCCTAGATGAGTCCATTAGGTTGCAAGACATGGCATGGGCAGCTTCAGTTTATAGCATTCTTCTCAACCTGGTTCGTGATTTATCTAATTTCAAAATACGCATGCATGCAACATCAGCCTTAGCTGTACCATCAACACGCACAGAAAACAGGTATTTGGTGCATTCTGATCTTCTCCAACTACTATCCTCAAGCAATTGTGGGTTGTTGCGATTGTTTGTAGTCAATATAAATAAAGAAGCTGAGAAGTTCAAGAGTCCTCAATGGAGAGTAAATGGGACAGAGTGCAAGAGGCTAAGCATTGCTTCTAAGTTTTAGGGACAACTGTTCAAGTTATTGCAGCTTGAGTAAACACATTGCAGCACTTCATTTTTTGTATTAAGCCAAACAAGCTGCAGCTACATGGAGTCTATGATCAAGGCGTTGTCTTGCAGCAATTGTGTTGTTATGGAGTGTTTGATGTTGCTAGGACGTCCAGATTTGGTTATCCCACTCGAATTACACATGATAAGTTTGCCAAAAGATATGGATTCCTCTTGTCACAAAATCTTGCAACTACCGATACACTGAATGTGTGTTGCAATACTTCACCGTTTCAGTGTTCCACAATCGAGTTGGTTTCACAAAGCTGTTTTTGCATGCAGGACAGATTAGTAGGCTTAAAGAATTAAGGCTCTTTGTGGGATTCTTTCAATGCAGAATGCCTTTCGAACCCATGCGATGTGCGGCCAGTTTAAGAAGCTTAAAAATTCAACCATCTTCTTGCAAGCATCGGTGAGGTCAAGGATAGTGAGAAAAAAATATGTAGTATTGAAGGAGAGACACCGAGCAGCTGTCACCATACTGAAGGGATTAAGGCGTAGAATTGTCAGAGGAAAAATACACTAGAACTCTACAAATGGTGATTCTAGTCCAGGGAGTTACTCGTGGAGGGCTTGCTAGAAGGCATACGGATATGATTCGGCGGCAGTTGCAGCGATTGCTTATTCACCATCAAGATTGGAAGAGTATGTTCATGGACTTCATCACAAGTCTTCCCAAGCTACTTGGTAAGGACTTGGTTGCACAAAGTCAAGAAATAGTGGAATCACTCAAGGAAAATCTCCAACATGCATAGGATCAGCAGAAGTTTTATGCAGACCAGCACCATACAGAGAGAAGAGGTGGGAAACATGGTTTTCTTAAGGTTGCAAACATACTGTCTTCTATCAAGAAAAGTGGCGCTGAGAAGCTCAAACCTTGTTTTTATGAGCCATACAGAGTCATCAAAAGGATTAGGGATGTTGCCTACGAACTTGAGCTGTCAAGCATAGCAGAATACATAATGTTTTCCACGTATCATGCCTCAAAAAAGCATTGGGGCAGCATGTCATTCCTTCCATTGAGTTGCCTCCCTTAGATGATGAAGGCAAATTCATCTTGGTTCTTGAAGCTATATTGGATGTCAGAACTAAAAAATTAAAGAACAAAACTATCACAGAGTATCTGGGGTGTTGGAAGGATCTACCAACAAAGAATGCTAGTTGGGAGGATACAAAAATTCTTGAGCATCCAATTTGCAATTGCTTGTGGGCAAGCAATTTTGTGACGAGCGAACTGTAATGTCCCTTTTCTTGTATTAATGAAATCAGAGCACCCATAGCCTATCTTTATTTCCCGTAGGCTAAGGGGGGGTTTAAAAAAGAAATAATCTAATAATAATTTATTACGTTGTCCAAAAAGATACTTTAAATTATAACTTTGGAAAATGACAATTTATTATTATTGAATAGAGTTAAAAGTAAATATTGGAACGTGGCCAAAAAGTAATTAATATTCATAAGTTGGAAAAAAGTGAATATTCAATTAAAAGAAATACTAATTACTTTTAGGGTTTTGGATGAAAATAGCTTATTAAAAGAATTGATTGGAAAGAGAGAAAAATCATTCATTCAATCGAACACTTTTACAAAACCCTTGTTTTGCAAATTTAGGACAGCGACTTCAATATTTTACACAGAGGACGAAAACCCTCAAACCCATTTGGTAATTCCATTCAGGGATTACACTAGAGATTTTAGATTCTAAGGAAATCCATCACACATACGCAAAAATGCTGATTTATGGTTGTGTATGGGGCTATAATAGTTCAGAAAATTATGAAAATATTCTCCTACGGTGACATTTCAACTTGATGTCACTATTCCTATTAAAATTTACGTCACTATTCACAATGTCATTATTCACATCACTATTCACTAACGTCCCTGGGCATTGACTTGTATGCGCTAGGATTTGACTTTGTTGAGCTAGTTGTTGGTTTTAAGGGTTGTACCATTTTGAAGGTTGTTGTACAACTGCAACTAGGATTTATTGTTGTTTATGGTTCAGAGGTTATTTTCAGCTAGGGTTTTTAGGGAAAATTCATTTTTTATACCTTTTGATGTCTTACTATTCTGGGATATTCCCAGCTAGGGTTTCCAGGAAAGATTCTACCGTTATGTTGTTCCAAGTTAGGATGTGGTAGAAAAATCGAGAAAAACTCATATTATGATTTTATTATGTTATGTATCTTCCATAACTGTTTTTAGAATGTTTTTTATGTATGCAATTGACCAAAATAAAGATACACATGTGAGTTGTTGGTTTTCCGTATTGCATGTATTGTTCTGGTAGTTGAATGAATTTTCAAAATTAAGGGAAATAAAAATCAGAACTCTTATTTTATCCTGCAAGGGATATTTAAAAAGCAGATAAAGGAAATGCAAGTGTTGTTCTAAACAAGAGTGATTGCGGCTTGAAGATGCTCAACCACTTACAAAATGGTGGAAGTTGTAGAGTTTAATCTTCAAACCCAGTTTTCAAAATTTCTAGAATCGTTAAGAAAGCTATAAATCAATCCTCCTTCGACGAACTCACTAAGAAACGTCTCCTTCCCAAAAAAGATATTACCCCTAGAATTTATGGTGCCCCAAAAATACACAAGGAAGGTGTCCCTAGTATACCTATCGTTGATACCACTGACTCACCCACATATGCCTTATCTTCTTTCTTGGCCAAAAAACTCAAACCTTTAGTCGGAAAAACTTCATCCTTTATCAAAGACTCTTCGGATTTTTTGGAATTTATCCAAGACAAAAAGTTACTAATGATGAGATTCTAGTTAGCTTTGATGTTGTGTCACTTTTCACTAAGATGTCCATTGACAACACTATCAGAGTGGTAGGTTCTCATATTGATGAGGAGACTACCTCGCTCGTAGCCCTTTGTTTAAAGTCTACTTTCTTTACCTTCTTAGGGGTCATTTATGAACAAACAGAAGGTGTTCCAATGGGGTGCCCTCTTTCCCCGTTGTAGCCAACTTGTTCATGGAGTATTTTGAGGACTTAGCTCTCTCTTCCTTCCCCCTAAAACGTATCTGGTGGAAACAATACATAGATGGCACACATTTAAATTGGACTCACGGTTTAGAGAAATTAAAAGACTTCCATAACCACTTATACAAAATGGTTGATACCATCAAGTTCACTAAAGAATTGGAATCAGAAGGAAAACTACCTTTCTTAGACATCGTCCTCTCTAGGAAACCTAATGGTTCATATCCCAACAAAGTTACAGAAAATACACCCACATAGATCTCTATCTACATGAAAATTCTCACCACCATCTTTCTCAAAAAATGGGGGTTCTAAAAAACTTTGCCACTAGAGCCTTTAAAATTCGTGATAGTGATCACTTAGAAGATGAGCTCAAACACGTAACTGCAGTTTTTAAGAAGAATGGTTATAAAGGGAAACAAATTGCTAGAGCCTTCAAATCAACGAAAAACACTCATGCTACACCCAAAACTTTAGTTGACTTCCCTAACAGACCTATTACTTTCCTCCGGTTTGTTGAAGGCATTTCTAACAAAATTGTCAAAATCCTAAAGAATGAGAACATTCATACTATCTTTATCCCTCACAGAAAGATTAGGAGAATGATCAAGTCGACCAAAGACAATTTAGAGCCGACTCTTAGAAGTGGAGTGTATAAAATTGATTGCTCTAGCAGGGTGTCATACATTGGGGACATAGGTCTCTCCATCAACGCAAGGATTAACGAACATGTTGATATTAACAAGGAAGAGTGGTCAAGTCAGCTTTAGCAGAACACTCCTTCAAAACCCGACATCATATTTGCACTGATAAAACCAAGTTGTTAGTCATAGAGGACCACCACTTTAAACGACACCTAGGAGAAGCAATAGAAATCCACAAGTATGATAACAACTTAAACAAGGATGGAGGTATGGAATTAAACCATTCTTGGGGACCGATCATTAATATTCTTGAAAAACGAAGATGGGTTGGCCTTGTCCTTGGCCGCTCTCATTGTAAAAAAAATCGTTCTCCTTTTTCTTATTTGTATTCTTACTAACTTTTAATTCATCCACTCTCTTTAATTACCAATTTCTTAGCATCCCATTTAATAAAAAATTTATAGAGCTTCCCATTCTAAATTCTATTACTTTGTCTTCCTCTCCCTTTGAAGCACTATCTCTTAGCTTTGTAACTTTTTCCTGACTTAATTTATTTAGTTTTTCTCAGCTTATTTAAACCTCTTTATTTCTTCTTTTCTTTCCCAACCTCCTAACTACCTAACACTTCATTGTTCCAGGGTTTTTATCCTAGTCGCTCTCATTGTAGTAATTTTTCTCTTTACCCGGTTCCCAATTTTAAATAATAAAACCTACTTTGGTAACCATGTCTCTTTGAAGCACTAGCTCTTAATTGGGGGATATTAACTAACTTATATTAATTTTTTATTTTTAGTTTTCTCAACTTAACAAAACTTTTTAATGTGACCTCATTTATTATTATTATTATTATTATTATTATTATTATTATTATTATTATTATTATTATCATCATCATCTTTCCTTCCCAACCACCCGGCTTACTAGCAATTCAATGTTAACTTCTATAAATTGAAACACGATTCTGCAATTTAATCTTACTATTCTCCTGGTCTCTTATCCTGAGGATGGCTCACAAAGTGTGATCCAAAAATCTTATACACGGTTTAATCCAGAAAACAGTCATTTTTTACATCGTCCCAGTTTTAACGGATAGCACACGTAGTTGTACTTCAGATATTGGTGTTGATAGTCCACATAAGTTGAATGGATGTGTGGCCTAATCACTTAGTATGTTAGCATTTCTTTCCTTCCAAATTTGCTAGGCTATCTGGGCAGGAATGATTTGTGCTATTTGATGGAGAATAGACATATCAGTTTATAGATGACTCAATTTTCTAAGGGCTTGTCCAAGTGTATGCACTCCTTTTCCCTGATTGCCAAACATCATATCCATCTCTGTCCAAATTTTCATGCCAAGTAGGCAATCTAGTAGAAGACGATGGGTTGATTCTGAATCTTTTTGACATTTGGGAAAATAGAAGACCCACTAAATACCCTTTTCTGTAAGTTATCTGCCGGTAGAATTCTCTTGTGCTTCACAAGCTACAAAAATGCTTAGATTTTTGGCCATGTATGGCTATCCCATATGTGGTTTCATTTTCTGTTTGGATGAGGATCAATGAAATTGAGAAATTGATAGGCTGAAGCAACAGTAACTTCACCTGAATTTGTATAGGGCCAAACTATCTACTTTGGCATTGGTGAGAAAATAGGCCTTGTACCCAACTCCCAAAGCTGTTGTGTTTGTTCATCGTATTCAGTGGCAAGCCCATTCAAAATAGCAGTATCCCACATTGTGATTCCTTGTTGATTTCGGGTGCAGTAATCAGCAACTGCAATGTACACTTTTGCTCCCAAGTGATGTTGGAGTCCTTGATTAATTTTAAAGTTACTGGGGAATGTCCTTCCCAGTTGCTATTCCAAAACTTGACATTATCTCCCTTCTCGATTTTCCAATTGAGATGTTCTTGTAGCTTTTATGTTCCATCATATATATACTTGAGCATGCCAACCATTAAAAAGCTTGTGGGAATTTGGAGAGGGATCTTACTGTTGTCAGTTTGATATTTGTCCACGAGAATGGTTTTCCAGGTCATGTCTTGTTCTTGCTGAAGTCTCCAAGCAGCTTTCATAGAAAGGGCTCGACTAAAAAGTCTAGGATTTTTTAGTTTAAGGCCCCCATTGCCTTCGTGCGAGGTGAATGTTGACTACACTACTAATGGGAATTTGAAGTTCTCATCCGTTCCCCTCCATAGAAAATTTCTTGGAATTTGTTTTAACTGGTCTTCAACTTTTATTGGAAGAGGAAGGAGAGAACATATAAATTGGGTCTACTTAAAGCGTAATTTTTATCATCTATATTCTTCCTGCAAAACTAAGCCATCTATTTGTCCAACTCCAACCAATTATTTTGCCATGCATTATTGCTACAGTGTTGTTCCAAATATCTGTAGCTTTTTTAATATGGAGGGGGAATTCCAAGTAGGTAGTAGGGAATTTCCCTTCTTTGGATTCAAATATTTTGAATATTTCCCTTTTCTTCTCACTGGGATGTTTAGAAAAAAAATATTTGATTTTGCATTATTTACATGCTGCCCTAAAACTTATTAATGATTTGTCAAAATGTTGTTGTGCAGAATGTCATGACCCCCTTTTGGACATGAAGTGATTAAAGACCCTTAGCCTCACTTGTTTCCCAAGGGCTAAGGGAAAAGAGAAAAAGAAAAGAGAACACCTTGGTTTCTAAGAGTAACTGTAAAAAGCACTTTATTATTCTAATTTTCACTTAAGTTGTGTCCTTTTTGAGGGTCATGGGACCTCAAGGACTTAAGAGGAAATTATAAGAGTTAGTCTTTTTACAAATTTAAATTAAATCCTTCCCTCCAACTTGGACACCACCCTTGAGGAGGCGTATAAAAAGGAAGTGAAGGATCATTTGATAACGATGCTGAATTTGATATTGAATTTTATGCTTCAAGTATGTCAAGCTTGAAATTGTGACTTAATGACGAAACCCTTCAAGTGCACAAAGAATTTGGGGAGGAAAACCTCCATCTTTCTACATAGGGCAGCACTATCCAAAGGATGTATTTGCGCTTAATACTGTAATGTCCCCAATTTTGATGCAAAGTTTTGGAGGACCCTTAGTTCATTATTGTTCTGATAACTCAGGGTGAAAGAGGAAGAAGGAACTTAGTGCACCACTTGTGAAAGGATATTTCAAAGGAAAGGTACTTTATGATTCTAATTTTAAGTTATGTTTTGAAGAAAATTACTTTATGTTTATTTCACTTAAGTGGGGGAATTTATGGGTCTTGGCTTATAAGACTTAAGTTGTTTTTTAAAAGATTAGCTCTCTCTTTCTATTTTGGAGTGCTACACTTAGAGGAGGGTATTTAAGAAGAAAGAGGATTCAATTGCAGATCATGTGCATATCATAATTGGCTTTAGTGATCAAGTATGTCAAGCATGGTTATTGAAGGTAGATGCTTGAAGAATGTTACCCTTCAAGTTCTACTAATTGTTCTACAAACGGTGCCTATCAACACCACCCATTGATTGAAAATCGTGCTAAATCCCTTGAAGAATTATTTGAGATTTTATCTAGATTTGCAGCTTGTGGCAAATTGGTTTGGAGGACTAGGGCGAACCACCTAGAGGGTTTGTGAGGTTACCAAAAGTTGGCGATTTGCTTGGGGAATGAAGGTTGTTCATTAATCCTTGGGCGACTTACTTGGGGCCTTGAAAAACATCTTTCAGAGGCTTGTTATTGGTGGAAACCCTCTCCTAGGGTTTTAAATATTTTTATACAATTTTTCTTTGGTGGAACGAATTATTTCTTAAGTATGTTGGCAAGTTTTTGGGTTGAATAATGCTTGAAAATTATCATAAAATTATTGCATAATTTTATCTAGTAGGACGAATCATTTGGAGGACTTTGGGGGTTGTGAGAGGACTTTGCGAAGGGTTTAAATATTAAGAAAAATATTTTCTATTTTTCCATGGACCAGCGAATTGAATTGGGAGATCATGAGCCTTGTTTGGTAAGGATTTATGGTTCGAAAATAAAATATTCAGAATTATTTCTATATTTTTCCTAAGTAGGCGGAATTAAATTGAAGGTTTGGGAGGCCTTGATGATTTATTTCAAGGGTTTAATCTCATAATATATTTATATTAATTTCCTTGAATTGGCTGACTTGTGTGGAGGGTTTTGAAGTGGTCTTGTTAGCTGAATATTGGCTCTTTGGAAGCTTTGACGATTTGTAGGGTTTTTGGCCTAATTATCGGAAGATCATCCAAGGGTTTCAAGGTTGTTTTGCAAAGTATAGTACTGTTGTACCAGCATTTAATTATCATAATTATTGCATGTATTTCCAGCAGCTACATCTTTCATTCATTCTACAAAAAGGTACACAATTATAGCTTTACATTTGTTATTCATTGAAGCAAGTGTGGAATGTTATTGTAAGGAATTTAGAAGATTATTGTGGCTAGAATTTGCTGAGTTTTTGGGCAGCATACAATTTATTTTCAGATTGGCTTGGGGGTTTAAAGAAAATTATTTATTTTTGCTTGAGATCCTATTTGGGGACACTACAAATACTTAACTTTTTAGTGGGAAAGCTCTCTCCTAGGGCAGCGAAATCCCTGGGAAGGTTGGCGATTTGGTTGGTGATTGATTTGCACCATTTTGAAGTGATTTTGTCCTAAATAATATTTTGATTTAATTGTAATATTTTTGCACATGGGCAATTTGTATTGGAAGGATTTTTGACATGTTTTGAGGATCATTGCTTGCCCTAAATAATCTACAATATTTTATATATTTTTCCAGCATGTGGCAAATTAATTTGGAGGTCCTTGGCCTTTGTTGACCATTTTTGGCACAACAGGCCAAAATCGGTCCCCTTCTTCCCCTGTTGTTCTAGGCCAATTCTTTTTTTGATTTTGCACAAGTCTGGGATTTTCTACGGACTCTGCAGGTCTATTTCTACGGACTCTACAGAGCTTGGTTTTCTACAGACTCTACAGAGCTTGGTTTTCTACGGACTTCACAGGGACTTCTACGAACTCTGCAGGTGTAGTCTTTCAGCAGAGGAACCAGTTCAGAGAGTGCAAGGTTTTGCAAAGCTTCTTCGGACTCTTGTCCGAAGAAATTCATAAGCAAGGTTAGCATTTTTGAACCATTGAACCGGTTCAATGCCTTGGTTCAACGCCTTGGTTCATCGGTTTGGTTCAATCAAACGGTTCATCGGCTTGGTTCAACACCTTGGTTCATCGGTTTGGTTCAATCAAACGGTTCATCAGCTTGGTTCAATGGCTTGGTTCAACGCCTTGGTTCATCGGTTTGGTTCAATCAAACGGTTCATCGGCTTGGTTCAACGCCTTGGTTCAACATTTTGGTTCAATGCTTCGGTTCAATCGGATGGTTCAACGAGCTTGGTTCAACACTCGGTTCAAAGCCTTGGTTCAACAACCGCTTGAACCATTGAACCGGTTCAATCAATTGGTTCAAAGAAGCAGTTCAATGCAAAAAGTTCGAGCCTCCCGAAGGACAAGTGCCCTTGCGGAGGGCAGGGAACACTTTCAAAGAGGGCACAAAGAGAAGGCCGCAAAGGTAAGTTCTTTCGGAAATTTTTCTAAGGCAAAGAAAATGCCCTTCGGAAGGGTCGTTTTCAACTTTTCCGAAGGGCACTTTTTTTTTAAGGCAGTCGACAGAGGCAAGGAAGAAATCCTTCGGACTTTTTGTCCGAAGGAATTCCTTCGAACAAAAAGTCCGAAGAAATTCGGAAGGAGGCTGGGCCAAAAAACCCGGTGAGAATTTCCAAAGGAAAGCAAGTGGCCAAAAGGCAATTCTTGCGGACTTTTTGTCTGCGAGAAAATGTCCTCGGACAAAAGTCCGTGGGAAAATGTCTGCGAGAAAGTCCGCGGGAAAGAATCCGCAGGGAAAAGTCCAAAGGTTTTCAAAGACAAAGGAGCCGAAGGACCCCAAAGGGCAGGTGCCCTTGCGGGGGACTCTCAGCCAAAATGAAGGACGCTTTCCAAAAGCCGAAGGGTCACCTTCCCTTTGGGAAGGTGTAAAGAAGGAAGTCCGTTGAAAAGGCCAAAGCAAGAAGCCGAAGGAAAGTCGAAGGGGTGACGGGCCTGAGGACATCAAAGTTAAGCACGGAAAACTAGCCGTTAGATATTCAAATGCAGTGACGGGTGCGCGAACGTCAAATTTAAGGCCCGTGAAATAGCCGTTCGATTTTTGAATATTTGAGCACCGACCAGAAAAGAGCCCAAGGAACGCAGTGACCTGCCAGAAAATAGCCCCGAGAGCTGAAAGAACCCAAGGAGCCAGCAAGGACGAGAAGATAGCTTCCAAGAACCCAAGGAGCCAGAAGAGTCAAGGCAGGGAAAAGACAAAAGTGCCAAGTGTAGGAACAGACAAAATGGTCCTAGTGGCGAAGGGAGGCGTCGACTCAAGGAATTATTCCAGCGATTGGAACAGTGTTTGCCAAGTGGTCATAAATGGGATGCAAACAGTAAACGGCGTGGCCCATTTTTTCTCCATTTTACATTTATGAACAGACAAATCGTGTGGGTGCCTTCAAGGAGCAATCTTGGTTAATGGGGAAACGGCGCGGCCTATGTTAAAAAATGCCTGAAGTCAGAATCAGAACCGACAG
Source organism: Torreya grandis (assembly GCA_037957365.1). Lineage (NCBI taxonomy): Eukaryota > Viridiplantae > Streptophyta > Pinopsida > Cupressales > Taxaceae > Torreya > Torreya grandis. Next base: position 2,250,704 of record JARHVA010000042.1, read on the forward strand.
CATTTATATTTTAGCGGCTTCCTCTTCCCAACGCCCTTGGGACGTGCATAGGGCCATTTGTAAAAAAGGGCACCAAAAGGCCCCCTTTCTTCCTCTATATATTGTAGACTTGTCATTTGGAAAATCATCTTTCACATTTGTAAGCCGAAGACCTGACAAATTTTCACCTGAAATCAATAAACGCATTTTTACCTCTATTCTGGTTAGATACCTCTGTTTGTGTCTGAGTGTTAGTTTTGTGTTTAGTCATTGCTTCTTAATGCTTTCACAGGTTTAACACCAACACACTTGGTGTCTATAAGGTGCCATTCCTGCAGGTGACAAGAAGAGCTGTACCTGGAAGCGCAGAGACAGCAAGAAGCTACTATACAGTGTGCCCTTTCCATAGCACCTATGGTGAGTCCCTGTTTTCCGTGTGTTCCATTAAAGCCTCCTTGTTAAACTTCCTGCAGCCTGGTCCTTTTACCAGTTAAAGTGTACGTATGTGTTTGTATGGTTCAGAGTGTGAGTATGAGTAGGTCGAATCATTTGGTGCATCACCTCTTTAAGAGTAGTTTTGTTTTCCTGTAATCCTTCTCCCTTTTCATCCCCCCTATTATATATATATATATATATATATATATATATATATATATATATGTATTAGAACTCATTGGAACAACTCAAATGCATCAAAGGGAGCTAGCCCTTACCTAGAGACTCTCCCCTCCAGCGTCGCCAGTCCCACAGGTGAGAGGGGAGTTTCCATTGTTGCGTGTGGAAGGCAGGAGCTCGGCCTCTTGCCTCGAGTGCAATCCACTGCGTCAACAATTTTTGGCACGCCCGGTGAGACCCACTTTTTACACTCAGTAAAGTTTCAAAATTGATGCTAGTCCTGTTACAGTAAAATCGACTATTTTCAGCATCTGGCGACTCTGCTGGTAAGAGCTTCAATTTCTAATCAAAGACCAGTTTGACTTCCTATGCCTAAAGTCACCACACGGTCTGCTTCTAAGGATGTCCCTTTCGAATTCATTGAATTGCCTTTAAACTCAACAAAGCGATTAAGGTTTGAAAGGACCCATCCTTATTCAGCAAATCACTTTTCCAAACCTGCTATAAAGAACACCTATGCAAGAAGGCCGCGGTTACATCCTGTCATAGCTATGGCATTACCCTTTGTGACTTTTCGTGGTCAGAGCCCTTTGAACCTCCCGCGTTATGACCCAATTCCTGGAGCAATCCTCAAAAGTGTGCCTTCCTTTGATGGAGAGAGGCCCATTACAGTCATCAAACACATCAGAAATATTGCTAATCTCTGCAATATTCACAATGTCACTGAGGAGAATATTGCAATCAGATTGCTGGCATTGTCTCTCAAGGGCAAAGCTCTCGACTAGTATGGGACTTTGACTATAAATTCAATCAGTTCCTGGAATGAATTGGGCACTCACTTGACGAACCGTTTTGGGGAAAACAGCGACCACCTCTCACTTGCCGAGCAGCTGACTACCATGAAAAGAGCCCCACATGAATACATGCAGGATTTCAACACTCAGTTTCAGAAGACATGGGATAGAATCCCCATTCTGGTAAGACCTACTCCTAGCTATACTTTCCTGTATTACTTAAGAGCATTGAACAGCGATATCGCTTCTATGATACAGTCCATGGGAGGACATGTGCTGCCTGCTGTCTATGACATAGCTATAGCAGCTGAAAATTGCCTAGTGCAAGCTGAAAAAATAGCTCTTAGACCCCATATGCCACTTTTTCCTGAAATGCTGCCTCCAATTCAGACCACTGCTCCCACATTAGCTCTTCTGCCTAACATAGAAAAGCCAGCTGCTACTCCATCCAATAAACTTCATGAAGTCAAGAGTCTGTTGCAAAATATGTCAAATGAATTTGTGGCTATTAAAAGGCAGCAAGCTCAAAGCAACCGATCAAACCAAGGGTACGAGCAATATGGTCAAGCTCCTAAGCCTCCTTTCCAAAATTACAATCAAGGATAGGGTCAGCTTACTCAGACCAGACCTTTTCAAGGCTTCAACCCAGGCGCCCCTTCATCATCCAAGGTTATGGTGCCCGTTCAAAACAATCTCGTGCAAGAACAGCCAAGTTGTTCAACCATGGAATATGGTCAAGAGCAGGCTGTTTATACAAATAAAATGACAGGTTATTACCCAAATGTACAAGACAATCAGGCAGCCACCCATTCCCAAGTCTTTGAGGCTCCAATGCAACCCAGCATGAGCAGCAGTCAGACCCATCCTGATTCTACCCTCACGAATCATCTGGAAGGAGAATTCTATTCGGTGAATTATGTGGGTGCTGCAGACAATCAGGATGATTGTGTTGCAGCCAACACAAGATTCAAAAGGAGAGCAATGGAAGAAGCTCAGGCTACTGCCCAAACGTCAACAATACCTTCTTCATCACATAGAAATCAAAAGGTCTCAAGTTTCAGACCGCCAGTTGTACCTCCAGCTCCTCGGCCTGCACCTCCGGCTGTAAATAATTCCAAAAAAAATTTGAAGGAAGGCAACCCTCGAGTCAACGTGGTTGACCAAATGAAGAAACTGCACATGAACATCTCCTTGTGGGATTCACTGTCAATGCCGGGGCAGAAAGACATGCTGCAAAAGGAATTGCATGAGTTAGATGAACAAGCTATCCCAACAAACACTGATAATGTTTTGATGATGAATGGACAGCCTTCCACTTCAGGTCAGACCCGAAAGGAATAAAAGGTTCCTCTTTTTTATGTGTCCTTGGTCATAGGAGATTTCTTCGTGCACAATTGCATCATTGATAGTGGAGCAAACACCTCAGTGATGCCCAAATGCATAGCCGAAAAGCTGGGCTCGAAATATGAAGAAATGACCAAGGGAGTCCTGCAGCTGGATGGAACCCCAACAAAGACAGTTGGGGTGGTAAGAGGTTTGAACTTGATGCTGCATGCTTGCCCGACCTTCTCAGTGCCTCATGATGTAGTGGTGGCGGATGTCCCTCCTTACTTTGCTATCTACTTATCTAGGGATTTTACATCCAAAATAGGCGACTACTTAGCAGCAAATTGGTCTTATCTGGTTTTTAGAACCAAGTACAGGACTAAAGTCAAAATTGAATTCGAGCCACTCCACAGAGATCATCTGGAACCTTACTTGCTCAAGGCAGCAAATGTCAGTTACGCCATCATTGACCAAGAGGAGTTCCAAGTAAACCGATCTCCATCCTCTGCCCTTGAAGGAGTTGTAGACTTGCTCTTAGATGAATGGGGAAGTGACAACTTCGAGCATGATCCTTACAAATTCGTAGAGAAGGCGGGCCTTGGAATTTGTTGCATGCATGAAAAGGTTACTTTTGTACCAAATCTGATGAAACCCAGCCAGGGAAGCTCAGGTCTATGGCAGTTGTTCTTTGATAGTTCAAGGAGTAAGTTGGGAGCTGGTGGTGGAGCGGTGCTGGTTTCTCCTTCAAAAGAGAGGTATTTTTCAGCTTTCCATTTCTAATTTTCCTGCACATGCAATATTGCAGAATATGAATCCCTCATCCACGGTTTGGAGTGGGCGAGGAAAAGAAGAATCAAAGAGCTGCAAGTGTTTGATGACAGCGAGCTGATTGTCAATCAATTAAGAGGCCAGAATTTGACAAAGAATTCTCTACTGAAGTCCTACAAACATAGGGTATGAGACTTAGTGGAAAATTTCTTTGCTTTCAATATTACCTCCATTCCGAGAGAGCGGAACAAGCAAGCAGATAGGCTGGCAGCAGTTGGTGCCCAGTTCGATATTCCTCAGGAAATAGGCCGAGACCACAGCTCACGTCACTTGAAAGTAGTGATCCGGCTCTCTGTACCTGAAAACATCACCAACTGGCAGATTTTCAACAGTGATCAGCAAAAAGCACTCTTCCTGCAAGAAGACGCTGAGTTTGCTACAAAAAACCAGGTTAAGCTGCAGCAGCAATACAGCAGCCAAATTGTTCAGCTGAAGAACAATAAGCTCCACAAAGGTTTGGTCACTCTAGAGAATATCTTCAATGGAGATGACCAGTTGAAAAGCAACAAGGCATGCATTGCAACAAAGGAGGAGCACTACGAGAAGGTGGAAATATTCAAAGATAAGCTACTTGCACTTGGGAAAGTGTGCACAGACCGTGAAAGGCAGGCCTTCATCTTGTTGTGCCAAGAATTTGCTAATATTTTAGCTTGGGAGTATAGTGATTTGAAGGGTTTTGACCCAAATTTGGCCCAACATACCATTGAACTAGAAAGAAGCCGCCAAGCCAATCAAGCAGAAGCAGAGGCCTGTCAACCCAATGATTGAGCCTCTCATGCGAAAGGAGCACACCAAGTTGATCGAGTCCAAGATAATATTTCCAATCAAACACTCTTCTTGGCTGGCCAACCTTGTTCCTATCCAAAAAAAGAATGGAGAGATCAGACTGTGCGTTGATTTTAGAGACCTCAATAGAGCCGCTTTGAAAGATCATTATCCCCTCCCAAGCATGGAGCAAATCCTTCAAATGGTAACGGGCAGTGAGCGTTTTTCCCTCTTGGATGGGTATTCAGGATACAACCAGATTTTGGTGCAAGACTGTGACCAGCACAAGACAGCGTTCACTACTAAGTGGGGAACGTTTGCTTACAAGAAAATGCCTTTCGGACTGTCTAACGCTGGTGCCACCTTCCAACGAGCTATGGACATGGCCTTTCAAATCCTGATAAATAATATTGTGCTGGTATATCTTGATGATGTGATAATTTTCTCCAAAGAAGCGAGCCAACACATGAAACACCTCAGGCAAATCTTTGAGAGATGTAGAGAGTTCGGTATCTCTCTCAATCCTAAAAAATGCGTGTTCGCTGTCCACGAGGGAAAGCTCTTTGGTCACATTGTTTCTTCGGAGGGCCTGACTATTGATCCAGAGAGAGTTCGCTCCATTCTGGAGCTGTCCTTGCCTAAGCACAAGAAAGGCCTGCAAAGCTTCTTCGGCAAGATCAATTTCATCTAGAGATTTATCCCAAATTTTGCGGAGGTGGTCAAGATGTTGACCTCTATGCTGAGGAAGGGTGAAGAGTTCACATGGACAGCGCAAAAAAAATACAGTTTTGAAGAAATCAAGCATGCCATAGCCCAGGCCCTCACTTTGATCAGCCCTGACTTCACCAAAGATTTCAACCTCTACACCTTCAGCAATGGAGAGGTAATCTCCGCCATGCTTACCCAAGCAAGTGATGATAACTTTGAGCGGCCAACAACGTTTTTTAGCCAAGGCCTATAAGGTTCTGAAGTCAGATACACATGTGAAAAAGCAAGTCCTGGCGGTCATACGGAGTCTGAAGAAATTCAGACATATGTTGTCCAATAACAGAATCCACCACATGGTTCCACATCCCGGCATCAAAGATTTCTTGATCAACCGAGACCTAAATGAGAAGAGAGCAAGGTGGATCACTAAGGTGATGGAATATGATGTAGATATCAAGATCACCAAACTGGTAAGAGGGAGAGCCCTGTGTGAACACCTCGCTGCAGACTTTAAGCAGCAGAAAGAGGATAGTCTGCTAATCCATGATGCAGCTACAGCAGAAGAACCAGCTGTCATGAAAGATTGGACATCAGACGTAAGGCATTTCCTTCTCACTGGTGAGTGCCCACACTCACTTGACAGGACCAAGAGAAGGTATTTCTGACTCCAGTGTCTCCCTTATGCCCTGATTGATGGAGTGTTGTTCAGAAGGGATCTCTCAAGAGTCTTTTTAAGATGCTTGGATTCAAATCAGGCTGACAAGGTGTTGTTTGAGTTCCATGATAGGCCAGCCGGCGATCATTTTGCTCCTAGGGCTACAGCAGCAAGAATAATGAGAGCTGGCTATTTCTGGCCTACTCTTTTCAGGGACACCCATGCCTAGGTACGAAAGTGCCAGAAGTGCGCGCTTTTTGATGGGAAGCAACGGTTGGCTGCCATGCCTTTACAGCCTATTCAAGTGGAACAGCCATTCATGCAATAGGGCCTTGACTTGATAGGGATGATTAATCCTCCCTCCAGTGCTAGACACAAGTGGGTCCTGACCGCCACGAATTACTTCACAAGATGGGTGGAGGTTGTTGCTCTGAAGGAGGCCAATGAAGGTGCAGTCCTGGATTTTTATGAGGACCTGGTGGCAAGGTTCAGAGTTCCAGCAACCATAATCTCAGATAAAGCATTAGCTTTTCTAGGAACTAAAACAAGTGAATGGGCGCTGAGATATGGTATCTATCTCAGCACTTCATCCAATTACTACCCACAAGGGAATGGGCTGGCTGAATCTACAAATAAGAACCTGATCAGGATCATCAAGCAAACCATGGAAGAAAATCAGAGAACTTGGCATGCCAAGTTGAAAACAGCCCTGTGGGCAGATAGGGTCACCCCGAAGAGGGCAATTGATAACTCGCCATACACTCTCGTCTATGGAAAGGAAGCTAGGTTCCCCATTTCACTTGAGTTGCCAGCCTTGGACCTCGCCCGCCAGCTGCAATTAGAAGAAAGAAATAGCATGGAGGTTAGGCTATGCGAGCTGATGGAGCTCTAAGAGACAAGGGACCGGGCTATGGCTTCTATGACCAGCCGCCAACAGCAGACGAAGAGACACTTCGACAAGAAATCTTCATCAAAAGATTTCTCTGAAGGAGACATTGTCTTGAAATGGGATGAGGACCGAGCTAAGCCTAGAAAACACGCGAAGTTCGATGCCCTGTGGAGTGGCCCATACGTAATCACTCAGTGCAAGCAGCATAATGCATTCCAACTCTCCAGGTTGGATGGTGAAGAACTGTATATCCCAATTAATGGAATACATCTTAAGCATTACCACTGGGCCCCTTTTTCATCATGTATATATTTTCCTTGCTTTTCTCCTGTTTTCCCTAAGTGCCTTTTTGCACATGTTAGTAGTTTTCTTAGTTTTGTGTGTTTTCGTTTCCTTTTGGGGTAAATCTTCGTGATTGGTTCTTGAATCTATCCAGGCTATTATTGATCTTTAAGTTACATTCTGACTCCGTGCCCAATGGACTTTAAGGCAACTGGTTTCTAAGCATAGCAGGCATGCTTCCTCTGGGAGTCGCCAATTTGTTGACCATTTTTGATACAACAAGCCAAAATCGGTCCCCTTCTTCCCCTATTGTTCTAGGCCAATTCATTTTTTGATTTTGCACAAGTATGAGATTTTCTACGGACTCTGCAGGTCTATTTCTACGGACTCCGCAGAGCTTGGTTTTCTACGGACTCTGCAAAGCTTGGTTTTCTACGGACTTCACAGGGACTTCTACGAACTCTGCAGGGGTAGTCTTTCAGTAGAGGAACCAGTTCAAAGAGTGCAAGGTTTTGCAAAGCTTCTTCGGACTCTTGTCCGAAGAAATTCATAAGGAAGGTTAGCATTTTTGAACCATTGAACCGGTTCAATGCCTTGGTTCTCAACATTTTGGTTCAACGCCTTGGTTCATCGGTTTGGTTTAATCAAACGGTTCATCGGCTTGGTTCAACGCCTTGGTTCATCGGTTTGGTTCAATCAAACGGTTCATCGGCTTGGTTCAACGCCTTGGTTCAACGGCTTGGTTCAACGCCTTGGTTCATCGGTTTGGTTCAATCAAACGGTTCATCGGCTTGGTTCAATGCTTCGGTTCAATCGGATGGTTCAACGAGCTTGGTTCAACGCTCGGTTCAAAGCCTTGGTTCAACAACTGCTTGAACCATTGAACCGGTTCAATCAATTGGTTCAACGGTTGGTTCAAAGGAGCGGTTCAATGCAAAAAGTTTGAGCCTCCCGAAGGACAAGTGCCCTTGCGGAGGGCAGTTCTGGGTTCAAGAGCCCTTGCGGAGGGCAGGGAACACTTTTGAAGAGGGCACAAAGAGAAGACCGCAACGGTAAGTTCTTTCGGAAATTTTTCTAAGGCGAAGAAAATGCCCTTCGAAAGGGTCGTTTTCAACTTTTCCAAAGGGCATTTTTTTTTAAGGCAGTCGGCAGAGGCAAGGAAGAAATCCTTCGGACTTTTTGTCTGAAGGAATTCCTTCAGACAAAAAGTCCGAAGGAATTCCTTCGGACAAAAAGTCCGAAGAAATTCGGAAGGAGGCGGCGCCAAAAAACCCGATGAGAATTTCCAAAGGAAAGCAAGTGGCCAAAAGGCAATTCTTGCGGACTTTTTGTCCGCGGACAAAAGTCCACAGGAAATGTCCGCGAGAAAGTCCGCAGGGAAAAGTCCGACGGTTTTCAAAGACAAAGGAGCCGAGGGACCCCGAAGGGCAGGTGCCCTTGCGGGGGACTCTCAGCCAAAATGAAAGACGCTTTCCAAAAGCCGAAGGGTCACCTTCCCTTTGGGAAGGTGTAAAGAAGGAAGTCCGCAGAAAGGCCGAAGGAAAGTCCAAGGGGTGACAGGCCGAGGACGTCAAAGTTAGGCATGACAAACTAGTCGTTGGATATTCAAACGCAGTGACGGGTGCGCAAACGTCAAATTTAAGGCCTGTGAAATGGCCGTTCGATTTTTGATAATATTTGAGCACCAACCAGAAAAGAGCCCAAAGAACGCAGTGACCCGCCAGAAGATAGCCCCGAGGGCTGAAAGAACCCAAGGAGCCAGCAAGGACGAGAAGATAGCTTCCAAGAACCCAAGGAGCTAGAAGAGTCAAGGCAAGGAAAAGACAAAAGTGCCAAGTGTAGGAACAGACAAAATGGTCCAAGTGGCGAAGGGAGGCATCGACTCAAGAAGTTATTCCAGCGGTTGGAACAGTGTTCGCCAAGTGGTCATAAATGGGACGCAAACAGTGAACGGCGTGGCCCATTTTTTCTCCATTTTAATGGGGAAACGATGCGGCCTATGTTAAAAAATGCCTGAAGTCAAAATCAAAATCGACACAGCATTTATATTTTAGCGGCTTCCTCTTCCCAATGCCCTTGGGACGCGCATAGGGCCATTTGTAAAAAAGGGCGCCAAAAGGCCCCCTTTCTTCCTCTATATATTGTAGACTTGTCATTTGGAAAATCATCTTTCACATTTGTAAGGCAAAGCCCTGGCAAATTTTCACCTGAAATCAATAAACGCATTTTTACCTCTATTCTAGTTAGATACCTCTGTGTGTGTCTAAGTGCTAGTTTTGTGTTTAGTCATTGCTTCTTAATGCTTTCACAGGTTTAACACCAACACACCTGGTGTCTATAAGGTGCCATTCCTGCAGGTGACAAGAAGCGCTGTACCTGGAAGCGCAGAGACAGAAAGAAGCTACTATACAGTGTGCCCTTTCCACAGCACCTATGGTGAGTCCCTGTTTTCCGTGTGTTCCATTAAAGCCTCCCTGTTAAACTTCCTACAGCCTGGTCCTTTTACCAGTTAAAGTGTACGTATGTGTTTGTATGGTTCAGAGTGTGAGTGTGAGTAGGTCGAATCATTTGGTGCATCACCTCTTTTAGAGTAGTTTTGTTTTCATGTAATCCTTCTCCCTTTTCATCCCCCCATTATATATATATATATATATATATATATATATATATATGTATTAGAACTCATTGGAACAACTCAGATGCATCAAAGGGAGCTAGCCCTTACCTAGAGACTCTCCCCTCCAGCTTCGCCAGTCCCACTGGTGAGAGGGGAGTTTCCATTGTTGCGTGTGGAAGGCAGGAGCTCGGCCTCCTGCCCCGGGTGCAATCCACTACGTCAACAGCCTCACTTGTTTATGGCTAAGGCGAAAGAATAAAAAAATGGGAACACCTTGGTTTCTAAGAGTAATTGTAAAAAGCACTTTATTATTCTAATTTTCACTTAAGTTGTGTTCTTTTTTAAGGTCATGGGACCTCAAAGACTTAAGTGGAAATTATAAGAGTTACTCTATTTAGAAATTTGAATTAAATCCTTCCCTCCTACTTGGATGCCACCCTTGAGGAGGTGTATAAAAAGGAAGTGAAGGATCAGTTGATAAGGATGCTAAATTTGATATTGAATTTTATGCTCAAGTATGTCAAGCTTGAAATCATGACTTGAGAACAAAACCTTTCAAGTGAACAAAGGATTTAGAGACAAAAACCTCCATCTTTCTACATAGGGCAACTCTATCCAAGGGCTGTATTTGCACTTAATACTCGGAGTTTCAGTGGGAAAGCTCTCTCCTAGGGCAGTGAACTGCTTGGGAAGGTTGGCGATTTGGTTGGTGATTTATTTGCATCATTTTGGGGTGATTTTGTGCCCTAAATAATATTCTGATTTAATTGTAATATTTCTACACAAGCGATTTGTATTGGAAGGGTTTTTGACAAGTTTTGAGAGTCATCTCTTGCCCTAAATATTCTAAAATATTTTATATAATTTTCTAGCATATGGCGACTTGATATGGAGGTTGTTTGATAGAGTTTGAAGGTCTTTTCATGCCCATAAATGATTCTGAATTTTCTATAATATTTTGTGATTATTTGAATAATATCTTAGGTCAATTTGGAGCCAATCCTTCAATCTGAAAGTGATTATAACAGCAGGGAATAAATCTGATATTTTATTAAGGGGTACGCCTAGGGTTTGAAGCTCCACTTTCCCCTTTGAAGGGCTATTTTGGCAAGTTTGAGTTGCCTAAGTATTGCATTTGTGTTAGCATATTTTATGTTATTTTTGGGCATATTAGATCAGCTAGGGTCTGTTGTTCTAAAAATCAAAATTCCTTCTTTTGCTAGGGTTTGATATAAAAATCAGTTTTTCAGGCAATTTGTCCAATTTGGTGACATTTCACTGAACTATTTCATTCTTTAGGAGGGTAGAGAACAGAGCATGCCATCCGCAAAATGAAAGTTAGGGTATCTCCTTCGTCATTGCCTAAATTCAATTCCATATTCAATTCTCACAAAATTCTATTTTCTATATTCTCCCATGCAATCATCCTATGGACAACTACCATATGACTGCATGTCTACAGACCCAAAAATCCAAGCAGCAACAATGCCAAAAATGAAGTATAGTAAAACATCAAGAGAAAACTATTCTATGCACAAAGCAGCATACAATATAAACTAAACACGCCATAATACCATTCATATCAGCAAAATGATGATCACAAATGAGACACAAGATGTACAGAAATGACAATATTCTCATTAAAAAACATCTCTAACGTACGATATCTCCAGAATGCATGGCAATACGATATAAAAAGAATATGAGAGCTCCCTCGATGATCAATATAGGATAAAGGATTGACCATGACGGATACATTGGTTGGCAACGACCGCCTTGAGATCCCATATGCAGCCACCAAGCATAAACAAAAAATTAAAAATAGCCATTTCTTACATTCCATAACAACTAGTTATAGATTCAAGACACAATGCTATATGGCTTACTCGTATTTATTTATTAATAGTAAATACCATAACCAAATATCTTATTTCATGCCCACATCGTACACCTCTGTACGGTATGTACAATGTCTACACGTTTGGGAAAAGGTCAAGAGAAAACAAAACAAACAAATTAAAGAGAGAGTTAATCATCCTAAAGTTGACAGAGTGGGGAATATTAAATGTATATCAAAAAAAAAAATGGTAACAAAAATTAGAAAAATTTGTAGGTACCAAAGAAAAGTGGCAAGAAGAAAGCCACGTTTTCCAGAAATACATTTTCCATTAATTTTTTTCAGAATATTTTGCATGATCTTTGAAGAGGATACTCACCACCTATGCTCAAAAAACGTGCAGCATCTTTCTTCGTTCTTCTAGCAATATTTTTTCAAGGCTTTGGTAGATTATGCCTTCCACGTGTCTGTACATTTATTTCTCTTTACAGACTTTGCTATTGTTTAAAGAATTTAACATGGAAATGTGTAGATTTGGATAGTGAGAACAAATCTCACTCCATAAACAGCAACAGAATAAGTAAGAACTTTATCTTGTGCTATCCATCCATCTGCCATTGCCACCCATATCTGAGATCCATATTTACCAGACTACTTTGTTTAAGCATCTAACCAGGCAGACTATTAGTATCTTACTTGAAGTTGATTTATGAATGTAAAGTTATCTTAAGGAGTAAAATATCCAAAACATACAAATATAAGTTTGCCTCATGTCAAAAGGCAAGTGAACCAAAATTGTGCAATTTACGACTCTCACCTTTTTTATGTAAAAGGAACAAAAGCTATGATCCACCTAGAAGTAACCCCAAAATCCTAGAAATGATATTTGAATAGGAAAATAGCATGGCAACAAGGACAAGGGGACATGGACAGAGAACTGAGCGGTAGGTATTATTCCTCATGGACCATAGAGGAAAAGTGATAGCAAAATTTGTGAAAACCATTGGAAGGGAATTGTACAAAAGTGGAAAGCATGGTAACAAACCCAATGTAGAGCCAAGAAAATCCCAAGAGATGCATACCTATTGTTGGAGCAAGATCTTCAAAGCTTTCAGATGTAAATCGTAATAGGAGACTACTCTTCCCTACTCCTGAATCTCCAATCAACAATAACTTGAACAAGTAATCAAAATTTTCATTCCGCATCGAGGAATAATTGAGAGCCATAAAATACCAGGTAATAGTGTATTACTGGACAGTCCTATAGAACTCAACTTGCTGTAACACCTGTTAAGACATTATAAATAGCAAGCATTCTAAAGATTAGTGCAACGACAAATTATTTAGAAACACAAATTAATCAAATAACTTTGCTAAATCCTCCCATCTATACATTCCTGCACTATTCGATTTCTCAACCTGTCACACAGGTATGTCTTGTACGGAACTCTCTCCAAATATCCTGCTTCAAATTTGGCATTCAAGAAGAAATGGGAACCAATTATCTAATTATTAAAAAGAAGTGATGTTTTCTCATGTAAGACATGGAGAACGATAAATTACCATCAATATTTTACTTTCTCGAACATTAGATATAGTTAGAAATAATATTCTGCTGAAGGCTCAACTTTTCAGTTTGAATAAATGTATTTGTACTAAGAAAAAAGAATCTATGAAATTGATTTCTACAATTGAGGGAGAATATGTGCAAGCCATTGTGCCCTGAAACTCTAAGCTGCTGCCTGAACAGAGCATCAAGAAAACCAAGAGTGAATTGAAGGCTGGAGTTGGAAAGGGATTGGCTGCAATTCAGAGCTGATTTTAAGCTGTATTTAATATTTGCTTATAAGGTAATGAATAAACAACAATTTATTTTGTCTTCTGTTTTTTACTTTTTCATATTGTCCGTTTGGATCTACATATAACTCTCTCCCATGGTCACACAAATGTTCTTACACAAACAACCCATTTTAGATCCATATACAAGATTCACATAAATGCTCACTCGTAAATCAATATTTCACATTGATTCCTTACAAGATGTGGTATAAAACATTAAAGGATAAGCGCATTATTTATATAATAATCCTAGTGCTATTCCTAGTTCACAACATTTGTGAACAATGAATAAACCATACATTGGAGAATTCTGGATACCCCTTTCAAGTCAATGAGTAGTTAAAGTATTCTGCCTTCAACTTGATGTTCTTTTATTAATTAAGGAATTTGCGGTGCATCCTTTATCATGCACTTTCTATTATGTGAAAATACACCTCCTAACTTGTCTATTCTACTATATAAATTTTATTGCTGTCTTGCAGGTATTTTGCCTTTCTTTTGTTCGTGTACAATTTAGATGTTTTTAGAATTTCAGCTATCCCATAATAGACAATTCATAGGTCACAACAATGTGTTACAACCTATTATGATTCCTTCACAATGACCGTCTATTGCGCATTTGAAATACTCAATTTATGAAATTATTGAGAGCTCCACTATCCACTTCCTACCCTTCCACAGACCAGAGTCAATAAGGAATTAAGGCAAATCTGGTGGGTGGGGACAAGGAGGGCATAGTTGTAGAGCATGTTTTTTCATCATAGCATATACCATGATGAAGACATAAGCATGAATAGAGAGTGTCATTACTACCTATGTTTTGATGTACCTTTGAGCTATCAATGTAGTCTAATTTTGGGTTTGAGGGTGGTTGACATTATGAACATTGTGTTCAACCCACATTCAACCGTCCCACCTAACCTCACCATTTCCTATTTCTATGTGTTGTTATGAGATGAATGGAGATCTCCACGGATTTTATTGCCAGACCCTACTATGTTGTCGTATCAGCCCTGCATTGGAGGCCATGTACATCATATTTACAATTTTACACAAAACAATGAAGACATTCATGATTCTACTATTTTATTGTTTGGTTCTTGTATATTGTGATGATGACTATATTGTAGAAGGTAACTTGGCAGTTCTATGCATATTGTCTGTGTTGCATACCTCCAGTCAGGCTCATCACGCAATGGATCATGGCATGTGCTCAGGCTCAAAAGTGGCACAAGTTCAAGGTTGTGTTACTACTTACAACATCTTTGTGCTTGATCTTGATAATTTATGCATAAATGGCACAAAGCCTTTGTGTTGGTGTATATCATATTAAATCATATTTTTTAGGTATATATTATAGTTAAAGGAAATCCAACCAAGAAACAAAGGAACTTGCCTTTTGCATAAGCCCCAATTATTCTTTGCCTTTTAGGGTAGGAGGTTTTTCACTATATCTCATTTTCAGACAATGTGCTGCCTAAGGCTGCACTAGAATTGCCCATCACATGGCTTCATGCAATTTCAAATTTATTCGGGCTCAGAAAACAAATCGAAAACCATCCATAGTTACTAACTTGGAGAACAGTGTCAAAAGGGAGAGTAGATTCAGATTCCTTATATTCATTTAATAGAAAACAAGTGCAGGAGTGAGAAAGGATTGTAGATTTCTTCTTGCAACTGCAAAATTCAGCCTTTGATAAGCGATGATTACAATAAATTCAAAACAATAATGTGGGCTAGAACAACAGCAAAGAAACAAACACCTATATTGATTTTAATTCCTTATTCTGCCAAATAAGACCTTGAGCACTACAACTTGCTACAAGTAGTCAGCTGAGTTCAACTGTTAAAACTTAATATTTCCTCCACTAATCCAAAAGTTTATGTAGAACCAAAGTGTCTAGTATATTGGCAATTCCTTGGTGAAGTACTTGGAAGTATTTTCCTTTCCATCAGCAGCGTACCTGTCATAGTTCATTATGTAAATAGGTTCTATAGGGGTTCTTAAAGGCTCTCAAATGTCCTTTCAAACCCCTATGATGTTAAAGCTTTTGGGAAGATATTTAAATTGCTTCGATGAATAGTTGTGTGACTCTCAGAGTCGGTCATAAAACTCGCAAGTCCAAGCAGCGAGTGACCCAAAATGAGCCAAAATGGATTGACCCGCTGAGAGTCTCCAAGTTTTGGCAAAGACTCTTCAAGTCCAAGCTTGAGACTCTTCCACCAAAAAACCAATGAAAAGAATGCCTCATTTGCAGTTCAAAAACCTGATTTGGAGAAATCGATTCTTTTGCTGAGTTTTGGCTAATTATTTTTGCAAAGTCCAAGCTGGTTTGGCATATCAACCAACCCAGGTCCAAATCTGGCTACTATGCATCATTGTTACTCTATAGCCACCCTTCTTGGACCTTTGAAACCCTCCAAGCAGGCACACCACTCTTTGTCCTTGACATGATTTCTCTTTTGTCCATGTCAAGCCAAGGTGATTGCCATATTTCCTTGATAACCTTGTTACTATTAGGCCCCATTTCCATGATTTCCTGTTGTCCTTGTCAGATAAAATTTACCTTAGTGCAATCTGATTCCCTTTTCCTTGACAAAATTATAAGCTCAAATGTACAACATATTAAATGAGGGTCTGAAGAGGTCATGCGAAACTTCCATCCAGGAACTGAGCCTGTAGCAAGGAGACGATCTGCAAAGAAAAGAGTTACTGATTTTCTTCATTTCCAAACTACTATACCACTTGTAATCATTTGCATCTTGTGATTGTAACTTTTCTAACAAACCGAACATGTAAGAATGGTTAGTCATTGTTTTTTAAAACTACTGATGGATATCCAAAAATTTCAAATTGTGGAAAATGAAACAAAGAGAACTTTTACTCGCAATTGTAATTTATATTTTTGGTTTCATACTACCCAGTTTTGTGGACTTGTACAGTTTATATTTTTTGATACATGCACCAAAGCTTGCAATTTTTGATATGTTATCACAAAAAATATAGTATTATATAAAATTCACAAATTAGGCCATCAAACATGTCTCACTTATGTTGAGCATCATCCAAACAAAAGGCGATTGATGCATTGGAATTTCAAATCTTTAGCCAAATCAAAAGAACCATGCACGGTTTACCTTTACCTGTTTCTGAGCTGCAGATCTTCCAAATTTGAGTAATTAAAATTTAATCCTCTCTTAAGGATTTCATCGAACACATTGAAATTTAGAACCCATTTCACAGGACTTCTCTTTAAAGACTAAATATTTCACAGTTAAAAGTTGCATAACAATTTGTACTTAGACTTGTAACCAGATCCAGTGCCTCCTACATATCTTCAACTGGATTTATTTGCCAATGCTTTGTCTTCAACACAGTTTTAAAAGTAATGGATATGAAATTAGAGGTTTTACAATTCATTCTCCATTCTTTGCTAGGTAAGAACAACTCTCCAGTGAGCCAATTGTTGTTTGTACCTTGAAGACAGACTAGATTCACCAAATCTTCGCAGAGGAATTTTCCCTCTAGGCAGCGGCATGGAGGACAGACCAGACATCTTACCTCCTCTTCTTTGGGTCATCCTTCTATCAAGAGCTTCTTCTCATTGGCCTTGGATGCTAGGAGAGTTGCATGGAACTCTTGATGGACCCCCTCCTGGTTCTTCCTTCTTATGGTTCATCCCCACTGTCCCAATGTTTAGGGGTTTTTGTGGGTTGCTCATTTCTGCTTCTTTCTTTCGCTCTGAGCGTTTTTGCTCTTTGCCCTGTTTTATACTATTTTCTTCCAGCATTTTTCTTTTCGTTTTTGGAGACCTTTATAGTTTCCCGCTTGTTCCTGACACACTTTTGTATTCGGCTGTCCCTTTGACCTACTTTTGCGGTCATTTATTGGACATTAATATATTTATCTAATCTTATCTTTATCTTGGATTGGGCTACAATGGCCTGCTCCTACTTGGCTCCTTCCCTTAGCATGTTTTTTAGTTTCCACTGTATTTCGCAGGTACCTATCTTGTTCCTATGTTACTCAGATATTGGTTTGCTTATTGGTCTGCCATTTCTAGTATTTTTTTCATTTTTTAATTCTTTAGAAATATCTAGTTTGTGTGTATTTTTGTTTCCATTTTTTATCCAAGGAAGATTCTTAGTATTTTCCTTCACCCTCATATAGATTTTTCTTGACACTTGTGCAATAGAAAAAATTATCTTTCCCTCAGAGCAATTTACATGTTGACAAATAAATGTGACCTTACATACAAAATTTTCTTTCATGTCATGGAAAAGAAAATCCAGTAAAAGAAAAGTAGAAAATTCGAACGACCTTCTGAGAATATTTACCCAATAGAAACAACAAACATAAGTTGAAAATTTGAAGAATCACTAACAAAAACTGTTGCAATATGGTTGTAAAACAATCAGCTATACATATGGCAATCTTGGCTTAGGAAGAACAATAAAACATCTCTCTAATTACATGCCACCTGAGTCCCCTTATGTAGTCACCAATATGACCACAGAGAATACAACCTCGTGTGATGTCCTATTATGAATTTCTTAACAGTCATCAATAAATCTTCGTCCTCAGATGAAATACAAGACATGGTCTCACGTGTGTTTAAAGAAGATACAAAGGATCATGCTCAGAGACCCAGAGGAGTCGTCACAACACAGGGACCCAGTGGAGTCATCTTGACAGACGATCTTATTGGGTTAACATTGTTTGAATTTCTGCTTGTACATTGTGGTGAGGGCCTCAATTCCAAGCATAAAGCACTGGCATGTCGCCAAAAACAATCAGCCATAATTCTAACAAGGCTCCATAACAACCTTTTAAGGGTTCTACATTTCAGTTTGCAAATGAGGAGTTGCACAGATAGCAGTCTTTATCAGTAAAAGATGACCATGTTATCAAAATGTCTCACTGTTTGCAAGATTGTGAATACTATCATCGACGTCCCGGAATACATCACTCATCTTCACCAACTGATTTTAAAAGAGAAACAGCATTGCTATAACCCGAAAAATTCAATCCAAAATTTCGGCACCTCTGAATGAATGCCAATCAGCCACACAGGCAAGAAATCAAAAGGTGAATTTTATTTATTTCAAAGGCCAACTGCATGTGCAAGTTACATTCTGCAATTGTGTCCTTAAGGCACAGTATTTGCAACCAGGGTTGTGCCACTAAAACCCCACACCCTAGATACTTTTCTTATTGCATATTCTCCTATGGTGAAATGATTTTTTTACTAAAGATCTATGGGATGAAAAAATGAATTGCTTAACTGCTTTGAACTTCGAAGTTATATATATATTTTTTTAAATAGTCACACAGTTCCCATCTTTCTCTAAATAATGCATGCTTGGTGGGCATTGACAGGAACAAGTCAATTCCAAAATCCCAAGTATATACAAAACTTCCATGAACCCTTAATGGCTGCAATTGTGACTTCTGTGAAGTGTTTTGGCGGTCTCCCGCCCCCTCTAACGAAAAACAATTGTTTTTAAACAAATTCCGATCAAAACAAGCCTAAAAAAACTAGTTAAGTAAAAAACTGAGTAGAACATGGATTTTCAGTTAAGGAAGCTGACAGATATGATTGAGTGACATACCTGGTTTCTAATAATCCCAACTAGAAGTTAAGCTCCAGTGAATTTGATGCTGCTGCAGAAGGAATTGATCGGAGGAGGCGCAGGAGACCAGTTAAAAGCAACCTTGAATTGTGCCTTGCTACTTTAACTTTACAGTAAGTATCGAGGAAAGATAAGGAATATGGTTGGCTTCAGCTTGAGGTATGTCTATTCCTACGCCACCTAAATTACAGGTTGCTAGCATTACGTCAAAAATATATAAGGTTGGCACCCTACGCCGACCAAGGTACCCACGAAGCATAGAAGCATCTTTTAAGGAAGTGGTCCTATGGAAAGAGGACTAAGAGATTTTTTAAAGGGGCAGTGGAGAATAATTTTAGAAACATATGTAATAAATGTGGATTTATATATGGAAAACTTTCAATCTTTTTTTTTTCATCTTTTCAAATTATCTCTTTAAAATTTATTGTTCTTTGAATTGAGGAAAAATCTTAAAAACTTTTATTTTCATGAAGTCATTTGTTCATTAAAAATATGCGCTGCAACAATTTCTTCCATATGACCCCTATTTAAACAATCTCCATGTTGTATAGATGGAAGATGCTAATACGTTACTTTTAAGAATTGTACTCGAAAGTAATACTTTTGAATTGACAAAGCTTTTAGATTAAGCATTTGACCCGTTTCTTTCAAAAGAGTGGTGCCAACAAGAAGGCCTTGAAAAGCTATATCTTCCATCTCTTTGCACTTACGTAGACAAGCACACAAATGAACTCCTTTAGCAACTTACAAATCTAAAAAATTAACTTGCATTTAAGAGAAGTAGCGAAAACCCATCATCCAATTCTTGAAGGGGTGATCCAAGCATAGTTACATTTGTTTGTGCTCTTCTCTTAATAACGTGTCCCATTTTGGAGCAAAATAATATTTCAAAAAATAAAATTTAAAATATATCCCTAAAAATACTTACATACTTTTTTTTTTATTTTTATAAATGTACGCATTCCATCTTCATGTATCTAAGCTAAAAGATGAGTGTTTTAATTGTTTTTAGACAACTAAAATTAATTTTTGTGGCCCTAAACATTTTGCTATCCATGGTCCCAAAATACAAAAAAGTGGGACACACTATAATTTTGTCACTTGCTAACAACTAGAGCTTTAGCTATTGATGGCCTCAAAGTCTTGATCGTGTTGTGTGTTGTAAGTTTCCCACCAATGTAAGTTTAAAATGGAAATATTTAATATTGTGAATGTGATATTCTCTATGTCATTAAAGCAATTGACTAAGAAGTAGGCCTCCATTTGTTGAATCTAGCTATCCAATGTTGTAGCATCAATTTTACCTTTGAACACAAGAATGTCTAGATTGACTTAAACTTTGAAAGGGAAGATTGACATGGTGGAAGAACAAGACAATGTTGGTCAGAGTTGCATCATAAGTTCACGAAATTGGCTAAAGAGTGTAGTGAAATGTTCTTTCAGAGCATGCAAAATGAGTTGTTGGACGTCTAAAGAAAGAAGGTAGCTTCTAAGAATAAACCATTCTACACATGTGTCGACGTTCTTTCGTATGCTTTTAAATAAAACCAAGTGGATGCCCTTCTTTCTATTATCGTGCTCACATATTTGCAAGCATGTGAAAGATCTTAGTTAATACCAATGATTTATGCCATTGAGCCCAATATGTTGGTCATAGGAAAATTGAATAACTTGGTTAGTAAATCACCAAGTTATAAAGTATGCAATAGTAACCAAAAACAACATTAAATCATTACACATTTGAATGTTTGATATTAGTAGCTCGTTGTTACTTTTATTCAATGAGAAAGAATAGGGTATTGTGTATATGTGTATAATGTGCAACAAGGATGAGAACGAGCATTCATGTGATTAGAAAGGGTAAACATTTTTCAGCTGATTTGCCCCAATTAGAATGCCAAGATATGACCATTTGATGCTTGTTGTCCCTTGGGTTCAAATGGCTTGATCATTATAAAAAAAGCAGTTGCAAAAGAGAATGGTTCAACTTCTACAACAATGATGGTTTATCTTCCTATAGGTGTGATGGTTCGACTTCCTAATACACATTATGTTGACAAGTGCACTAGCATGTCTCAAGCTTCGACAATACCATCTAACATGGTACAAAGTCTCTGCATTGTCATTGTATTTTACATAGAGTATGAGTGTTGCACAAGTGTGTAAAGATGTATGTATGGCACAAGTTGGTGTATTTGTGTGTAAGATGTGCATTATTATTTACTCACATACTCTAGGGATGAGTACATGAAGTTTTCAAGTTGTACCAGTACAAGGACTAGTCAGTTCAATGCTACACCAATGAGTTCCATGACTATGTTGCATGCCTACATAAAATACAACAAAGCAACATAAGATGTTGAAGTACATCAACATATTCTCACCTTATATGTGTGCCAAAATATAAATCTTGACTTCCAACATGTTGGGGAAATCATATTGCAACACCACCAAGATCAAGGTTAAAGCCAAGATGAAGCAAAAAAATCCTCTTCATCCAAAGGCACTTGCAAGAACAAGCCCATTCGTAAGGCAACACCAAATTATCTTACATAAAATAATAACATGTGGAAATGAGAACAACATAAATCATCTGCATAGTTTGAGAAGGATTTAGTTCCTTAAATAGTATACAAAGCTAAGAAGAAGCAAGGTGATAAATGGTGTGATTGGCACTACACAATATCACATTATGATTTTGAATGTCATCTAAAATAGTCCTTTATTGTGCAATCTACAATCTCATGCTAGAAGTATACATTGATCCAAATGCTACTTGTATGAGTGCTAACACCTATGCATCAACACTTTGAATGAGCATGCCTCTTCCATGCTAAGTGTAGGGTCAAAGGTTTGCCACTCTATGTCATCATTAATTGTGGGATCCAAAATAATATCACCGCATATAATGAATTTCAACACCTAGGTCTTACCACCAAAGCACATTTGCATCCATATTCATTTGGACGTTTATAGTGAGGGAAATATATTCAGGTTCGATAATAATTCACTTTCGAGTATGGATTCAATCCCATATAAGACACAATCACTTATGACCTCATGCCATTGGAAGTATATGACATCCTCCTTGGAAATCCATGTGTATGATAATTATCGTACCTATCAATCTAAACCACATTTTTGGGCCATCCAAGTCAATGATTACATATTCAACATCCTAGAGTCCCCTCCAACAACTAAAGTCAATTTGGTATCTTCTAAGTAATGTTGCAAGATCATATCTCATGTTTGTGATACTCATGTTACATCCAAAGAAACCTATGTGCATAAGAAAACATACATTGGCAGCGATCCATGCCATGCAAATGTCACAACAACAACTCAACAAGTTACTATAACAATATCGAAACACCTTTAAAGAATTATAATGCCTTCTAACATGTTGTGTGGTAAAACATCAAATTGATTTGGTTTATTGATCCCCTCTTCCAAGCCATCCACTTTACTGTTGACCATTTTTTGCCCAACATGCCAAAAATCGGTCCCCTTCTTCCCCTGCTTTTCTAGGCCAATTCATTTTTTGATTTTGCACAAGTCCAGGAATTTCTAGGACTCTACAGGTCTATTTCTACGGACTCTGCAGGTCTATTTCTATGAACTCTACAGGTCTTTTTCTACGGACTCTGCAGGTGAAGTTTCTACAGTTTCTACAAAGAAGATTTTTCTACGGACTATGCAGGTTAGTCTTTCGACAGTTGAAGAACCAGTTCAGAGAGTGCAAGGTTTTACAAAGCTTCTTTGGGCTCTTGCCTAAAGAAATTCACAAGGAAGGTTGGCATCTTTGAACCATTGAACCAGTTCAATGCTTTGGTTCAATGCCTTGGTTCAATCAGCAAGTTCAATGCCTTGGTTCAACGCCTTGGTTCAATCGGATGGTTCAATCCCTCGGTTGATCGGACAGTTCAATAAGCTTGGTTCAATGCTCAGTTCAAAGGCTCGACTCAACAAATGTTTGAATCATTGAACCGGTTCAATGGTTGCTTCAAAGGAGAAGTTCAATGCAAAGTTCATCAGCAGGTTCAATCAAACGGTTCGATGCCTTGGTTCAACAAATGTTTGAACCATTGAACCAGTTTAATGGATTGGTTTAATGATTGGTTCAAGAAAATGGTTCAAAGGCTTGGTTCAATAAGGAGTGGTGCGCAGTGTTTAACCGTTGAACCATTTTTGGTTCAATCGGTCGGTTCAACTGCTTAGTTCAATCGGGCAGTTCAAAGAAGCATCCCAAAAAGTGAAGGACAAGTGTCCTTGCGGAGGGAAGTTCTGGGTTCAAGAACCCTTGCAGAGGGTAGGGAACACTTCAAAGAGGCCACAAAGAAACGGTAAGATCTTTCAGAATTTTATTAAGGCAAGGAAACGAATTCTCTCAGACTTGTATTTGAAGGAATTCCTTCAGACAAAAAGTTTGAATAAATTCGGGGAAGCTACAGCCAAAGAACCCGAAGGAATAACAAAGGCAGAGGCAATTCTCATGGACTTTTTGTCTATGGGAAAATTGTCTGCAGAAAAGGCCTGAAGGAATTTGCCAAGGACGGTGACGTCCCGAAAGTTGTCAAATTTAAGAAGATAGACTCGCTGTTGGTTTTCAAACTATGACGGGCCCGAGAATGTCAAATTTTACACCAGGAAAGCTAGAGCCCAAAAGGCACCAAGTGGCAATCGCAGAAGACTTTGACATGTTTTTTTAGGAGCAGCAGAACGTGCCACGTGTCCCCTGCAAGGCTCGGCAGAAGCCGACAAGTGTCAGCCTCCATGGTGTCTCTCTTTTGTCTTGTGAGAACTATGGTGGGCCCCGAATGAATTGCTAAAGAAGGTAGAAGCCGACACATGTCCTCTTCTACAGGACCTTCAAAGGGTGCCTAAAGCTTCCATGAGTCAAGCAGATGCTGCCATGTGTCTTGCTCGTTTCACAGCAAAACGCACCACATGTCACTTATTTAAAAATCAACGAAAAGTGGCCAAGGCAAGCAGGGAGAGCCCAAGAAAGCAACAACCTGCCAGAAGAAGCCAGAAAGAGAGAGACTAGGAAGAAGACAAAGCACATGAGCGAACAAAGCATCTAATTGGCGAAGAAGGTGTCAACTCAGGGAGTTACTCCAGCAGGTGATATAGTGTATGCAAATTGATCATTGGGAGGTGCAAACGGCTAGTGACTGGACCCATTTTCTTCATTTTGCATTAATGAGCAGACAAGCCACATAATCGCCTTGAAGGAGCGGTCTTGTAAGCAGACAATCAGCGTGGCCCATAATTTCTCATATGATGTTTAAGCGGCTTGCTCTTCCCAATGATCGAAACACACATGGGTCATTTGAAAAAAGGGTGCCAAAGGGCCTCTTCTCTTCCTCTATATATTGTAAAATTTTCTCATTTGAGAAAGGATCCACTCTCTTAGCCTTAAGGCAAAACTCTGCCCAAAAATCTCTTGGGCTTGTAAGGCAGAGCTCTGCCAGTTTTTACCTTGAATCAGGACTTAGCATTTTTACCTCTATCTGGACCTGCACTTTAAAGTATATGTCTATTCTCCTTTTGTGTTAAGTCATTGTCTTTCATGCTTTTCACAGACTGATTACAACATGTCCAGTGCATTGTGAAGTCTCCTTTCTACAGGTTTGCCAGAAGTGTCTACAGGAAGAATATAGGTACCTGTGAATAGGCTACCATAAGTGTGTCTGAGGACACCTCTGGTAGTTTCTTCCTTCCTGTACTTCCACGGACCCCTAGCTGACTATTGCAGAAGAACTTCCCACTTCAGATGAAGTGTATGGGTGCTTCCTTTTGGTGAAAAGTGTATATTCGGGCTGGGTGGGTCAACTTTTCTGGTGTATCACCTTTTCATTTTTAGGCTTAGGTTATGTTTTCAGTATCTCTCTCCCCCTTTTCATCCCCCCCCCTTTTTTTCATTTTATTTGTTAGCAGTAGGAGAAACTAGGGCCTAAAAGATACATCATAGGGAGCTAGCCCTTATCTAGAGACTCTCCCCTCCAGCTTCATCGGTCCCACAGGTGAGAGGGGAGTTTCCATTGTTGCGTGTGGAAAGGCAGGAGCTCAGCCTCCTACCCCGGGTGCAATCCACTGTGTCAACATTTACCATAGGTTCATTTGGGATCACAATGAAACGTGACACCAAATATAAGATCTTATTAATCAAGGCAAGATGAATCCAAGATATTCTCCTCGTGGCATCCTGGTAGTCCTTGTGCAAAAGAAAGATGGCTCTTGGAACTTATGTATTTCCTATTGCACGCTCAACCAAATAATGGTGAAGAATCAACATTTATTTTCATACAATGATGACCTTATGGACCAACTCCAAGGCACATAATACTTCACCAAGATTGACCTCAAGTCTAGTCACCATAAGGTTCTAGTCCATCTTGAATATGTTTGGAAGACAATAATCAAAAGAAATGAATGATTGTATGAATGGTTGGTTATGCCCTTTAGCTTGACCAATGCACCAACAAAATTCATGTGCCTAATGATTGGCATACACATGCCCTTCATCATCAAGTACTTCAACATCATATAACTGCATGACATTCTCATATTCAATTAGACTTGGGAGAATCATGTGGAGCATGTTTTGTGTGTCTTATACACAATGCACAAACGTAAGTTATAAGCTAACTTAAGCAAGTGTACATTTAGTGTCATGCATGTTCAGTACCTAAGATACATCGTTAGTATCTATGTAAATCCATAGAAGATAAAAGAGATCTAATATTGGCTAACTCTATAAAATATCACATAGTTAAGGGGTTTTCTTGGACTAGCTAACTTTTACTGCTAGTTTATCCTTGGATTTTCACACATATCATGGTTGCTTAGCCAAAATATGCACATAAAATTTACATTCACTTGGACATCTATGCAACAGTACACATTTGAGGAACTTAAGACATGTTTTTGTGTCATGCTCATGCTAGTAATACCTAACATTTTATACCCTTTTGAGATTGAGACCAATGCATCAAACTATGAATTTAACAGGAACATATGGTCACCTATCATTCAAATAAATTCAATGCTACTCCACCTATGAAAAAGAGTTGTATACCATCATTCAAGCAATCAAAAAATGACACCACCACATCTTGGGTAAGGATAAAATCATTCACTCAAATCATAAGTTGCTTCAATTCTTGTTTACATGTATAAATATGGAGATTGCCTACCACATGAAATGGATGACACATTTGCAGTAGTTTCATCTAGCAATAAAACATAAGAATGGAAAAGAAAACAAGGTAGAATATTTCCTTAGTTTCCCTCATGTCTACTCATCATAGTGTTTAACACATGCATCCAAAACATCTCTAATTGATCATCACTCTATACAACAAACTAAGACTTTGAGCAAGCCTATACCACCCTTGTAGAGTGTGAACATGTTTCTAATTTATACATGTTTGACCAACTTCTCTACAAGCTTGGGCATCTATGTGTTCATATTGGTGTACCTTTCCAAAGACTCATTTGGGAGGTACACTACTCTAAGACAATAGGACATTTCAACATTACCAAAACATTGGAAACACTTTGACAACATTTCCATTAGCCTCATATATGCATAAATTGATTCATGTGATGTCGAAGAGGTGTATAGTCAACAAAACTACAACTAATTAAAATATAAAATCTATTTAAACAAAGTTATAGAATTATAGAATGTGTGATAGAATCTAAACAAGCTAAAAAACAACCATTACTCATTCAAATGCAAGGAGATTATCATATGAATATATTATTTATTCAATGAAAAGAATAAGTTGTTGGTACATATGCGTACAATACACAAGAATCCTAAGGATGAGAATTACCATGATCAAAAAGGGGGAAACATCTCCTAACTAATTTTCCTAGTCTAGAATGCAACTAAAACCATCAATAGATGGTAATATGAACTAGATGACCATGTTCATTCATTTCTCACTTCCTGATTGATGGTTAGAAAAAGATTGAATAGTTTATAATATTATATTATAAGAAAGTAATTACAAATGAGGCAATTATGAAATGGGTTGTATTCTATAACAGTTTACAATTCTCCTTTTTGTAAGTATCATGGTTAGATTTATAGGTGCATGGTATACTAATATGTTCTTTGACATGGTGTGAGCTCTAAATGTGCCACCTAGAATGGTTCACCATGGTGTGGAGTGTCCATGTGGTCATCGAGCTAGGCATGAAACTAGATTGATGTGTGGTAAATTGTAAGGAGTTATAGAAACATGCAAGGGTACTACGAGTTTGTGTGCATGATGTGAGATTTTATATATGGAATTGAGCCATGCATAAAACCTTATTATTTTTTGGTATGTTTCTTGGCATTGCGCAAGCACATAATAGTGTTTCAAAGGTTGCACAGGTGTCACACAGTACCTTAGTGATTTATAGATTGTGTGGGAACATGAGATTATGTGTGTTATGCCCCTTGGTGTTGCACAAGTGTGTAAGGGTGAGTAGAGTCTCCATAGATGTTGCAAGATAAATTAGAGGTTGTATACATGGAATAGAGTAGCACGATGTTGCGGAGGTTGTGTAAAGCGTGTAAAGGTTTCGTTGTGCAAAACACATAGTTCACCAAATGGCATTGATATTGAATATTCATATTTTGGTATTAGAAATTTCCCCATGAAATGGGGCATCACCCTCAACCCCACATTGATTAATCCTTTGAAACTTACATGCTCCACACCTATCAATTAGAGTGCATGATGTTATCTTCAATTTTGTGTGACATGTATCCTTGTGCTAATCGTTGTTTCACTCACACTTGTTTGTTGATCTAGGGAATACTTATTATATTATATATGTGTGGTGCAAAATACTTTGTATGTAACCAATTACCATTAATAACACCACAATGATAAGGTAGTCTTGATGAACCCCTCTTGTGCTTAGATCACAAACATTGAGTGTCATGTCAAGTAATGTAGTCCTTATTGCATCACTAAGCCCATGAATATGAATCTAGGGATACACATACCTTTGTTTTTCCCATCCATGAATTTGGAACCTGTCATAATTGATTTCATGTTTACACTAGCTATGATGAAGCACCATAATGACTTTATATTTGTTGTAGTGGATGCATTTTCAAAGATGGTTATCCTGATTGTTTGCAAGAAAAACATCACAATGCAAGACATTGTTTGTAAGAAGAGCATCACAATGCAAGACATTGTGTGCAATTTCTTCAATCAAGTTTGGGTTCACTTTCGAATACCTTCATCCATCGTGTTTGATTATGACCCAAGGTTTATCATTCATTTTTGTCATGCCTTATGGGAGATTTTGGATACAAAAATAGACCAATTGACCAAATTTCACCCTAAAAAAATGGTCAAACAAAATTTTTCAAGCAAACACTTTTCCACTTGCTTCCCATGTACAACAACACACATTAATGTACCTTGGATGACAAGCTTACACATTTAATAATCCTACATCAAATATATTCACAATTCTATGGGGCATTCTAGTGTTTTACCAAAATTTGGATTAATAAGTGAATTAACCCTGAATAAGATAAAATGAATAGTGAATCCCCGTAAAAATTTAAGTGAAATAGATTTAAGTGTAAATAACACTAAATATACCCAAATTCATATAAAAGATCACTAGTATGAGAGAATTTAGATTAACAGTCATAATTTTAGAATGTACTTACCATCATTTTGCTCCTCCTTTAGCTTCTCTCCAAGATGTTCTAACGGACTATCAAATGCAACTTGATTTGGATGTTTGGATTGCTTGCTAAATGACCCAAAGATGGATGATTGGATGAGGTTGGTAGTGGCTTGGATGAATGCAGAGGGGATTTTTATGGATGCAAGATGGCTATTTAACGCTAAGGCAATTAAGACATGAATACAGGTTTTCTTCTTATTCTTGATTGTTTGGGGCATGCCTCTATTTTAAAGAGGTCTTTGGAAGAGGCTAGAAGGGATTTAAGAGGGAGATTTTCCGTCTCAAATTTTGAATTTGAAGATGAGAAGGTTATAGAAGTGGGAAGCCTCTAAACCTTCTTTTGGGAGGGAATATATTAGTAATAAAATAATAAAATTAAGAATTTAGGTGGAAAGTGGGGTTGTGGGGTAGGTTATGATTTTTAATAATTAAAAATCGGGGATTATGTGGAAAGTGGGGTTGTGGGGTAGATTAGGATTTTGAAGGATTATAAAATTAGGAAAGTGGGGTATTTCATAGGATTTATTGATTAAGGGGTAGTGTTAATTAAGTGATGAGATTAAGCTTAATGTCAGTGAGCAAAATTAGGTGCACTTAAATAGAATAAATTGAAGTATTATAAATATACTTTCAAAAAGTAGAACATAAGTAAATGATTGAATTTAACAAGGTGAAAATGATTGTAAATAAGTTAGCTATAAAAACGAACGACAAACTTAGTTATTTTTGTATAAGTATTGACTAACATAGTGAAAACAATAAAACAAAAATTGTATTTACAAGTGCCCAAAAGCTAGATCTATTATTGAATAAAGATAAAATTGGTAGATAAGGACATGATTGACTCCCACTACTGTCTTACTTGGTCAATATTTTTTTTTACTAAAAACATGAAATTAGGGCATGATCACTTGTGATAGATTGAGTTAGGTCTATATGCATATATTTGACCTTCAGAAATGTGTGAAAGACCTATAAATAGCTTTTGAAATTTGAAACCCTAAAAGAATTGCAATGATTGAAAATATATGAATAAAAGAAAGGTAGAGTGTAATTGGGTTGCACTTAGCGCAACCATCACATGATGACTAAACGTTGCCTACATATCTAATGATCTAAGGAGAGAAATCAAGCCCATGTAGATCTCCCACTTAGAGTGCTTTGTACAATTGTGCTCCTTTGACTATATGAATGCATCTGAACTGGATTTACGACTTGATCATACTTTTCTTTGGGATGGATAAAATAGGATTTTGACTTAACTGACGACTATTTAAAATGTTTAGAATCAAAATTGGGAAGAATAGGGAACTTTTGCTCAGTGTGCAATATTATAAATATTCCTCTCGCTATTGTCTATATTAGACATTGTTGTCCCTTATAGAAATGTGTGAAACTTTGGATCTAGGTTTGGGCATACAAATGCTTAAGGGGACTTTTAACAATCACAACATTTATGTGGGAAACAACTAATAATTTTTAAAATAAATGGGTCTTTATTAGTGCTTAGGATAGGGTGAAGTGGAAAAAATGTACTAATTAAGTGTATAATTTAATTAAGGATTAAAAGGGCCAAAACTTACATGATCAAGTATTTGTGACCATAATTAGGTTACTATATTTGCTCCATTTTAATCTAGAAATGAAATTGTTATGTTAAAGGAAATATATACCTTAGTATGTAAAACACATTTTGTCTTTGAACTAGTACTCTAATCATGTAAGGCACTGTGATCTTTGCCAAAACCTACAAACCACATGAATTGGTTACTTTATTCTTTTGAAAATTGAATTTTTAAAAATCTTGAATTTAAAAATTAAAAATACTTGAATTTGACATTTGAAAATATTTGAATTTGAAAACTGCTTTGAATCTTAAAATTTGATAATGCTTGAATTTTAAATGAGATAAAGGGAGGAATACACCCTGTATGTGTGAAACCAATGTTACCTTTGTAACTTTGCTTGGATATTATGCTTCCTTGAAGTATTGGAGAATTTGTGTTTCTCATGAAGCACTTGGAGAAGATTGGTTCTTTAGTTGAACCAATGGAGAATTTGAGGGTGATGAAGCCCCAAATTGAATTTACACTTGTAGAATAGAAATAACATCCATTGAGGGATGCAAAAACCTCAATTTAACTCATCTGGTCTTTGTAACCCTAAGACATGAAATAGGTTGAAATCCAAAATGGATTTTCAAACATAATGCTAGAGGGCACTAAACCTCTATGTTATGCATTATACACTTAAACTGAATCAAACACTACAGATGGATTGTAGATTCAATTACAACTTTGTTCTTAAATGCATGATCAAAATAGAATGGAGTACATTCATGCTCCTACCATGTCCACAACTTATAAAAAAATATTTTGAATTTTGAAAAATAGTATAGTGTGCATGAATTTGTATCATGACCCCATCGTAATCGTAGAATATGTAATTGTATGTAGATGCCAATTTTAAATTATGTTTGAAACTTGTGCATAAACCTATATCATGCACTAAAAAATGTGTATTTTTTAATTTAATCCTCAAATATGAGTGCATATGCCCCCATAATATGTGCCAATGATTGAATTTTGAACCATTTTACAAATTTTAAAACCGTATTCTAGAATATGTTCCATGAAAAGAATTATCTCATGTATGAAAAGCCCTCATTTCAAGGTGAGGAAGTTGATCCTAAAAGTCACTCATCTCAAAATAAAATTTAACTGCAACATGAAGATGTAATCATTAAAAAATGTAGCATATGTGAAAATTATGTTAACATGATAAGACTTGTATAATTTGAGTTTTATATGTAACATATGAGGCAAGTCTTATAGATATGTATGAATGAAGCTCATAATATTATAATGTATAATTAGCGTGTTATGTGTTAGTAATGCATGATATAGATCATGACACGCAACAAACATAACAAGCACACAAGCATAATGATAGCAATGTCAAAAAATAAGACCAAGGGCCACATACAAGTCATAAACTAAAAAATTACACATACATTAGACATGTATTATGTCACAAACAAGGGACATGTTCAAATGTCACACACAACATAGGGCTAAGGGACAAAAGCAATGGACATGATCAAATATCACACATACCACACAAGATCTTCCAAAGATGTTCAAGCAAATTTATATCTAAGGGTGAAGGACCACGCACAATATATAAGAAATATCTAATATACTATATATAATTAATAACATCAATGGAACATAGAACAATAAATATAGTCTAATATTGCATATGTAATGTGATCATATCCTAGCAGATAACATAGGCATGTACACAATGTAAAATAGAGATGTTAGCAAGACATTTATAAATAGTATATAACTTAAAAATATATGAGTTATTAAATGATAAGACTTGTACATACTATCACCTAAGGATAAGATACCCCCAATTTATTAAGGTTACTAGGTAGAGGCAAGTCCAACATCGTAGTTCTTGTAAAAATCGGTATGTCTTGCATAACACTCATGAATACTAGTGAAATACATGTGTGGAAGAAAAAAATATGATATCTATTAATCATGAGATAAATATCATACTAAAAAGATGTAAATTAGATGTCTAGTCATGCTCAGGACTTGATTTTGGATTTTTAAAATATTTTGAATGTTTTGCATTTTGAAATATTTGATTTTTTTTGCATTTTTGAAAATTGCAATTAGAAACAAAAGTAAGTTGTTATAGGCAAGGTATCAAAAGTAGAATAAGTGAAAAAACAATTTTAGACATGTGTCAATGTGAAATATGCATTAGAAATGATTGTATGGTTATGTATGAGCAATATACCCCCTTCTATGTGAATTGTTACTTTAAAAATATATAGGAATAAAACTAGTATACAGATGACTAATTATACATCTTCATTTTATCAAATGTACACTTGTTAAAATATGTCGCATGTATGAAGAATAAATCTCTAAAAAGATATATTTTACATTTAAAACAATGATTTATATATTTTACTCTAGTTCATCATCCTCATCAATGTACTGCCTTTTTGTATTTTTTTTAAAAATCTAACCTCTTCCTTTGGTCTATGTTGAACATTTTTCCACTTGTATCACCATGCACACGAGTGGGAGTCCACTCCTCAAATTTGTGCTTTCTCTGATATGGTTTAAGGGCATAAGTTAATATTCATACTTTCCCTTTCATTGTCTCAACCAACACAGGTTATATAACCACATTATCATATTTAGAGTCCTCACCCTCTAATGTGGCCTCTTTAGTGGGATATTTCAAAGTGTACCTCAAAATGAGGATATCTTTTACCATTTTATTACATTTATCATTTTTTCATAGAATTTCAACTATCATGATTAAGGCTTTTTCCACATACTTGGTCATTACTCTAGATGGATTTTTCCCCCATCTCACCACTCCATCCCTTTCATTCAACTTCACTAAAGAATGTTAGATCATAATACAAAACTCAATGTAACCACTATAAGATTATTGATATAGGTAGACCTCTTCTAGGTCTACTTCACTATGTCTTCTAGGTCTTATCTTGACTAAGACTCTTATCCTTAAAATTACTCTTGGTCTTCTTTAATAAATCTTATTGAACTTATTCAATGACCTAATTTTTTATCAAAGTTATTTTAATCCTCTTATCTTAATCATCCCACTCCTCATTGATAACTATCTTTGTGTTATTTTGTTATCAGGTCTTTCTACAGACTAGGTCTATCTTCAACTATCAACCAACTTATAACCTTCTTCAATGGATCCTAAGATTCTTCTTGTAGATACCCCATTCTAGCCACAATTAGATTTCATCCAGACTTCAGATTGACTTCTACCAAGCATATAAAATTAATCTTAGGAATCATTAAACATCCTAATTTCATCCCCACGTCATTTATTAATACTCAAATCATGTTGAGGCATCCCTATTTGGGGTACTATCATGTATGCAACATTAAGCTCTCACGAATTCATCTCTAGTCACCTTGCGACCTAGCAACTAGTAGTTTGGCCTTTAGACACATTAAATGGGGCACTTGAACAATTCCTAAAAATCTAAAATGCTAATTAAAATGAATCAAACTAATTAAACCAGATTAAATTCTCAGATAAATAATCCATTTGTAATTAATGAATATCTGAAAATAGAAATTCAAAAATATAAAATATCAAGCTTATTCATCATTGGTTTTGTGAGTTGTCAATCCACTTGAAAAATATTTGAATTGAGTGGAAGACATAACCATTTTGACCTATGTCTCTCACATGGCCCTCATGGTTATGCTAACTCAATTCAAGGTTAGTTTGAGCTCAAATGTGGTTAACTCTAACCTAACTACACTTGGGTTAGAGTTAGTTTTGGAGGCTATAAATGTAAGGCCTCACCCATTGATCCATAAGTTATTTTAGTGTAAAGTTATTATGATCAAATAAATGTAAGAAGCCTTCATATTAGTTTTATCATACCAAATTCATAAGCCAAGCCAAGCCAATCAACCAAACCAAGGTGCCAAGGAGAGGTGGAGCAAATGGAGCTCCATTGACAAAGATTTCATGCTGCACAAAGCTGAGCAAGCCACTTCAACAAGCCATTTGGAGCTAAAAGGAAGGTAAAAGGATGATTTCTTTTGTTTTATATTTGTCTTTTCATTGTACGCTTGTTACCTATGCTCTCCCTAGTGTCTATGCTAGAGGTGTTAGGTGTTAATGTGTTTATTTGCTTAACTAAGACTATACTAACCTCCCCTCCATGAATTTGTTATTCACATAGTGGCACTCTTGGTGGGACCCAAACCCCACAAAGTTCTTCCCAAGGCATTTTAGGACATCCTTCTAACAATTTCCATGTCAAAATCCAAACTTCCTGATAAAAAAAGTGGAAATTGGAGGCTCACAGATGTTCTATAGGAAATCATGATTTTGCTTTGTATAATTTTATTTTTTCTTTCTGAAATCACAATATTGCATAATATCATGACTTTATAGTCACGATATTGATTTAATTATTGCAATATTATTGTAACTATCATGATATTACCTTTAACCATCATGATTTTCTACTAACTATTATGTTTTATAGGAAGAGTTATGATACTACATGATAAGTTGCAATATTGCATGTTGAATAGTGATATTGCATTATAAGTTGCAGTTTTACATGATAAGTCACAATTTTGCTTGATAAGTTGTGATAATACATGATGAGTAGTGATATTGCATTATAAGTCATAGTTTTCCATGATGAGTCATAGTTTTATTTGATAAGTTATGATATTGCCGTAACCATCATAGTTTTTCACTAATTGTTTTGTGTTACAAGGTAGTTACGATTTTATGCTAACTAGTTGCAATTTTGTAGGAATAGTTGCAATATTGCTCTGTATTTCTACAATTTTGCACTGTGTGAAGAAAATTTGAAACCCAAGACCTAAACTCCAAAAGTCATTTGCCCATTTGATTTTTGATTCTAAGCACAAGTACCCCCTAACATATTTTTAGAACCCAAAGGCTAAGAAAAGATTATTTTTAAACACTCTAAGATTCAAAAATCACATTTAAATTTGGTTTTTTAAAATCTTTTACTTGATTTATTTTCGTTTTGTCAACAATTTTCACACAATGCCAAGGGGTTAAACTTCATGACATATTTCATTTGGTTCTATAAAAATGAACCCACACTATAGGTAAATACTCATAAGTGTTTTCATTTTTATGATTGTTGATTGAGTGTTTATTTCACAAGCTAAGTGTTGTGTGTATGCTCTCTCCCCATCCTTTTTAGGGAACTTGGGTGATAAAAAATGCTTCACTTTTTGCCTTCATCACTTTTGTCCAAAATTGTGAAAGGAAAGTCACTAAGGCCCTCCCC
Organism: Torreya grandis; assembly: GCA_037957365.1. Taxonomy (NCBI): domain Eukaryota; kingdom Viridiplantae; phylum Streptophyta; class Pinopsida; order Cupressales; family Taxaceae; genus Torreya; species Torreya grandis. Next base: position 2,286,057 of record JARHVA010000042.1, read on the forward strand.
AAAATCCAAGTGATTTGGGTGACCCCAAAATAGCCCTAAAGTCCTTCCATATTTCTATTCTATGCATTTTGGCTTATGGGTTGGAGTTCAACACCTCCCAATGGGTTCTCTAGGGGTGTGTTGACCTAGGGTTTCATCTCCTAGCATCATACCAACCGCTCTCCATGGTAGGGTATATAAATTAGGGCATGGATATTATGATTTCTAGGGGGTTGAGTGACTAGCCTCTCTGATCATAACAAAAACCCAAGTCAGGTCTGGCTAATTGGGAGATTTCATTAAGAAGTACATAAACGGAATCACTATGCAAAGGAATAGACCCTTTCATAGTAAGTTAGCCTATATTAACTCAATTGAAGTGATTGCATATTTAGATATAACCACACTTGGGACCATCTAGATGAATGAAACCTATAGTTTTAGACAAACCCCACTTGTCATAGATATACTGTAAATGCAGGGTGAGTACCATGAAGTTCCATGTCAACATACAAAATCTTGAGAGAATAGTGGGCCTAAAAAACCTAATTTTCATACACATTTTATTTTTTGGATTAACAACATAATTTTCTCTCAATAGCATGTACATAGATGGAATTTGATAGTATGAAGCTACCTTGTTAGTTTTAGGATTAAGACATTACACGTAGGTGTTTATGTTGTTTTTCCTTTTTACTTACATGGTATTGATCAAAAATATTTGTCATACCACATCTAAAATGAGTCATGTTTGCACATCACTCCTTTGTTTGAAGAGGTATTATGTTTTCCATTTGACACCACACATTTGCCTTAGTCATTTATCAAACTTTTGTGTGTGTGTGTGTGTGTGTGTGTGACTTGTTTGAAAGGGGCATCATTATGCTGCCTATTTCATTTCAAATCTTGTGCCTTAAGTGTTTTTGAAACAAACCCATTATCATACCTTTATGTCATGATATTGTCATTACACTACTTGCATTATTTCAAAGACTTTTTACCTTGTATCCAATCACAATTTCAAAAACACATGTGTCTTCTTGATTTATGCCTAAGTAGTGTTATGCCATTCATTTTAGTATAACTTATTGTACATTTGAGGAACCTAGTTTTTTAAATTTAATTTGAAAGGGGTATTGATAATTTCACATTCAAACATTGATTGGTTTATTCCTATGCCTCATGTAATTTTGGCTTAGACATTTATCTATCACTTTTTGGATTGTGTAACTTAGACTAGTTCCTCTCTCGATTTAAAGACTATTTTTATGCCTAAATTTGGGGAAGTGGTCTATCTTCTGTGTGCCTAAAGTCCAATGTCTTTTGCCAAAAGTTAAGTTTATGTTTTAAACCAAATGCCTAGTTTTCATCCAAGTGTTTTAAATTTGTTATGTTAATTATCTTACCCTTTAGACCTAGTGTTGTTTCAAAGTCTAGATTTTGTGCCTTGTTCCAAAAAGACCTCACAATTCCCATTTATTTTAGACCTAGTTTGTGCCAAGTCTAACTTTTGTGCCTTGTTTCCAAAAGATCTGTCACTTTATTCCATTTTTAGGCCTAGTTTGTGTAAGTATAGCTCTTCTGTTATGTTTCAAAGAGTCCTAACATCATACCTCTTTGTTTTAGACATAGTTATTTTGAGCCTAGGTTTGTGCCTTATTCCCAAAGATGTAGCAACCTTTTTAATTTTTAGACATAGATTATAATTATTTAAAACACTTTTTACCAAGTTTGGCAATCTAATTTTATTCATTCACTTGACCATTTGTGTGAGACATTTGATATTAGACATTTTAGAACAAGTTTATCATTGACAATTTTGGAGAATAGTTTCATTCCTAGACCCAATCCTAGACCAATGTCACTTTCAAACCTAGACTTAGACCAAGACCATTTTTATAGACCAAGACTGCCCTCTTTGGGATAATTATCAAACCTAGTCATGCCAATTATCATATGCCATGATCACCCTTTTTTAGGCCAATTAATGTACTAAGTTCACCCTTTCAATGATAATGGTACCTAATCCCCTACCTATACCATTAATCTTCCTTTGGTCTGCATGAACAACCAAGATCCACAATGTCCATCCATTACCATTTTAGGCCCTCATCCTTTGGCTTGCATTAGCAACCAAGATTTTTAACACCCTTTCCTTACCATTCCAAGCCCTTCCAAATCTAGTAGCTCGTTATCCCAACAAAATGTGCAATTATGACTAGATGGGTCATAGTTACCATCCTATACTAGCAATCAATCTTTGTTAAGCCCATATTAGATGAGCCTATTTACAAAGATAACACTATCTAACCACCAATCATCATTCATCCATTGCCAACCTTTCCCCACTTTAGAAATCACATGCTAATCTTTGATCCATAACATAGCCAATCATTACCTCTCTAAGAGCCATCATTTGAAGACCAAGATGTGTTCAAAATGGATATTTTATACCCAATTATAAACCAAAGCCAAAAGAACCAACCAATGTATGATATTTTTGTTGAAACACCTATTTATGATAAGTCAACCTATGATGAATCACCTTTTAATCCTTTCTTTTTGGTCAAGGAGTCTCACTCTGACAAGCCGGTATTTGCTGAGTCACATATTAATGATTATAACCACCTTTGGGAAAATCATTATCTCAACCATTATCCTATTTTTAAACATCCCCCTTTGATAAGCTAGTCTCTATGGATTTGTCTCTTGACCTTTTCCTCCTCATTGTGGAGTCTCACTTTGATAAGCCAGTCTCTACAGAGTCACCCCTCAATTTGTTCCCTCTCTTTAAGGGACTTCATCTAGACAAACTAGTCTATGTCAAACCCGTCTTAGATGAATCTATTTTCAAAGAGCCTATTATGCCATCATAGTCCATTACTTTTCCACTACCAAACATTTAACAAGACATCTTCGTAGCAACATCCACAATCAATGAAGAATCAAAATTAGAGCCAGGTTTAATTTTTGAATTGATATTAGATTGAACATCAGAAGTCAATTCAACATCAGTATCAACATTGGATTTAGAGTCCTTTGAGTCAGAATCAACTTTAGAATCAAAATACATCCATGGTTGTTACAACATTGGTAACAAATGCCTTGTAGATTAATTCAAATACATTTGTGATCCTTTTAAATTTTTTGAGGATGATTACTTTAGCATTGACACAAGTTCTCCTAGTATCTTATACGAGGACTGTGCTACCTCTTACCATTCAATTAACATTCCATATTCCATTAACACCAATCACCATAGCCATTATATTGACATTCCACCTCCCATAAGTTTAGATTGAGACTAACAGAATCACACATTATTGAACTACATCCATGGTGACATATTAGTTTTAGAATATTAGGGGGACCAAGACTACATTTATGCAAAAGGAGAAAATATCCTAGTTAAACCTTTTCAAAGGCGTTAGGGGGTAATCAATGTCCAAACTTAGCATATTCTAGTGAAACCTTGTTTGAGTTATTAGAAGATAATCAAAGTCAAAAGTCAATATTCCTTAGTGAATCCTTCTCGGAGGCGCTAGGGGATAATCAAGACAACTTTATTGGTGAAAACCTCTTTGAGGTGCCAATAGTTAAGCACAATAGTTCTTCACTTCTTGATGAATAAATTATCAAAGATAACATCAAGATAACTTACACTCTACATCATAATCAGATGGCAGCTCCTCTTAGGCCCAAATAATAGAAAAATATGGTGGTCTTATCAAGAGTATATTTAGAAGTCTTCAACCTTTCCAAAACCAAAATTATGTCGAATCTGGAATCAACAATATTGTGTGTACCTAAAATTATTGATCTTAATTTGTTTCCTAACCATCATACACTCCATTATTATCCATATCCCCATTTCCAAATCAAACCTTTTATCCACTGTTTATCCTTATCTACCATCCCTAACCACACTTTCCTTTGTATAGGTTACGAAGACATCTTGTCTCAAAGTTTGGAAGAAACATATTCAAAGACTAACAAAGATCACAACAACATTATTATAGTCTAAATCAACAACTTTTTATTGATATAGAAACTATTGAGAAGAGGTGTGGCATAAAAACTTAAATAATTGACTATTTTGGTTGTATCATATGTTAATCAAGACATACATCTCTACATCAACAGGAACAACAGAACCATTTTACCTTGCCTTTTCCATTTGCCATTTACCTGGCTATTATCTTTGCCTTTCCATTTGCCTTTTCTTGTCATTATTCCATACCCTACCATTTACCTTACCTTATCACTTGGGGGAAACCCTATTATCATTATGTCCCTTTTGTCATAACATCATCTTCCTTATACCATCCCATATACCATTCTACCATACCTTCACTATTGACCCAAGTTCTTTTTACCCTCCCTAACCACCCTTTTGACCTTAGTTCCACTCCATTAGTTCTTCAAGAACTTTCAACGATTAGATTTAGGTTAAATATTCAATAGTTTATTTAGTATTCTAGACATAGGCAACATCTTGGACCAGTATGATAGTGGTTTGGTAATTGCATTCTTCATTGTTGACACTTTTTATTTCCTTTTTGGTGTTATTAATTATAACCTCCGTTGGGTAATTAGTATCATTTACCTATGTTGTTGTTTCCTAATTATAACCACCTCTGGGTAAATTAGGAACAACACCTTTACCATCTATTATCTATCACCTTGACATTCTTATTGATATACTATGCCATTTGCCCAATTCATGAACTTGTTACCTAGTCAGATTCCTTTGCTATAAGGTGGAACTACAATGACTTGAATTCTATTTAGACTATGTAGTTAGCATCTAATTCATGTTGAGGTCAGCTCACTCACCTTTTTACCATGCTCTCACCATTTTGTGAGCAATTTAAGTTTGAACACTCTAGCTATTTTATGAGTTGGACCATTTTATATCTCGTAATTATCGATAGAGTTGAGATGCCTAGAAAATTCCAAAAACATTTGAAATAGTTTTAAAACCCCTAAAAATTTGTAAATGATCTAGAAATTCCTAAAAATCATAAAATTATGAAACTTGGCTTAGAATTTTCATGCAATATATAAATCCATCAAAATTTTCATGATGGGCCATCTTGTTTGTTCGGTTTATTTCTAGACCACCTCAGTATCTTTTCCTCCCATTTATGGGAGAATTACGTCGCCCTGATGTTTGCATGGACTATGTAGGTATCACTTGGATATATGGGGTATCTCAGGTTAACTCGACCACACCTTCCTTTCTTTTTGACCACTTATTTGCCTTAGAGATTTTAGGACTCCTAACTATTTCACGAGTAACCACTTATCATTTAGTTTCCCCATCCTTATTGGCCTTCACCTTACAATTCCCATTTTGTGAGTTCATATAGTGCATATTATGTATTTGAATTTGATACATTAATGACCATAAGGCTTCATCTAACGTTATTGCCATTTTACAGGTATTATCTATTTTAAATGCTCTCACCATTTTGTGAGACCAATCCCATATTCCTCTACAATACCATCATGTTTTTATCAATCATCATTTTCTTCTATCCTATATCCTAGAAGAACTACATTTGGCTTGAAGTTCATGTTTGATCTTGCATCTATGTAACTATGTAGGTAATGTCCACTTACCTAGTGCATCTAGAGTCAGCTCGACTACCCCTTACTTTTCTTCTATTCCCCCCATTTTGTCTATTTGTGTCATTGCTTCCCTATGACCTAGGGGCAACCTTGTGTCATTGTTTTTGTGTTGTTATACCTGTGTCATTACTGTCTAGCTTAGGGGTCACCCTATCACCAAGAGTAACACTTCTATTAGACATGCACGATAAATTTGTCTTCTTTTTTAACTAACATTGTGATTAACCATTATTTCTATTTGTCCTCACTATTTTATTTTGTTCACTTTTTGTTTCTTCATGTTGTGATTTTACCTTTTTTGTGTTTTGTCTTTCTATTTGTTTGCTTTCATTATTGTGCCTTGACTTTATATATCTACGTTCATTGGGGGATTCCTTATGCATTATACTTGATTCCATCCATATTCATATGTCAATATTGTCATCATGGTTTTTATCATTAGTATAATGTTTTTGATTGTTTATTGGATTGAGTGTCAGTCCTTATGCATATTTTGGCTAGGTTATGATGGTATTTTATATCATGGTGCATATCATCATGTGATACAATAAAAATCATCTTGGGGATTTTATAAGCAATGATGTCACGGTACTTATCCTTAGTCACCTAAAAAATTCTTGATTTATCCAATCATTTCCAAAATAGAGAGTAATTAAATAACAAAAGAATTTTAAATCCTTGCTAGTTAGGTTGTGCATATCCATACTAACACGTAGCCCAAAATCATGCCTATCCTTTGTACCAACTTACTCTTACTCTGTGACTATGAATTTTGTATATAATCCCCATTTTTTGATTTGCAATATTGTCCCAAACTACCATGCCAATGATTATAACTGCCTTTGGACAAACCATTGTGTTTCAATCTATCTAGATGTTAATGATTATAACTACCTTTAGGCAAATCATTATCTTTATATTGCTCTACTGGGGTATGTTTTCATTGTGTTAATGATTATAACCACCTTTACAAAAATCATTATCTCTATCTACCCAAATGGAGCATGTTTTCATTATACTAATGATTATAACTACCTTTGGACAAATCATTATCTCTATCCACACAATTGGGGCATGTTTTCTTTTTTTAATGATTATAACCACCTTTTGGAAAATCATTATATTTTTACCTCGCTATGCTAATGTTTATAACTGCCTTTGGGTAAATCTTCCTCTTTATCCACCCAACTAGGGCATCTCACTATGTTACTGATTATAACCACCTTTGGGTAAATTAGTCTTTTCCACCCCCTTTACCTTTGGGTCCCATCCTTTTCCTTCTTTTGAGGGATCGATCACTACCCTTATTTGACACCTACTCCCTCAAGGGGGCATCCAAGTCTCATCCATCACCTATCGTAGCATTAGGCATTAAGGAAGTTTTCATTTTTTGATAAGATGTTATTGTGCCTATAGCTCGTAACACCTTCCCAAATAGAGGAAAGCTATAGACACCCCATTCTGGCCATAACTAGATTTTGATTGAAATTTAGATTGATTTCTACCAAACATCATAAATTAAGCCTAGGAATCATTTAATGTCCTAATTTAATTTGCACATCATTCATTGCTTCTCATAATCATGTTGAGGCATCCCTATTTGGGGTACTAGCCCGTATGTAATAGTAACCTCTCACAAATTCATCTCTAGTCACCTTGAGACCTAACAACTAGTAGTTTGGCCTTTGGACACATTAAGTGGGGCACTTGAACAATTCCTTAAAAGTTAAAAAGCTAATCAAAATGAATCAAACTAATTAAACTAGATTAAATACTTAACTAAATAATCCATTTTTAATTAATGAATATCTAAAAATGGAAATTCAAAAGTGTAAAATATCAAGCTTATTCATCATTACTTTTGTGAGTTGTCAATCCACTTGAAAAATATTTGAATTGAGTAGAATACATAATAATTTTGACTTATGTCTCTTACATGGCCCTCATGGTTAGCCTAACTTAACTCAAGGTTAGTTTAAACTTAACCGTGGTTAACTCTAACCTAACCACACTTGGGTTAGAGTTAGTTTTGGAGGCTATTAATACAAGGCCTCACCTAGTCATCCATAATATCTTCTGGTGTAAAATTATTATGATCAAATAGATGCAAGAAGACTTCAACGTAGTTTTATCATGCCAAATTCATAAGCCAAGCCAAGACAATCAACCAAACCAAGGTGTCAAGGAGAGGTGGAAGAAATAAAGCTCCATTGACAAATATTTCTTGATGCATAAAGCTAAGCAAGCCACTTCAACTAGCCATTTGGAGCTACAAGGAAGGTAAAAGGATGATTTCTTTTATTTTATAGTTGTGTTTGATTGTATGCTTTTACCTATGCTTTCCCTAGTGTTTAGGCTAGAGGTTTTAGGTGTTAGTGTGTTTATTTTGAGTTTATTTGATTAACTAACACTATACTAACCTCCCCTCTATGGATTCCTTGTTCACAATTCTAATGGATCCTTATTATAAATTAATCACTTCAAACTATAATAAGACTCTATTGGAGATCTCTATCTACAACACCACTCTATATCTTGTCTTTCCCTAAATATTTCTCAAGCAATCAAGATACTATTTTAGACCTACCTTATAGGTCTATAACCTTATCTCAAAAGTACATTTTCTCAAGAACATAACTTTTTATGACTTGAAAATGAGTTTCTTGCATCATGTTATAATTATCCATCTTATGACAAGGACTGATTTTAACTTGCTTACAAGGTATAATGGTAAATAACATGCATATTTACTAGACTTTCTTAACTAGGTATGTAACCTCGCTACATTTAATAATTCTTACACTAAGACATCTGATATATTCATGCAATTATTTTCCTTATATTAGGGCTCTCTCTCACTTCAAAGATAACTTTCAACCTTGTTTATATATGAATATTTTATAAAAATATCAAACACAAACTATCTCTGACCTTCCTCATAGGTCTATCAACTATTTTTTCCCTTGTTTATTAAAAAATAAAACTCCTTATATCTTAAATACGGTTCTTATATCTAAATTTATGTCATTTAACCCATGTAATTAGTTTCCATCCTTCATTCATCTCATTAATTCTCTAGACAATGTAGACAGGGTTTTGAGACTCTTTTCACCGGTCTATTTAGTGATATTTGATCATACTTTAGCCTTTAAGCTACCAAAACACATGAAATCACCTTTAAAACATTTCATGGGTCTAGTACCTATTGACTAATTTTACCACTAGGTCAAAAAAAGTCAACCCCCTACATGCGCAAAGTTTTCATAAGGTCCTATAAGTCATAAAATGTTCACCATGGTCCTAGAATGAGGTTAAGTCACCTTTAAATCTCATAAAATGTGTTTAGGCCTTTGTCATATTGTTCTTCTTTCCTTATGTCATTTTAAGTCACATATTGGTCATTTACATGGAGTTGTATAGTTTTCCTTGGAATTAAAAGTGTGTCAATAGGTTATCTAATGTACCATGTGTTAAGGAAGTGTCAGGGACAATATTGAAACTGAAACATTGCAGGTTCAATGTACAAACAAGAGGATCAACTACAAAAAGGTTAGTTTCAGATAATTATACAGATCAAGGTGAATGGTTTGGCATGTGTGAGGATTTAAGAAGATGCTATGACATTTTCACAAGTCTTTCCCAAGATTAGGAAGATTTAACAAAACAAATTTCTCTCTCTTATTTCTCCCTTGGACAGGTCAAGAAGGTTAAATGATTTTGTGTTGGTATGGATAGGGTAAAGAGAGTTGAGGTGAATACACTTGGTGGATGATAGGGTTCCTTGTGTACTCCCATTTCATGGTCATATTTCTAAAAATGGTGGTATATAATGTGTAAACAATCACTAAGATTGCTAGCACCTCTAAGTTGCCTACACATCCCCAACACCTCAATTTTATCATCTAATTTCATTGGTCTATGTGAACCAAGCGGTTTATGTGATCTTATAAAGCATGTTCCTTCATTTCATGTGGATTTCAAATTGGTTTGCATGTGTGGATATGAAAGGACATACATAATTATCTCTTTGTGTTAGGAATGAACACCATTGAGAGCTGTAGATAGTGTTTTCACAATTACAATGTTGATCTTCTATGAATGGATTCAAGTTAGGTTAAAACATTGGTTTTAATCCCCTTATATCATGGACTATTCATATTATCCACTAAAATACCTAGAGATTGATTGAGTTAGGGTTCTAAGATACTAAGTAAAGACTAATCAGATCCCTAATGTACACAACCACCTACAATCACCTATAGGTATGTACAAAGAATGGAAGATCTATCTAAAATCTAAGAGATAGGTTTTTTAGAGTCTCTAGACTTGGAATGGAGTTCTCAATTCATTCAACATTCATTAACACAGTCAAGAACATTTCATTGACACCTATGGTTAGTCAGAATTAAAGAAAGTTGCTTGATGTGATGACTTACCTTAACTTTTCTAAAAGGAGACTTTGCTCTGAACAATGTCATCTTATGGTGAAAGAATATGAGATATGTGTAATCCAAATGGTCTCTCTCTTGAAGCCTAAACCTAAAGGAAACATCTTTACACAAGAAGGAGGTTGTTAAGTCAAGAAAAGTTGATGATGGAGGAGGGTTTCAAGTCAATCAAGTCCTGATAGAAACATTTAGTAACTACAATGCCTTTTAAGCTAAAATGAACCTATAACAATACAACATTATGAATAACACTAGTACATTGATGGTAAGGTGATTACATGGTCTCAAGGTAAAAATGTGTGCATTAAAGTGTGGAATGACCTTTTTGGCCTAAATATGGAATTAAAATGTGTGAAATATAGATATTTAACATATATGACTACTTACAAGAATCTCTGATTCCCCAAATGAACACCTACAGTTTCACGTGTGCTCATACTAGCCTAAACAATGAAGGATGCTAGTTAGTTGATGACCAGAGGTATAATATCAAATGAACACATAATAAATTAGTTCAAGAGTGATTATAACACACTTCATGATATTCTTATATGGAAAGAAATAGGGTTGAAGGTTAATCAAATAGTTTTCCAAACTCCATGCTCAGTCTATTAAAACCCTGCACACAATCATATTCATAAAATCCAATCTCAAGGAATTTGAAAGTTTGAGGGCTATATAAACATATTCAGAGATTGAAACTTGGTATATAAGGTCATCATGACCTAAATAAACCCTTTATGGTCTCCTTTAGTTTAGACTGATAGGGGAAGTAATGTCTATTTTGTCTCAGACTAGAGGTACTCTATGAGCATCAAAACCTATAAACCTAATGCATTAATGGTGAAAATATGAATGATAGAGTCTTTAATGAATTTGGGATAGTGTATAAGGTTGTATTTAAGGTAAAAAAGTGTTGAAGGTCACCTAAAGTCATTGGAAGCACTTAGAAATGGTTACACACTCAAATACACAGTAAAGCCTACTAGGCCTAGAACCAGGCATGAGCCATCAGGATTCCAAACTTCACTCTTAGCATCATGGTATCTTCCTAAACCTTGTGATAACCTTCATAGGAGAGTGGAGGATTGATAAAAACCATTAGTTTGCAGAGATAGCTTGAATTAGCCATTTTTGGCCTAAATCTATTTCAGGCCTATCTAGAATGTAGTGCAAGAGATCAAGAGCCATTTTATTTTTCTCATATCTATATGGATTAGATGCATGGTTACTAAATAAATTATGGGTATTTTAGGAGGGTCTTAAATTTAAACTTTGTGGAATTGGTTTGAGGGTTAAACATCTAACTTCTATGAATCATCACTAAGAACCTAAACGACCTAAAACCCTCTCAAGAACCTATTGAATAATATATGAAGGGAAATTCATAAAAATGTTTAAAATTAACCTTTAAAGTGATTTGAATCTATATATCACTCTCCCAGGCTCCTCACCACTCAGTCATTATATACTTTCACTTGTATGGACATGCCTAATACTTTATTTTCTACAAGTTTTGAGGTGATCCAAAGGTACACAAGGGAATAGATAGGTGAAAGTTATTGTGAGAGGAGTTTATGTATGTAATATAACTCTTAAAACTCAATGATCACCTTGGTCATGCTTGTAAACCCCTCTGCTAGGTTGGTCATTACAGGCAGTCTGGGACAAAATAGTGAGGAGGGTGATTGCCTAAGTGTGATTATGAGAAGTGTGATATTAAATATTTTAAGGTATATTTGATAGACCAAAGGAAAAATAAGGTTTGAATGAGTTATTTAACACCTCTGAAATTAATCTCCTTGGGTGTGTTTAGGTCACCTAAGTGATAAGTGTAAGCTTTGAACCCTAGAAGGCTAGTGAGTGATTGAAAGAGAGTGAAGACAAGTCGTGCAGAGAATTTCATCAGTTATGGAGTGTATAATGACCTCCACAATCATGTTTTCATCTTATTAGGTTAGGATATATATATATAAACAGCTTCCAAGTTATTTTTGGATATATAGTGAACTCCTCTTTAAGAAGTCAGTTTCAAGTAAGACCATGGAGATCTCTATGCCAACTTCAAGAAGGTGTCATGTTTCAGATGAACACTTGTCTAGGAAGACCTCATGACATGTTATCTCACTATAATTTCTTGCATTATATATATTTTAAAAGTCTTGACATGGCATTATGACCCTTCAGTTTTATTCTTTTCTCTCCTTTCCTATGCTCTATATATTCAAGCCATTTTGGCATTGTAAAAATTCCATAATTAGTATGATGAAACCCTGCCAGTTTTGACATCTTGTTTTGCCTTTGAATAAAAGTATGAAGTTGATTTAATATTTGAGACTCTTTCTTAAGTATGTCAAGTAGTGTATTTTGATGTTAAGTGATGAATGTCTTCTCCTTACTTCCATTCTGCTCTTGTATGCATTGTGTGAGTAGTAGCATTTCTTCTAACAGGTCTCATGAAGTGTATGGGTTTGTTAGGTGTGTTTTGAAGTGTGAGAGAGACTAGTAGTGTCTAATATCAGACCTCCTTTTCACCCACCTCTGTATATGCATAAAAATTTACTTCCATGTAGAACCACTTATGCTAGAAGAAAATTGAGTTCAAGTTAGTTTTAACAGTCTTCTTTCTTAGTACAGATGCAAGTATGTTTGTGGAGTTATCTTTGGTGTATCACCTTCATTAGTATAGGTTAATTTATGTTTCCTTATTCCATTTTCACCCCCAATAGTTATTATCCTAGTGTAGTGTGTGAGCCTAAAAGATAGATCAAGGGAGCTAACCTTTTCAAATCTAGAGATCTATCTCCTATATTAGCTTGACTATTTTAAGATATAATTTCATGTTATCCCTAATTTGAGAAGGTCTCTTTCACTTATGTAGGGTGAAAATTTGGGATATAACATTTTTGGCATGCCCAGTGGAATATGAAGTCCAAGAAGGTTGTTTAAGGTGGATGTTGGTCTTAACAATAATAAGTTGTAATATCCTACTTCTTATAATATCTGGTGACTCCAACATTTTAATCTTGGTTGTAGACTTGTGAACTATTTCATGCTTAAGGTAAGCAAAATATCTCATAATTCATATATTTATTTTGATCTCTAAGAGATTTACTACTCTACACCTTCCTACCACCCTTGTCATGACCCACAATATGCCCCTCAATAACCCTATCAAGGGTGTTATTAGCCTTGTGAGCCATGGCAACCCTTTATTCAACCTATTCATTCTCCATATGATCATGATGATGTTGAGATGTCTTATGAAGAAGGATATGAATAAGGCTATCAAGAACAGATGATTAAGACTATGGATAAATATATTTTAGATCTCAAGAGGATCATACAACGACAACAACAAGCCATACCTTTACAACAAGCCATACCTTTACAAAGTTCTTATCAACACAATCAACCCTATATATCTTATCAAGCTCCTAAACAACATTTTCAAGTTTAATACTAGTGGAAACTAACTCAATAATTAGAAGCTCACCAAAGCCCCTACTTCTCTCCTCCTCCTACTTCAATTCCACCCCAAGCTAAAAACTTGCTGGCACTCATGCCAAATATGCTAAAATTAGAAAGGGTGATGAAGAAATGGGATAAGGAACTTGATGTGATACCTATTCATCTCATAGAAATGTTGATAAAGTTAATTCAATTATTTGTGGTTAAGTGGAGTTTGGTTGAGGAGGAATCCAACTATGTCATCAATTAATATTTTCATGAAATGAGATGTTATATCCAATGGTGGGTAGATAAATTAGAAAGGTGGGAAAATGAAGAAGTTAAGGATCAACTTGTAATTGTTAAAAGGCCTCAAGAAAGCTATGAAGAAGGTGAAAACATGATTGGAGAACATTTCTCTCCCTCCCCTCCTCAAGAGTCCTCTTGTATTCCATATCAAATTTCTCATGCTCCTCATGAAACCATTCACTATCCTCAAGAGGAACCTCCAAAAAATCTAATTCAATCCTCAAAAGAGCCTAATAGCCTCAAAGTTCCAATTTGGAACCAAGTAGTAAAGTCTTGGGGAAAGAAAGATGAAAAGAGTGAGGACCAAGAGGTTGATGATCAAGTTATAGATAACAATGAGCTTCAAGAAGAAAATGATAAGGATGAGGTGCTCGTTGAAGAAAATGAAGTGTCTTTAGCCCAATTGAACATTTTATCTCTCTAGGAATTATTTCAAGAGTCTCCCAATTTCAAAAATCCTCCCTCCATCCCCATGCCCATTCATGAGCCCTCCATCACACCTCAATCTCACTCTCCAACCCATGAACCAATTCACCACCCTCCCACCTCATCCCTTCTTGAAGGAGAACCCATCCTATGGGAGACAAGCAAAAAAAATCAAGCTAAATTTGCAACTAATCAGGAAGATGATTAAGAGGAATAGTTCACTATAGGGACTCCCCTTAGTGAAGTCAAGCACAAATCAGCCTTCTTGAGTGAAGAAAGATAAGATATAGACCATGTTGCAGTTGTTTACAAAGAATTTGATCAAACATACTCTCTTTGGTGAAAGTAATAAAATGGCCAGTAAGGCACTTCTTCCCTCTCATCCCATAGATAATTTTATAAATTTTTCTCATAATTATGACAATGAAAGGACAAATTCACAAAATTGCACATTAGCCAAAAATGAGAAGATTCAAAGAATAATATCATAATGGTTGGGTTGGTTGAGATTCATGAACGTGATCAAGATGATGATGAAGACTTGTTTGCAGTTCTAGGAACATGTTACATTCTTATTTAAGGAGGATATAGTCTAATAAAGAGTGAAAAGGAAGCTTTGGCAAGCAAGTGAACATCCAAGGAAGAAGTAACCCCTCAAGTATGTCAATTCAATAGGTATATACACTCCATGATGATATATTTGATGTCATCAAAATGGGCTATCATCTCTTCAATCAATTGGAAGATTCTTACCCACTCTTGAAGGACAAAAAAAAAATTATTTGAATCAATTTGGATATGTCGACTTATAAGGAGTTTGACCAAGGTATATTCTTGGAAGATGATGATGTAAAGTTCCTTGTAAAACTTGGTCAAGTTGCAGTTGAAGAGTACCATGAGGAGATGTTTGGGTCAAAAGAGTTCACCTTCATAGGTGATATGTTTGTAGATTCTATCATTGCATTGAAGATCATATTAAATAAATTGGTAAACATGAAGAAATTGAAGACATCAAGGCCAATGCTTAAAAGATAACTTGATTCATTCATTCCTTCATATCATGAATCAAACAATGGTGCAAGCTTCCCTTTTGATCCAGGAGGAGAGAGTTTATTTCAGGTTAGTTTGTACATAGTTTAGTTTGATTGAGTTGTTTGTGTGTTTTTACTAAGTGCTTAGAGAACACAAGTGTGTGTTTTTTTTTCTTATATTGTGTATTGTTGACCTATTTTTTCTTGGTGTATTTTTAGAGTATTTTCAATTTTAATTATAGTGTATGGGTGACTCTCTCGCCCAAGGATAGGAGAAGACAATTGGTCTTTAGGATAGAAGGCATGCTACCTTCTAGAAATTACCAAAATTTTGATTAGTTTTACCCCTAGGTTAAAATAAGTCAACCTCCCTTCATGTTCAAAGTTTTCATAAGGTGCTCTAAGTCATAAAATTCTCACCGTGGTCCCAGAATGAGGTTAAGTCACCTTTGAAGGTCATAAAATGTGTTTATGCCTTTGTCATATTATTATTATTTTTGTATGTCATTTTATGTCATATTTTGGTCATTTAAATGGATTTTTATGGTTTTTCATGAAAGGACAAGTGTGTCAAGAGGTTCAATGTATAAACAAGAAGATCAATTACAAAAAGGTTAGTTTCAAATAGTTGTATGGACTGAGGTGACTGGTTTGGAACATGTGAGGCTTTAGGAAGATGTTATGACATCCCCATAGGTATTTCATAGGATTATTAATCTTTCAAATATCCAAATTTGAACAAAACCATTTTGTCTCTCCTATCACTCCCTTAGACAGGTCAAGAAGGTCAAATGGTTTTTTGTTGGTACGGTCAGGGTAAAGATAGTTGAGGTGAATACACTTGGTAGATGATATGGGTCCCTATGTACTCCCATTTTATGGTCATAGTTCCAAAAATGGTGGTCTTTAATATATAAATAATCACTAAGATTGTTATTACCTCAAAACTGCCTACACATCCCTAATACTTCAGTTTTCTCATCTGATTATATTGGTCTCTGTGAACCAAGTGATCTATGTGCTATTATAAAGCATGTTCCTTCATTTTATGTGGATTTAAAATTAGTTTACATGTGTGGATATGAAAGGATGGGTAGAAGTATCTCTTTGTGTTAGGAGTGAGGACCATTGAGATCTATAGACAGTGGCTTCACAGTTACAATGTTGATCTTGTATGAATGGATTCAGGTTAAGTTAAAACATTGGTTTTCATCCCCTCAGAGCATGGAATTTTCATATTCTTCATTAAAATACCTAGAGATTGATTGAGTTAGGGTTTTAAGATACTAAGTAAAGACTAATAGGATCCCTAATCTGCACAGTCACCTACAATCACCTATAGGTATGTATAGAGAATGGAATAGCTATCCAAAACCTAGGAGATAGGTTGTGCATAGTTTCAAGACTTGAATTGAGTTCTCAAGTCATTTAGGGTTCATTAACATAGTCAATACCACTTCATTGACACCTATGACTAGTCAGAATTGAAGAAAGTTTCTTGATGAGATGACTTAGCTTAACTTCTCTAAAAGGATACTTTGCTATAAACAATGTCGTCTTATGGTGAAAGAATATGAGGTTTGTGTAAGCCAAATGGTTTCTCTCTTGTAGCCTAGACCTAAAGGCAAAATCTTAACACAATAATGAGGTTGTTAAGTCAAGAAACTTTGATGGTGGAGGAAGGTTTTAAGTCAATAAAGTCTTGATGGAAACATTTAGTAACTATAGTGTCTTTTAAGCCAAAATGAACCTATTGTAATACAATGTTATACGTAACACTAGTGCATTGATGGTAAGGTGATTACACAATTTCAAGGTATAAATGGATTCATTCAACCATAGAATGACTTAAGTGACCTAAAGATGGAATAAAAAGGTATTAAGTAAAAATATTTGATATATATGACCACCTACAAGAATATCTGAATCCCCAAATGAACACCTATAGTTTCACTTATGCTCAGACTAGCCTAAACAATGAAGGATGCTAGCTAGTTGAGGAAAATAGGTATAAGATGGAATGACCACATAATAAATAAATTAAATAGTGATGATAACACACTTCATGATATTATTAGATGGAAATAAATAGGGTAAAAATTTAATCAAATAGGTTTCTAAACTCCATGCTTAGTCTATTAAAACCTTACACATAGTCGCGGTCATAAAAGCCAATCTTGAGGAATTTGAAGGTTTGATGGATATAAAAACATATAAAAATATTGAAAATTATTAATAAAGGTCATCATGACCTAGAAAATCCCTCTATGGTCTCCTTTAGGTTAGACTGAAATGGGAAGTGCCCTCTAATTTGTCTCAGACCAAAGGCACTCCATGAGCATCACAACCTGCAAACCTAATGCATTAATGGTGAAACTATGAATGATAGAGACTTGAATGACTTTGGGATAATGTATAAGATTGTATTGAAGGTCAAAAAGTGTTGAAGGGAATATATAGTCATTGGAAGCACTCAGAGATGGTCAAACACTCAAATACAAAGTTAGGCCTACTAGCCTAAAACCAAGCATGAACCACTAGGCTTCCAAAATTCACTCATATCATAATAAGATCTTACCAAAACATGTAATAAATTTCATGGTATAGTATAGGACTGATAAGAACCATTAGTTTGTAGAGAATAGCTCAAATTGGCCATTTTTGTCCTAAATCTATCTTAGGCCTATCTAGAATGCAGTATAAGAGCTCAAGAGCCATTTTATATTGCTGATATATATATATATATATATATATATATATATATATATATATATATATATATATATATATATATATATATATATATATATATATATATATATATGGATGAGCTGCATGGTGCCTCAAGAAGTTAGGGGTAGTTGAAAAGGGTCCTAAAATCAAACTTTGTAGAATTGGTTTGGTGTTTAAGCATATAACTTTTATGAATCATCACTAAGAACCTAAATGAACTAAACCCCTCTTAAAACCCTCTCAAGAACCTAGTGAAGAAGATATTAAGGGAGATGTATGCAGAAGTGGCCAATTAACCTTGAAATAATATATTTGTCACTCTCCCAGGTTCATCACCACTCAGTCATTCTATACTTTCACTTATATGGACATGCCTAATACTCTATTGTCTACAAGTTTTGAGGTGATCCAAAGGTACAAAAGGGAATAGATAGGTGAAATTTATTGTGAGAGGTGTTTAGGGATGTAATATAATTCCTCAAACTCAATTTTCACCTTGG
The DNA here is from genome assembly GCA_037957365.1 of Torreya grandis. Lineage (NCBI taxonomy): Eukaryota > Viridiplantae > Streptophyta > Pinopsida > Cupressales > Taxaceae > Torreya > Torreya grandis. The sequence goes on from JARHVA010000042.1 coordinate 2,304,567, forward strand.
TAATTCCTAGAAACCCCTCTTCTAGGTTGGTCATTATAAGCAGTCTTGGACAAAATAATGAGGAGGGTGAATGCCTGAGTGTGATTATGATAAGTGTGATGTTGAATCTTTTGAGGTCTATTTGATAGTCCAAAGGATAAAGAAGGTTTGAATGAGTTGTATAACACCTATGCAATGAATCTCCTTAGGTGTGTGTAGGTCAGCTAAGTGATAAATGTAAGCTTTGAAGCTTAGAAGGCTAGTGAGTGACTGTAAGAGTGTGAATGACAAGTGGTACAGATAAGTTCATCAGTTATGGAGTGTATAATGACCTGCATAATCATGTTTTCATCTTCTTAGGTTAGGATACATCTTCCAACAACTTCCAAGGTATTTTTAGACATATAGTGAATTCCTCTTCAAGAAGGTAGTTTCAAGTAAGACCATGTAGATCTCTATAACAACTTTAAGAAGGTGTCATGTTTTAGATAGACACTTGTCTAGGAGGAACTGATGACTTATTATCTAACTCTCATTTTTTGCATTGTAACTAGTTTCAAAGTCTTGACACTTGGCATTGTGACCCTTCAGCTTCACTCCTTCTCTCTCCTCTCCTATGCTCTATATATTCAAGCCATTTTGGCATTGTAAAAAGTCCAAAATTGGTATGGTGAAGCCTTGTTAGTTTTGACATCTTTTTTTGCCTTTGAAAAAAGTTATGAAATTGATTTAATCTTTTCAACTCTTGTCTAAGTATGTCAAGTAGTGTATTTGGATGTTAAGTGATGAATGCCTTCTCCTTGCTTCCATTCTGCTCTTGTATGCATTGTGTGAGTACTAGCATTTATTATAATATGTCTCATGAAGTGTATGTGTTTTTTAGGTGTAATTTAAGTGTGATAGAGACTATTAGTGTCTAATATAATACCTCCTTTTCACCTACCTCTAGATATGCATAACAATCTTCCTCCATGTAGAAACACTTTGCTAGAAGAACATTGAGTTGAGGTTAGTTTTAATAGTCTTCTTTCTTAGTACATATGCAAGTATGTTTGTAGAGTTATCTTTAGTGTATCATCTGCATTAGTATAGTCTAATATATGTTTCATTTTTACCTTTTCACCCTCAATAGTTATTATCCTAGTGTAGTGTGTGAGCCTAAAAGATAGATTAGGAGAGCTAGCCCTTTCAAATCTAGAGATCTATCTCTTGTAGTAGCTTGCCTATTTGTAGAGATAGTTTCATTTTATCCTAAATTTGGGAAGGTATCTTTGAATTATCAAGGGTGAAAATTTGGGATATAACATTACCGTCATCTTATAAATTTTGAAGGTGTGGTTAAATTACAAGTTATAAGCCTTTGAATGGACTGAAACCCTATCCTAGGGTTACTAGACTGTACATAGGCTGAGGATGAACAAAGATGCATAATTCAAATAATAACAAAGGGATTGTATTTTTATGAGTTTTATGAGACTCTTATACACCCACATCACTTTATAAAATAGATTTTTGGATATGACCACACTTAAAAGATGTAAAAACATACTTTTTACGTGGTTGTCATAACACAGTCCTATTATTTCAGACCCAAGAACTAAAAATAAGGGGAAATTCAACCTTTGAAGTTTGTTAAGAGATATTTTTGATGGTTAAGGAATATCTCACATGATATTAAATTACCATAATCCTTTGTTGAGATGAACAATCCTAAAATGTTAAAATAAACCACTTTTGTCTAGTTGTTACAGTCTGGACTACATATGCAGACCTAAGAGCATAAATAAGGTGAATTATTAGAATACAATGCCTATCAAAGATTCATTTTGCCTAAATTAAGACTTACATATTATTCCTTCTCTGTCAAGTCTCCTTTTAGCTTAAACAATCATGAAACCATATGAAAAACACCTTTGTCTATAGACTGTATTATGTGAAACTATATTGTAAACCTTGAAAAACTTAAGAATCATCACAAAAGTGTGGAAGAGAAGTATAGAAAAATTGAAATCATTCAATTAATCATTCATGAAGTCTAAGAAGCAACTCAATTATGATAAAAACATTCCTTTATTCATGTATCTATTCACATATAGACATGTAGATCCCTGCATACACCATAAATTCTCCACACAGACCTGCTACTTTTTACCTTCCTCCTTGACATTTATCATTTATTTGTTGCTTTTTTGGCTCCTATTATTATCAATAATAAACTTATCACTTGTCTAAAGTTAGTTTTTTCTTGTTTCTATCAAAAATAATCTCTCAACTTCTATGATTTTTCTTCGAACCTACCTAATTTGTCATTCTCCTACATTGCATATGCTTCTAGATTGGTTTAAGATATATGTACATTGAATTGAGGGTTAAATGATATTTATAACATATGGACAGAACTTAAGAATCTTTTACAAAAGGACCAATCCCTTTACAACATGTCAAATCACTCAAAAAATCTTACAATAATTTAAATTTTTGAATTCTTAGTTTTGGTGGGAAAATGGAAAAATAAAGACTTTGAGAAAATCACAAGGTTTTGAGAACTAAAACTAACATGGACACACCTATTAGACATCCTAATGTATAAAATATATATTTTGACATATTTACATAATTATAGTTGATTACATCATGATGCTCCTACATTGTACTCCCCAAACAGGGAAATTTGAGCTCAAACTCAAATGAAACTTTGATTTATGTTTCCTTTTCCTCTACTTATGTTGTTCCCGCACACTTATTCTTTCCTATGTTGTATTCTTTTGTTTCTCTCTAATCTTATTTTATGTATTTTATTTTCCTTCCATCTTCTTTGTGGCTTGATCCTCTAAGATAAGGATGTCTTCTTTTGCAACTTGTATACTTTTTACTTGAGATATTTCAAGAGCTTCTTTATCTATGATTTTAAACTACTCAACTAATAAACCTACACATACACAACTTAACAAAGCATTATATATAAAATATGGAGACATTTGGGTCTCATCAAGTGTATCTTAAAACCACACTTGTCCTTGTAACTTGCAATTTGATTTATCAACTATTTTATCTTGTTTTTATTTTTCACTTTATATCCTTCCGAGCACTAACTCAGGTGTCTCTTAATCATACTCCACTACTTCATTATTCAAGGCATGTTCTAATACTTCTATTTTAACCTTTAATTGATTTGCATTCATATAGACAAATAAGTCATTATATTTAAAATCTTGTGTCCTTTCTATGGACACTTCTTCCTTCAAATACTCTTTCTTCTTCAAGTCTTGAATGAGGCTTATCAACTAGTCTTCATCTTCTATATCCATAATTTTCTCAACTATGCCTTCTTGATCACTTGGCCTTGATGTTGGACTAGAATCTGCTACTTTTTTTTTTGTTCTCTTGAAAATGATATTTAATAAAATGTTATTTATTATCACTCTTTTCTTCCCTTAGACTCTTGGCTACCCATACTCGTTTATTCGTTATACTGTATGGTTCTATGTATGGATTTTTCTTGTCATTTTTTCTACATCTACCCATAAATTCACTTGTTCTTATTTATACATAGACTTGTCCATCTCTTTCCATCTATACTACCTACTCTGTTATCTTCTTACAATGTCCTTGAGGACTTTGATCATGTCTTTCATTTATTTTGCTTGTCTCATGATCATCATGTAGCCTTAATTTTACTCCTTATTTATCTCATGTACCTGCTCTTTGTCACCTTCATCTCTCTTGATTTTTCTTTCAACCTCTTGATTGAGGATCATTATTTTCTCTTGTTATTTATGTTGTACGTATGTAACCATCTCTTTGTGATTCATTTCTAACTCATCTTTCTTGTTTTTTCAATTTTTGAGCCCTCAAATTGAGCCATCTTTTCATCAACTTGCATATCTGTAATCACACATTTAGATATATTATTAGAATAAAAAATTAGAGGCCTTATTGACTCTCAAAGTTCCTAGTTGGGTTGCATTTATATCACCCTTATCATTCTTTTATAATTTATGATTTCTTGTTGTCTCTTTTTCCTTTATGAAATCTATTTTATTGGCCACTTGACCACCTTTCTAAATATGAACCCCTATCTTGATTGATCTTGGATTTGTTCTTCTAATCCTTTTATTAAACCTGTTAAAGTTTGCTTCATCTCATCTATCTCTTTCTGAATCTCCTCTTGTTTTCTCACCTCATTATTTTTCTTCATTTAGTTCCTCTCTTTCTTCATTCCTCCCATTTATTTTTTATGTCTTCCTCCTGTGCCTCACCCAAAGTCTCTACTTGATATTTTGACACCTTCAAGTCTATTTCACCTTAGATTTATTTCTCTTGAGCCTTAATGTGGTCTTCTTCTCACCTTATTAAGCTTAAATGGGATATAAGAATACATAACCTTTATTATATTCTCTGTAACTTAATGCAAATATATCCAAGAGCTTCTACTAAGATTTGATACCAAATTGATTTAAGTAGACCTCTTCTAGGTCTAATTCACTAGGTCTTCTAAGTCTTATCTTGACTAGGACTGTCTTTTCCTTGAAATCAATAGTGGTATTATTTAATGAATCTTATTAAACTTATTTAGTGACCTAATTTTTTGTTAGATTTATTTTACTCTTATCTTAATCCTCCCACTCCTCACTAATAACTATTTCTATCTTCTTTTGTTACGAAGGTATTTTTACAGACTAGGTCTGTCTTCAACTATCAACTGACTTATAGGATTTTTCAATGGTTCCTAGGCTTCTTCTAATGGATATTTATTCTAAATTTTGATCACTTGAGACTATAATAATACTCTATTAGATATCTTTATCTCATAACACCACTCTATATCTTGTCTTTGCTTGAATATTTCTTAAGCAATCAGAATACTACTTTAGACCTACCTTATAGGTCTATAACCTTATCTAAAAAATAAAAATTTCTCAAGAACATAACTCATTATTAATTGAAAAGGGGTTTCTTTCATCAGGTTAGAGTTATCAATCTTATGACAAGGGATCTTTTACTTGATTACAAGGTCTAGTGATGAACAATATATAGACTTACTAGACTTTCTTTACTAGGTTTATAACCTCTTTATATTCAATCATTATTCCATTGAAACATATCATACATTCATGAAATTATTATCCTTATATTAGGGCTATCTCTCACTCTGAAGATAACTTTCAACCATGTTTATTTATGAATCTTTTATAAGAAGATTAAACACACATTGTTTCTGACCTTCCTCACAAGTCTATCAGCTATTCTTTTCCTTGTTTATTCAAAAAAAAGACTCCTTATACCTTAAACATGGTTATTATATCCAAATTTATGTCATTTAACCCATGCAATTATTTTCTATCCTTCATTCATCTAATTCTTTTTCTAGACAATGTAGACATGGTTTTGAGACTCTTTTCACAAGTCTATTTATTGATATTTAGGCATACTTTATCCTATAAGCTACCAAAAACACATGAAATCACCTTAAAAACCTTTCATGGGTCTAGTACCATCATCTTATAATTTTTCAAGGAATTTATATGGTTAAATTACAAGTTATAAGCCTTTGAATGGACTAAAACCCTTTAATGTCATTTAACCCATGCAATTGTTTTCTATCCTTCATTCATCTAATTCTTTTTCTAGACAATGTAGACATGGTTTTGAGACTCTTTTCACAAGTCTATTTATTGATATTTAGTCATACTTTATCCTATAAGATACCAAAAACACATGAAATCACCTTAAAAACCTTTCATGGGTCTAGTACCATCATCCTATAATTTTTCAAGGAATTTATATGGTTAAATTACAAGTGATAAGCCTTTGAATGGACTAAAACCCTTTAATGTCATTTTACCCATGCAATTGTTTTCTATCCTTCATTCATCTAATTCTTTTTCTAGACAATGTAGACATGGTTTTGAGACTCTTTTCACAAGTCTATTTATTGATATTTAATCATACTTTATCCTATAAGCTACCAAAAACACATGAAATCACCTTAAAAACCTTTCATGGGTCTAGTACCATCATCCTATAATTTTTCAAGGAATTTATATGGTTAAATTACAAGTTATAAGCCTTTGAATGAACTAAAACCCTTTAAGGGTGAACAAAAACAAATAATTCAAATAATAACAAAGGTATTGGACTGTGTGCAAGCTGAGGGTGAACAAACATGGATAATTCAAATAACAAAAAAGGTATTGGATATATATGAGTTTTATGATATTCTTATACATCCTTTTAACTTTATAAAATATATTTTTGTATATGACCACACTTAAAAGATACAAAAACATACTTTTTACATGACTGTCATAACATAGTCCTATAGTCTCAGACCAGAGAGCTAACAATAAGGGAAAATTCAACCTTTGAAGTCCATTAAGATATATTTTTTCTGGTTAAGGACTCTTTCACATTATACTAACCTTTCACAATCCTTTCTTTATCATGAACAATCCTAAAATGTCAAAACAAACCACTTTTAGCTGGCTATTACAGTTTGGACTGTATATGTAGACCTAGTAACACAAATAAGGTGAATTATTAGAATACAATGCCTATAAAATATTCATATTGTTGGATTAATACTACCATATATTATTCCTACTTTTTCAAGTGTCCTTTTATCTTGAACAATCATAAAAACATATGGAAAACAACTTTGTCTCTAGATTATATTATGTGAAACTATATTGCAGACCCTGAAAACTTAAAAATCATCACAAAAGTGTGCAATAAAAGTAAAGAACAATTGAAATAATTCACTTAATCATTCATGGAGTCTAATAATCAACTCTATTATGACAAGAACATTCCTTTATTCATGTATCTACTCACATACAAACTTGAAGACCCCTGCATACACCATATATTCTCCACGTAGACCTATTTTTTTTTTGCCTTCCTCCTTGTCATTTATCCTTATTTCATTGATTTCTTGGCTCATATTATTCATAACAAGAAACTTATAACTTCTCTATGTAGACACCTAAAATTGGCCACCAATGGCTTCATATCTGATTTTCTACAAATTCTTACCAACTATTGACCATCGAAACTAAGAATTTCTAAATGTCTCAAATTTTGATTCATAACCATGCAATAAATTAATTTCACCTATTAATAAATTAAATTGAAAAAATGTACCATCAATTAATTCAAAATCATTCAAAACTTTCAAAAATCCTAAAAAAGGTTAATTAACACCAAAACCTAAGCAAAGCCTAATTAAATTCATCCATGGAAAATTAAATCAATTATCAAAAAGGAAAATTCAAATAGCAAGAGTATCTTAAAATCTAATCATTACCTTTTTTGAGTTGTCACTTTTAGAAAATATCTAAAAGTGTCTTTTTAGAGACCCATGTCTATTTATTGAAAATCATGATTGTTTGACAACTCATAACTCTACTAGAGTTACTTTTGACTCACCTAGTTATCAAGTTTGTGCCTTTGAGTTTGAAAAATTTAAGGGTATTTTAAAAAAATTGTTTGTGTGTGTGCATCAATTGATTGATATGGGTACCATCATGCTACCCAAATTAGATATCAAGTTTGTGCTTTCGAGTCTTTGAAACATAACTTTTTTACATCAATAGGGCATGCTTATGCTATTACATTGCTCAAATTATTTCAAGACTTGTTTACCTTGTATCAAGTATCATTGTTTCAAACCAATCACATGTGCTGTTTTGAGCTTTTTTTTAATGCCCTTATGCAGTTTAATCTTGTCTAGCTTATTTGGTCAATCAAATCCTAGTTTTTAACATTGAGTTTTTATTTAACCTTTCCATGTTCACATTCAAATATTAATTTATTTATATTTAGGCCTCACTTCATAGGGGTTGATATACATATATTTCTCTTTTGGGTTTTGTAACTCGGTTAATTGATTATCCAAATGTGAAATCTATTGCTTGTTTATTTAAAAGCCTTGTTTCCATTGCTTGTTTGTTCATAGAGCCTATCATCATCATTGTTTGTGTCTTTATTTGGTAAAACTTAGTCTTTTCTCTAGGTACCTTTTAACTCATGCCTCATACCAACTGATCATTTTTATGTTTGATTCCTTGTGTCAGGTCTATGTCAAATTTATTCCAAACTTATTATATTAAATCAAATTAAATCATCCTTTGTTTCAAGTCTAGTTTTTGACACAATGTTTGGTCAAAATTCCTAGCAGATCATGTTTGTTTGAGCTTAGCTTTTGACTCTATGTTTGGAAAAAATACCTAGCAACTCAATTTTTCCCTTTCCTAGTTTAGATCTTATTTGTAACACTTTGACCTAGACTTTTGACATGCTGGTTTTTATTCAGACATTTGACCTTTTATGTGTATGAAACTTAATGTTAGACATTTGATGTTAGACTGTTTTATGATAAGTGTTAGCACAAACCATTTTGGAGATATATCTCTATGATCAAATCATTGTTTGGAGATAGAGTTCCACCTTTTTGACCAAGTTAGACCAAGTTTGAACCATTTATAATTTTGACATAGTTTTTCAAAGTTTGTAGAACTCTAAGCCTTTTTGTTTTTATATTTGATATGTCTAGCTACACTTATGGTGGAGTCACATATAATCCAAGTTATGATAGAATGGCCACACAAAATGGCTTTGATTTTTATGGATTTATTTAAGACCCCTTTGATAATAACATGGTTTATGAGATGAAATTTTATCCACCTTGTAAAAATCAAATCAGGGATCAAAGTTGAAACCTCAACTAGGATGATATGGTTGGTGAGGAAGAATTAGGTACAAAACTCTACAATGATAATGCTATTTGGGAAATGGATCCATACCCTCATTACAATAATTAATATAGGGAATAAAGGAAAAGACTAGCTTAAAATCCAACTCAAGACCCTGACTAGGATGATATGGTTTATGCTGAGGACTCAGATGCTTTGGCTTATGTGAGAAATTAGGTCCCAAGATGCCCTAGACTTATCCTTATGGGACCTCATCCTTTGGCTTGTGCAAGCAATCAAGCTCCATGATGTCCTACCATTTCTATTCTAGGACCTCATCCTTTGGCTTATGCAAGAAATCAAGCTCCATAGTGCCCACCCATTATCTAACCACTGGCCATTATTCATATATTACCAATCATTCCCTACTTTAGAAACCCCTATTGATTATTGAGACAAAACCAAGCCAATCAATGCCTATTCAATCGAGCCAATAATTCAAGGACCAAGCTATATTCAAAACTAACATTTTATAATTGATTGTAAACCAAGGCCAAGAGAACCAACCAATCTATGATCTTTTTGTTGAACTAACCATTTATGATAAGTCAACGTTGTAGTTTTGTGATAAACTACAAAACCTCTAGATTTAGACTATTTGATAGAACATATGACTAAGTAGGATATGATAGATTAATCAGATGCATTTATTTACAAGTAGTTAGGGTAAATTAAAACAAATTTCTATTATATATCAAAATTTTAAGATGGATACTCAGATTTTGAATCACCTTTTAAACCTATAACTGTTATCAACGAGTCTCACTCTGATGAGCCAATATCTACTGAATCACTTCTTAGTGATTATAACCACCTTTGAGAAAATCATTACCTTGATCATATGCTTATTTTTCAAGAACCTCCCTCTGATAACCCAGTCTTTGAGGAGTTGTCTCTTGACATTTTTCCCACTATTGTGGAGTCTCACTTTGACAAACCAGTCTTTATGGAGCCCATTATGCCATCATAGGATGTTACTTGTCCAATATTAAACATTAAACAAGACATCATTATAATAGTGTACCCATCAAATGAAGAATCAAAATTGGAGTCATGTTCTTTTCTTGAACTGACATTAGATTTAGCATCAAAATTAGAATCGACATTAGTCTCAACATCAGATTCAGAGTCCCTTAAGTCAAAATTAGATTCAGAAATAGAATACGTTCATGACTATTACAATGTTGGTTATGCATTCATAATAGATCAATATAAATACATTTGTGATACTTCTACAATTTTTGAGGATGATTACTTCAGCATTAACACAAGTTCTCCTAGTATCTTTTATGAGGATTATGCTTCCAACCTCCATTCCATTACCATTCCACATACCATTACTACCAACCAACATAGCTATATTATTGACATTCCATCTCCCATGAGTGTTGATTGGGACTGATAGAATCAAACCTTATTGAACTTCATCCATGGTGACATAGCAGTTGAAAAAGAGCAAGGAGGCCAAGACTAATATCATACAGAATAAGAACACTCTCCTAGTAAAACCTTTTTGGAGGCACTAAGAGACAATCAAAGTTCAAACTCAACATCTTTTAGTGAAACCTTTCCAAAAGTGCTAGAAGACAATCAAAGTCGAAAGTCAACATTCCTTAGTGAAACCTTCTCGAAGGCACTCTAAGATAATCAAGATGATTTCATTGGTAGAAACCTATTTAAGGTGCCAATAGATGAACACACAAGTTCTATACTGTTTGATGAAGACATTATCAAAGAAAAAATAAAAATAGCTTCCAATATATAGCCTAATCAAATGGTAGCTACTCTCAAGCCTAAATAATAGAAGAATTTGTTGGTCTTATTGAGAGAATATTTAGAAGTCTTCATCCCTACCACATCCAAATTTATGTCAAATCTAAAATCAATAACATTGTATGTACTTGAAAATCTTGATCATCATTTATTTTCCATCCATTATCCATTTCATTATCATCCACCATTCTATTTCCCAATCAAACCTATCATCCAACACTTATCCATCCTTGGCCACACTTTCCTTTGTATAGGCTACAAAGATATTTTGTCTCAATTTTTGAAGGAAACAATATCAACGACTAATAAAGATCACAACAACATCATTTGCATCCAAATCTGTATCAAGTTCTTGATAGAACTATTCATATGAGGTGTGGGCTAGCAATTAACATGATTGAGTTTTCTATTTATATCAATTATTGATCCAAATGTGTATCTCTACATTAACAAGAATAATAGAATCATATGCCATTTCCCATACCCAAGCCAAACACAAACCTGTACCATACCATTTTATTTACCATTCCTTTTGCCATTATCGCATACCCATCCAATCACATCACTTGGGGGTAACCCACTTACCATTTTATCCAATCTATCAAACCATCATTATCCTAGAGCAAGACCATTCCATTTTACCATATCATTCCTATCTAGACCAAAGCCTATTTTTAGTCATCCTATGCAATCCTATTTTGATCTTGGTTATTTTGGTTCTTCCCACACTTTTTATGAGTGGATTATAATTAATTTTCAATAACCAATCAAATTTGTGTTTACAATGTAGTCTATGAGATTAGGGTGACAGTTGATTTGGCAAGGTATCTTTCATTTTCCATCCTATATCAAGTTTATTTATGTGAGCCTAATTATATCATCTACTGAGGAAAATTAGTGTTCACTAGTCTTGATACTAATTATAACCACCTATGGGTAAATTAGTATCATTGATCTAATATATTATATCCTAGTTATAACTGCCTATGGGTAAACTAGGGGCAATATTTGTTTATCATGCATTGTCGCATCACCTTGCCATTGTTGTTTCCATTTGAATAGCCATTTTCTAGATTTGAGAACTTGTTGGGACTTGGTCAAGTTTCTTCCCACCTTTTGTATGGACAAAATTATTATGACTTGAGGTCATCTTGGGACTATGTAGGCTATACTCAATTCATGTTGAGGTCACCTCAGTCCCCCTTTCCATGCACTCTCACCATTTTGTGAGAAACTTAAGCCAACGCTCTCACCATTTTGTGAGTATTTATTTTGTCATTCTCTAACAAGTTGAGATACCTAAAAATGCCAAAAACATTTAAAATATTTTAAAAATCTAAAAACATTTGTTTTGTCTAAGCCTAGTCAGTTATCCTCGATTCACCCTACTGGGGCATGGTCATTGTTAGGATGCTTTTTTTTACTTTTGTTTTTAAGATTTATATTTGTTTGTTTATTTCAAGTTGTTTTTTTTTTGTGTGCTTTCTGTTTGTTTATTTATTTGTTCACTTTCCTGTTTATTTGCTTTTAGCACTGTTGCCTTGACTCAATTTATATGTATTGATTGGGTGATTTCTCAAGCACATTATTCTTGAATCTATCCATATTCATACGTTGATATTGTCATCATGGTTTTTATCATTGGTGTATTATTTTCAAGTGTTTATTCAATTGGGAGTCAGTCCTTATGCATATTTTAGGATAGTCTTCATGGTGTTCTATCATGATGCATACCATTACGTGCTAAAATAAAAATTAGCTTCAATAAGGTTTACAAGCAATGGAGCCACATAAGTTTTTCTTTGGCACCTTGGAAAATCCTTCTACCCTTCTTGATCAAATCAACCCATTTACCATTCTAGTTGTATCAATTGTTGATTAAGATATGCATATCTGCATTATTAGGTACAACTAAATCATTTCCAATGATCAATCTTATTCTTCTATTCATCTCTTTCATCACTTTGCATCCTTATATGATTGGTTATTTTTGACTTCTTTAGTCATTAGACCATCACATCTACATTTTTGCCCACTCATCTTTAATCTGTGCAATAGGTTCTATCCTTGACTCATACTTGCTAATCCACCCTACTGGGGCACAACCATATAAAACATCATCTATAGCCAATTTAGGTCCTCTTAATGATTATAACTGCCTATGGATAAATCATTGTTTTGAATTTTATTCCTAAATATAACCAACTTTGGGCAAATCAACATCCTTTTTAAATCAATACATGCAAGCATTTTCTCATTTGGATTAAACTCACCCATGGGTTAGTTCCACCTTTCTTCTTACTTCTTTTTGAGTGACCATCCATCAACCAATCTAACGACCACTCCCTCAAGGGGGCATCATCCTAGGCTTCCCAAACATTGTCAAAAATTTTTTCTTCAAGAATCATATTATTTTTGGCATATAAGCCTTTTCTCATTCTTTGAAAAGACATTGTTGTGCCTATGATTTTGCAACATCTTCCCAAATAGGCGCAAACTGTAGACACCTAAAATTGGCCACCAATGGCTTCATATTCGACTTTAGACCAATTCTTATCAGCTATTGACCATCTAAACTAAGAATTTCTAAATATCTCAAATTTTGCTTCATAACCATGAAATAAATCAATTCAGCCTATTAATCAATTAAATTGAACAAATGCACCATTAATTAATTCAAAATCATTCAAAAATGTCAAAAATCCTAAAAAGGGTTAATTAACACCAAAACCTAAACAAATCCTAATTAAAGCCTAGTTTAATTCATCCATAAGTAATCATATCAATTATCAAAAAGGAAAATTCAAAAATCAAGAGCATCTTAAAAGCTAATCATTACCTTTTGTGAGTTGTCACTTTTAGAAAATATCTAAAAATATGTTTTTAGAGATCCATGCCTATTTATTGAAAATCGTGAGTGCTTGGCAATTCATAACTCTACTAGAATTATTTTTGACTCACCTAGGTCAAGTTTGAACCCATTCCAAGCCCTAATTGCCCTCTAACTCACCTTGGGTTTGGGTTAGTTGCTAAATCTATAAATACAAGCCTAGAGCTCTTCATCAAGAGAGCTTCAAACATAGTAGAGTTATAATGCTAGAGTTGATCCATAAAGTAAATGCATAGTGTTATAATGCCAAAATCAAGCTAATCCAAGCCAAGAATGGTGCCAAGAGGAGATGGAGATAGCCAAGCCCCATTGATGAAGATCTTTTGAGCACAATCTAAGCAAGCCAATGAAGAAATCATTTAGAACTCTCAAGGAAGGTAAAGATTGTTGTTATTTGCATTTAGTTGGGTTTTAAATTATTGTTTTTTCATCAACTCCCTCTAAGATCTAGGCCTAGATATATTAGTATGTTAGTGTGTTGATTTCATGGTTTTATGGACTAACACTTGATCTAACCTCCTCTCTTTGACAAATTCCTTGATCACAGTCTAAACATATTTTATTCTTGTTTCCATCAACAAGATTATCTCAACTTCTATGACTTATCTTCAAAATTTCATAATTTGACTTTTTTTATTGCTTGATTTTATTTTATTTTTTGAAATTTTCCCTTCATCAGCCAAAAAATTAGTTTTTTAATCAAAGCTATTTATTCAACATTTGGTCAACCAAAAAGCTAGTTTTATGAGCCAAGGATGTCAACAATGCCCAATTTATTTTTTTATTTATTTTTTTATGAAAATTTATTTTTTTTGAAAAAATGATAACATGATGGAGGGGTTAGGAAGAAGTTGTAACATAGTAATAATAACCCCTAAATCAATCCAAAACTTTGAATATCTGTACGTATTTCTTCTAGTGATGTAAGTGGAGGTGATGGCTATTGATGAGGAAGAAAATCTTGATAAAATTAATAACATAACCTTTATGTTCCATTATTTAATATGCTTTAACTTTTGAATCACTAATGTGAAGTTTAGCTTGTTTGTATTTGTGCATAAGATTGTGAATTAATATCCAATATCTCAGTAGAAAGTTATTTGTTGAGTGTACCCCTAATACCACATGATTATTAGTGGTGACCTCTAGGGCTACGTGAAAAAGTTTATAAGAATGTGTGGGTTTCCCTAGACACTAACATGTATCACATTGATGGGTGTGATTTGTATTCATATACAAAGATCAAGATTGAGAGATATTATGTAACTAAGTTATTATAAATCTATAAACTTCATAAAAAGCATAAATATATATTCATCATTCACCTATAGACTTGTGAAGTAGATGTTAGTTGTAAAAATAAAATCAATAATATAATTATTCATTTCAGGTTTTATCTAGGATGGATAGAAAATAAAATCTATATAATAGTGAAACCATTAGTATTCATATTTGCATTAGATACTAGATCAAAATACATAAAACATGAAATTCAGTAATGGAAAAAAATTGACTAATAGTATGTATAATCATAAGGAATGCATTTTAGGAGTTACCATACAGTTGATCTTTGTGCTATAAAGATGATTGTGTATGGAATAGTTAAACTATCCATTAATTTCATGAAGGAAAACACTCAGTGAGGAGTCAAAGACATGAAAATAAATGCCATTTTGGTCCTTAAATTTCATAAGGGTGTCTTGCAAAACTTGAAAAATCTTCCTAGCATGATTTAAACAAAATCAACATCATTTTAGAACCCCAATAATAGTGTTGCAATTTTTCGGTAGATCTATCATTAAATACAAGCATTATTTAAGAAAAATATGATCATATATTCCTCATATGAATATTATTATAGTCTCGTGGATGATTTTTTAGTTGTTACTTCCATTTGAAACTTCAACTAGATGCTAAAAACACTATCTAAGAAAACATGCAACATGCTTGGTTGATGCAAGAGTACATTGAATTTTTGTTTAAAATATTCTCAATATGTTATTGATGTGATAAAATTGATGGAAAAAAATAGAGTCCCTAATAGGATATGAAAATCATGTACTTGGGATGATCTATCTAAATGGACAAATAATATGTTGGAGAAAATAAATGGATTGATTTGTTGAAATATTTTGTAAATAGAAGAAAGAAGTGGATGTGTTCATATTTAGTGATTTTGATCCATGGTGGGAATAAATTAAGTATAATATTATTTATTACCCCTACTATATAGCCATAAAATGGTTTTGGTGTGTCCTTCATGATGGCTGAGAGGGTGGCTAAACACTAAATCCTTAGTGTAGTTTTCATTTGAAACGACCATTTTCTTAATATTATAGCTTATTTATGATTTAGTTATGACCCTTAAATCTTGGTGACACCACTACATATTATTATACAATCATTTTAAAAAATAGTTTGTAGAAATCTACAACATTGGTTTCAAGTGAACTACAATAATAGTTGCATGTGAGCTACAATAGTGGTCGCATGTAACTTATACAGTGGATGAATGCCATTAAAATAGTTTCGAAATAGTGGTTGTAAATTATTAAAACAATTTTTGAACACTCATAGTGTGCAACTCATATAGTTGAAAAATTGGTGGGTGTCTCCAGTGAGTTGTAGCATTATTCTACTAAAAGTAATCTCATGCATTTATTGAAACATATAAACACAAACACTCTATAATCTATTTACAAAAACAAATTTTACAAGGGCTAGTTAGTTGTGAACATGAATGTTTTAGTGATACAATGTTTCTTTTGAATGCATTGAGATCAAGCATTGGCTCATTATTAGAAATGGAATGTTTTATTGTTGTTTTGAAGGCTTTCTTGCAATAGTCTATTTATTATGATTAATGTGGAGTGATCTGCTACAATCCTTGAATGAATGTGGAACTCTAATTGATTTTAGTATGTGGGGTACATCATCATTTCATTTATTAAAAATATAGTGGTATTGGTTTGTTATTGGGCTATGTGTGAGGGGAAAAAACTTAACACCAATAATCAACTCTTAGTAGACACAACTGAGTGGGTTCAAAGGGCCAACATGTTGAGTGATTGATAAAAAAATTCACTAATTTTTAATCTTATAGTTGGGTTGGGTTATTGGATGTTTTGGAAAACAAAACTTGTGATGGTTATTGTTGAAACCCAACCTTTTGTGTGGAGTTTATTTTTAGGGTGGAGGTTGCCATGACTCACCTTGATAGCAAGGCCAATAGACAGGTGGTTATTGGTAATGGCTCATCAAATATTGGCATAGTGGTGGTATGTAATAAAATTCACAAAATTTATAGGAAGGAACAACATAACCAAAAAAATGAAAATTAAATAATAATGGGTTGCTAGACATACCTAATTTTCATTGCATTGGTGGCCAAAGTCCCATTTAAGTTACAAACAAGCCTAGTTCATTTTCATCCATAGCTTGCATCTTCTTCTTTATGTTATTGCCTATGGCCAACCACATTGGCATCCATGTTCAATATTTCTCCTACAACAATCAAGGTGATAAATGACAAAATATTCCTTTATCAATTGACTTTGAGAATTTATCTCTTCCTATATAAATTATCACTTATTATTTTAGAAGCATAAATAATTTATACATATAATTATAACATTAACAATGAGAAATTAACAAAAATACATTTATTAGAGATAAGAGTTATGAAAATAGCAATTGGTTTCAGCATAATTTATACACAAATCATTTTTTTAGCTCTAAAATATGAAGGTAGGGGTTTGGAGAAAATACACCATAGTGGGGTCAAGGGTAAGCACCTATTATGAAATCTAGGGGCAACACTACAAGGTGGGGTTGAGGGACAAAGCCCCCGAAGCTAGGCACATTTTTTTCCTCCATCGTCCCTCAAATTATTCAACGCTAAAGTGATTTTATCTATAGTTTATGTCGACTTAATCGTCTAAAAAATACATCATTTTTATTGATTTTAGATGAATTTCTCCACCCGTGGCATCTATGCATTTCTACTTGACACAAACAACTACTACAAATTTATTTTATTCATAACCCAACATAAGATGACTTGTTGTAGACCCTTTTTAATTAATAGATGATGCATGACAAATGATCAAAATTTATTCACAATAATTGATGCATGTTGTTTCTTACTAGTTATTATATAAGAGGTTATTACATTATCATTGTTATCAATGGATGTACTGGTGAACAATGTATCAACTATTACACATTGATATTTTTCATCAAGCATATAATTTTTTATTGTTACTAGTTGACTTTATTTACTAACCAATTCTGGGATTCCTACAACCATGAAGATTTATAAAAATCCTCCCTTCTCCATAGGTGTTTCTGTAGGCACATGTGTAAGTAGTCCTCCTTTATTAACATTTTCATGCATTTTTACAAGAGCGATTATTAAAACTTCATTTACATGTATAAGACCAATTTATATACATTCCAGTTCCTTATCAACAACTACATGATCTA
Source organism: Torreya grandis (assembly GCA_037957365.1). Lineage (NCBI taxonomy): Eukaryota > Viridiplantae > Streptophyta > Pinopsida > Cupressales > Taxaceae > Torreya > Torreya grandis. The sequence continues at coordinate 2,322,447 of JARHVA010000042.1, forward strand.
TAATATATGTAATTACTAGAGATTAATTGCTACCATGAGGTTCATGATTTCTTTCTAATAATATCTTCTCATCACAAACTGCATTACCAACTATTGTAGGTTGATATCTACCAATAGATACATGCATTATTTTATAAAAATATATTTATGGGATGGTTTACTTCACCATCATCTACAATACAAACTCCTATAGAAGGATATTCCTTATTAGGAGATGGAGAGGTTGTTGCAGGTTGTTTTTCTTCATTGGTCAATTTAAATTTTCCTATAGATACTGTAGACTGGTCCAATGCATGCATTTTTGTGGTTATAGACTAATTTTATTCAACATGTGTAGCTATTTTTTAGCTACATGATATATTTTTATAATATGGATGTGTTTCAATAAAATAAATTAATGTTGGTAGCCATTCCTCATCGATAGATCCAATTATTTCAAAAAAATAAAATGATGCACACAATCTTTCTTGATTATTGAGTGTAGGAGTCTTATAGGATAAATTAATGTAGATTGATATTTATCAACATATTTTATAGGCTCATCTAATTATGCAACATCAACTACAGATCATTCTTGTTCACCAAAAAATGTAGAGGTTAATAAATAAGTAATTTCTATAAGCCATGTTCTCTCATTAATATGTGTAGTCATTTGTGTAGGCACAAGTGTAGATGCACTATTTTCATCAAAACCTTCAAGTATTTGTACAAATAAAATTACTACAGATAACCTTTTATTATTGATAAGTTCAAGATTTTTTACTTGAGAAGTTGTTGTAGGCACCTCCTCCTTTTTAGACATTATTTCAGGCACAAGGATGTGATTTCTATCATTATGTCTTGCCTCCATCTTTATTGTGCTGACTAAAGATAAAAACATGATGTTCTTATCCTATATTTATTTAATCATAACTTTAAGGGTTATTACCTCATATATACATCAACCATCTCTTTATTCTCTATGTCATTACCAATTGAAAATCCACCAATTTTAAACTTATTAGCCATTTACTTCCACCTGCACAGAGTTAATCTTTTTGGGGGTTTTTAAAAATATTCCTAATTAGTGCTATATTATGTAGAGATAAGACCTATGAAATTATCTTACATAGTTTATCCCTATAATGAAAAGTGGTGGGAATTTTATGATCTTTTAGCCCCTATTTGTAGAAATTAAATTAATCTAAAAAATAGTAAATATGTAGAAAATAAATTTACTCTAGAATGCAATAAATTAATCTAGAAAGCAAAAAATTGAACCCAACATTATTAAGATTGTAATACTTGACACATTCACCAAAAACAACACCAAAATGATGAGCAAAATAAACTCCCTAATCAAACTTGACATAGTCCAATCACTGTGTACAACTTGATAGAATGTAATCCAAATGGGCAACCTCTTGGTTTATTGCTAATGTTTTTCATTAAATTATAAAGTTAAGGTCTATATACTTTGGTAATATGTTGGCAATGTATGTGTGGTATTAGTCTCTCTTGAAAGTTGGGGTCCTAATTATTGCATAATTGAAACACACTTGTAGAAGGGAAATGACATGAATTAAAAACACATTTGCAAGAAATGGAAATTGCATAAAAAAATTAACATGAAAGGGAAATCATAATTGTTTGGAAGCTTCTCACACTAAATGAATTAAATATATAGAATGGAAGAATGTTTATACACATATAAAATCATACACACAACATACTCATCAAGAAATAAGAAATACATATGTAAACAAATATAGAAATGAAACTAATACTAACACATGAGAAATAAATCTATTAGATCCATGTGAGAGGGCCCAAACCTTGTTTAGATTTGAGTTTGAATTCCCTCCTTTATTACAGGCATGTTACTTCTTCAAAATGAATTTATTTCATAATGTTTGCTGCTACATACAAATTATATTAATACAAAAAATACTCTGAACTCTAATTATTCTCCAACTTATTCTTACTCTACTAACTTCACACTTGACTAACTTGTAATTTGTGCTTCCATTAATTAAATAGGGGAGGCAATTGCATATTCAAAACATTCCTAAGATATAGTGGTTACAAGTGAAGATTAACTATTGTCCAAAGATACATTATTAGTTGTAACAATACAAACAACTAAATATTTTTTTGCAATAATAACAAACCAAAAATGGAGAAGGAATATTAAAGTTGCAAAGCCTTAGATTCATGGAATCAAATTAAATCTTTAAATAATGGAATGTTTCTAGCTCCAACATTGCACCAACTATCATAGTTTAGAAATATGTTTACACAACTAGTTACTATAGGTGATTTTTGGGTAGATGTTACAAGTGTTTTTCTAGGTAGTTGTTACCGGTAATTTCTGGGAAAATGATACAGGTGCTATTAGACAGTAGATGCATGTTCTTCAAAGTTGTTATAGGTGGTTTGTGTCTTCAATATCCAACTAGGCAATGGTTGCAAGTGCATTTACTAGAATGGCTATATGTTTTATATAGTTAATGGATATAGGCCATTATAAAATACATAGATCCTTATATTCTTATGGTTGTGGGTGCCTCAAACATACTTATTAGTAAATCCACATATAAACCATTAAAATACATTATTCAATATAGTAATCATTAACTTATATCACAATAGTAAACATATGCAACATGGATGGAATTATGGATAAAGGCATGGGTAAGGCTATGAGAATGGCCAAAGTATAAGGGATGTATATGATACCAATATGCGAGATGAGTGTCATTTCTTGGCCTCATCACAAGGTAGCTTCTTTCCCCATAGCTGGTGGTTGAGGAATTTTCATATCAAATTTAAGTTGCATCAATTTGTTTTTATGATGCAAAGAAGTCATCATGAGCTCAAGGAATATAATCTGAGAAGGGAATATATAAAGTTATTCAATGGGATCCCATTCATCAAATCTAAGGGAAGGTGGATATGACTAAAAAATGGTATAAAATTTTGAAGTGGATCTACTGTAGGAGTAAATCTAGATTGAATTTGATCAAGAAACAAAACATATGGTATTATCCCTGTCGATATAGTTGAACCAGGTTGAACCAATGATATCAACTTGGCTAATGTCATTGGTTTTATAGAGAAGTTTAAATTAGACTATATCAGCCTAGCTAGTTCACTAACATCATAATTAATGGTCACAATAGATGAAATCATCCTATTTAGTACAATAAGAAAATAATTGGTAAAGGGAATAAACTATATCGGGTTGGTTGATACAATTTGTCTTGGTTGAGAAATGAGAGACTCTATTAAACTGGGTGGTACAGTTGGAACAAAGATTGATGCCAAATCAAATTGCACTAAGTTGGTTGATGCATTTTCAAACATAGGGAACTACATTATGTTGACATGTATAATTTTAAAGGACTAAAATCACACCAGGTTGGCTGATGTAGTTGGATTATCTAAAATTATAGAGGTTAGAACTTCATCAGATTCAATGTCTATAAAGATATACATATGTTTATCCTAAACTATTTTTAAAGTAGGATAAAGGATATGAGTATGATGAGGATACAGATCAATTTAGGATAATACGTGCTTAATGTTGTTCATGTTAACCAAATATTTCTATATTATTAGATGAGTACAGGTTAACTGTGGTTTCAACAATATTAGTAGTTGGAGGTTAATTTTGATTATTTGGTTATTAGTTTTTATTGTAGTTAGGAAGTGACTTATAATATATAGTAAGGTGAACATTGTTTGGTTAAGTACATCATGATTTACTTTGGTGTCATGAGATTTGGCCACCTTGTCATAAGCTTGATGTCATTTATGGATCATAGTTGCATGACCAAAGTTTCAATAAAGTAGGAATTCAAAACCAAGGTGCTTAAGTGATTTAAAAATCTCATGGGAATGTCCCCAATTACATGAAACCAACATTTTTTTTAAAATTTTACTAATGAACATTATCAACTCTCTTGGTGAGGGTTTAAAAAGACATTTCAAAGTTTCAACTAGGGAAAAAGGGTGATAAATTTCATAATTATTGACTTGTGAAAAAGGAGGAGGAGGTTGAAAGGGACTTCCCTTGATAAGTTGGGAAATGGTCACTTCATTAGAGCTTCCTAGCACAACAACATTGCTAGTTATTATGGACTCATATGTGTTAGAGACACTATCATCAGTGGCATTTTTGTTTTTAGACTTCATAAGCACATGAGTTTGAGGATTAGGTTGGGAAGGCTCAAATTATCTTATAATAAATTCTTGGCATTTATCTTAATAAAGGGATTTTTGAAATGATTTTGGAGAGAGAGTCCAAACTATGTATTGAATTTTGGGTTGAATGGAATAAGTAAACAAAGGGAAGAGGTTGTATTCCAACATGTTATGCTAAGTTTTATTAGCTAAGGATTTCTAATGCTTGATGAAAGTTTGGGTAGTCTCATTATTTGCTTGCTTGAAATTAATGAAGTGGGATAAGTTATTTTCAAGTAAATCATTGGATTGAAATTCCTAAGCCAATGCATTAACTAAGTCCTCTAAACTATTGATAGATTTAGAATTGAGTTAGTTGTACTAATCTAGAGCACCGCTAGGGAATGTTTTGAGTAGTAGCTTGGTAGTCGTAAAAGTATCAAGCTTAATCCAGTCTTTATAGAGATTTCCAAAGGCTTTAAAATGAAAAATGGGATTAATGAATCCATTATAGGTAATCTAATGATTAATTATACCTATGTATATCTTTTCAATTTGAAGGGTCAATGGTTCATTTTGAAAGTGTTTAATAGATTTATTGCTAAGTGATGGTTTTGGAATGAGATTATCATGAGAATATCTAAGGGAGGGTGGGGGGAGATTAAGATTTGGTGCTCTCCACTAAATTTGTTGAGGGTTATTTATGATTTCAAAATTTAATTTTACATCTACATCATCTGGACATGAATATTGGATTGAAAGCTTGCCATTTGGCTCATGACTTGTAACATGATTTTTTGAGGATCAAGAGAATTTTGACTAGAAGTGGAATCTTGAGTAGCTTATTTGGATGCATTAGATGTGGCATCAATGTTGGTGTTAATGTGGTTAATTTGGGTAGACCCATTAAATAAAGGGCGCACAATGTTAATTATGATATTAGGCATGGTGAATGGAGAAGGAAGTGAGAAAGCTGCATACTGAATCAACTCAATTTTCATGGAAAAACTAAGAGTAGGGGTAGGAGGTATTTCCATATAGGGAGCCATAATTAGGTGATACATCACAATAGGTTTCTTTCCCTTATGTTCAAAATGTTCATTAATATATATGATCATTTCATCATTACACTCGATATCACATTTATCTTTTACTTCATGATATAAGGGTAAATGACCTCTTATAACATTATTAGGGTTGCGAAGTGGCTCATAAATTTTAGATCTAGTTGAAGCCATAAGATATTTTCTTGTATCTTAGTCTTCAATCATGGAAAAATAATAAGGCATACATGATTTAGGGACTTTATAATAATCAGTTAGTTCCATGTAGTCTTGATGTGTTTTCTCTTCAAATTGACCAAAAATGTAATCCATAGTGGAAGAAGAAAGGTTCACATAATTGGGATTATTAATGTAGTTAATTACATATGAAATAAACTATATCAGCTTAGATGATGTATTTTGGAACCTAAACTAGAAAAATCATACTATATGAGACTGGTCAATGTAGTCAGGGAGACATAAAATTATATCAGATTGGTTGATGTAGTTTATAAACACATAAAATTATATTATGTTTGTTTGTGTAGTTCAAAAATACAATAGAAAATGGTATCTGGCTAGCCGATATGGTCTATAAAATGTAACTATTTAAGAAAATCAAGATAAGAAGGTATACTAAAAAGTATTTGATTGATTTATAGGATCTTAAATATACTAATCTCAGTCGTAATATAGTGAATATGACCACAAAGGCACTAATCACAGAGGATTCCATTGTACCCATGACCACACTATCTTATCTCTGAGGTACATTAAGAGTATCTTCATGGGGCTCAATTACTGATGCACTAAAAAATCAAACAAATGGTTGGCTTCCTATAGCTCAAAACAAGGAATCCCTAGGTGTTTCCAATATGTTTTGAAGTACATGGAAACTAAATTTCATGTATAGTGTTGTCTAACAACTTGAGTATAGGGGTACTACCCCTCACACCAAATGTAAGTAAAATCGATAATTTCTTGGACAAGAATGATAGATCCTATTTAATTTTTAAAATACCAATGCATAACTTCTATGAAATCCAAACAAAAGAAAAATAAATATTGAAAATAATATATGTTAAAAGATAAATTTTTATCATGCAGTGAATTTAAATAGGCAAATGGAATGATATCAGCATGGTTGATACAGTCATAATTGATAAAACTAAAATTAAATACATATAACTATATCAAACTAGTCAATATAGTCTTAAACACACATATAAATGTATTAGGCTAGATAATACAGTTTGGACAAACACATAATGGTGTCGCATTGGTTGATACACTTCATGGATAGGTATAAAACTATATTGGGTTGGCTCATATAATTAGGTTGATGGTTTGGTATATTTTAACAAGAATATAGAAGGAAAACATGAAACTAACCCAATAAAAGAAGGGATAAAATTCACATCGAGTTCACTATAATGTATGCACAAGCTAGGATAACCTAAAACTATCCTATCTCAATAAACTAGGACTCAAATAAGGTCAATTAAATAAAACCCATGATTCTTGGATGATTGGATAAGGACCTATGAATTTTGTAGATATAGTAAAGGGTAACCTATATCACAAATGTCAAGAGGTAATGGTTATAAATATTAAGCCTACGACACAAGGATGTATTTCTCACTACATCTCAACAAATATAAATGGTTGTAAAATATGGTTATAAATTTTACCCTTTTTCTGTATGACTAGCATTATACTATAAGTTTTTTTAAAATTAATATGAGTGCACTTTTCAATTAAAAAATGGTTGTAAAGGTGTATAAACTAAACTAAAATATGGGATATAATAGTTATAAATGGGCAAGGTGAAATGGTTAACCAAATGGGGGTCTTTACAACCTAAAGTTACTAAGAAATAATATAGCTACACCAACTTAATTAGAATAGAGAAAGCTTAAATAAGGATACACATAATTTCACTCAACATGCAATAAATAAAACAATATCTACTCTACGAAGTAAATAGAGGAAAGAGTGTAGGGATAAAAATGCCTACCTTGGTGTGGACCCATCGATGCTCAAGTGGATATTTTTAAGATATCTTGTAGGTTGAAGACCTCAAATGGTTGGATGAAAACCTAGATGTCCAAAGTCAAGAACTCCCAATGACTCCTCCTTTTGAGTTTCAATTATACCACAAGATAAAATTCCTCAAGATAAGGTTATAAACCACTAATTTTACTAATACTTATGTAGGGAAGAAATGTGAGTGAAATTAGAGAAAATAAATGGTAAATGATATGATATGATTGAAATATGACCCTTATATATAATCTTCCAATACCCAAAACCAACCCTAAACTCTAAGTCGAGGGTATCAGTTTGATCGATAAAGTTAGAAGTTGTCAGCTGACATAATATGGTATTAACTAGGTTGATATTATAGAGATGTTATAAAACACATGTATAACTATATTATACTAGCTTACATTAAATGAAGGGTAAAGGCATAAAATAGATGTTATTGACCAGGGTAATAACTTAAAATATAGGGAAATTAACAGATATGGATGTGAAGTGAATAGAATGGACAGATGGATAGAAGATTAAAGGAGGTCAAACTGATAGTAATGATGATGCAATCATGATAGAATTACAACATCTATCATAAATCACCATGATCCTTTCCCACCTCATTCTTAGTGTACCTTTTAATGGGTGAACTCATGGAGATTGATGTGTTGATAAGCCACTGTAAGAGAAAACATTAATAAATGATAAATTTAAAAATATTATATGTATGTAGAGGCCATTTCACTATATAAGGAGGTAATCTAGCGGTATTTAAAATGTTTTGTAATTATTTAGGTTTATCATCTTTGGAATCTGCAAGAGTGACTTGCAGATCAGGATGCATGTTGACAAACTCAAGAAAAGGAAGATTGTTAATATGAGAAATGGTGGGGATGGGATACTACATTTTAGGATTAGGTAGTTTAACACCCCAAGGTTTTGAATCGGCTTCATGCTTATAACATTTTCCATCATGATTGAACTTTATGCATTGGTTGCTAGAAGAGGTGATAATTCTCATGCGATGAGTCCAAGGATGAACTAAATGAAGATAATATGAAAGTAGAAGATATAAAACCATTTTATTGGTGTGCACCATTTTGGGTTTAATAGTAAGAGGGATCAAAATGTAACCAAGAGGTTTTTGATTGGTTTTGTTAAATCCATGGCATGTTAGTCTTATTTTCTTAAGGTCATCTTTGGAATATCCAAGTTATTATATTAGAAAAAAGAAACTAAAGTTAATTAATTTTATTTATTAAAGTATTGTTGATCATAGTATTAATAAAAAGAGGTGGGTCATCGACTTGAAATATGATTTCATCATTATTCATGTCTTCTTTAGGAATCTCTATGGAAATATTCTTCGAGGAAGAATTTTTAGAAATGGTTTAAATAACATGGATTTTTTTAGGTGTGGGACTTCTGGAAGGTTGGGGAGGTAGTTCAATATGGGTATTATTTGATTATTTGTAATTGTTTCATGAGAAACTTCCAATGATATGGTGATGTTCTCATGAGTTTCATTGAAATAATTTTGTAAGGCATGGATGCAAGTTCATCTAGGAAATTCTATTATGATTTAGGGTTAGAACCATTACATTTTTTAGCTTGGTTGGTGATAGTGACTTTAGGAGCTATGTTAGTAGAAATATTGGATGTGTTAGGTTGAGCCTTCAATGGTGTAGGCTCATCACTAGGTGGTAGATCTTTAGATGATGTAGTTATGATAATAATGTACTTAAGAGGTTATTCTTCAAGAAAAGGCTTCTTAGATTTTGTGATGGAATATTTGTGTGTGGGATTATGATGGTAGTTAACCTTTGTATCATTCAAAATTTTGGAGTTAATGCAATAATTATCATAGTCACCATCTATAGTGAAAGTGAACTCATTTGAATATTGTGTATTTAGATCAGACAGTTGACGTGATTTTTGAGGTTTTTGATTTGAATATTTAGGGTTATATGATTCATTTTTAGATGCTTTAAGGTATTAGTTATGTCATTATTTGGTGATGAGACTAGGATTAAAGTTTCCTCCTAATATGTTATTTACCATACATTTTTGGAGTGCACATCATGTCTCACGAGAGTTACCAATATTGCTATGGAAGCAATAAAATTTGTTAGGATCCTACCATGATGGAGGAGTAATAGAGTAGACGTAAAATTTAGATGAAGATAAATACTTCTTAACTTTATATATACTGAAGGGGGGATGGGAGGTAAGTTAGTTATTTGATTTAGATACCCCCACTTTGTGTTAGGGAGGGTTATTTTGGGAAGGATTAGTATTGATTGCATTGGTTGAGGTTTGGAAAGATTCATTTTTGGTGTTTTGAGATGGTTAAAATTGATCCATAATAAAACTTGTTGTTTTGCTCAATCAAAAACCTCTTCTAAATCTCAAGGAGAGAATATTATTACCTTGTATTGAAGAGGGGATTTAAGATTGGTAAAAAAGAGTTTGAAAATATTATCATCACTCATGCTATGGTCCACTTTATGTGATAATGATTTCGATCACTTGAAAGTATGGACAAATTCATTAGGGATTTATTTAGCGTTAATGAATTTGATAAGGATATTTTTAGAAATTTAATTATGTTAAAATTCCTTAATTAGAGCATTGATTAAATCCTGTAGTTGTGTAATAGAATGTCAAGGAAGTTGATTGTACCATTCTAGCACATCTCAAGTAAAGGTTTTGGCTAGAAACTTGGTAGTAGCATAGTATTTGGTTTAAACCCATTTATTATAGAGATTTTCAAAGGCTTTAATATGTAAGGCAATATATTTAGTCCTGTCATAAGTGATAGTTGGATAAATGTTTCAAATATATATAGACACAGTGAAGGGAGCTAAAGGTTTGTTTTGAATATTTTGAAGAATCTTATAACAAATTAGTTTTGAGGAATAATGTTTTTGTTAGAATTTCTAAGGGGGGTGAAGTGTAATGTTGATTTTGTTATTTCATTATTATTGGATGAGGTTTATTAGCCATTTGAAAAATGAGGTTTTTCATTTAGATTAATTGATTACTACTAGAAGCTTGTATAAGGGTCATTTGTTGAAACATTTGTGAAAGGAATAGGGATTAATCTAGAGGAGGATTGCTATTTTGATTTTGATTGGAGTTAATTAGATGAGGGTTAGAAGATAATGGAGGATTAGATGGGGGATTCTCAACATTACTTTTTTGATAAAGATTCCAAATGTTGGTGTTGGTTTCCCCAACTGTTGTAGTAGATGGGGGAAGCTTGTCAAAAATTCCATATTTGTTTGGAGTATAAAATGGTGTTATCATCAAGGTTATTAATGATGTGGTTAAAATATCCTAGATTTAAAGTTAGGTTAATTTGAACCATGTTACATTTAACAAATATATGATGAAGTTGAGAGAAATTACACTATGATAAATTGTCATCAATGGTGGACAAGGCAGAAATAAAAGAGAAACCCATATAAAATTTGAATGGGTTGAGGCTTGTAAGTAATATTATAAGAGGTGAAATTTGGTGAAGGATACTAAAAATATAATGTGGAAGAAGGATGATGGTCATAATAAACTAATGGTATCAAACAAGTAGATACAATTTAGTGACTGAGTTTAAGAGAATACACTGTATTAGGATGACCGATACAGTTTAGTTAAAAGCCAACACTATTAGTAGTTGTATAAAATGACTATATCAAGTTGGTTGATATATTAGGAAATAAAATTGTTAAATTGGCTAATGTAGTTAGACATAAATTTAGAACTATATTGGGTTGGCTAATGTAATTTCATATTGGATTAGCTAATGTAATTTCATAAAACTATATCAGGTTGGTTGATGCAATAGTCGCACAACACATGTTTTGTGTTAAAGACCTCAAATGGTTATAAAAATACCTAGATATATTTAGATAAGAACTACTAGTTACCTCTCCTAATGAGCTTCAATGACACCATAATAAAAGACCTCCAAGATAAGGTTGCAAACCATTGACTCTCCCAAATACTTTGTAAGGATTGAAATGTAAGTGCAAGCATAATGTATAAATGTGATATATCTCATTACAAATCGAATATGACCTTATATATATATATATATATATATATATATATATATATATATATATAGTTTCAATATACAAAACCAACCCTAAAATCTAAGCTGATGGTATCACCTAGGCTGAAATAATTGGAAGATGTTGGATAACATAGGGATTGACTAGGCCAATACAATACAAATGTCAGAATAAAAAATTAGAACTATATCAATTTGGTCAATACAACATTAGTGTAAATTTTGGTCACTTTAGTTTTATGACTCACACAACAAGAAATGACACAATTTTACCAACAATGAGAAAAATCACTATTGAGATGTTGATTTTTATCTATGTTTGAGAGGGATATCTCCCTCATATGATATGGGTATTTTTGGATTTATGTGTACTTTTAAATGGAAAACACAAAAAATAATTAAAAATAGGAAATGCTAAAAGATGAAAATGAAAGAAGAACAGAGGAAAGTGGAGGTGAGGGAGAGAAACCCACAGTGGAATGAATGTAGAGAACCACCAAAATAACTTGGGATTAAATAAAAGGGATGTAAATTATTCATATCATAAAAAAATGGACCAAGATAAACAAATTTAATTGGAACAAAAGGCTTTCATAGAAACAAAGAGTCTCCTCAAAACTCAGATTGGTTGCACTTGGTACAAATCCCATACACGATATTTACAAAACAATGTCTAGAAACACCACGAGTTGTATACAACCAAGAAAAACTAAATTTTCTTAATGGAGTCTCTATCCATGAATAGAAATACATGATTTATCAACAAATAAAAGCAAAACCCACAAATCCCAAGAATGGTCTCCTCACTTGCTTCCATTCCATTGCTCTTATCTAGAAATTACATAGCCCACATCGATTTACAACCAACTCTCTCTAAGAGATTGAAAGAAAGAAGAACCCTTAATAATGACCCATATTTTCTCTTTTGCACAATATTTCCCTCCACCAAGGAAGTTTGAAAGCCACCCATTTTCCCAAATTTTTATTTTATTATTTTGACAAATTTACAATATTAAATGCAATTTTGATTTTACTTTGACAATACAATATTAATTATAAAAACAATTAATTTATTAGATGACCATAAATAAATAACCATCCTTTGAGATTCTATTATGAATTTAATTAAAATTTATGAATTCTAAAAAGAATTAATGATTTAATTAAATTGATAAATTTACATTTTGAGCTCATGAACATTAAATTTACAATTTATTCAATGTAAATCGGTCGGTGGTATTACATTGTCCAATGGGATATGGAGTCCTGTAGATCATCATGAAAACTAGAACAATTAAAAATGATGAAAAATGGCCAATGTGTAATGAAAATTTGGGAGGCTGAATTTCACTACAACAGTTGGCTCTGATTATGGGATCACATTCTTTAGAAAAATTTAGAACTCTAAGAATCATTGGTGACATGTGCCTCATCCACCCTCTAAATGTCAAATGAACTCACATATCGTGATCTATCCAATTGAAAACTAAATATCCTATCCCAATCATATGGGAATGAACATACATTATTAGGCAAGATCATACATACTAAAACTACCTATAAACGACCATATAACACATGCTCTCATGATATGATCCATCTAACTAGTAGCCAGTTCACCTATCCTAATCATATGGTACTGAACACTAGTTTTAGGGCTAGATCCTTACCTTTAAAATTCTACCTATTTCCTTTCTAGAATACCCAATTGCATTCATTTTCAAGACAAATTCTTTAATTCTTCATATGAATTATGCATATTCATGTATAACATTGCATATTCACATGTTTACAATGTTTATCTTGTTTTCATTTCTTTAGCCCTCAATTTGTTTGTAACCATTTAAAGCATATTATACCTTTAGAATGCATCATCATGGTTACTAGATCTAACACTTAAGAATGTCATATTTATTGAATGGTGATTAAAACCAATATCCACGTCGAAGACCAATCAAATTGAACAACACTAAACATACATTAGAGACTATAGACATATAAAAATATTTAGCCTAAGTGCCTTTTGTATACACCTTAATTTTATTTAGTGTCAAAATGCACCTGAAATCTATTAATAAGTCTTCTTAAATTAATTCATTGCATCTCCTTCCAAATTCAAATAATTGAATAAATTAAATTAGTCAATTATTCTAACTTAAATCCTTATTTTAAAAATAAAATCCATATTTTACACATCATCCAAACATTTTCCATCTTTTTCTCCCTTTTCCCAACCAAATCCACAACTTTCTCAACCTCCTATGACTCATCCCTTGAGTTTCCAAGAAATTTGACTTAGTCTTGTTGACTCAACAAACCAACCCCATGCTTCTCTCAGCCATTTGAAATGGTCTTCATCCTCATAGGTGAGGATTCATTAGCCACCATTGATTATTTAGATCATTGAATAAGTCTAAATAATCCACCTCCATTAGATGTGTCTCCAAAAGTCTATAAATAAACTTGGAAACCTTCATTTTCAAGGGTCTTGAAATCAAATCTTGGAAAATCTAGACTTATGCTAACAAAGTTCTATATACAATTGAATCAAAGAATTATTTTTCACTAAAATGTTTCCTATTCTCCTTTGATTGTAAGAGTGAGCATGACATTTTCAAAGCGTAAATCAAGTTTACATCGCAATGAAGAAAGCTTGCACATTTGAAGCATAAAGTTTGTGTTTTCTAGTTTTCTTTATTTGTTGCTCTATCTTAAGTTGAATTTAGCTTAGATTAAGATTATTTCATTTTTATATCACTTTTAAATTTATTCACACATTTATGACATGATTGATGGGACTTTCCCTCATCTTTTTCATCTTTTAATCATTTAGAAAGCATTTCCTCATTTGATTTTTAATATTTATGTTTGCATATGCATTTGATCTCATCTTTTTGAGTTTTGATATAAGCTACAGGTTTCTATCAGGCATTTTCTATTTGGATATATGCACTCCACTACATAACAACAAATTTAGAAGCATAAATAGTAAAATTGTAGACATTAATAATGAATTAGTACAACTGCACAGTGAAATTGTTATGTTATTCCTTTTTCTTTGTTTTTTGTTCGGTATGCAGGGTTAATAATGAATTTGTTAGGAAACAACAAAATCATCATTTTTAATGGTGAATTTGTCAATATTAATAGTGAAATCATCATTTTTGGCAATGAAATCATTGTTCTTAGCAATAAATTCATCATTATTTGTAGTGAATTCATCTCTATGGGCAACAAAATTGTTGTTTTGGGCAGTGAAATCATTTTGTAAGCACGAGTTTATTTATTTTTATATTTTTGTATTCTATCTTTTTCCTGTGTTGATTTTATCATAATTTTGCTTTTCTTGTCCATTTGCATAACTATAATTTCATAATAGAGATATGTTTCACTTTGTTTTCATGGTTTTTATTCATTCTATTACAAGTTACCTTGATCCAAGCTTAAGTAAACATACTAACAACTTGTTTACAGAATGATTATCAAAGAGAATCAACAAAAAAGATCAATAAAAATCCAATTTATTTTTACAAATATTTTCAATCTTGCTTTCAAAGTTTCATTTTTAGTAATTACATCACATTTTAATTTAGCATTTTATTTGTGATTATAGAAATCATGTATGCTCTTTCCTTGGCATCATATTGGTGACAATACTCAAAAATAAAAAATATTTCTATAATTTAATGTGTTACCCAAGTAGTACCCATGTATGCTTTTTCCTTGGCATCACCTTGTTGACGATACTCAGAAATCAAAAATGGATAATTACTCTTTATTTTTCTTTCTAGAGACTATATTGATCATGGGTTTCACCACCACATAGTAGGCTAAACCCCATTTATTGGGAGGGTATATAAATCGAGATCCAACTATTTAAATTGCCTAAATGGTTGTGTTTTAAACACACCATGATGTGAGGGGATTTCATGCTCTAATACCTAGGGTTTCAACAACTACCTCAAAATATGATATTGTTGATTATCAACACACTGAGACCCCTACGATTATGTCGGGCACTTTGGAATAAGACCCAATAGTGTGCATCCACTTTATCTATTTCTTTTCTAGTTTTTTCCTCTAAATAATCTTGTTTAAATCTTAATTCTAAAATAACCTCTTTTGTCATTCGACTTTGGTGCATCAATTAACAAAAAACATCAAGAAGATACCTTTCACACACCCTCAAAATCAAAATCTGTGGACCATGGGAATGGTAGTTTCCTCCATGGTTAGTGCCTTGAGATATTAGGCTACAACTAAGAGTATGAGCGAGTCAGTGACATCGAAAGGCCCAATAGTTATTCATGACCCTCATCATAGTTTTTCACTTTTTATGTGCAATTTCTTGACTATTTATAATAGAAATTTGTTTGTTATTTCCTTGTGTTTACCACGTGATGAAAAATCCTTGTTTTTAAATATATTATTTTGAGTTTAAATGTTATCCTAAAAATCACAACTTTATCTCTAAAAACACAAAAACATTTAGTTAGAATTTAAACTTTTATTTACTTTGGTATTTTGCTTTAATAGAGTCTAATTTCAAGTCTTTTTCATCTATTGATTCAAGTCTTTCCATTCGCAAATGCCACTCATTACAAGGCACATGGCTACGTGGAACAATCCCTTGATCAATTCGATCACAAATCCAAATCCAAATAATCCCTGTCTTCACCTAGGATTCTATCCAACCAATTTTGATTCAAACACATATTCGAATAAATATCAAATCAATCATCTAACAAATATAAATCAAAGTTTCAATGTCATTGCAAACTCATAAATCAATCATCCAAAAAATACAAATCTAAGTTTAAATATGTATTTATCCTCATTCATCAATTAATCATAACCAAAATTAAATAGTCATTCAAGTTTATAATCAAATAATTCAACCCAAACATCAATTAATTAATTTTAAACTTGAATACTTATTCATGTTTACCCATAAATCATCATCCAAATTTTATTTTAGGGACAACATTGAATTAGTTTTTAGAATTTGGTAGTCAAAATTCTTTGAATTCTCTTATGAGTTACACCCCATCCATAAATCAAAAGTCACCAATCACAAATCAAAATGCATTCACGAATCCATCTAGTTCTAACCTTAGCATCAATCTAAATCAAAATTTTGATTCACCTTCACCACCACTCATAGATCTATATTTGAACCAAAACCCATTCAAAAATCAAACTCAAATTTAGTCAAATCCAAATATATTCCATCAAAATCAACCTTTCAACTCCTACATCCTTAAAAACCAACCTTTTCACATTCATTAAAATCAACCATTTGGTTTTAGATCCAACCCATTCCCAAATTTGAACCAAATTACATCAAATTATTATTTGTTCACAAACCCAACAAATTTAAGTCCATCAACCTTCAAAAATCCACCAAATCTGAATACTTTCACCTTCAACACAAATCCAACAAATCCATCCTTCCAAGATCAAGTTACCTCTCTAGCCCACTTCCTTACTAGGGAATACCAAAACATTCCACATCAACATCATCTTATCACTAATGACCTTATTTTCTAAAATCAATCAAGTCTCTCATCCACTAGTTATATTATTAATTCCAACATCCCTCATTACACTAGCAAACATAATCCAATTATGGCACCTCTATCATCTAGTGTCATTCCACCCCCAGAGCTACAACAACTTCAAAACTCCCAAACTATCAACAACATCACCATGCCTATTAAGAAAAAAATCACTTCTTTATGGGAACCTTATGATGTATTATTTAAAAAATTTATCGATACAAACTTAGTCATATTTCTAAACACCAAATACTTTGAGCCAAATGTCCCAAAACCTGAGTGGTATAGACCTAGCGAATATTATGATAATCACAAAATTATAGGTCATTATACAAACCATTATATGAGACTAAAGAATTATATCCAAGGTTTTATTAACAAAATTTACATCAAGGTAGAACCAAGTGTATCCATGTTTGAAAATCATAGCTTAGGGATATACCAAGATGTCTTTCCTGAGCCTAATTAAGCCACACCACTTCCAAGTCAAGGTCATAACCTTCCATCCATTTCTCAAGATTCCATTTTTGACATATCTATTTTCAACTAATCCATTATCGATCAACCTACATTTGAAAACCATGGTTTACCATCTATTTTTGATGAAGAGCCCATCCTTATTGAAGAGCCTATCTTTGACCAAAAACCTATCCTTGATCAAGATCCCATTTTTGACAAACATCCCATCTCTAATTAAGATCTTATCTTAGATAGAACCTCATTCAACTAACATAGCCTATCACCCATTATAAAAACACCCAAATCCTTATCACTTATTGAATCTCCCATTATCCCACAACATTCACCCCAAGTGATATAGGTGCTTATAAACAAAACAATCCATGAACAAGGAATTATTGAACCTGTCCATTTCAAAGTAAATGCTAGACGTCATAACATCAACTCTAAACCATTTGAAAGTCAATGTAAAGATGTTAGTGATAATTTTGTGGTTTCTAAGGGAGCCTTATCCACAATCAAAACATGATCTGTTCATAGTCTCTACGAGGACTATGTTGCCATCACATCTTTCATCGACCTCACAAATTTTGCCTTCCATATTGAAAGCTAGTATCCTGCACCTTTTGATTGGGACCAATGATATTACTTAAAATTAACTTCCTTAAATGATAATGAAATAATTGAAGACTTCCTAGCTGGTCTCCTACTGGAAAAGCATCAAGAAACATCTGCATATTTTGAGGAAAAACAAGTGTAACTCAATCAAAATGAATTGTAAAGTCTAAATATAAAACCAACATCTCATAGTGAAAATATTTGAGGCACTATCAGATGATAAAAATACAAATTGCATTAAAAATACAAATCAAAATATAAAAAATAAAACATATGAGTCCCTTAGTGAAAACCTCTTTGAGGCACTATTGGACAATCCAAATCTAAATCCCAATCAAAACAATCAAGAATATTACTTTGGTCAAAACCTTTCTATGACACCAATGGATGATAAAATTAATATATCTTCTACATTAACACAATTATAGGATGAATCCCCATCATAAATTGAAGATATCATTGATGCAACATTAAATCCTCAAATCATCCAACTTGTCATTATTCTTAGTAATGTAAGATTGTTGGTATCATTCCATATTTACATCATGACACATATACTTAACCCTAATATAATTCCATCCCTCCAAATCCTTCATGCACTCAACACACATCCTTCATCCAACATAATTTCCACTTCAACCTATGTGACAACACCCTCTATCATAGGGGCTATGACTATATCCTGGTAAATTTGGAAGAAGCTAACTTAGAAATCAATGAAGTTACTAAAGATATATCTAGAGTGCATATCTAAAAGATCAATAGTAGTAAGCATCATACATCTTGAAACATTTTATAATTTAGATGTAAAAAAATAAAAAATAATCAGAAAGAGAAAGAGAAATAAATTCATCCATAGATGAAAACCATTTATATGGCACCTTGGGCAAGTACCATGATGAAAACCAATTTTTAGCATCATGCATAAAATAATAAATTGTCTACAAGTACCCTACACTTGGGGACAATCTCATTTTATTTCAACCCTATGCATTCTAAATCATCCCTCTATTCTTACCCATCTTACAAATTTTCTAATCCCATCCTTTAACATCTTATGCTTACACTAAACCATCCTTACTTATCCTAAGTTATCTTGAAACATGCTTACCCATCCTATGCCTATTTAAATCCATCCTACACTCATCCTTAACCACCATAATGCATCCTTAAACACCCTTATCTATCCAAATCCATCCTTATAAATTTAATCCCAAACACATTGGAACCCATACTTATTAATCCAGTCTTTACCATCATAAAACCATATTTATTCCCATTTTGACCTTGGTAAGGAAGTGGAAACATCTTGAGACATGTTCTTAGAAACATCTTGTTGTATCCTTGTAATGTTATTTTGATGACTAGACACTTGGTTCTTACGTCATGTGTTCCCTAGAGTTATCATCTTAATTTTAATCCATTCCTATTCATCCATACTACATATATAATTTATTCATTCCATCCCCTACCACTCACTCTTTGATGCTAGAATATGGTTTTCCCTTTGCTGGTATTCCTTGTATATACACCTATAAATTAAAAAAAAATAATCCAAAAATATTACAAATTACAAACAAAATACAAAACATTATAAAATCCAACAAGATACAAAAAAAAAATCTAAGTAACAATAAAAAAATCCCTTGTCTTTAGTTACATACCCTAGTCATCCCCTATACGAATTAATCATTAGATAGTTCAACATTGTCAAAAATCACATATGCTAAAGGATTATACTCTAGCCAAGGATATCCAAAAAAGGCATTTGCTTACTTGTTTAGTCATTTGTTTACCTATTTTTATAGTCATTTACTTTATTTTACATCATGGGTGTTTACTTGCTTCTGCATTATTTGTTTGCTTCTGTGTTTGTTTTAATTACATCATTTTCATTATTACAAACATCTCTTTTTATCTTATCTTTATTGTTATTTCTTGTGTCTAGATCACTATGTGCATTACTAATGGTGTTTTTATGATCTTCCATATCATGATGCACTAAGTTTTATCCTTGTGAATCTAGTAGTCCTTACGTGTATCACATGATAATCATCATGTTTATTATACCATTGGTGCATATTATTATGCACAATATCAAAACTTAAGTTGCTCAACTCTTAGTTAGAATTATTTTTGGAAATCTAATGAAATAATAAAATAAACATAAGGCAGCTATCAAACCATCTCACATTCTCAAACAAAGCATCTGTGTGTCATATTAGAGAAAGTCATTATAGTTGCAAAATCATTTCTCAATTAATTCACCACTTTGTTTAATGAATTCATCATTTTTCATACCAACTTAATCATTTTGATAATTGAGAAATAATTTTATTATCTTTTTCTAAGCATTTAGCTACACAAAACCAAATTTGTAATCTCATAATAATCTCTCTCTTCCATCCATCCTTATCTCATCCATGTTGTCAAATCATTTGATCCATCATCATTAATCCATGTAGTCACTTCATTTCCTTGTTAATGGTTGCATATAAATCATCCACAATTATTTCCTAATATTTTCATTTAATCTCTCACACTTGTTGATTGGGACCAAAAAAATCACAATATCCATCCTTTCTCCATCAATCCATCACTTTCTCATTCAATAAATTAGTGAACCTATCTAAGCTCATAACTTTACAATGAGATATATCATTCCCTCATCCTTTCTTATGAACCCTAATTCATGGGTCACCTCAAAGCATGCATCTTCTCTTAGGATATATTAATTCCTAATCCGCTCCTAACATATATCATTTATTGTGGGAAAATCAATCCATCATATAATCACAATGTACAATCATTAACTTAAGTATGTCAATAACATCCATGGGTCAATCTTACATTACATCATCACTTCTCTTCTCGTATTAGGAGAACTACATCTGGCCTGATATCCTCACTCAGACATTATCCATAGTGGATTATGTAGGCAAATCTTAGAGACATAGGTTTTCTAGGGTCAGTTCGGCCTCCATCATCCATCCAAGCCATTTCATCCACATTTTCTATTATCATTTAATCAAAGTGTTATATCTCCTTATCAATACTTACAAATATCAATTTTGTAAATCTTTATCACAAATCAATTAATCTATATTTTTCATTTTCTAGCCTATGGATTACCATCATTGGTATATATCATTCCCACATCTGATCATGAGACCCTTGAGTCCAATCACAATCCAAGCGTGCAGTATATAAAATGGGAAATGTATTTTTTCCAATATTTTCTCTATCATTTACAACTAGGGGTAAATAGTTTTACACATACCCTCTACAATTTTACAAACATTAGTATTGAGACAAGTATCTATATTATTGATGACATTTTTTTCATTTCCATCTCCCATATCCTTTTTTCATCAATTTTAAGTGTTTGTCCATTTTGTCGCACAAACCCTTGAGGGGGCATCATCACACTCATTTTCATTCATTTAGGGCAACTTTCTCCTTTTTAATCATCAACACTCAACTTCTTATACTATTATTTGAAATAGTATTAATTCACAATACTCTTTAAAACATGGTCAAATGTAGACACCTAAATTTCATTTAGTGTCAAAATGCACCTAAAATCTATTAATAATTCTTTTTAAACTAATTCATTACATCTCCTTCCAAATTCAAATAATTGAATAAGTTAAATTACTCAATTATGCACACATAAATTCTTATTTTAAAAATAAAACCCAGATTTTACATCTCATCCAAGCATTTTCCACCATTTTCTCCCTCATCCCAACCAATTCCACAACTTTCTCAACCTCTTATGACTCATCCCCTGAGTTGTCAATAAATTTGACTTAGTATTGTTGACTCAACTAACCAACTCCATACTTCTCTCAACCATTTGAAATGGTCTTCATCCTCATGGATGAGGAATCATTAACCACCATTGATTATTTGGATCATTAA
Organism: Torreya grandis; assembly: GCA_037957365.1. Classification (NCBI taxonomy): domain Eukaryota; kingdom Viridiplantae; phylum Streptophyta; class Pinopsida; order Cupressales; family Taxaceae; genus Torreya; species Torreya grandis. The sequence goes on from JARHVA010000042.1 coordinate 2,344,322, forward strand.
ATAGTTTCAAATAATCCTCCACCATTGGATCTTTCTCCAAAAGTCTATAAATAAACTTGGAAACCTTCATTTTCAAGGGTCCTGAAATCGAATCTTGGAGAGTCAAGACTTATGATAACAGAGTTATATACACAAGTGAATTAAAGTGAATCAAAGACTTATTTTTCACCAAAATGCTGCCTATTATCGTTTACATTGGAAGAGGGAGCACCACATTTTCAAAGAGTAAATTTTTTTTACATCACAATGAAAAAAGCTTGCACATTTGAAGCATAAAGTTTGCGTTTTCTAGTTTTATTTATTTGTTGCTCTATCTTGGGTTGAATTTAGCTTAGATTAAGATTATTTAATTTTCTTAGAACTTAAAAATTTAGTTCACACACCATCCACTTTAATTGTTTTAATAGGGGAATGGTTATAAAATACATCAACAACCCCAATTAACATCATCTAATAATTATTTTCTCAACACTATCATGTTCTTTATTTCAAATGAAATGTTTGATAAAATGTTTCATTGAACTTGCACCAATAAAACCACCTTTTATTTCATCAACTTCAGTACTAATTTTATTGACATCAAAAGAGCTGATTACAATCATATTGGGTGGGGTAACAAAATTATGCTCAAGAATATGAATCTTATTTATTATATATTCACATATAATCTCAACCTTGTACTTTAGTTGTCTATATATTGGTACCATTGGTGTTCCATACATGCTTTCTCAAATCTATAGACATCACAAAGAGGATTTTCTTCCTTTCCACTAACAACTTGTGTGTAAAATATTGAACCATGTAGAAGGCACAATAATTATTTGATGGAATGACTCAAAGACCTATGGTGTGCATTTGGTCTTTCCACTCTAAATCCCCACTTGGGATAGGCTAAGAAGATACTATCAAATTTGTGACTTTCTCAAACATTAAATTAGACTTGATTGATAGGTCCTCTTGATGTGTCTATGTTTTGATCCTTATCGAATGAGTCTTGAATTGGTCATCTACATTTGGTCTTCTTTCCAAGTTAATTTTTTGCTTCACTTTAGTCACATTAATAAGGAGTTTTTTAGTAACATTTGTTAAAGTACCTTCATCTAGAATATTTATTCCCTATATAGAATCTACAAGCATTTTAACCCTACCTAATATGTTGACATCACTATCTTTAGTCGCATTTAATTAACAAGTTTGTATTTTTCACCTTCAAACTTGTAGCATATAAGATGCATTACAATTTTTGCAATCAATGGATCTATGAATCATGCTCTTGTTGTAGGCTAGAATTGTAGCGTTATCATGAGAGTTTCTTAGGATCTCTTACTCCTAACTACAAGCGTTGGGATAACCTCTGGCTATGGGTATCTTGTTGTGAGGTTGAACCTCTAAGCTTTTTAATGAGGCTAGTTCCTGAGATACTTCACTTCAGCTCTCATTTCTCATGCTAAAATCTATTGTTAACTAAGGAAAAGGGATAGGAGTTTAACATAAAAAAGAAAATCTAAGCTAAGGGAGGTGATGCACCAAAATAAAATGGGAAACTCCCATAAGCTTAAACCCATACTAATTTTGTAGAGGACAATACTGACTTACACAACCTCAAGATCAAGCTGGTTACATTAATGTTTCATGGAAGAGGTTCAGAAAGTAATGAATTACAAACAAAGATTTCTAATACTCATTGAAAGCTCACATAAATAGCAAAAAGAGAACTTAGCCAGACCTATAAATAGTGTTTAAAAACTTCCTAAACAGGGTTAGAAAGGAGGACTATGGATAAGGAAGATTTTACTTCACACAATTCTATAGTGCACAACTCAATAGACACAAATCCAAGGCAAGAGATAGGCAAAGAAAATCCTTTATTACATCAAGAGGTGGTTCTTACAAATGCTTGACAGGGTTGAACTTAATCAAGCTAAGCATATTTTTCAATATCTCAAAGAGTGTCCCATCTCCCAGAGAGATGATTTTTTTTAAAAACTAGGAACCCCTCCAAAATAGAAAGTATCTAATATATATAAAAAAGGAAAAGAGGAAGAAAGGGCTTGTGGGAGTAAGGAGAACTGAGAGAAGAGGTCATTGATGATTGGGACCCTTGTTTTTGTACTTGAGCTCCCTTGCATTCAAAGCATGCAACTGCCTTGACCATGAAATAAACTATCCAAGATCACCGCAATCTCATCAAGCCCCTCATGCATTCAAGTCCATTCCTTTTAAATTGACAGGGCCATGTCATGGGTAGTTGTATGTCCCTACTAAGTGTATATGATTTGATCTCTTCAATTTAAAGCTTAGCATACTCCTTACTACTATTTTGGACTTATATGGTCGTCTTGTAGATTAAAATTGACATCATCCTTGATTTTTCATGTCCATTGATCTTTAATGTAAGATTGATATGCACTATTGGATCTAGCTCTCAAAATGCTATCATGCATCATCTCTACATTTGGCCAGAGACCCTTTTGATAGATTTTAAATGTCAACAACTATTTTTAGGGTTTATATTTTGACATTTATATGCAAGTGAATTCCTTAAGTTATTTCCTTCAGACATTTCCTTTCAGGGAATTTCCATGAAATTTTTGTTTATCACTTTCCTGTGGATAATTTGTCTGAAGGAATTCATGTCTTTGAACTTTATAAAAATTCCCTTTAGGCTTTTGGCAATGTACCCTCCAAAATTTTGAAATGGTCCCTTTCTGAAGGGAAGGCACCCTTCAAAATTTTGACAATGAATTATTTCAAAGGGAAAGAACCCCTCAGAACTACTGAAAAAGACTCTTCAAACTTTTTTAAATGGTCAGTTACCCTTTAGGTTTCTTGAAATGGAATTTCCCAAAGGGAAAGAGCCCTTCAAAAATTCTAAAAAGATCCTTTGACATTTTTGTAAATGAACTTTTCTGAAGGGAAAGTGACCCTTTGGAAAAATTGAAATGGTCCTTCAACATTTGAAAATGACCTTTGGAAATTTTGCAAAGGACCCTTTGAGATTTTTGGAAAAGTCCTTTTCTCATGAAAATAATACCTTCGAGAATTTTGAAAAGGACCCTTTTATTGAAGAGTTAATCTTTGGGAAAATTATCTTGGACAATTTTCTTGAAGGAAAAGGTCTTTTCATTTTGCTTCAGACATTTTTTTCTGAAAGAATTATCCCTTTGGAAATCTTTGTCTCGGATAAATTATTTAAAAGAATTTAAAATTTATCCAAAAAGATTCCTGAAAGAAAAGAACACTTAGTCCATGCAAATTTGAAATAAAAAACTAGTAAAGACTTTGTTGAATAAAAGATTTTGCACTCAGCTTTTCCAATGTCCATAGATTTTTTGATGGAGTCCGTAGATTTTCTAATGGAGTCCATAGCTTTTTTGGTAGAGTTCATAGCTTTTCTGAACTCATGCTTGAAATGCTTGAACTACTTGGTTTTGTCATGAAAACTACTCAAGAACCTTTTTCTTTGCTCTACAGACATGTCCCTTAAAATTTGACAAAATATGCTTTAAGCATTCTTAAAGTGTTTCAAAAGATCTATTAGAACTGTAAGATCTCTCTAGTACACTCATTTCATCCAAAACATCTATTAATTTTATCAGCCATTAGAAACTTGTTCACCTAGGTGTGACTTGGTATGTGGGCCAAATTTGGCCAACATTTCTAGTGATTCATAGGGAAGCATTCTTCATATGCTTGAGAACCCAAACTAATTTGCCTTGTCTAGTCCATTGGGCATGGATTCATTAGCCTCTATAACTAAGCTGGTCTAAAACTAGATACAAGGCTAACCCTTTCTAGAACTTCCTTTGAAGCAATAGGGATAAAATAAATAAAGTGCCCAAGGCACTTGTGAAAGGAAAAATAGAACATAAAGGAAAATGTGCACAAGGCACTTGGAGGAAAGCATGAGATCTCTCCTAATATATACAAGGTTATAATTTACAAGTATCTCCCTCCTAGATCAAATGGGAAACTATGAGTATTATTCCCTTGTAACAATCAAAGATGAGAAATACCTTGCTTTGGAGGTACCAAAATTGGTGAACCAGGCAACTTTATGGTCAATCCTTTTGATGTGCTCCCTAATGCATGGAATGGAATAAACATGTCTCTGATGTAGATATACTGGTTCATGTCCTCCAAACTTGGTTCATGTTGGACTATAGGGAATTTTTCAATCTTCTCTTTTGATGGCTCAAATTTGTGCTCTAAATCAAGCACAACATGTGATGGCTCCTTTGAACTGGTACTTGGTTGACTATCTAGACTTAAGTAGAAAAACTCTAAGTCATCTCAAAAGGTAGCTTCCTCTTGGTCAGTTGAGATAATGTTAAATTCAACAGCATCTTTTCTCTACTTGCTTTGAAAAGGTCCATATGGTAGTTCATCAATCCACTTAACGCCCAACATGTCATGTTCTTGTGGCTTTGGATCTGACCATTCCCCCTCATTCTTGAAGACATCAATACTACCTTTAATAGACAATTCATCTTGAGATTGGTCAGCTTCTTCAACCTGATTGATGAGTTTATCCTCTTACCCTACAAGAGACATAGGCTGGTTTAGAACCTATACATAATCCATAAAGTCATGGTATAGTTGTTTCCATACTTCATCTTGATCCTCTTGCTCATTCATGACTTCTTCAACATGGTTAGCTAACTGATTAACTATGTCAATTTTTTCACCTTGGTCATCTTCATCTGTAGCCACACCAAATTTAATCTCTTAATCATCTAAGAAAAAATCCTCTTTGCTCTCAACTGCATCCTGAATACACACCTCTTTAAGTATGAAAGCATCATTACTACCTTTAGGCTCTAATTCATCAATGTCAAAGCCATGCCACAATAGCTGGTCCAAACCTAATTTTTCTTCCCTTTTTTGGAGTGGATTGCCTATCATGATCTCCTCATTAGAGATAATTATGTCCTCTTATTGAGACTCAAATTTTACTCTAAGCTCCTCCTCTATTCCTTACAAAATAGGCTCTTCCTCCAAGAGGGAGATGGTGGGAGGGTGAAGAAGTTCATTTTGCTTATAGCTTAAGAGAGTGTCTTTCCAACTAGGTACTTTGAGTGGTCTCTTTAGTGGTTCTTGAGGGAGGGAGAAAGAGTCTTGAAACTCTTGTAGGTAAATCTCATTGAGTTGAGATAACACCTCTTTTTTATACTCTTCAATCACTAACTCCTCTTGAACTGGCTCTTGGATCACCACAACTGATATCTTTTCCTTCTTCTCTATGCCTTTCTAAACTAATTTCCATGAGGGAAATAAGTAGGGAGTAGGCACCTTTTCTTCCTTTTGAATGAGTATAGGAGAGGGTGGTTTAAAAAGAGAGGGCATGCCATAGCTAGGGTCAAAAGTATTGGAGAAGATCCATGATGGAAGGGATTCATGCTCTTGAGTGGGAATAGGCATTGGGGTAGGAGAGGGAAAACTGATTGGCTCTTGAAAAGGAGAGGACACATAAGACTAATCACACTGAGTCTACTGATCTTCTTAAGACATCAACACACTTTAAAAATTTTGGACAATACTTCTCAACCACACCTTATTTTCCCTCTCGTAAACTGGCAATTATTCATTCTCACAAATTAACCATCTATCCTTGACTAGCTAAAGAGCATTCCTTGCCTTTTGTAGGACATGAATAGGGATGAATAAAGAAATTTCTAAACCCCTACCAATCTCCCTTATCAACTTATTATAATTTGATAATACTTGCTTGAATCCTAACAAGGATGTAATAGGATAAACATAGTCTTGACAAGGGGAATTAGAGGACTGATTTGAATGATTAGGAGGATAATCTTGGTCATATATAGGGGTGAAAAATGGAAAAATGCCATGATAGGGATGATAGGTTATTCAAGGGACACTTGAGGGGAGCACATAAATATTATTAGCTTGATAAGTGTGATGTTGAGGTAGAGAATAAGCATACTGGTCAAAATATGGTTGCTTATACAGACCAAATAATGGTGATTAGGCACTTGGACTATTCAAACTAGCTGACAGATGTTTGGATTCACCATTTATGTTTGTTGAATTCATCTAAAGGCTAATTGGATGAAGAGAACACCAAAACTCTTCACTTAGTAAAAAATGTAGTCCCATCGAGTGTACCAAAAATTGTTGTAGGCTAGAATTGAACCCTTTGTGGGAGAGTTTCTTAGGCTCTCTCACTCCTAGCTACAAGTGTTGGGACAACCTCAGGCTATGGGTATCCTATTGTGAGGTTGAACCTATAAGATTTTTAATGAGGCTAGTTCCTCAGATGTTTCACTTTAGCTCTCATTTCCCATGCTAAAATCTACTATTGACTTAGGAAAAGGGATAGGAGGATAACATAAAAAGGAAAATCTAAGCTAAGGGAGCTGATTCACAAAAATAAAATGGGAAACTCCCATAATCTTGAACCCACACTAATTCTATAGAGGAAAATAATAACTTACACAACCTCAAGATCAAGCTGGTTGCAATAATGTTTCATGGAAGAGGTTCAGGAAGTAATAAATGTAAACAAAGAGGAGTTATAATACTCACTAAAAGCTCACATTAATAGCGAAAAGAGCACTTAGCTAGACCTGCAAACAACATTGAAAAACTCTCTAAACAAGGTTAGAAAGGAGGACCACGGATGAGGAATATTCTCCTTCACACAATGCCATAGTGCACAACTCAATAGACACAAATCCAAGGCAAGAGATAGGCAAAGAAAATCCTTTATTGCATCAACAGGTAGTTCTTACAAATGCTTGATATGGTTGAACCTAATCAAGTTGAGCATATTTTGCAATATCTCAAAGAGTGTCCCATCTCCCAGAGAGATGAAAAAGTCTAAAAACTGGGAACCCCTCCAAAATGGAAAGCATCTGATATATATAGAAAAGGAAAAGAGAAAGAAAGGGATTGTGAGAGCAAAGAGAACTGAGAGAAGAGGTTGTCAATGACTGGGACCCCTACTATTGTACTTAATCTCCCTTGAATTCAAATCATGTAATTTCCTTGACCATGAAATGAACCATCTAAGATCACCATAAATCTCCTTGAGCCCCTTATGCATTCAAGTCCCTTCCTTTTAAACTGACATGGCCATTTCGTGGGTAGATGCATGTCCCTGCCAAGTGTATATGATTTGATATCTTTCATTTAAAACTTTGCATGATCCTTACTACTATTTTGGACTTATATGGTCCTCCTATAGATTAAAATTGACACCATCCTTGATTTTATATGTCTGTTGATCTTTAATGTAAGATTGATATGTGCTGTTGGATCTAACTCCCGAATTGCTACCATGTGTCATCTCTGCATTTGGATAGAGACCCCTTTGATGGCCTTTGAATTCCAATGGCTATTTGTAGGGTTTAGATTTTGATGTTTGCATGCAAGTCAATTCCTTGAGTTATTTCCTTTGAACATTTCCTTTTGGGCAATTTTTATGGACTTTTTATTTATCACTTTCCCACAACTAATTTATCCAAAGGAATTCATGTCTTTGGACTTTATAAAAATGCCCTTTGGGATTTCGGCAAGGTACCCTTCAAAATTTTGAAATGGTCCCTTTTTGAAGGGAAGGTACCCTTCAAATTTTTAAAGTGTCCCTTCAAAATTTTGAAAATGAACTTTTCTGAAGGGAAAGAGCCCTTCAAAACTACTGAAAAAGACCCTTCAAACTGTTTGAAATGGTCAGTTGCCCTTTGGGTTTCTTGAAATGGACTTTCCCAAAGGGAAAGAGCCCTTCAATTTTTTTGAAAAGATCCTTCAACATTTTTGCAAATGAACTTTTTTGAAGGGAAAGTGACCCTTCAAAAAAATTGAAATGGTCCTTCGGCATTTGAAAATGACCTTTCGCTTTAGAAAAATACCTTTGGAAATTTTGCAAAAGACCCTTCTAGATTTATAGAAAAGTCCTTTTCTCATGAAAAGAATACCTCTAGGAATTTTGCAAAGGACCCTTTTATTGAAGAGTTACTCTTTGGGAAAATTATCCTAGACAATTTTCTCAAAGGAAAAGGTCTTTTCATTTTACTTCAGACATTTTTTCTAAAAGAATTATCCCTTTGAAAAACTTTATCTCAGACAAATTATCTGAAATGATTCAACATTTAGCCAAAAAGAGTCCTGAAAGAAAAGAACACTTAGTCCACACAAAATCTGAAAGAAAGAACCAGTAAAGACTTTGTTGAATAAAAGATTTTGCACTTAGCTTTTCCAAGGTCCATAGATTTTCTGATGGAGTCCCTAGATTTTCTAATGGAGTCTTTAGCTTTTTTGATGGATTTCATAGATTTTTTGAACTCATGATTGAAATGCTTGAACTACTTGGTTTTACCATAAAAACTGCTCAAGAACTTTTTTCTTTGCTCTGTAGACCTGTCCCTTAAAATTTGATAAAATACGCTTTAAGCAATCTTAAAGTGTTTTAAAAGCTCTGTGAGAACTATAAGATCTCTGGTTCCCTCATTTCATCCGAAACATCTATTTATTTGCTCATCTATTAACAACTTGATCCACTTGAGCATAGCTTGGTATGTGGGCCAAATTTGGCCAATAGCTCCTATCATGTCCACCATTCCCATAATATCATATTGATGTTAACTTTGATAGCCTATAAGGCACATACAAAGGGACTTGCTACTTGGAATGCCACCAAATGCCTTTACTGGTCTACACAAAATCCTTGTATGGGTCAGCTAGCATTCCCATGACAAATATATCTATAACCCACCAATAATTTACTAATATCTTCTTATCCTTTTATTGTGAGCTCTTATAATCCAATGGCCATTGGAGGGCCATTTTTAAGAAGGCAATAATTGATTGGATTTGGAAGTGAAGTATTTATTAAAATAGAAGCCAAAGATGAATAATTAACCATTGCACTTGTAATAATACCACTGCTAGAAACCCGGCTACTAATAAATACTTCATCGACTATGCATAAATTATTACCAAAAACTATTTCCAAAGAGTAGAAGGAAGCCAAACAATACCTAGATAGGGGTACTATTTTGACTGGAATAGGCAATAAATGAATAAACTTCTCAGGCTAATAAATATCCACATTATCCAATCTACCATAGACCCAAAAAAAGCTAAGAGGAGGTCTAAAACATAGACTACATGTGTCTACAATTGCCAAACTTAAAAATAACACAACAAGATTATTAATGCTTGCCATTAAATTTTAATGGAAAGGAAACTCTAACCCAATCATTTTTTAATGGAGAAGAGTGGTGTATTTTCCTTATCACCCACTCAAATATTTCATATTTGATGCCAAGAAGATTAGGAGTGACCTCAATGTTAGCAGAGCTATGTAGAGTAAAAGAAAGTCTCTAGAATTTCAATTTTTGAAAGAGGGTAATTATTATGGTGATGTGAAGGCCTAAATTTTGATAAAAATAACATCACCTTAACCATTATCCAAACTTTTCCCATTTAATGGTCGTGTTCTATTTTCTAAGACAACTATTCCATATATTGGTTGGTTGCTCACATGTTAGGCTATTACACTCATTCTTCATAATACATATCACTCTAATAACTCCATTATCATCTAGCAATTATTCTATCTCATCTCTCACAAGATGTTTGGAACTACAACTGAATTTATATGAAATGTAATATACATAAATGACAGTTGGAGCATCAATTAGAATGCATAATGAGAGCTTTCCAACCACCCAAGGGATACTAACCATGAACATCAGAATAAATTGAGAATAGATGAAAGGGATACAAATTGTTCCTCTCACAAAAATGGACATAGGATCAACAATTGTAATTGAAATTAAAAGATTTCCTAGAAGCAAAAATTATCCTCAAAACTTAGATTGGGTCCACTTGGTACAAACCTCATACATGGTATTTACACCACAAAGTCTAGAAATATCATGAGTTTCACACAACTAGGAAAAAGTGCATAATTATAATGGAGTCCCTATCTATAAATAGAAATATGGAATTTATCAACAAAGAACATCAAAACCCTCAAAGCCCAAGAATGATCTCACTTGTGTGCTTGTATTTTATTGCTCATATCTAGAAATTACATAGCTTGCACTGAGTTGTAGCCAGATCTCTCTAAGAACTTGTTATAAAAGAACCCTTAATAATGACCTAATTTTTATCTTTTGTACAATATTTCACTCCACCAAGGAAGTTATAAAGCCACCCATTTTCCCATATTTATATTTTATTATTTGGGAAAATTTACAAGATTAAATGCACTTTTGATTTTACTTTGACAATACAATATTTTTTCTAAAAAGAATTAATCTATTAGATGACTACAAATGCATATACATCCTTTCACACTCCATTATGATTTTAATTAAAATTAATTAATTATAAAAAGAATTAATAATTTAATTAATCTAATAAATTTACATTTTGAGCCTATGAATGTCAAATTTACAATTTATTCTATGTGGATGAGCCAATGGCATTGCCTTGTACATTACGCTATATACTTCTGTAGATCATCATGAAAAGTAAAACAATGAAAAATGACAAAAAATAAATAAATGTGTAATGAAAATTTGGGTGGCCAAATTTCACTAAAAAATATACTAAAAAGAGGCAAAAGTATGAAATATATGGTATCATCCAAGTTAATACCATAGGATATAGGGAAGCTAGCAAATATGGATAGGAAGTACACAAAAGAGAAACATAAATAAAGACTCAAAGGAGGTCAGACTGATAGTAATGATAGTGTAATATGATAGTATGCAAATATATTGTATAAATTACCATGAACTAATCCCACCTAATTTTCTATGCACCCTTTAAGGTGTGAAATCAAAGAGATTGATGCATCGACAAGCCCCTACAATAAAAAGTGTTAGTAAAGTGATTAAAGTGAAAATACTAAGTGTATACAACATATGCTTAATATATTAATTACAAAAAATAGATGAGTACTTAAATTTTATTGTTGACTGTGATTGCAATATGGGAGTGGAAAAAAAACTTTAGAAACTTGTGTTTTGTCATGGTTCTGAAACTATATTTTTAACAATTCAAGTTTGGTTTTGTCAAATCTCAGTCAATATCAACTATTAATACTAACCTGTGTTGGTCGATAACAAATTATGTTAAAATACATGCATGTGATCATATGATCAACTTATCCTATCTCTAAATATTTATATGTGTGATACCAAACCCTGATGATGTACGTAACTCTATAAATCAATCTCTTTCACCTTGAAACCATAGGTGTGCATGTGAGGGCTAGAAACTAGAAAAAAACTATGATAATGTATTGAGATGAGCTAACCCCTATCACCCCCATTTGATGATTGACCATTACCTATGTATTTGTTACTTTGAAGAGAGAAATAAATCCACACATAGTTCTTCCACCTAGTGTGATTGTGAAATTACGTTCCTTTGTTAAATTCATAAAACTAATATTTTATCTTTAATACTGGACAATGTTTGTTTTGAATTGGATTTGGTATGCCTTAGACTTGGATTGTGACTGCTCCTAGTGATAGATTCATAATATTTGATAAATCTATGATAATTTATAGATGTGTACCAGATAAGTACCAAGTCCCCTATTAAGTGTGACTTAATACATACATACATACATATATATGAGTTCAATTGGTTAATTTCTTACACTGCCAACATGCTAGGAAAATGGCCAAACCTAAGGAAAGGTTTAATTTTAAAATTAGTTATTTTTGAGAGAGGATCAATACTGACCAGATCAAGTTAGTATTGACTGGCGATACTAACTGAACTTGACGTTATAAACTTGTGTACATGTGGATTGAACTAAGCATCTGGGCATGTCTATGTAATATATTATACTAGATTGAAATAGACAACAAGGTTATTATAGGTGTGTAATGCATAATGGAAGGATTAAAATCATAAGATAGCATTAGGACCATATTTATGTGCTCAAGTCATATGTGGTAAATATGCTTCAAACTTGTCATTATCAAGTAATTAATACCAGATTCTTGTATCTATAATATCATATCCCAATGAGGTATAAAATTATATTAAAATAAAGTCAAGTATGATTTTTAAATGCCTCCACCCATGGGATAAAAATAATTTAGGTGTTTATAAAGGATAATTCAGGCAATAAGATAATTTATGTTCAATTAGTTAACAAAACACAACCATTTATGTGATTACTAAGAAAGATAAAAAATTCAAATGGGTCAAGTGTTGGCAAAATATTTTTGATAAAATAAAATAATATCTTCTTAATCCACCAATCATGATGCCTCTAATTCCATACAATCCTTTATTAATGTATATTTATGCTACTAAATACACATTAATATATTTGTTGGCATAATATGACGATGATCACAAATAATGTGTACTTTATCACATTAGTATACACTTGTGGATTTAAAAAATAATAGTGTAATGGATAAGTTGTGCCTGGTCATTTTTTTTGCAACATAAAAGCTTTGAAATTACATGCTTAATAATAAGACACATGTTATTGCAAAGTCAACTCACTCAATCGTCTCATGATAAAACCATATTTTTCAGGGTGCATAGCGTAGTGGGAAATATTACACATGGATTTTTTTTATAGTTTATATCTCAAAACTATGTAAAACGATAGGTAATTTTAGATCAAGTAGTTTTAGCATTGTCATTTGATACATCACTGATCAATGATAATTTTTAAGATGATTTTACTGCAAATCATGTTGATGATGATACTTAGACTATGTACTTTGATGGATCTAAGTACACCTTATGTATTTGTTTAACCCTAAATTTGGAATGGTGGGTATATGGTTAAGAATATAGAAATAGCTCAAACACAAGGGTGATAAATTAATCTATAGTAGGCTAATTAATAAAAAACTTAGATAAATAATATTATAAATTTATATATTTGAGTTTGCTAAAAATAGTAAAGTAAAAATATAGAAAGATATTGTAATAAATAATAAATAATAGTACTTGATTTATTATTCACATACAAATCTATACTATAAATAGGTGTAAAATATGAAAGATCAATATTCTTGACCCATCATTAGATTCTAAAATTTTACTTTTTGGTCACGGACATTGCCATTAGATCTAGACACTATCATTGATGCTAGTGTATGACTGTGATGTTGGTGTCCACTATAGAATAATGACTAGATTTAGATATGACCAACTTATTTGTTCTAGGTTTTATACCACATTTTTTTGGTGTATTCAGATCTAGGATGCAAGTTGTCTCTCTTCATTGATTGATAAAAACCCTAATTCTTTACCCTTCTTCACCCTTGGAATGAGTTTGCTAAAAAATGGGTTAGTGGGTTCATGGTGTGGAGGTGCCCCAAAGACCATTGTGTTAGTGGAAATTACCTACGTATCCCATACTTTAAGGAGGGCCTTAAAATTATGTAGTTATCCCCTATGTGTGGGAAAGTGTGTGTACAAGGGTGAAATATACTATGTGATGATGCATGCAATGATCTAACTTGTAATTTGAAAAATATTGCTCATGGATTGATATTTGAATGCTTTAGACTTGTAATATGATTTTTCCTATGCTTAATATGAAAATATGGGTGAATAGGAAAGAATAGATTGTTTGTGCATCTAATTGATTTAGATTTAGTAGGTGTTTGCTTGGTATTTATTAGATGAGGAGTGAGAAAGCATATACTTATATTTATATCACACCCTTTGAAAATATCTCATAGTAAGGTTTAATAATACAAATAGGCCAATCCATAGGTGTCAAATCATTTTCAATTTGGATGAATTTTGATAATTAGATACTGCATAGGTATTTAAACACTATCATCAGTGGTAGTGTCCTTCTATGGCTGATAGTGTCTAGAGGGATATAAAATAAGTATGGATTTACAATATGTGTAGTACATGAGACATAGGTCATTAGAATTATATGGATCAGACTAATAGATAAGCATTTAGGCACAGTGAGATGGTGAATGCGAGACTTTTGACAACAAGGAGGTATATAACTAAAAGGCAGAGACTTGATTGATATTTGTAAAATGTAAAAGATTAAGATGCCATAAATATTCAATTTTAGTATCTACATTTCCCCTCTTTAATCTATAAATGCATAATGATAAAATTAATAGTTTAAAATATTGTATAACACACCATGCCTTTGATTTATCCCACTTTGAGTGATTTTTTGGTGTATAACCTATAACCAAGAGCATGTTACAATATAAATCAATGTCGATGAAACCATGTTGCCTCTTGATGCTTTGACTTGGTAACGATGCTTCCTTATGAAGCATTGGAGCTAGAAAAGGTTCAAACCTAAACCTTTTAGATTTGGAGAGGGATATTGAAAGGTATTATGCCCCCAATATGGTGTAAGAATGATTTGTGACACATCCATTGAGATCATTATATCTCAATCACACATCTCAAGTGTGAATATATATAATATAATGAGGGTGAGTGATTTAATCAACTCATCTTATAAATCTAGTGATATTGGATGTTTAATCACTCCAATATATAAATATAATTAGGTTGAATGATTTAATCACTTCAACCTATAAAATTAACCCATTATTGTAGTAGAAAAGGATTGATAACAATACATCCTAGTTCAGTTAGTGTGTCTAAGAGAATAATATAATTGATAAGCTTGAAATTTTTGGTCCAATAGCATGGAATATGCACCTATAATATGTCTAAGATGAAGTATATGTTTCATAAATCTAAAAAAATCTATTTCAAATCTATGCAAAACTGGTGTAATGTAAAAGATTTTGACCCAAGTGTATATCTAAATTATGAAACTGAACTAGAAATTCTACAAGTGTGGAGGTCATGTCTTTGTGACATGCCCCCACTAAATTTTGGAGACTGAGAAAGTGTATGAGTGTGGAGGTCATGTTTTTATAACATGCCCCCACTAAAATATATAAATACTGAGAATGGTGTATATGTGTAGAGGTCATATCGTTAGGACATGCCCCCATTAAAATTTAGAAAATGTGAAGGTGTAAAAGCATGGAGGTCATGTTTTTATGACATTCCTCAATTGAAATCTAGAAATTGTGAAAATATGGAGGTTGTGATTCTATGTCATGCCCCCACTGATATGACCACCTTTTGAAGTGAGGGAGATAGAAACTTGTAGGTACCTTACCTTATGTAGTTTATAATCTATGTATGAATCATGTACCACATGAGGATAACATTTTGAAGTAGATATATCAATTAGGATCACATTATGTGATCACATCAAGTCCTGTGATATATGATATATATCATGAAAATGTTTAGAGAGTAACATTATAGTTCAACAAGCAATCAAGAACTCACACAAGAGCACTCAATGTAATGCAAAGGAATGGTCCAAAGAAACCTCATTTAAGGGGCATGTTCAAATGCCACACAATCAAAAGGGATGACATATTTAAATTTCCAATCAACATGGAATGACATAATCAAATTTAGAAATAACATACAATGGCATAGAGGCCAACATGCAAGGAACATATTAAAATGTTCCACAAGCAAGATAATAATAAGAAATGGAATAGACTCAAGGAAGTGGAAAATATATGAAGCATAAACAACCATCATAAGCATATTATACTAATCCCTTCATATATGTGTTAGCAAAAATGTTATGTAGTATATCATATCATCTATATTGTGAAAGATATGAACATGGATATAGACATGTATAAGCATTAATATATAAAATAAAATATGATAATGTATAAATGATCATAAAGGATATATAACATATATCAATTGTGATCAAAGAAAGCAGATGCCCCCAATGTACTATATGAGGTGAGTAGAGGAAAGGTCCAACATTTGGAAGTACATAGATCATGTGTTTGGGTATGCTTATATCACACTTAAAGATGAGTGAAACATATGTGTATATAGAAATGAAATGATATTCTATCTACTAATATAAAGTAAACAACATATATTGCAAATAGCTATTAAAATCTGGGAATGTTGAATATTTTATTATTTAAATGTTTTTGTATTTTTGAAATATATTTTTTTTTTGGATTTTTGGAATATTTAGGTATAATATTTTCACAAGTGCATAGTATTCATTAGGTTATTAATAGGTTTTCCTTCATTTATATCCAAATGGTACATGTCTTTTCCTAATATTTTTGTAATTGCAAATGGGTCTAATCAATTTGATTTTAACTTTCCTTTCTTGTCTTTTTTTGTATTTGTATTCTTTTGATTTTTTTAGTATCAGTTCACCCATAACAAATTCACATGGTTGAACCTTTTTTTATATGCATGTTTGACATGATATTGATAGACCTATAAATGTTCAATAACTTGTGTGTGTTTTAGACTCAATTATTCCAACTAATGTAATCATTTTTTACAATATTCATTATCTTTTATAATATCTTTGAGAGAAACATGCAAATATGGTATTTTGAGTTCACTAGGTATAATTACCTTTGTACCATAAACTAATGAACAAGGTATGCCCTAAGTAGGTGTGCAAACATAAGTGTAGTATGACCATAAGGAATACACCATTTGTTGGTGTCAATCTTTACTATATCATTCAACTATTTTTCTAAGGATTTTGGCAATGGTTTTATTTGTTGCTGCTACTTGGAAATTACCCTATGGGTAACAAGGTGTAAAAAATGTATGTTTGATTTTATATTTGATGCAAAAGTGTTCCACTATTTTATTTTTAAATGATGACCCATTATCAATAATGATTGTTGAAGGTATACCAAAATAAAAGATGATATTGGTCAATAAAAATATGCATATGTTATCTCTAGTGGTAGATTCAAGTGGAATGACCTCCACCCATTTTGTAAAATATTATGTAACTATGATTATGAATTTGTGACCACCTATAAATATGGGATTTATTTTTCCAATCAAATTAAAACTCCATAAGGATAAAGGCCATGGCGAGATAATCGCTTGTTACTCATGAGATGTAACATGATTTAAGTTTATGTAATTCTAGCATTGTAAAGATAATTTGGCCAGCTCAATACATTCATGTTTTATTGTAGGATAATAATAACCTTGGAATAATAATTTTTGGGGCATGCCCCGACTACTAAAATGTCCTCCACACTCACTATCATGCATTTCTAGAAGTGTGGTTTGTGCTTCATCTTTGTTTAAGCACCGAAGTAATTTCCCATCAAAACTTCAATTAAATATCTTATTTCCAATGATACCATAATAAAACACCTCTCTTTGTAGTCTATCTTTGTCATTCCATGTAAAATGATTTGGTCTATAAGCCATGTATAAGAAGTTATAATTATCATTATGACATTCTATATTTTTAGAACTACCTTCGATATCAAAGACTGCTAAGGCATCCATTTTGTTTGACATAATGGATGGTTGTAATTTTTATTTTTTAAAATTAATGCAATCTTCACAAATATCAAAAGGCATTAGGGATTTTGCACTGGATATTGCATTTATGTGATGGTTATCCTTACATGAGATACTGTCAATAGAAAATGTGTCAAATGTTTCTTGCAATCTGTCCACCATGTATTTATGTGGAAGTAAGTGCTCTTATTTAGTTTGGTTATGATCGGTAACCTGATTAAACTCCAAGTCAATTGAAACCTATATATCCTTGATATGAAGTTTTTATGCCATGGATAATATGATTATCAAGGCCTCATATTATACTATATTATTGGTATAATAAAAGGCTAATATATAAGGGAATGCGATGTATTCATCCTTAGGTGTACAAAATATGATACCTGTGTAGACATCCAATTCCTATCACTATTGTGCTAAAATTGTCAATCTAAGCAATATTATGTGACAATGCACAATCTAGGCTAAAATCACTAAAATGCATTAAATGATTCGAGCTTGTCATGTATAGGTGCTGATTTAGACTAATGTATCCCTAAATGGGGCAATGAATTTTCTATGATTATTATCTTTTATCAAAACACTTCGAGTCACATTGTGACCATGAAAAATGACACTTTGAACCATTGAATTCTTCTAATTTAGCAACACACGTCATGTGCATGTGTTATTTTACATCTATAATGTCCTAACTAGGGTATTATTCCATATGCAACTGACACCTTCTAATTATACTCCAATAAAATTACAGCTTCATAAAAGACATTTTCAACTAGGTTGATTAAGTGTGCAACAGATTTCTAAATAATTGCAAAAAATTAAGGAATACCACTTAAGCAAATTAAATTAAATTAAAAGCCTAAGTGAAAAATCCATGGAAGTTATTAAAAAATCTATTAATTGGAAATTTATTCCTTAAATTTGTACCACCCTGTGACATCATTAATGGGGTGGCATCCATAAGCCATTAATAAAACAAATATCAAGATTAAGCCTTCTCATGCCTCATTAATGCCCTATTCTTCTAAATATTTATGGTTTGTCCCTCCAAAATTGAATCAATTTATGACCACACATATTGATATCAAGATGGACGATCATGATTGATCCTGAACATTTTCAAAAATCTATAAATATAGGGACTCACCATTGATTAAAAAATCTTTGATTATACAAACTTACTATGTAGAAATTGCTATAGAAGAACTTGAATTGTGTAATGTTATAATGCAGAATTGTCTTCACAAAGTTTCACCTATTTTCATAAATTGATCAAACTCATGATCCTAAGTCATTGGTGCATTAATAAATGATGGAGAAGCTTGATTATCATCATTGACATAGACTTGGCATACCAAATCCAAGGAAAAACATGCTTTTTGGCCAAGGAGGGATGTTATTTGGAAGGTTTGGTCGTAATCCTTCTTTAAATAGATCTTATAATTCATTTGCAACACTCCATGAGGGAGTGGGATTGATTTTTTAGTGTCTATATGCTTATTTATAAGAGATTTTCTTGACTAATGTATGGACTAATGCATCTTGTAATTCTACTCTACATTTTGGCCAATAAGCTCCTCAAAATAGGGTACTATTGGCCCAAGAAGGAAACAAATGCTTTTAATTATGTTAGTAAGTGTGTTTCTTATCAACAACATGGTAATTTGATACACACATCTCCCTTGCCACTACAAATGATTACTACACCATGGCCATTCTCTATGTGGGGCCTCAATCTCATCAAGAAAATTAACCCAACATCTTTTGATAGCCATAAACATATTCTCACTGCTATCAAGTATTTTACTAAGTTTATCAAGGCCATTCCTCTCACTTAAATAATTGAGAAGTAGATTTACAAGTTCATACATTACCATATTATCTATCAATATGATATCCTAGCTCGTATTATATCTGATAATGCCCAATCATTTGTAAATCAAGATGTTAAGGCTCCTTGTGCAAAATTCAAAATCAATCACAAGAAATCCACACCATATAACCCACAAGGAAATGTTCAAGTTGAGGCATCAAACAAAACTATTATTGTAATCTTAAAGAATTTTTTTAATAACACTAGTCATAATTGGCACTTACAATTTTTCCTTCCCTTTGGGCTTATCGCATTAGTCATTGAACCCCCATAGGAGCCACTCCATACTCCCTAGTTTATGGCACAAAAGCTATTATCTCGATTGAGATCGATCTACCTCTACTATGAGTATCTTTGGAGAATATTGAAGATGATGAAGATTATTGAGTTTCCAGGTTGCATGAGTTAGAACTTGATGGCAAGCATTTGGATGCCATAGATAACTTGTAAGCCTATCAGAATAGATTGTGTAGAAACTATAACAAGTGCATTCTCCCCAGGGAGTTTGAAATAGGTGATTTTGTCTTAAAAGAGAATAAAAAGAACACTAATGCTTAACACAAGAAGGGTAAGTTTCAACTCAATTAGTTGGGCTCATATATCATCACAACAAATTATGGATCAAAGGCATATCAGTTGGCTATTCCAAATGGTGAAGAACTCTCAGAGCCCATGAATATTATACACCTCAAATGGTTTTATGCTTGATAGCCTTTTAAACCATTATCTACAAGACCCATTACTTGGGGTCAACTTGTGTTAAAGTAATTTTATCCCACTATTATATCTTGAACCATCCTATCTTAGACCAGTTTTATCCTGTCTCAACCTATCCTAAACCATCCTATCTTGGACCATTATTATTTTCTCTCGACCTACCCTAAACCATTCTAATGTGAACAATATTATTTTATAACTCTTGATCATTGAGACTCTGGACCTTTGGCACTTTGGATCATGCCTATTCCACTAGACTCTTTTTATCCCACTCTGAATTATACTATCTTAGACCATATTTATTTTATCTCATTCTACCTTGGACCGTTCTACTTAGAACAATATTCTTTTCATATCTTGGACCATTGTAACCTGGATAGTTTTATTCTTTAAAACTAATTATGATCATGATTATGACTCATAGGCATTTTGGACACACTCAATGCCAATTTTACAAAGTAATTTAGCCTGAACAATATTTTGCAACTTCCTCTTACAAACAAGTGAACACTGGTGCATCAGCACATGGTTTTTTCCTACTGAATAGTTCTTCAGATTCATCTAATACTGCAAACTATTCTATTATTATTTTATTGTTATTTGGTGGGCATTATTACTTTAATAGGATCACATGTATCATTATAGCTAGTTTAGTTATGTTACTTATCTGTGGACATGCAACTCCTCAGCTGGGTAGTTTTTTGTGCTATTATTTATATTCATGATCCCTGTTGTAGCCAATTATCTATTGTTTGAACTTACCTGTATTAGTGCAGGTATTTAGTTAGGTAGTTCCCTAGGCCTTTTGTTAATATTTTGCTTCTATTGTTTATCCCAAAAACATAAAAACATTAGAAATTGATAGAAAAACAAATAAAAACATTATCTTTCACTTTTGTTTATTTTGATCCCATGCTCTTACCATTTTACGAGCAATCATTTAAACACTCTTTCCATTTTGCGTTCCCATTTCCATTTTCCTCTACAATAAAATCATGTTTTCTTACCATCAATTTTATTCTACCCCATTTCTTGAGAGAACTAAAGTTAGCCTAAAATTTATGTAGGATCTCGTATTCATGGAACTATGTAGGCAACATCCATTTTACTTGTGCATCTAGAATCAACTCGGCCACCCCTTTCTTTTCTTCTATTCTCCCCCATTTTATTTTGTCTTATTATTTCCCTATCACTTGGGGGCAAATTTATCATCATTTTTCTTGTCTTGTTATGATAATGATCATTATTTATTAGATTAAGGATCATCCTATCACAAAGAGTAATGCCTCTATTACACGTACACGAACAATTGTTTTCTATTTACCCTAACATTATGACTAACCATTCTTTGTATGTGTTTATTTGATTTTTATTATTGTTTTTTTGTGTTTTTTAATCTCTTAGTTTATTGTGGTTGGTGTTTTATTGTTCGTTTGTTCTTAGTTTGTGTTGTGCCTTTATTTTATTTATTAGTGTTTTATTATATTTTCATTATTGTTTTGTTGAGTTATTTATTTATTTATTCTTGTTTTATTATTCATTCATTTTTATTTAGTTTTTTGTTCTTTGTATTCTTAGTATTTTATTGTGCCTCTCCTATATCTTATTTTACTGTTTGGTCTTGTTATTTTTATTATTTTGTTCTTTTGTGTTCGAATGCATTCTATAAACATTTTTTAGTCTAGTTTTCATCTAGGCTTGATTTGATTAGAGTTATGTTTAACTTGTTCTTTTATTTGTTTTGTTTTCCAAAGTACATTTTGTTAATGCAAATGGATCTTGATTATTCATATCTTGATTTCATGTTGTTATTAAGTTGTTCTTGCTTTTTCTTTTATACATTTTTGTTCCTACTTAAATCCTAATTGTTCATATCTTGATTTTAAGTTAGGTTACATTTATGTATTGTTTTTTGTCTTTGATTGTTTGTTGTTTAAATGTCAAATAGTTGTAATTTTGATTTTGGTAATATTTTTATCATTATTCTTAGATATAAATATTCACATTTGAATTGATCAATTGCAATAGAAATACAATGTTATTATAAGTTACTCATACTTATGATGCATAATTTTAATTTTATATATTAAACACCAAGTGATCTAAATCCAAAAGTCAATGAAGCTCCGAAGATCATTTCCAAATACACCATACCTAACACAATACTCTATGCAAGACATGCATCTTTTGACTTACAATGTGAGTCTAATTGGATATTTTATATTATTAGTTTGGGATGTACATCTCCTAAATTATATTTTAGCATCTAGTCATACATGAAGCAGAATAAATACATCAACATCCATATGATAACTAAGGACGTGCATCTCCTAAAACTATCATCTCAATACATATCATAACAAGAATAATATCAATGAAAACATCATGCGATATATCAAATAATATTAATAGTCCATATACAAGTAACAATAAGACAAAAATAAATGTCATATATCTTTCTCAAAATCATGTTTCCCTACATTGTGAGAATATCTATACACATCATCAATATAAAAAGAGTAGAGAATTAGATCTCATCATGCTCATCCTTGGGAGGACTCTATTGGAAACTTTGACCTATCTCAGATGTAGTCACTCCCATGACATGATAACCACAACTCGCTCCTACAAATCAAACACATGTCATGTAAATTATCTTAATATCATATTATTCTCATTTTAAAGCCTAGATTAGTTATTTATGTGTCTATATCCCTATTATTCTAATTTTGGGCCTAGACTAATCTCCTATGGGCCCCATTATACTTTCTTCTGGCATTATTGTTATTGTTTTGGTGATCCTACCATTTCATAAGAAGTTATCACCATTTAGCAGGACATTTTTACTATTTCATAGGGTGATCCTATTATTTTACATGGCCTCATCGATCTACAAGTGGTTCATGTCATTTGGTAGAATGATCCCACTGATCTTGGTGAACTCACCGTTTGATAGGGCAAAATTCACCAAAAAAATTGAGATCACCATTGTCTTGGTGATCTCACCATTTTGACCCATGATATCACCAAAAGATCGATGGGATAATTTATCTCCTAGCATTCCAACCATTTTCATGGTTGAATTTGCTATTTTCCAAATTAGGAAAATGGTAGGATGCCTCAATTACTATTTCCTATGAGCAATTAATGCATTAAATGACAAATTCAAAAACCCAAAAAGGTACCTACCGATGCTTCACTCCTCGATGTCACTGGTACTCCCTCACACACTCCCTAAGATGTCAGTGGTCTAGGATATTCACCATTTTGCTTAGCTCACTCACACACAAATACCAGAGCTCCAAATTTACTATTGCTAGGGTGCAAAATGACTTATTTTTACCCCCAAGGGTTAAAATATATTAATTTTTTTAATTTTTTCACCCCTTAAGCCTATAGTTGATACATTTTATCACTCTTGAGCTATGATTTTATCCCTGATAGTCTATTTTTTCCTTCCACTTTCTTTTAATTGCTCCATTTTTAGTCTCTTTTATTGAAATTAATGAGATTATATATTTTGCTAATCAAGGGCCCACCCATCAAATATTTTCAAATTTTCCATCTACCCCTCAAGGGGGAATCATGGGCCACCTAAATTATGTTTGGGCCATTTTTTAAACTTTTTTTTCCATAATTCATGATTTTAAAAAAAAATGGAAAGTGGGAACGAAATTTATTTCTTATGATTATAGTGACCTTTTCTTTCTTTGAAAAGATGTCGCTTAGATTGAATGTCTCACCACACCTTCTCAAACAAGGAAAAAATGTAGACATCCAATAATTATCACTATTGTTGTGAAATTATTAATCTAAGCAACATTCTATGATAATGTACAATTTGGGCTAAAATCACTAAAATGTATAGGTGATGATATAGGCTATTGTATCCCTGAATGGGGAAATTAATTTTATGTGATTATTATCTTTTTTGAAAACACTTTGATTCAAATTATGACCATGTAAAATGATGCTCTAAACCACTAAATTCTTCTAATTCGGTAGCACATATTATGTGTATATGTTGTTTCACATCCATAATGTCCTAACTAGGGTATTATTCCATACACAACTAACACTTTCTTATAATTATACTCTAGTCAAATTAAGACTTCGTAAAATGACATTTTTGACCAGGTTGATTAAGCATGCAACATATTTCCAAA
The DNA here is from genome assembly GCA_037957365.1 of Torreya grandis. Classification (NCBI taxonomy): domain Eukaryota; kingdom Viridiplantae; phylum Streptophyta; class Pinopsida; order Cupressales; family Taxaceae; genus Torreya; species Torreya grandis. The sequence continues at coordinate 2,368,445 of JARHVA010000042.1, forward strand.
GAATTGCAAAAAAATAAGAAAAGCCACTCAAGCAAATTAAACTAAATCAAGAGCCTAAGTGAAAAATTCATGGAAGTAATTAAAAAATCTATTAATTGGAAATTCATTCCTCAAATTTTTATCACTCCATGACATCATCAATGGGGTGGCATCCATAATCCATTAATGGAACAAATATTAGGATTAATCCTTCCCATGCCTCATTAATGCCCCATTATTCCAAATATTTATGGCTTATCTTTAAAAAATAAAATCAGTTTATGGTCACACATATTGATATCAAGATGGATGGTCACAGCTGATCTTGAACATTTTTAGAAAACTATAAATACAAGGCCTTACCATTGATTAAAAAAGCTTTGATTATACAAATTTACTATCCAAAAATTGCTATAGAAGAGCTTGAATTGTGTGATGTTATAATGCATAATTGTCTTCACAAAGCTTCACCTATTTAAAAAAATTGATCAAAATCATGAGCCTAAGCCATTGGTGCATTAATAAATGATGGATAAGCTTCCTACTCATATTTTAAATAGACATGGAGCACCAAATCTAGGGAAAACATGTTTATTGGATACACTTAGAAGGAGGGATGTTATTTGGAAAGTTTGGTAGTATCCCTTCTTTAAATAACTCTTAGAATTCATTTTCAACACCCATGAGAGAGTGGGATTAATGTTTTAGTGTATATATGCTTATTTATAAGATATTTTTTGGACTAACGCATGGACTAATACATCTTGTAATCTTAGTCTATAACCTGCACCTGTACCTGTCATACATTTGGATCTATCAAACAATAATGTCCACTGGTTATTGGATATATTATGTGTTTCAAAATCATCATAGAAAGCCTCAATAATTGAGGATGGATGTGGTAATAGAATTACTACTAGTTGATTGGCTATAACTTGACATTTTATTAATTTTTGAGATATAAACTTGAGATCAAATTTTATGAGCTGTATCACCCATTTAATTATTCATCTAGTTAGGTGGCTTTTGTTCATAAGAAAATTTAATGAATATTATTTAATTATAACATGGATCTATTATGGTACAAGTAGTTTCATAATTGTTGCATAGCAAAGACTAATGCTAGACATAGTTTTTCAATTGTGGTATATTTGAATTTACAATCAACCAATTAAAACATTTGTTGAATCACTCTAAGATCTTTGAACGTCATAGATTGCACAAAAACCTAGAATTAGGTGAAAGTAAGATGAAAAAAAATTATCTTTATTAACTAATTATTAGATAATTATCCAAAAAATACCAAGGAGGTACATTATATAATGAGATATCAGGTCACCATAAAGGTAACAATTGAAATCACAATTATAAAACACATTAAGTGTATTTCCCCTAATTACCTTAACAACCCTAAGAAATTTGAATAAAAAATGTGTAGGTAAAACCAAAATTGGGAAAATCCCTACACTAATACCCCTTGAACTATAGCTTAGGTGGGTAAGAAAATTGGGTCCCAACAACTAGGCCTGATGAGGTACCCAAGCACAATACAACTCCCATAAAGTAGATAAAAAGAGAAAACCTGTAGCATAAAATTCCTATCTAAAAATAGAACAAAAAAGAGAGGAAGGTTAAAAATTCCCACTAAAGTCTACGACTCCCTGTATCCATCTTGTATCCTACAATGGAGTTCCTAGAAGTGACTCTGGAACAAAAGTAGATGCAATGAAGAGTGGATCACCCTGAAATAATGAATGTGTTTGCCAAATGCCTGATTTATCTTCAACCAAGGTGTGATTCCTATATAATGAACCATTATACTTATGCAAGGTAAGAGTGACAAATTCTCTATGTAATGATGGTGTAATGGGAGTAGAGGTAAAACAAAGGATGATTAAATGTCTTAAAACTGTGGAATATACTAATCAATATCTGATGTGTCCTAGATTAGTATACTTGTACCTTATAATTTATAAATGAGAACCAAAGGTAGGTTGATTAGAAAATAACTCCAACATCATTAATGTGATTAAGAGATGGTGGAGGTGCAACCCCATCACTACTATAGTCATATGTGTTAGAAGAAGAGTCATCAATATCTGTAGTCATATAAAATGTCCAAATCAGTAGTTTGAGTGTGGATTGTGACACCCCATCCATAGGTCCTTCTTGCATGATCTTGTAACCCTTCTAGACAACTTTTTCTCATTATCAGTCATCTAGAACCTTCTAAACCTTGATTCCACCTCAACCAGACAATATTCCCTATGCCAATCCTATTCCCCTAGGTCACGAGCTTGTAGGACAAGAGTGCCGCATTTAGACTATAACATCAGACACCAAACTGTCCCATTTTTTGTGCTCTTATCCTTTTGTAATTTTAGCCCCAATGATCATTTTCATCTGGTCCTTATCCTTAATTATGTTAACCTAGCATGAATACATCTGACCTATGACCAATCATTCCCTATAAAATTCCACTTGAAGATCATTTATAAGGGAGGTGATATAAATTACAAAGCAAGCAAGAATAAAAACAAAGCACTAAGGTAAACTTATCTATTATTTGCACACAATCACCTAACATAACTAAAAACATACTAAAACCCTCATACCAATCCCTAGCCACCTCAAACACTATCAAATTTGCATTTGCATCTGCATCTGCATCACACTATTGCACAAAGCACATTAGGTGGGATAACTACATATGGCTTGATCCCTCTTCAGAGTATTGGTATGTTGGAAACATGCCCACACAAGGGGTGTGGATTTCACATTTAGTACATCTTACACACTAACCCTTCTTCTCTCTCAAGTGACTCAAATATATTTTTATCAAGCATGATAGAGGGTTATGGTTTGAAGATAAAATCAACTCCATAGTAAGTTCTGACAACAATCAATGCTTAATTTTTCATAGGCACACTCACACAGGCACAATGTAACTACCTAAAAAGTTTTAGGTATTTGTGATCAGTTTGGACAACATCGATATAAATAGACAACAACATCAGACACCGAAGTGTCCACTTTTTAGTGCTCCTATCCTTTCACCGAATGAAAACTAGATTTAGGTTTATGACACCTTCCTAATCCTACATAGCTATTTTCAACATTTTTATCAATCATCTCAGTCTGTTTTCCATCTAACTTATATTTCTTCCTATTTATTAATATTTTTAGAAAGGTGAAAAAGATAAATAGTTACACAAATCATGATTGTATTTATTGTTATATTTTATACTAATTTATTAATCTAGACCCTTAACTAAAATAGGAATAAAACTTCATTATTCCTAAAAAATTTAAATTAGTTGGTGAACCTGACTTACTTTGTTTGTGCACAAAAACCCTAGAAACCCTAAGGAAAATTTCTTACTAATTTTAGTGAATTCTTCTAATTTTTTTTACATATATAAATCATAATTTCACATTAAATTTTTAAAATTCACCATAGTAATTTTAAAAATCATTTCTTTTAAACCCTAGTTGAATATACTAAGTCCCTATGATTTTGAGGTATCACCTTACATGTTAGTGACCTTCATATCCTTTTTATGTATATTCCAGTTTGTTGTTTTAATTAAATCCGATTTTGCATAAAATAAAAAATGGATCTCACTTATTTCAAAACATTTCTTGTAAATAATAATGAATCCATATTCAGTCCTATCATGTATATGAATGATGAAGTTTACTATATGCTAATGCAAGGATTCATTCTTTCCCTTTCATGCTTACTTTTTATAATATGGGATGATATTAAGAAATTTATTGATAAACATGTTAAGATCCCTTTCCTTCAAAGAAATGTTTAATTTTATTTAATAAAAGGTTTCATTATTTCTTTTACATACTTTCTCTCTCTCATGCAGAATAATTTTCAACTCTATCTTGCTAAACATGTTAGGAATGTCAAGCTACAAGTCAAAGTTTTTTATGTATAAGTGCAAAGTTTCATGCTCTCTATCCCTTATTTTCTATCTCTCATGTAGAATGTTCTTTATGATAATATTTTTATATAACTTATAACTCTAATTATATGCATTTCATCCCACATACATGGTTTCTACCTAGATGTATCTACCTCTTTGGCTACTTTTGAGTATCTCCCTATACTACAAGACACAAGAAAACACTAGCAGTTATATCTATTCCTCCTCCCTTCAAACTTGGTTCACCTAAATCTTATCCTATACCTAGTACTAGATCTATGCCTATAATAGATCATCTGGTACATGCTATCACCCAAGTTTATGAAGATAGGTAGGTTGATTACACCCATGGCTATAGCTTTGTCAATCAGGTTAGCACTCCTTCTAATACAGTTTTAGTTCCTCCACCAGTTATAGTTCTTCATCTAGTTGATATTTAGACATAGTAGAGGCCTCCCTCACCAACATAGAGAGTTCATACACTTCCATAGAGGCCTCTCTTAGAGTGACCACTACATCAATGATATTTTTAAGACTCTAGATAGTTTCTAGCTACAATATTCACACCCAAGGTAGTATCATTGAGGTCTCATGCCTCTACACATAAAGCACATTTTTAGAGAGATTATTCTACTACTAGATGGGTCCCTAAGAGCTCCATAGTTGCATCCACTTCTCAGAGTTACAGGGGGACCCCATAGTTGGTTTCCACTATAAATTTTTTAGAACACTTACAACATACACAACTTTTAGAGTCACAGTCTCAACCCTTCCATCATGCTTCATGATCAAGCACAATCCCTCTCCTTAATACATGATAATATGATAGAGAGTCTCTTATGAGACTCATCGGTTAGTATCATTTCTTCTCAGTATTTCTTATACATAATTTCTCAACGTACTTATACATAGTTTCTTTTTGCTTTCTTGTACCTAGTTTTCTTATGATTACTCATACATAGGTTATTTTAAAATACCAAAAAAAATATAAAATGTAAAAATACAAAAACATTAAAATAACTCAAAACACCAATTTTTTTTTATTATACACATAATCCATGCTTTAAATTTATATTACCATGCCAAACTTACATTTTTCTATTTTATGTTATTGTTTGTCAATTTATCTTACTTCTACATTCAAGACATACATCGACATATATACCCACAAGAGGCATCTTCTACATGAATACACCATCCAGGTTATATCATTCCTATACCACACATTATAGTTATCATGTTGATGTACACTAATTACTAGCTTACATAGACTATTCCATTGACACTCACTATTATATAACACTTATGTATTTCTTAGCATATACCTAGTCTTGTACTACATATTTTTCATACTTTCACTTCTTACTTTAATCATTTAGATGCGATAGTATTTCTAGAATTTACATGTCTTCCTTTCTTGCTTTGAGTATCTAGATGTGATTGCATTTCTTAGTTCCTATTTTGTTACTTGTGTGTGCCTTAAGACATTTTATAATGTCTTTTGTTTGTACTCTTTTATGTGCCTATGGCTTTCATGCCAATCTTACTTATTTATAATTAGATGTGTATGTGGGCATTTAAACATGCTTTGTATGCTTGCTTTCCTAGTTTGAGTGACATGTGCCCATGTCCTTTGTTTGCTTGGACCCTTGGCCTCTTTTGTATTCTTATTACTTCTTTCCTTATGTGTTTGTTGCTTGTTTGCTTCTCAGTTGTTTTCAATGCCATGATCCACATCATGCATTATCTTGCCTTCTTAGATGCCATGATGGACATCATGCTCCATCCCTCCTTGACAACTAAGTAGAGTTTTAGTTTTAGTTTAGTATACTGCACATGTTATTACATTATTTCATCTATTTAGGCATACCCCTGTTGATATAATAATCTCCAATATAAACTATGTTATATCTTGAGACATATTTTGGATTATCATTACTATATCATGTATTTCATATCATAACACACTTACAGGGCTATTTATTTTAAGGTAAATCATTATAGGGTATTCATTCCTACCTTCAAAAGAGGGGGCAATAAATAGAGGTTTTATCACAGAGATCAAAGCCCTCTACCGATCAAAAATTAGTTTTAAAAACACTCAGAACAACAATCAAAATTCAAAACATGCATAACAAACCAAAAAAATAGTCACAAATACAAAATAGCTATAAAAAATAGTAAAGGACAAGAGTGTCATATTTTGACTACATCACTAGACTGTAAAATGTCCACTTTTTGGTGCTTTTATCCAAACAGCCAAAAATCCATAATTTTTAGAAATAGACAGAAAGGTAAGGTCAATTATAGTTTTAATAGCTACAATTTAGTTTATATTGGGTAATTTTAGTATAGTTTTACTTAGATTATCCAGATATAGGGGGCATCATGCACAACATGATGGCTCTCACTTCTAGTTTTATATTGGGCAGTTGGTACAACTTCTAGATCAAAATCTATGTTACAAACACTAGTGATTGGGGGCAATGTGAATGACACATTTTCCTTATTTTCTTTCTAGTTCATTGTATTACCTAGGTATTCTCAGTATTTGTGTACCTTATTCCATCGATAGGTGGTTGGCATCATTTCAAAGTGGATTTCATATAAGCATAGTTCTCAATTTCAAAGTGGCTTTCATACAAGCCTAATCTCCACCTTTTGGAGTGGCCAATATTGGCCTAGTTCTCAGCACACATTTAGCTATCCATACCTCATTGTTAGATTATAGAGCATTCATGGGATTCATAAGCCATCTCATATGATACATATTCATATTAGTATCAGTTCATAGTTCAAACTTAGTGGGTAATGATGGAGCTAAAGGACTAGATAGCCTTTGTATTCATGAGTCACCTACTCAGAGGGATTGGACACATAGTCCAAACATTAATTAACACATGCATGATCACATAGCTTCACTACATAGTTGGTAACAATGGAGCCAAAGGGCCAACCTTGGTATTCTTAAGCCACCCTCAGGGAATTGAGCACTCAACTCCATTCATGATATTACTCTTGGTACAACACATCACTCAACATCACTCAACATCAAAATAGGTTTTGTATTGGTTTGCGTACCTAGTGAGGTGTATTCATTCCTTTTTCTTCTTCTCTCTTTTACCCAACCTTTATACGTTCTTATTTTAGACATAGTTTATCTAGTAAGAACTGATCTACTCTTTGTTTTCTCTTTCAAATTTATGCTTCACATTGTGCTCTCTCTACACACACTCAACATCACACATATCCATGGGCTTCACCCTTGTAGGTAAGTTTAAGTACGCTTTCTATTTTTGCTTTATCCTAGTATTTTACTTTGTTGTATCATTAGAATAAAGGGGAGGCAAATGTAGTCATATAAAATGTCCAAATTGGTAGTTTGAGTGTGGCTGTGACACCCCATCGATAGGTCCTTATTGCATGCTCTTGCAACCCTTCTAGACACTTTTTTGCTTATTACCAATCATCTAAAAACTTTTGAACATTGATTCTACCTCAGTTAGATAGTATTCCCTATGTCAATCATGTTCCACTAGGTCTCGAGATTATAGGATAAGAGTACCCTATTTTGACTATAGCATTAGGCACTAAAGTATCCCATTTTTGATGCTCCTATCTTTTTCCACTTTGTACCCTAAAAATCATTTTCATCTAGTCCTTATCTTTAATTATATTATCCTAACGTGAATACATTTGACCCATGACCAATTGTTCCCTATAAAATCCGAGTCAAAGCTCATTTACAAGGAAGGTGATAGAACTTACTAAGCAAGAAATAATAAAAACAAAACACTAAGGCAAACTTCCCTATTCTTTGCACATAGTCACCCAACTCAACTACAAACATTCTCAAATCCTCATACCAGTCCCTAGCCACCTCAAACACTATCAAATTAGCATTTTCATTTGCATCACACTATTTCACAAAGCACTTCAAGTGGGAAAACTACATATGGCTTGATCACTCTTTAGAGTATTAGTATGTAGGCACTATGCCCAAACAAGGGGTGTGTATTACACGTTTAGTACATCTTACACACTAACCCCCCTCTCTCTCAAGTGACTCAAATATTGTTTTATCAATCATGATGGAGGGTTAGGGTTTGAAGACAAAATTAGATCCATAGTGAGTTCTATCAATAACCAACACTCAATTTTTCATAGACATGCTCACATAGGTAGAATGCAACTACCCAAAAAAATTTAGTTCTCTGTGATCAATTTGGACAACAACGACATAAATAGACATTAGCATTGGACACCAAAGCATCCACTTTTTATCACTCTTGTCCTTCCACTAAAGAAAATATAGAATCAAATTTTTGACACCTTTCTAATCTTATACAACCATTTTCAACATCTGTATTAGTTGTCTCAATCTATTTTCTAGCTAAGTTATATTTCTTCCTATTTATTACTATTTTTAGAAAGGTAAAAAAGATAAATAGTTAAACAAATTAGGACTATATTTATTACTATATTTTTTATTGATTTATTAATCTAGACCCTTAACTAAAATAAGAATAAAACTCCATTATTTCCAAAAAATTTAAATCAATATCAAATGAGTGCTCAGGCTCAAAAATGTCATTAAATTTGGGTGAGTCCAAAGAAGAAGAATCTGAAGGAGAGTTAGGAATAAAGTGTGAGATGTTATATAGCTGAGTGTAATGATCCATTCACACTACCAATATAGTATCATTGTGCAACTCTCTAACATACATTAAATATAGAGTGAACTCAACCTGCATGCCTAGACCAAGGTAAGTGACCTAGTAAAATGATAAGAGATTAGTTCAAAATGAGGGAACACTTAGAAACTTATTGAATGTTCCACCATTAAATTCAACATACCTCTCTTGAGAATTGTTTTAGAAGTATCATCACCCATTTTTATAGAGGACATGTCAAATAATTCCAAGTAACTGAAATCTATCTATGAAAAAGCCATGTAAAGTGAAGCACCAGAGTTAATGACCCATGTAGGAATTAGAGGTATAGTATAAAGGTAACTAGGGTGTTACCCTTTTCTTTACCCTTATTATTATCTTTTATCTTTTTTTTACTATTGTTTATTTTCTTAGCTGATTCATGGATTGATGAATTCTGATTGGTAAAATTAGGGACACTAATATTGTGCTTCTTGAGCATCTTAGTTAGTTGGTCAATCTGCTTCTTAAAACATTTGATTTCATCATGCTTTCATGAGAAAACCCACATTTGATCCAATATTTATTAGTCTTAACACTGGAATAATATGTCTCTTTGTTTGATTTTTAGGTGAGAGGATTTGCATCCTTATCTTGATCATTTTTGTTATGTTTCTTCTCTCTATTGTGTTAAGCCTTATCTCTTTTAGTAAAAAGTGTATGAGATTTTGAGGACTTTATTGTGACCATCTATATAAACTTATCTTAATCCCAAGTCAAGTAGGTAATAAATATATCTAAATAAGGCATCTTTTATGCATCTCCAAGAGCACTTTTTATGGCATAGAAAGTGAACACAAACATAGAATAGTCTAGTCCCACTTTGAAAAGTATAGAAAAACAAGGTGTTCATATTTCTTATCTATTCCACATCCTTTTAATTTCAACCTTAGATATTTGAAGTTGTGAAGAAATATTGTAGTGTGTCAAAGTCACTTGAGTTCAAACTAATGAGCTCATTCTCTAGTTCATGAACTCTCATCACATCTTGTTTCCCAAAGATTATTTCTAGTGTGGTCCATGCTTCATTTGGTGTTTTAGCATATTCAATGTGAAAACATAAGTCAGGATGAATAGAAATACTAAGACAACCATGTGCTTGATTGCATCTATTAAACCATTTATTTTTATTTGTAGTTAATGTAGGTTTAGTTTCCTCATTCATAACTATCCTATTGAAACCTTGTTTTTTTAGAGCAAGTAGCACATTATTTTTCTATTCTTGATAATTGAATGTCATAATAAGTAGAAATAACCAATAATCCATGATGCAAGAAAATAAGTTGCTGTAGAAAGTAAAGAAGAAATCTAAAAAATAAAAGTACACAACACCACATAGTACCCATTTATAACTATCAAAGTGACCCCCTAAGGTTGTAAATATAAGCATGCTAGTATAGACATCAGACACAACCAAGAATGCACTTTGAGTAATTTGTGTATAAGTATGAAAGAATTGGAGGGACATCTAGCTCAAATGATAATGCATTCAAGAGTATACAATAGTTGTTTGTAATGGAGTTTTGATGAGCTCAATATTATTGCTAATTCATAGATAATGAAAAAATAATCACTTTTGAAAAAGATGACACTCTAATTTGAGCTACTGGTCAAAAGTTATGCATGTTTGAAAATCTATTCGCATGAAAATTTTGTTGGAAAATAGCGTGGAATTTTTTTTGATCAACTTCCCAAAAAAATGAGGGTGTTTGGAGAAAAATCTTGAAAACATTTTGAATTAATTTCCTTAAAAAAGCTTATGCCTCTATGAACCATAAGTTAAACACTTTTGGGTTGGAAGTGACCAGGAACTTATTTCCCATATGAATAGGGGATTATTTCTTATATGACCAGGGGATAAGACTTATTTTGGGTGATTATCCCTCTATTTTTATTAATGAGGGAGTGACATTATCCAAAAAGTGCCTCTATTTTGGAAATGAATAGTGTCACTTTCAACCTATCCTATATTTGAGAGTCTCTTGCACTCAAATATTCTAGGCTTAAATTTGACATCTTCATGGACATCATAGGTTGAAAAAGGAGTGGAATAAATTGGATATTATACACAAGGGTGGAATATTATGAATTTCCTATATGTAGGTGGGTCATATTCTGAAGGGTGCTCTTATACCTATTGGGTTCCAATGGGTATTTAAACACCCTCAGGAGTCCAATGTATGTCCAAACAACTTGAAATGTCTATTGGGTGTTAAATCTCTAATGGTTGGATTTCAATCTTGTGTGGAGAATAGTTGAGGTTCCTTGCTTGGAGGGTGGTCATATCCCAAGAGGATTGTTTACAGAGGGTTTAGATTCTAAGCCTTGATCGAGTAGAAGAAAATGTCTAGTGCCAATAGAATGCCTGGCTAAGAGGAAAGGTCTAACGAGCGTAATTTATACGCTACTATTAGAATGTTTAATGCACTTGAAAATTCTGCCTGACCCTATAGTTTACTCCCCCCAAAAGTTTTATACCCTCTAAAAATTTATAAAATTTCTTATGAGGCTTAGAAACTCCATCGAGGTAATTTTTGGCATGAATCTTTCACATAAAATCCTAATTTGCAAAAAAATTATTTGACAACTCAAAAAACTAGCAAAAGCCAATTTGAGAACTCAAAAAACCTAGAAATTATCTCTGGATTAAGAATCTCATTGTACGAATATGTGTGAAATGATTAAAAAACCCCCAAATCTCTCCAAAAGTGGTTGAAAGTTGATGTCACAAATTTAGGTCATGTTTACAGTCAATTTTAGGGTTTTTATGTCTTTCAAATTTGATGGCACTATATTTTTTGCATATGGAGACTTAAGCTATGTAGTTTGTATAGATTTTCAAAAAATCCCACCAAACCTATGAAAAACTAAAAATCAAGAAAGTTTCCAAGAATACTTGCACGAAATATCTCACCAAGGATTTTAGAAATGACAAAATGGCCATCAGATCTGAGGTTTGATATCATGTTGGATCACTCCAAGATCTTTGAATATCATAAATTACATGAAACCCTAGAATTATGTGAGAGCAAGATGTAAAACAAAGGTGAGCTTCATTAACTGATTATTAGTTGAATATCTTCTCATTATAGAATGTTTATATTGCACAGTCTTTATTCTTCTAATTGATTTATGATTTGAATTGGGTTTCATTTAGATTCCCATTCTAGCTCAAAGAAACCTTAAAGATTAAGATCTATATCACTAGAATCTCTCAGGTCATATTTTATTTTGTTATATAGTGAGATATTAGGTCACTATAAAGGTAAAAACTCAACTCATAATTAGAAAACACATTAAGTTTATTTCCCCTAATGACCTTAACAACCCAAAACAAGTGACTAACAATTGTGTAGGTAAAACCAAAATAGGGAAAAAGCCTACACTAACAATATTATATAATAAATTATGTGCTCTAGATGATCATCATCATAATGTACTAATAGGGCCCCTAAAGCCTCATGAGTGACTGAGATATAAATAGTAATGATCTATCTGATTTAGGAGGCATAAACATGGGTGGATTTGCTAAATATTCCTTAATTTTGTCAAAACTTTGTTGACAAACTTCATCCTATATGAATTTTGTGTCTTTTTTAACAATAATGTGAAAGGAATGATTTTATCAGCCAACTAAGCAATAAAGCATCAAATAACTTGAATTCTACTCTGTAAACATCATAAATTTTTAAATTGGTTGGTGGTGGCATCTTAACAATATATTTTACTTTTTTTGGATCAATATTGATGCCTCACTAGAAGATAATGTAGCCCAAGATCTTTCTGTAAGATAATTTGAAAACATATTTATTTGGATTTAATTGCACATTGAACTTTCACAAATGTTTAATTTTTTTTTTTTGTAAATTTGTAGCATGATCTTGTTGATTTTTGGATTTTATGAGTAAATCATTGAAATGATCCTGAATAATTTTATGGATGAAATCATGGGAAATATGTGTCATTTCACTTTGATATGTTGCTAAAAAAAATTTGAGTCCAAAGGGCATGACACATATTTTCCATGATTTCATCCACAAAACTGTTGAGGATTATATCGATGATTTACTCATAAAATCCAAACATTGACAAGATCATGTCATAGATTTATGACAAATATTTGAATTATTGTGAAAGATAAATGTTTAATTAAATCCAAATAAATGTGTTTTTGGAGTATTTTCTAGAGAGTTCTTTGGCTACATTATCTCATGCTAGGTTCACCAAATGTTTAACCCTAAATTTGGAGTGGTGGATATACAATTAAGAAATGAGAAATAGTTCAAACATGAGGGTGATAAACTAATCTATAGCATGCCAATTAATAAAAAATTTAGATAAAAAATATTCTAAATTTATAAAACTAAGATTGATAAAAATAATAAAGTACTTTTATTGAAATATATTATAATAAATAAAAAATAATGGTACTTAGTTGGTTTACTATGCACATGTAGATTTGAAAATATGTAAGATCAATATTCTAGATCAATCATCAGATTCTATAAATTTTACTTATGTGGCCCTGAACACTACCATCATATCTAGACATTATCATCAATGTTAGTGTCTGACTATGACATAGGTATCCAATACAAAATATTGACTATATCTGGATGTGACCAACTCTGTTGTTCTAAGTTTTATGTCAATTTTTTTTAGTGTATTCATATTTGAGATAAAAGTTGTCACTCTTTGTTGATTTATCAAAATATCAACTCTTCATCCTTCTTCACCCCTATATTGAGTTCTCTTAAAAATGGGTTTGTGGGCTCACAGTGTCAAGCTACCCTAAAGACCCCTATGCCAATGAGCATTTCCTACATATATAATATTCCAAGGAGGGCCTCAAGCTTATTTAGTTATACCCTATGTGTGGGAAAGTCTGTGCACAAGAGCACAATATACTATATGATGATGCATGCAATGATCTAGCTTATAATTTGACAAATATCACTCATGGGCTACTCTTTGAATGCTTCAGACCTATAATATGATATTTCTTATGCTTGATATGATAATATGGATGAATAAGATATGATAGAGTGTTTATGTAATAGATTAATTTAACTTTATTCGGTGTTTGCTTGGTATTTGCTAGATGAGTAGTGAGAAGGGTTATACATGTATTTATACCACACCTTTTTAAAATGTCTCACGTTAAGGTCTAATAAGACAAATAGGCTGACCCATATGTTTCATATAATTTTAAATTCACATGAATTTTAGAAATTATACACTAGATAAGGATCTAGACAATACTATCGATGGTAGTATCCTCTATGGTCAGTAGTGTCTAGAGGGTTTGAAAATAGGTGCGGATATGAAATTGATAGTGAAGGATGTTTATCAAGTTTTAAGATTTAGGTGAAGTATAAGAGATCTCAGTAATCAAAATGGCATGGATCAGACCAAGAGATTGTTATTAGGCATAATGAAATGATGAATGCAAGCCTTTAGAAATAGGGAGGTCTAAAAATGAAAGGTAGAACCCTGATTGATATTTGTCAAATGTAGAAGATTGAGAGGCTATAAATATTCAATTTTAAAATCTATAACATCAAGGCCATAATAGTTATATTCATTCCTTAGGGATAATATATGCATTTGGCATACTGATTAGGGTTCTCATGCACAAATAACATAGTGGAATATGAGGCATTAATTTAAGGTTATATGACACTAACACATCAAAAATAAAATGTCTTTGAGTATATGGTAAATCTCAACTTATAGAAAATTAGGATTTAGATGTTTATCAGATAATTTTTTTTTTTTGATCCCATATAAATATGTGGTGCAACACTTAATGACATAGTTTGATAAGATAATGGTTAAGAACATAACTCACATAAATGATCACCATGTAGATGTTATGGTGAGTAAAACTTCTCTTATTACTATAAAAATCACTGATAATTAGGCCATTTTGAATATACAACATTTACAACATCCCATGATTACGACAACAAACTTGGACAACTTAGAGATAGTTTTTGGTACATGAAATGTATAAATTCAAAATGGTTTAGTGACATTTACAATTTCTTAAACAAAACAATAACCTCAATTTTTTTTTCACAAAATGACAAATGCAAATTACAAATAAATACACTTTATTATGTTATAATTAGAGGGGCTTTTTTCAAATGATCATTTGATGGACAATTATTATGATGGCTTAGCTATGAGGAGGCCAAGCTAGCTTTACAAGATGTACACAATAATGAATGTGGGAGGAACTTAAATAGAAAATCCATGTCATATAAGTTATTATGAATGGTTATTATTTAGCCTACAATGGATCAATAATGTCAAGAACATGCAAAATTATTTTTGCAATGATACAATCATTTAAACCATGTGCATTTATAATAGTTACAACCTATTGTCTCACCATGATCATTTTCCCTTTGGAAATTTGATTTTTTAGGAAAGATAAATCCGTAGTAATTATAATGACACAAACCCATCATCATTATAATGACACAAATTCATCATCATGATTACAAAATATTTTACAAAATAAGTTGAGGCAATCTCATTGCGTTCTACTAAATGGGAAGACATATGCTAATTTTTAACAACTAATATCATTTTGTGATTCATATTACCTTAATACCATTATTATGGATAATGGGTCATCCTTAAATAATAAGATAATTAATAAATTTTAAGATTACAATTAAATTCATCATACATTTTCCACCCCTTACTATCCCTAAGGAAATGTGCAACTAGAGGCAACAAATAAGACATAATATTTATGAAACATGGTGAGGAATGACATATCAAATCATTTATGCCTTATGGGCCTATGTAAATATTCTTAACAAGCCCATGGGGCTTACTCCTTATTATATTGTTTATAGTATGGAAGTTATAATTAATCTAGAGCTAGAGATACCATGCTTGCATGTTTCTCTTAAAAATATCATCAAAGAGAATGGATATCGTGAAAAGTGATTAGATGAGTTATAAATGTTGGATGAAACACAAATCCATTCTCTCAAACATCTATGCATATAAAAATTTCATTAAAAAATAATATAACAATAATATTCAAAATTAAGAATTTGAAATTGGTAACTTAGTACTAAAATAAAGTCAAAACAACATTAATACAAATAAAGGAAAACAAAGGAAAGTTAAAAACAAATTAGATAGGATCATTTATGATTACAAAGAAGATTGGCATGGGGTTTTATCATTTGGCCTTAGTTCAATGAAAACATGTGAATAACCCTATGAACATCATTCACTTACATTGATTTTACACGTAAGTATGAAAAATATAAAAAATCAAAATTAGGACCTATGCATGGCATGTTTTTCTAGTTACATAATTGATTGATGTTATGTATAATATACATGGTGAATTACATATCTATTTCCTATGAAAATTATTTTTATAGTATACATGATTGGGATGCATGACATATAGATTATATATGATACATGGATATACAGATATGGGACGTTCTTAACACCTAAGATCTCTCTTTCTACATTTAGGGCATGCCTATACCAAGGTCATATTTGTACACTTATCAAGTTGTATCTTTTCATATTAATATATTGATCATAATATATTATAAATGACTTTCTCTTGTGTGTAGTTTTTAGGGTGTTATTTTCTCTAGATATCGTGATTTCCTATATTGGATGATGACATTAATTGATTATGTGGACTAACATTGCTTTCTCTATATATGATTGATGTTGTTGATTATTACATTGTGTGATCATTTATGTTTGTTATATTACTTATTCTTTGAGTGAATTGATGGTGTCTTGAAATTTCATGTGCCAATTGTATCAGAGGATCCTCTAGTCCATGTCATGGCCATGTTGTGACCTTGTTGAGTCAAAGTCAAGTTCGAGGAGTGTCATGTATTAAGTGTTTGTGTATTTCATGATCATAATATTGTGTGCATGTGTGTGTGTGTGGATACATATATTATTGTTTTTGAGTTTTATGTCATGATTACTTTCATGCATACTTTTATTACGTGTGATGTCATGATTTTTATTATGAATATTTTGTGTTGCTTATTATCTCATGCTTAATTGATGTATTTGCTTGACATGACACTTGTATGCCCATTGTATTGGATTATATGTTTCATATATATTTTAGTGATAAAATATTGATATGATGACATATCTAATCATGTTTGTATACATACTTTACATGTTTAAATTTTTTTATATAACACATGATGATGCACATAACTTTATTTTGAGTTAACTAATTTGTAGGCTTATAGTGGGATTGTCTTAGAGATTCATGCCATGAAAAATATATATTTCATATTTTGGGTCAAATTATGTGATTCATATTGAGACAAGAATAGATTGAGATAAATTAGATAAATTGAGGCATATGTGGGACATTCTACATGATTTTCAGGAACCATTGATATATTTTATGGGCCAAATCAAGTAGATTTTTGGAAACTTTATCAAATTAAGTAGATTGATAGATAAATTATGGTATTATATATCATTTTGAGATACAAATGGATAAAATATTGAGCATGAATATTATTCATGTACACACTTTTATATTTTTATATTGAATATCGATGGTACTATGAAACCACTTTAGGTCTAAATTATTTCTATTATGGTTGATTCATAGTTTCAATTTACATACACACCTATTTTTAGGATTCACATTTAATATGATCCTATTTTAGGGTTCCACCTTGACATAGGAACTTGTTCCTTTGTTCCATAACATATTTACTAAGGTATTTAGGGGGGTGTGGTGGAGGATTCTACCCTGATCAAATTCTAGCACTTATATGTTTCTAATGGTGGTTGAGGCATAAAAAATCCTCAACATATGATTAAAATAACTACATCTCCTTGGGGCATAATCACCCCATGACATCCTCCAAATGAGTTCAACAAATGGAAGCTTGGTTTGTGTATTCTAAGGTGTATTTGTTCTTTCACTTCTCAATTTAAAATAATTCAATGATATATTATTTCAAATATTCTATCATGAGTTGACATTGATATATACATGTTTCCTTATAGATTTTGCATGGATTAAGATGGATATTCAGGGCATATATTTAACATCAAGTATGATTAATATAGGTACCAAATTTATTTCTTTTATCTTTTTAATATAAAAAATTCAATATTAAACTAAAAAGGGGCATTTGTAGACACTTAAATTTGGTTTTAAACACTTGAAAACATCAATTTTGACATATATTAACATACTTGGACATGTATGTATAGATATAAGAATTGTGCACACTTTCATGTATTTGTTCATATATCTAGTGTATTGATCGACCTAATTTTCTATCATACAATGGTCCCTAAAATCTCTCATCAAGACAAGTTATACTTTTAGTCTATGAATGTTGCAATATGACACTGAATTATTATAGGAAAATATAGATATAATTAAATCTAAACTTAGTGAAATGTCATACATGGAACTTTCTTCTTCTTTGTAATAGATATATATGCAATTATTATCATTCTTATTCTTTTATGAAATCTAACTTAAACATTATATGAGAATACATCTATTCAAAAATAAATATATACTCAAATAAATATATAATTTTATAAATTTTAGGAGAAATTATACAAAAGAATACAAAGTCAAACTATTTCCTAAAATTATCTAGCATTTCCTTTTACAACTGTAATGTATATATAGATTGTGAAGAGACTATGACTCTTCATTTTCCTAACCTTTTATTTCCTCTTCTGAAATATCTGAGGTACCTACTTAAACATTAATGTGTTTTATTAACCTACATGAACCCATATAATATATAAAATATGATATGATGTATACTTTTGGCACACTCAAACTCATAAAAAGTATGTGAATTAAACTTTAAATCTTCCTACTAACACTTTATGTTAGGTGTGAAGTCACTATTCATGAATCATTATTCATAGTCACTATTCATGATGATGTGGCATGTTGTTGATGTGGATGGTTAGTGATGAGGATAGTTAGTGATGTGGTAGGGGCCCATGGAGGGTCCTTTGGTGTGATCAAGTTTATGTGATGGGAGTGGGGCATAACATTCCACCAAGGCACATAGGTTTATCCTTAGTGAAAAAGATAAAAGGTTTGGTGTGGGGCATATTTCTAGATATGTCCAAGATTCCCATGTGTGTAAATAGTCCAAAGGTGATTGCAACACCTTTTGGACTCATGTGGTCATATGGAGAATGAAGATAAGAAGATCACTATTTTGTGATTGGCCTAACATGTGTGAGGGGGTGCAGGTTTTGGAGCCACATGGAGTGGCACATGTTTTTGTCTAAATTTAATATGAATTTAATACTTTTACATATGAAGACAACACCACCATTATGGATATCACATGACACCCAATTGTGGTGCATTTTTTGGTGTCACTATTGCATTCTCTCTCCTCTTTCTCTCTTTTATGTTGTCAATGCATAAATATGCATGATATATCTATTATAATTCATCCAATTAGTGTATCCATGCAAGATTATTCTTTAATGTTTTTAGGTTGAATCCTAGAGGCATTGTTATGCTTGGTTCACAACCTAAATGCTTTAGGTGTAAGCATTGAGTGCTAAAGGAGTTGTTAGATTGTTCTAAAAGAGAGTTGATGTTGTTAATATGAAGTATGAAGCTACCATTTTACCTGTGGTTTTTTCCCTTGCTTGTTTTCAAAGGTTTTCCATGTAATATTTTTATAATGTGTTTTATTTTTTGTCTATGATTTTGTAGCTTGTTTTATTCCACATTTTTACTTGCATTGTAGGAGCTTTAATTCCTAATGCTTTATCTCACTTAAATAGTTGTCTCATCCCAAGAAAAAGATGATGTTGGAGTATAGGTTATTAAGATCAAAGTTTGAATATGGTTGAATTTGATATGAGTTATGTTTATTGGATAGTCAAGAAACATTGGTAGTAATTTTTCTTCAAGTGTTGTTTATCAATTTTCACTTCTTGTGCACTATTTAGATGCCCTTTCGTATTTTTAACTAATCAATGTACCATATTATTACCTATTATAAGTTTTCCATAGGTTGAAATAAAAAAGAGGCCAAAATTTATGGGGTCTCATCCTTTCTAACCCCATTCTTAAAGCTTTCGATCCTAAAAAATTATTGTCGTAGTCAAAATTGATCAAACTTATGAAGGATGTAATACCTTGCTATAGAAGAGGAGGTATATCTTATGAGGTTGTAGAAAGAGTGGAAGGATAAGGTTATGCCACTATTGATGAGGTTTAAAATGGTTATACATAATTTATTACTGCACTAATTTTTCATTGTGGTGGAGGTTTCACTGAGTAAAGCTAACGAGGCCACAAGATTGGAGGAGCCTTCTTCACACAAAATCTTTATGAGCTCAGAAAGTGAGTTATATTTTGGTTTGTCAATGATGGATTGGACTTAAGTGTCAATGTTGTTTAATTAGTTTGTGTAATTATTCCAATCCACCAATACATACCTAACCATGTTAAATTATGTGAAAAAGAGAGCTTAGCTTTGCATGATGCCTTGAACATCATCATCACTCATAACTACAATGATTGGCCAGTGTTGCACAACATTTTATGTTATGTATTACATGATATGTTCAATTTTATAAAAATAAAAATACATTTTAACTCTTGAAAATGTGTTATACAACATCTCCAACTCCCAAGTGTGAATTTTTCTCATGACATTATCTCTCAATGCTAGTGATTCCTACAAAGAACTATCCTTTTCAATTATTGATTCTTGGCTTTCCATGATCACCTTTGACTTGTCTACTTGAGATAAATACAGTGTGATGTATTCTCATGCATCTTTGATATTATTTTTTCAATTGAGTATTTTACATGAAATTTGCCTAGCTTGAAGCATAATTACATCCGAGACTTGATCATACTCTTCCAACAAATCAAATATTACCTCAGTTTTGTTGGTTGAATATTTTGTCAATCAGCGTATTGATAAACAAAATAAGTCTGATCAACCAAAGTAGGAAGACTGGTCATCCAAATGTGCAGTTTTTACCACATCAAAAAGGAGACTGATCTCTCCTCTCATCAAGGGGAGGTTCCCTATAGGTATGCTATATATGTATATATGTATATATATATATATATATATATATATATATATATATATTAATAGAAAATAATACTCAAGGGTAGGACAAACCATCCATCTCTCTTTCTTCAGAGATGATGTGTGCAGATCATAGGAAAAACTCAAGAAAAATGACAAAAGGCACTCCTCTTCTTTCAGAAGTACTATTCAACAAGCCACAAGAATACTCCAAGTAATAACAACAAAATGTAACAAAAGATGTAATAACTAACAAATTGAGATGCAACACAAAGTCTTCACCTAAATTACTCAAGAGTAAGATATGAAGGATAATGAGGGCACAAAGTCTTCCCAAAGTCCTTTACACAAAAAATGAAAAGAAAACACACTGAAAGGCAATTATGGGGGCACAAAGTCTTTCCACAGTTGACTCTTCAGGACACCTTTCTGACTAATTTCACTAATCCTGCTTGTTGAATTAAAGAAATAGAAAAATAAATCAAGGAAAAAGACATAAGAATAGTTTCCTCAACAACAAAGATATCACAACACAAAGTCTGAAAAGTCACTTGCTTTCTTATTCCAGTAACAAAATATGATCAACAAACTGAGCTCAAAGTCTCAGGAATGCCTTTCAATTTGGGCAGAGTTTCGTTCTGATTGTCAAAAAAGAGATCCATTTACAATAGAAGAGAGTCCCTTACATAGCCATTTCAAGAAGGACTCAGGAATAGTAACACATCATGTTGCATTGGAATATGTTAAGAAGACAGGCTAGAACTTAGGGGCATTTTACCCATTTGATTTTATCAATGCAAGGAAACAAGTCACGCTTATTGAAAGTTTGCAACTTTCAATGTCCACCTAGTGATTTGATCTTACCTTCATCATTCCTTCTTTTCTAGTTAATTGAATTAAGTCCTGGATTCAGTTTGTTATTCTGTTCCTTCCTCACTTTCTGTTGGTCTTGGCCTTGAAGTCTGTGAATGCATTTTGGTCTGTAGGTTCAAAAGATCAACAGTTATTTTTTTGTCTTGAATTTGACGTCTTCAGGCACATCATCCCTTTGTCTTCTTTTAGCTTTTCTATTTGGCGCTTTCCCAGATTGAACTTGCCCTTTTGGGCCTTAAGAAATAACCTATTTTGGGTCAAGAAGAACTCCCCGCAAGCTATCTGCCCTTTGGGCAGTCTTTAAATGGCCTTCAAGCTTTTTGTTTTACATCTTCTCGAAGGGAAGGTGACCCTTCAGCTTCAGGGAAGTATCTTTCAATTTGGTAGCTGAGAGTCCCCCACAAAGGGCACCTTCCCTTTGGGGTCCTTCGGCAACCTTTTTCTTTAGAGTCTTTGTGGGCTTTCCTCAGGCTTTCTTTGCAGACAAATTCTTGTGGACAAAAAATTTGCAAAAATTTCTCGTAGACAAAAAGTACGTAGAATTTCCATTTGCCTTGATTATTATCCTTCGGGTTTTTTCCGTCCATGACCGCTTCTTGAATTCTTTTAGACTTTTTGTTCGAAGGAATTTCTTTAGACAAAAAGTTTGAAGGAACTGTGCTTTAGACTTGCCTTAGTATTTTTGAAAATGACCCTTCAGAAGGGTATTTTCATTGACCAAGTGCCCTCCGCAAGGGCACTTGTCCTTCGGGAGGCCCTTTGAACTTTTACATTTTGAACTACTCCTTTGAACCAAGTTGTTGAACCGTTTATTTGAACTGCTTGGTTGAACCAAATGTTGAACCACTTGGTTGAACCAAAATGGTTCAAGCTGACAAACCCTTTGTTTGAACCAAGCTTTGAACCAAATTGGTTCAAGTTGATGGTTCAAGCTGATGGTTCAATTGAATGAACCAAGCCGATGAAACGCTCCATTGAACCAAGACGTTGAACCAACCGTTGAACCAAGTTTTTGTTCAATGGTTCAAACAAAGCCTTGAACCGATTGACAAACCAAAGGATGAACCAATCCTAAAAAATGACCAAGTGTTAGAAACTAATTCTTTTGGTTGAACCCACCTACAGAAGCCTTTGAACCTGCCTGTAGAGTCTGTAGAAACCAATTTCGTAGTTTTCTCTAACCTTGAAAGAGCCCGTAGATTTCAACCTATAAAGCCCATTGAACTTGACCTGCAAAGTCCATAGATTTCTTCTTCCTACTGAGTATGTAGATTTTCTCTTCCTACTGAGTCCGTAGATTTAAGCCTGCAGAGTCTGTAAATTTTTGAGAAGCTTGAAAATGAGGAATTTGAATGCCCAAGACAAATTTTGAAAAGGGAAGAGATAATTTTGGTATGTAGGACCAAAATAGTTCAAATGTTGTCCCAAATATGAGTGATATTTTTGGGGGACAACAGCTGGCTCCAGTTGGGGAACTTCTGTCAATTTCAAAAAGAATTGAAAGGAGTAGAATCCAGAATCTATAGTGTCTTCATGTGTACCATTGGGTTACGGAGTCATGCTACCCAGAAATGAAAGGCATCAAAAATGGTAACAAACAAAACAAAATAGGATTAAAAACTATACAAATATACATATGTACAAATGATATGATCTGATACTTCAAGAATTAAAGTATTTCAAATATTTATTTATCCTGGTAGACCATGAAAATAGTGTGCCATCTTGGTAAACCAACAGGAAAACATTTTGCCCCCAGAAATGGTGACGGGCGAATGGAGCTCTCCACTAGGAAACCAATTTTCTATGTCTTCTTCTTGGCCTTTTCTTCTTCTTGTTCCAAGGCAGGATGTGGTCTTCAAACCAAAAACCATAACTCCTTGCTCTCTTGGTGAAGGATTCCTTTGCTTGATTTTGATTTGCAGCAGCATGGTCCACTATCATAACTTATTGTTTTGCTGGTCTAGTCTAGCATATGATTGGATTGTCCATATCAAACTCCTAACAA
This sequence comes from Torreya grandis, assembly GCA_037957365.1. Classification (NCBI taxonomy): domain Eukaryota; kingdom Viridiplantae; phylum Streptophyta; class Pinopsida; order Cupressales; family Taxaceae; genus Torreya; species Torreya grandis. The sequence goes on from JARHVA010000042.1 coordinate 2,392,047, forward strand.
ACTGTTAGATTAACATCTCCTTTGATGTGAAGGAGTTTGACTTCTTCATCTTGAGCAATCTTCAATTTAAGCAACAGAGATTCACATCCAGATGTGTTGTTGGTGTTGTTGACATGCAAATTGCATGAAGGAAGAATATCTCTTTGAGGAGATATTAACACAGTCCCAACTCCATCATTGGTCTTGGCCTTGAATTCTGTGATTGCATTCTGGTTTGTAGGTTCAAAGGATCAACAAATATTTTTTTGTCTTGAATTTTACATCTTTGGGCACGCCATCCCTTTGTCTTCTTTTGGATTTTCTATTTGGCACTTTCCCAGATTAAACTTTCCCTTTCGGGCCTTAAGAAATAACCTATTTTGGGTTGAGAAGAACTCCCCGCAAGCTATCTGCCCTTTGGGCAGTCTTTAAATGGCCTTCGGGTTTTTTGTTTTGCATCTTCCCAAAGGGAAGGTGACCCTTCAGCTTCAGGGAAGTATCCTTTAAGTTGGCAGCTGAGAGTCCCCTGTAAAGGGCACCTGCCCTTCGGGGTCCTTCGACGGACTTTTTCTTTAGAGTCTTCATGGGCTTTCCTCGGGCTTTCTCCGTGGACAAATTCCCACAAACAAAAAGTTTGCAAAAATTTCCTGCAGACAAAAATTCCACGGAATTTCCATTTGCCTTGATTATTATCCTTTGAGTTTTTTCTGTCCACGACCGCTTCTTGAATTCTTTCAAAATTTTTTTCTGAAGGAATTCCTTCGGACAAAAAGTCCAAAGGAATTGTACCTTAGACTTGCCTTAGTATTTTTGAAAATGACCCTTCTGAAGGGTATTTTCATTGACCAAGTGCCCTCTACAATGGCACTTGTCCTTCGAGAGGCCCTTTGAACTTTTGCATTTTGAACTGCTCCTTTGAACCAAGTTGTTGAACCATTTGTTTGAACCACTTGGATGAACCGAATGTTAAACCACTTGGTTGAACCAAAATGGTTCAAGCCGATGAACCCTTTTTTTGAACCAACCGTTGAACCTCTTCATTGAACCAATCAGTTGAACCAAGATTTGAACCAAAATGGTTCAAGCTGATGGTTCAAGTCGATGGTTTAATTGAATGGACCAAGCCGATGAAACGCTCCATAAAACCAAGACGTTGAACCAACCGTTGAACCAAGTTTTGGTTCAATAGTTTAAACAAAGCCTTGAACCGACTGATGAACCAATCTTGAAAAATGACCAAATGTTAGAAACTGATTCTTTTGGTTGAACCTGCTTGTAGAAGCCTTTGAACCTGTAGAATTGAACCTGCCTGCAGAGTCCGTAGAAACCAAGTCCGTAGTTTTCTCTAACCTTGAAAGAGTCCATAGATTTCAACCTATAAATCCCATTGAACTTGACCTGCAAAATTCCGTAGATTTCTTCTTCCTGCTAAGTCTGTAGATTTTCTCTTTCTACTGAGTATGTAGATTTAAGCCTGCAAAGTCTGTAGATTTAAGCCTGCAGAGTCCGTAGATTTAAGCCTGCAGAGTCCGTAAATTTCTGAGAAGCTTGAAAAATGAGGAATTTGAATGCCCAAGACAAATTTTGAAAAGGGAAGAGATAATTTTGGTCTGTAGGACCAAAATAGTTCAAATGTTGTCCCAACAATCAGTGATATTTTGGGGGACAACAAATTTTACTACAAAATTTGTTCACCTAAGATTTAATTTTTTGAAATCATTACATTATGAACCAATCCTATGTTAACTTGGTAAAAAAAGTAGTGAAATAATTTTATTCCAACATGACTTTATCACCAAGAAGTTTTTGTACTAATGTTAACCCTAGAAATTGGCTAAGTACCAGACAAGGACATGCTTGCATGCTTAAGGCAAGATTTAGTGCCATTAATCGATAAGCACATGTAATACAAACCACATAACTAATGTGTACACCTTGAATATAATTTAAAACAAAGTAGATGTTAAATATCAAGATCATACCAACATATGTTACACAACAACATTATAGTACATAGAGAAAAATAACTGCATGAACCTAGGAACCACTGGGGAGATTATGGAGGAAAGTGACATGTGGATTGGTTGGCTATGGATATTAACATAGAGTTATTTTGGTATGGTAATGAATGGTGTGGTATTTTTCCTTAGGCTAAGTTTAAAATTCAAATGAGGGTTTAGGAAATAAAATCTCAAGGAGGTAGAAGAGAAGATATGAAGATAAAGAAGCTATGTTGGAGAATAAAGAGTTTGGTGGAAGAGAGAAAGCAACAAATAATAGAGAGTGAGATCCAATGAGCCTTGGTCAAGTGAATCAGGTTTGATCACCAACATGAAACTAAAATAGGGAGAGACAAGAGCTATGAGTAAGCTCTAGTTTTTAGAGTGAGATCACCTAGTGTACTAAATATAATGATCTATCCCTTATGAAATGGAGAGTGAATATAATAAGAGTATTATTTTATATACTTATCTCTTAGATGGCATATAATGGTATTTTTTTGTGTTCCCTAATTTAGATGGTACTCTCCCCCAATTGATCTTTTTGAAACCTACTCTCCCATTAAATATACCTAGCATGAGCCTAGCCTAGATCCTCTATTCCTTCGCACCTTGGGTGAGCTCTTAGGGGTTTTCCTCCCTTGTAGGATATGTCATTATGAGAATTGGTTCAAGGTGATCAAATCCTATAATAAAAATAGGAATCCATGTATAAATGCCACCAAAAAAGGAAAGAATCTCGAAAGGAGTCACGAAAAAAAGGCTTGTAGAAGTATGCAACTCTAGATGAAGTAATTGCTTATGATAAAGATTCGAGGGCAACTGAGTTTCACAAAGAGATAAATAAAACTAAGAACCTATTATTTGGGTATGGATAACTAGTTTAGTGTGGGGTAATGCTGACCCCCAAAATTAGCTAAGTACTAGATAAACATGTGTTTATGCACTTCAAGTGGGATTCAACACCACTAGTCAATAGGCACATGTAAGCTAAACCACATAACCAACACATGTGCCTTGAATGGAATTATTAGAAAATAATATTTCAGTTGTTAATACTATGTAAATGCATACTACATGATAAAGTGGTAGGACCCAGGGAAAAGTAACCATGTGGACCTAAGAAGCACAAGGGAGATTGTGGGGGAAAGCGATAGGTGGATTGGTTGGTTATGGATCCTAACACATAGTTATTATGGTATGAAAATAGATGGTGTGGTGGTTGGCCTAGGGATAAGTTATAAATACAAATATAGGTTTAGGTGATAAAGGATCAAGGAGGCAAAATAAGAGAGATAAAGATGGAGAAGTTACGGTGGAGAATAATAAAGAGTATGGTGGAAGAGAAAAAGCAATAGACAACATAGAATGAGAGCCAATGTGCCTTGTCCAAGTAAACCAAGGTTGAGCACTAACATTAGACTAGAATAGGGAGAGACAAGATCTATGAGTAAGATCTAGTTTATAGAGTGAGAGCACCTAATGTGTTGAATGTAACGATCTGCCCCTATATCCAACACATAATGAATATAATAAGAGGATTCTTTTCTATATTTATTTGTTGGATATAATCTAATGGTATTTTCATGTGTTCCCCATCTAATTGGTACACTCATCTAACCACTCCTAAACCTTACTCTCCTGTTACATGTAAATAAAATGAGTCCAACTTGAATCCTCTATTCTTTCACACCTCAGGTGAGTTCATAGGGTTTTTATTCCCCTATGTGATATGTTGGTGTGATAACTAGTTCAAGGCAATCTAGAATCCTAGAATATAAACACTAATAAATAATGTCAGGTAGGTATAATCAATCATCTTTCATTATTTTTAGAAACATTCATGTAGCTTAGCATTTTCCTTGCATAAATATGTATTCTCTTACTTGACCTCGATTACCTTTTGTGTGATAGAAGTTTGAAATGTAGTAGTACCTTTGATTTTTGGTGAAAGGTAGTTGTGAAGCATCCAAAGTGACTTCTTGGGTTAAAACATGTATGACAAGTTGATTTAAAGAGGTTAAATATATTACAGGTGGTTATTTGATGTGTATAGCTAGAAGAGTGAAATCAATTTGTCACAACACTGGAGCTTGGAAATCCATCCACCAAGATCTTCTAGAATCATCCTAACCTTGAAAATCTTCCTCTTATGATTCCCATTGAATTGAACCCAAACCCAGAGAATTTCCACATGATTGCATTTGTGCTTTACCCATTACACCCTATGTTACTCTAGCTCCTTGTTGTTACTCTTATCCTAGAGTTTCTTGGGCTATTATTGTCTAAATTTGGCCTCTAACTACCTGCTAACTTTCACAACATATTATTTCACCTTCTTCTATTTTTCTTCCTTGGCCTTCACAGATTTATCAGCTACATATTTTGAAACTTGTTCATATTCAACATTCTTGATTTGTTCATCTTTATTTCACGTGTCTTCATTGTATTTTTTATTATATTCTTTGGTTGCTTTATTTGCTTACCTTTTTTTCCCTTTATTGCACAAATTTTTCCTATTCTTGCTTTTACTGCTTAAGTAAGGCATCCTTGTATTTCTAACCCTTCTCTTTGGATACTTTTTATTCCTCTATTTTCATCTTGGCAGTGTTTTGTGTTGGTTACTCCTCTATTTGAGTGTCCAATTATGGTTGATCAAGGTGATTCTTCCAATAGGTTGGTTCTATTGTGCCTATTCCTATTTCACACCTTGATCCAAAGTCTCTCTAGTTTTTGATCTAAAAAGAGTGCCTTGTGCAGGGGTGAGAAAATAAGGTGAAGATGTGATATGATTAGTGGATAAAATGATTGAGTGGCCATCGTATAAGTTATGGCTTGTTACTTGGACATAAAATATTTTTTTAGTATAGATGGAGGCACCAAAATTTTATTTTGGCTTTTTAAGGAATGGGTCTCTCTTCCCATCACTTGTTATTGTGCTTCCCCAGATATAACCTCTCGAATTGTGAATGTCTCCATTCTTTATACGAGGCTAAGTTGTGGTCATGTAGCTATTGTCATGCTATGTTTTCACACCAGTGGTTTGAAGTAACTTGATTCTTATTCACTATTCTCCATGATAAAAGGATACCTTGAGGCTTTTTGTTTGCCTTAGGCCCCTTGTGCCATTCATACCTTTGTGCTCAAATCTATTTTAGTTATATCCACTTGTGCCTTTTATGTCGATCTCAATGCTTCCTATTAAGAAAATATTTCATTCTATTCTTTGCTTCCTCCTCTTGCAATAATATTTACACTACAATGGATTCTGGAGGTGGAGTAATTTAATGAATAGAATGGAAGGGACACCGTTTCCAACCTTGCATTTTCAAACTGCTTTCCAAAAGAAAAATTGTTTCTCTTTTTCCTCATCATAGGTATCATCCTTGATATTTTTAAGCATTACTTTATACACATATTTGAGTTTTAATCGCAAGTGACACATATCATATTCAACTATTATGGTGGGAATCTGAGGGTCACTCAACCATGGTGCTAATATATAGGTTTATTTTATGGGTTGTGATGGTTGTGGACTGGTTTTTTCATTTTGTTAGAGCTACTTGTGATGGGAATGTTGGTAGTTGTGGTTGATCATGTGGTTTGGCCTAAGTTTTTCCTTATATTTTTGGTTCTGTTTCCACTTGCATTTTAACCTGTGGTTGACCTTTTGGTTATTCAAATCTTGGTAGCATAGACTATAGTGGTTGGATGCTTCAAGCAACCAAGTTATTTTGCCTAATCAATTTTACTTTTACCATGTGGATGTTGATAAAGAATGACAAAGGAAACATTGAAGGTTTTTAAAACTCATCGATCCTGATCTGCACTCTATTGTGTACCTTTGTAATAGTTACAACTAGCCCAAGATACTTTAGATGCTTGGATGTGTTACTATCATGTTCTAAATCTAAAACTACCATCCTATAAACTTACTCACTAGGATATGGCATTTTCCATATTGAGGCCATATCATATTAAGAAAGGCATTGGATCAATTTATCCTTTAGGAGACATCAATTATATGAAGCAGAGCATAAGTACCATAAACTAAAACTAGAATGATTGAGTTGTCTTGGCCATCAAATTTTCTATATTCATTCCAAGCTCTATAATGAGGAATTCAATACAATTGTATTCTTCTCCTAACCTCACTATTTGGTGTACAATATAAATTACACCCCTCATGACCTACTTGGTGCCTTTTATTATCTACCATTATTGGTGCATGATGCGCTCTATGAAAATTTTTACTGGTGCATTAATAAAATTTTCAATGGGAAATTGTCTAATCATTCTAGCATATCATTCCTAAATTTTTGAGTGGATAAGGGGTTTTCATCTTATAGACCTTTTATGACTTCCCATTTTTCAAAAATCATGTGGATTTTGAAATGGTATTAGCATTGATGTGGTTAGTCACTTCTTTTAAAAAAATTAATGTCTCCCTCATGATATCTACTCAAGAGGGTCATCATCAATTCATTATGTGGGTTAAAGATAGGCAATCACACCAAATGATCGACATCTAACCCTCACAATATATTGGGAAGTTTAAGTACTCCATGTTTAGGCATAATTTCTTATTTTTAAGAAAACTACTCTCTATTTTTAGAATCAATGAAGTTGAAGGGATAAACATCACTCCATCTGGCTTGTTGTAGTGCCAATATGATGCCCATTTCTTCCTTACAAGCATATTTCAAAGGAATAATTTTTTTTACATGGACATATTATATTTTACTTGCTCATTTTTTTGTGAGATGTGATGTAAACAACTTTTATCAATATTGTCACTATTTCATAAAGTTCTTTTTGAGTACCAGCTATAATTTTCTCATTGACTTTAGTTTGAAAAATATTAGTTGCATTGGTATCTTGCCTTTTATAGAAAACCACCCAAAATATTTCCCCTTCTTGTATCTATCCATAGATCTACCTTTCACACTCCCACATGCTTTTATTAAATTTAAATATCCATTTTGATTTGACCCATGGCCCTTTTATAGTTTTATGCATTGTTTCTTTATTTGATTTTAAGGAAGTGACACACCATCATTTCATTTCCCAATACTTTCCCCTTTTGAACACTAATTTATTTTCATAAAATTTACCTTTTTTGGAATGCCACAATATTATTTTTATCATTTCATTAACTACCTTATGAAACTGGTAGTTATTTATCCTTTGTCACTTTCCATTTGTTTGTTCATACCTCCTTCCTAGACTTAGATCTTTTTAAAAACCAATGCAAATCACTCTCATGAACTAATCCTAAGTCACCTGTAAACAATGGTAGTGAAAGATTAATTGCATTGAAACATGATATTTCATGTGATTAAAATTTTATTATGTTTTCCTAATTACATATACTACTACAAAACCTAAAAAATGTAAACAAATCATAAATATAAAATCATATTCTACTTTGTGTCATACAATAGTTGTAGAATGTCTAGTGCCTAGAGATCATTGGTGGTAGGGATTGAGCTTACATCCATTTATCCTTATGGAAATAGTCTTTCCTTTCCTAGAGTAATATAGTTCCCCGTTCTGCCACTCGATGAATTATATAAGGTATTATCCGTCTTATGTGCAACTTGTTTGGGTGTGTCTTAAATATACTTTCATATAACAAGACTATTTTTTCATGTTTGAACTCTTTAGATTGCAGGTTGTGATCGGGCCACACCTTATAAATTTTATTATGAAACTCTTGAGTATAATTCACTAATTTCCTTATTTCTTCCATTTAATTTAGTTTCATTAAATTCTGTTTCATATATTCTTTATCTCCTAACCACATTACCATTGTAATTCACAATCTTAGAACTATGTATTCCATTGGCATCATAACTTTCATTCCATACACAATTTTAAATGGTGTATATCCAATCACACATTGATATTTTGTTCTTTAGGACCATAATATCACTAATATGTGATATTCCTAGTCATCTATCTGATCATTACAAATCTTAGTAAGCATATTTTTATAAACCTTATTAGACACTTTTGCTTGGTCATTTTCTTGAGGGTGATATGTTGTACTCTTATGGTGTATAATCATAAACTATTTTATCAATAATTTGATGGTCTTATTCATAAAATGTGTATCCCTATCACTTATCAAATTTAGAGTGCATCCAAACCTTGTTATGATGTTTTTAGACAAAAACTTTGCAGCGTCCTTTGTGATACAACTTGGAGTCACATTTGCCTCAACCCATATAGTGAAATAATATGTCCTAGTTATAATATATATAGCATTGGATCACTTAGATGAAATTTTAATAGGTCCTAACAAGTTAATACCCTATTTTGTGATTGGTTTCCTAACAAAAATTTATTTTAATGACATCTCATCCCTCTGGTTAGGTTTGCCATCCACTAACAGACATCACAATGTTTTACAAGCACATCTTGAAATAATGTTGGTCACTAAAGCCTACTTTGAAAAAAATTCTCATAGTTAATTTACCTAAAAAATATTCTCATGCTTCCCCCTAATGTGTTTCTTCTAATACATGTGGTCTCTCATGTTATATGGTCAAACTATGCATAACATCATCCTTTCCTAGCTTATAGAGAAACCCATTGATAATGCCAAATGGAAAAGATCATGCGACCAATTATCTATTATCATATTATAAATAATGCTCAAGACATATACCATGATTAATAAATGTTATGATATCATTCAATAATTTTTTAATCATACTCACTCTAAATAGGTGTGCCTCTAGAGATTCTTCTTTCAACTCTTTGGGTTCCTCCCTTGTTTGAATGTGGCTAAGGTAGTCTAGTCCAACATTTTAATTACCTCATTTTATATTAATTTTAAATTGGAATTCTTGGAAGAGAATTAATCACCTAGAGTTTATTCCTCTAGAATATGTTTATTAACCAAGTATAATAATTCTTGGTGATCAGTGAAAAACTCAAATGGGGTAGCCAACAAGTAATGTCATAACTTTTGAAGTGTGAAAAACATTATTAAAGCTTCTCGCTTTGTTGTAGTATATTTTTTCTTAGCCATTAATAAATTGTGACTTGAAAGTGAATCAAATGATATATACCTCCATTTCTTGGTTATTCTAGCATGACTCCCATTATTGTTCCTAATGCATCAACTTGAATGTGGAATGTTTTATTCCAAACTGGGAAAACCAAATTGTTGTTGTAACAAAATTTTTATTCAAATATATAATAGTTGTCTGGAATTTAGGAGTCCATTAAATTATTCTTTATTTATGTAATAATTATTATAGAGATATTGAAATGGTTGCGTAACCATGAATGAACTTGTAATAATAAATAGTGTGACCTAGAAATGATTGCACCTTTGTTAGGATAATAAGTGGTTTGAGTCCCACTATGACTACAATGTTTTCTTGATCCATTAGAATTCTATCACTATAGACAAGATTCCCAATCATGTACACCAAATGGTGTGAAAAACAAACATTTGTTTAAATTTAATACAATTCACAAAGTTCAACATCTATCTAACATTACCATTATTTAGATAGGTGTTCTTTGAATAAAGATAAAACTAGCCAATCATCCAAGTAGACTTCTATAAAATCATAAATGAAGTCTCTAAATGTTGTAACAATTGATCTAGATAAAAAAATCGATGCATTTTGTATTCCAAACAACATTACCTTATAAGCAAGTGATCCCCATTTTATTGTAAAAGTCATTTTTAATTGGTCTTTAGCTGTAATGGGGATCTGAGGATATCCAATGAAACCATTTGTAAACAAGTAAACCTCATTCCCTATGACAAATTCAATCGCCTCATCTTTAAATGGAATTGGGAAGGTATCTTTGACATAAGCATCAGGTAATGCTTGATAATCTCCATAGACTCATATTTCCCATGTATTTTAAGAATACCACCATGAGAATAACCCAATCTAATTTCTTAATTGGATATATGATTCGAGCTTTCACCATTTAATCTATTTTTCTATTACCTTCATTTTCATGTTAGGTTTGAGCCTATAGGGTCACTTTTTGATTAGGCATGTCCACTAATTTAGTTCAATACACATCTCACCTAAGGAAGGGTCTATGCCTTTGACTTTGAAGAACTTGGTGGGGAATGCACCTTCATAATATTGTAACAATTGAACTACCTATAAGATTTTTTGTTGTTTCCAATAATCACCAATGGTTACTAATTTTGGTACTATCTCTATACCAATGTTTTCAGTTATTTTTCACATTGGTTCTTGGTATATTTTGCTTGGTTAAGCCTAAATGGAATCCACTAATTTTATTTTTCATGATTGCTCTATGATATTGATATTTCATAACAGATCCTCTTCTATCTTATCTATGTTCTTCCTCTCAGGTATCTTTGTGTCCTCAATTTTAAAAAATCCTTTCAAATGTATGTCCTCCTCACTTTTAGTGTGATTAGAATCACTTGCATTATTCCAAACTATATTTCAAGATTTCAACATAAATTTCCCTTTTTCCTTATCATTGAATTAATTTTTTATAGTTGTGTGAAGATGTGTGCTTGCTTTACCCTAAAATTTCCATTCCTTTGTAGAAGGTATAGCCTTTACTTTCTTAACATAATAATTTTTTTTTTTTGCAAATCCCTATGCACCATCAAATTTTAATATTCATATATAAAATTTTGAATAAAATATTGTTGAATTTTTTGTCATGTATGTGTCTCTCATATGTGTTTCTGATGCATATACTAAGCCTTGGGCATAGGAGTTAAGGTATGTTGAAAAATATGCACCCAGTACCTTAGCTCAATTTATTACAGTTTCCATACTTCAACTCATTTATGCACATGCATATCTAGACATTGGCCCTTCTAGATTAATGACCACTTTTTTGAGATAGAAGTTGTAATGTGAAATATAGCATATATCATTTTGTACACTTCTTCTTGATGGAGCTTGTTGGATGTATGACCAACCCACCAACTCATTGTAACCCATTTTAATGCATAATTTAGTGTACCAACTCAAATTTCTATATCTTGGATACATTTATCCATCTTGTGAAAGAACCCCACCATATATTTTGTAGAAAAATATTGAGGTAGTTGTCTTTTTATGGTGAACACCATTTTCATGGGTCTTACTTCATGATATCTATGTATCCAATTAATCATATGAGTATCTAAATCAAAATTATTTGTGGAAGTTAATTCCCATGGTATATTTCCTTCCTCAGTGGGTATAATATAATCTCTATCAGTAGGAGTAAATTGATAGATGTGATCAATATCTAATCTTTTAGGAAATACCATAGAAAGAGATTTGCATTATTCTATCTATAACTACAAACATGTTTGAAGTGTTTGTACTGTTCAAACCCATGACTATTTTATTTTCTGTAACATTGGTGTCTATTATATAGGCTATGAAAATTAAGGAAACTCTCTACTTCATAGAGCTTCTAGTTTTAGCTCTATATTAACCTTGAACTGGGTATCATCCTTGTATGCAAATGGTAAATACAATTCTTTTGGTATCATGTATGGCTTGCGCTCATATTTATTCAAATTTATGATAATAATAACATCTTGTTAATGTGATTCCAATCGGTTGTCCATTATGTTTATGGTCATACAACCATCATAGGCCCATTTATTTCCAATTAAAGTAGTAAAATGAGTCTCATCTATCTTCATGTCGATCACTTCAAAATCTTGGTACAAACTTAAGTTAGTCAGTTAATGGTCTATCAAAATCAAAGTAATAATATTATAACATAGAATCAACCTTATAATAGCTTCCCAATTTTATCTAAGAATCATATTTATGGTGTTAAATAAATCAAAAACAATATTAGGAACTTCATATCCTATGAGCTCAATGTCCATTCTTGCATACAAATCCCATGGCTTCTTAGCTTTAACATACCAAACCATTCACTGTATTTTTTTTTGTCCTCTTTGTGTGCAATCTAATAAATTATGAAATAAATTTATAATATTTTTGGATATATCCTAATTTCATAGGGTACTTACCAGTTTTAGTAAGTCTATTAGAGTTGTGATGAATCCCTCTTGTCATAGGATCCAAATTATTTGTCCATACATTTTGGAATGGGTTGTCACATAATCTCCTTCACTAGTAGTTTGATTATGAATTGATTATAATAGTTATTCCACTTTATTCATCATAACCTTCTCTCTCATAGGGTTTGGATACGTATCCTTTCACACTTTTCTATTTACATTTTCTTAAGGCATTCTTAGAGGTGGAAGACCTTGTTCTATGTGTTGATTCCTCATAACAGCCTGGACAAAAGAATATTTATTCGAATAAGAGTGTAACATGTTCACATTTCACATTGTCTTCTCCTTCCTCTAATTATATAAAAACTGGAAATTATCAGTATTATGTTGTCTTGTAATTCTACAATATGCACAAAAAGTTTCCCATTTTGCATATTATAGGGATAGTTTCATGTGATATGATTCACTTCTCCACATAGATAATAATTAATAGGTTGTCATGGTTTTATATTCCCTTACCTTAGATTTTTATTACCTCCTTGATATCCTTCTTTTCTTTGAGGTGATCCCCACATTTGCTATTGACTAGAATATCCTTCATATTGATCATGAGGAGAAGGAGGTCCTCAGTTTGGTTGTGGTTGTGGTGATGCAGGGGTTCATCCCTATTGGTACTAAAGAGGAAGGGTGTCCCCCTATGTTGACACTGAGGAGGAGGATTATTCCACCCTATTTGGTACTAAGGAGACTGAGGATTCCACTTTGATGTGAATTGTGTGACTGAGAGATGCCATCCACCTTGTGTTGTGACCTTAACATCTTGAGATGGCATATTTGGTTTTGGAATAGGAGACTGATGTGCAATAAATGTGAATACATTTGAATTTATTTATTTTTTATCTCTTGGAGATCCATGTAATTATTTTCATCATGCTTATGGGATTTTAAAAAAATACACTTGATGACTACCATCCATACTATTGTAGTAAATTAAAATTTTCATTTGCATGTCATACTATGTGACATACTTCACATAAATCTATTTTTATCTATAGACATTCATTCTATTGGTGTCCCTCTTATCCATACTCAATTCACCATACATTCAATCTTGGTTTCTTCCCCTCTTAGAGTTCATCCATCTTGTGTAATATCTCATCTAACATAGTATCAATTTTTGTAATGCTAGGAACATATTATCGACAATCCTCTATCTTTTGAATATGATCATTTTTTATCTTACCTTATATTTTAAGGTAAACTAATCTTGGGATATAATGAATTGGATCATGATTCACAATCCTTCTACATACCAACTAACTTTGTCCAGATGTTAAAACTAAAAATTCACCCTGTTAATCACATAAAAAAACTAGTGATCATAATCACATATAGATTCTCTAGGTTTTTGTCTAATTTATTTAAAATTGTGAATGGTTTAGCCAACACACTTATGCATCTTAAATTACCTTATCAATTTATATTTGACCTACTAAAGAGTCATAGCTGCATGATTATTCTTAAAAATGAACTCTAAAGTTTGACTAGTCAAAGCTCCTATATGTTTGCACTTCTTATCTGCATCCTCCATTAGATGATTAACCCACCATTTAATTTTTTAGGTCAATAATTATTTATTCAAGATAGTTGACCCATTATATGATATCAATGTAAATAAATATCCTATAGGTAGTGACATGCTTCCTATAATTAAGCTAGTTATGATTGGTTTTAGTGATGATTACAATGGTATCTATAAACTAGCTACAATGGTGCTTGGTAAAATGAGAGTATTAAAATCAATTATTGTGATAGCTTCACCTACACTTTCCTTTTTATGCTTTTCTAATATTTTTGAAACTTCTTCAAACCACTTCTTATTAATTTTTAACTCTTTAAATATTTTTAGTTTATTGTTCTCAATAATTAAAATAGGTATAGGGGATGTGTCCCCCTTGAGAGAATGAAATATACATGGAGTGTATATCATAAACATCCCTGAACCTGATATAAACTTGTGTTCCATCATTTATTTTTAGAAATACTACCCTTCCCATTCCAAATATAAGCATTGCCTCTGTAGCTGCTAACTAAACCTATTATTAATTTGTTCTACCTGCCCTTTAATAACTTATTCACTGTATTTTTGTTTTTTTCCCTCGTCTCTTTTTGGGTTGGTTTACAATTCCTACTTGGCCTCTACATTTTCTTGAATTATTTCATTCCCTTGAATATATTTCAATTATTTTTCAACTTTAGAATTGGTTTCTTATTTTGGAGGTCTCATTCCTTTTGTTCTCTTCATAGCTTCCCTTTTACTCTTACTTTCAACTACATGTGGTCCTTCATCTTCTACAATTTTTTTCCCATTTTTTATATTATCTTGTCACCCTTTGAATCCCTTGAAATATTTTATCAACTTGATCCTCTACTTTATCCATTCTCTAGGTTTTGGTTCAAATTTCTTGGTACATATCTTCTTCATTCAGCTTCTTTTGGTTCACATCCCCATAGTTCCCTACATGATTACTCCATGTCAACTAGGATTGGTACCATATTATTTTCCATAGCTAACATTTTCAATAACATGAGGATTCACTTCAAAAAATCCCTATTCCTTCTAATGAATAAATTATATGCAGCTTCAAATGCAATGTACCATTGAACAATAAATTCCACAACCTACCCATCAATTATAGTCCTCACCCAATGGTAAATCACATGGGTTAATTGAATGTATAAGTTATGTAACTATTCCAGATTTTATTCACTCCACACAAAATGTTTTGTTTCACACGGTCTAAAATAATAATATTCAAGTCTAGATAGTTATGATGCTAGTAACTTAGGTAACTCACACCATAATATTTCATAGATTTCTTCATGAATATGATTATAAATAATTTACTCTATAGACACTCATATTCTTATAGATTCTTCCTTTGCATACTTACATATCCTCATGTCTAGCCAATTTTCAAGGTCCCTTTGATCAGGTAACCATTTCAACATATTCAAGTCTCAATAATGGAACCATTACTAGCAACGATCATTAGAATATTTCATTAAGACATGTTATATGTTTTAGTATTTGAACATTATGATGGGACACTGATTACTATAGAAAATTATGTATAAAATTAAATCTAAACTTAGTACAATGTCATTCACAAAACTTTCTTCTTCTTCATAAAGACGTATTTGTAGTTATTATCATTCTTATTCATTTAACAAATCAAACTTAAACATTATACAATAATACATTCATTCATAAAGAAATATATACTCAAATCAATATAGATTTATATATAGTCAGGAGATTTTCTACATAAAAATATAGAATCAAATTGTTCACAAAAAATCTTTGACATTTCCTTTTACAATTATAGGGTATATATAAATTACGAGGAGATTATGAATCTTCATTTTCCTGACCTTTCATTTCCTCTTCTAAAATATCTGAGGTACCTGTTCAAACTTCCATGTATTTAATTAACCTACATGAATCAATATTTTATAGAAAATATGACATGGTGTAAACTTTTCGCACATTCAAACTTACAAAAAAGTATGTGAATTATCCTTTGCATCTTCCTACTAACAAAATTCAAGATCACCCTAGTTTATGTAGGAACACTCCATAATTATAAGCATACTATTACCAAATTTTAGATCACTAATTTTATTTCTCTGGATAGTTCTGGTAATTATAAGTTATTAACGGGTATTTTTAAAATTCAAACATCTCCATTTGGTCTGTCTAAGTATGTTCCATATGTCAGATGTGGGTGAAAATATTAAAGGGTCTTCTATAAATATAAATAAACCATAAGGTCATGAAATTAGAAATTACTTGGTTATTCACTCTCTACTTGACATAAATCTTGAGAAATCCATCAACACTCTCTTGACACATTACCACAAAAACATACACAACTAAAAACCCCTCAAAGGAAATGCCATAGAGCCAAGTCTGAATACACATTCAAAGTCAAAGTTTTATGTTGTCAAGTTTCAAAAGATAAAGGTTGAATTGCATTATAGCATGATCATGATGGTGTGCACACACACCTAGGTGGGAGAACTACATGGGATTTGAGCCTTATTTAGAGTATTAGAATGTAGTAAATTATCATCACTTAATGGGGAGTGGTTGTGGCTATCCAACTCATCAATTTAACCCATTTTTTACAAGTCAATATGGTGTCAAAAGTGAAGCTAGGGTTTCAAGGAAAATAAAATAAAAATTAGGATCTGCACACATGATCGAAGGCAATAAAACACACAAAAAATATCTAACGTAACAAGTGCAATGGTTTGAGGTGGAATAAACTTGAAAAACAAATAAAGATATTACTAGTAGATAAAGATTAATACCAATTGTTTCAAGGCTCTAAACTTTGTCTACAACATCTATTCAGGTCTTGAGGTCCTATTTATTGATACGAATAGTTAAAAAGATATTAAAGAGTCATTTTTAAGACTAACACAGGCAATGAGAAATATAAATTATAAAATTAGATAAGTTATTCTCTTCCCCATTTTTCTTTGTCAACTACAAAAAAATCAAGTGTAATATCATCACTCTTTTACATTCAGATTTATATGGTAAATGTTATATTTTACATAATTTGAATTTCAATAGTTTTATATTATTTATATCACCTAAACCTAAAATAAATAAAATAGTTGCACATACCAAACTATAATTAGAGAATATGATTGGAATGAAATGTATAAATTACAAGATGAATATGGAAATAGAATTGATGATTAGGATCTATACAATACATGACATACATATGATTATCCAATATATTGGATCATTGGTTAGCTTGAACATAATATACTATACATATATGATGTAGAGGTACTTTAGATAAGTCTAAAAATCATCATCTTCTAGCTCTATACATGGAAATAGACTCATTCAAATGTTTTGTTATGTTATGAAGCTTCAAGCAACACTAATAATCTTCAATTGCTCACTAGGTTTGATAACATTATCTATATATTCTTGTTCAAATATACCCTTTTGAATATTTCACTAGTGTCATTAGACCCTGTAGACAACCCTCTCATTCATCCACTTAACACATTTCATTCATTTGTACATTTACTTTCATTTGTTCACTCACTCTCTTCTTTCTAGTCACCACTCAAGGCACAAAACACTTAATCATGACTTTGGTCTCATGAAAACAATATATTATCATGGAGGATATCTCATGACCACATTACACTTTTTTTAATTCCCATTCCAACACTCACTTTCACACCTCAACCTCTTAGTGACACCCTTTGGCTAATAGCCTTTTTTTTCACTTTTCCTCTTTGTTTGAAGAATGTATAGGTAATATAACATATCTAAGACCATATTTCACCACCCTCTATATTCATAAAACCTTCCTTAAAGTTTCAAGGCTCAATTTCCTTTGTAGATAGTACTTCCTTCACAAGCACCTTGCCAATTAGGTCCTTTAGCCCTCTATATGCTTACCCAGTCATCAAATCTATACTAGATCATACTTTTTCATACCAAAACCACCTCAATAATTCTTCATACACCAAAACCTATTATAATACAATTTTTTATGAATTTTCCACAATGGGAATAGGAGTTATGGGGTTTTTACTCTCTAAACCCTAGTTCCATCATTGTGCAAGATGAGAGGCTTTAAAATTATCTTTATTGAGTTTTAGGATGTCTCCAATGGATCCAAGAATTTTACTAGGTCTACATTGACCTCATCCATCAATCCAACTAGTTTATGAATCTTTTATCACCTTGTTAACGCTTTTAATGATCAAAATATAGGGGTTTTGTGTCCTTCTAAAGGACTTTATGAGGGTTTGAAGGTATGTTTATACTCTAAAGATTTAAAAATTAAAAAAATTCATTCCTTTTATTTGTTCTCTTTTTAAAATCATACTAAAACTCTCTAAAATCCATAATCCATCACCTTCACAAATAATACATATTCCTTTCCTAGCACTTGACTATGCATACAAAATATAGACTATGTAAGGGTTTCAAATGATTGTCTGTACTCAAATAACTATTTGAATTCAAAAGAGTTATAGTAAGACCTTATTTTAATTATTTCCCAAACAAATATTCAACCAAAATAATTTCTATCCATTTCCTCAAACATGTACCTTCTTTAAAATATATTGACTAGATGAAATAGGGCATTTGATTGTGTTAACAAGGTTCATTCATTATGGTGGATTGTGTATTATGTTTTAATATTAAACTTGATTTTAAAACATGAAAATTATCATTACAACATATATTTAATTTATATATATCCTCACCAATATAACTAATGTCTTTTTGACACAAATATTTAAGAATCAAGAAGATACACCATCTTATTTGATTACCACAGACATAAAATAGGGGTTCATGGATAAAGGTGTCCTTTTCATTGAGTTTATCCACTTTGAAACATTTTAATAAATCATATGAAGGTCTATATGATCTCAACATATTCAATAACTAATGTCATGATAATATTTCTATCACTAACATGGGGAATTCACTCAAATCCTCCTTTTCTAGACTGTAATTATTTTAGAGAAATTTTGTTTATATTCTTTAGAGGAAAGAGAAAAGAAACTTAAGAAGGGTATGGTTAGTATAACTTGATATTTTGTGTATGTTTTGATCTAAATGGTTGTAAATACTCCTATTTGGATCGATAATAATGACCTTCAAATAAGAAATCACTCAAAGAAATGATTGATTAGTTAAATAGTAGGGTGGATTACCTAACAAGCTAGATCTAAGAAGCACGAGCTTCCTTGGAGGCTATCAATCCACACTTTTAAACAATAAAGTTCTATAAGATAAAGTACTTGCATATATCATAAAAGATACTGAAATGAAATGCAAGCAGTGATTGATAAATGAATAGGTGAATTTATGTAATTATAACAATAAATAGATTAGTATTAATGCTAAATGGATCGGCTATAGTTAAAAAAATAGGGTGAGGATTTGTGGTCAGGGAGAGAGTCTAAAATTGAGATTTGGTTAAGGTCTAGTGGGTGAAAACAACTTATTATTTATTTGTCTAATAGTGACCATCGGTAGTTGGGGTGACCATCGACATTTAGGGTGATCGTCAGTGGTTGGGGTAGACTATAAACGGTCAAAGTAACCATCAATGGTTACTATGAGTTTTGGTTTGGTTAAGAAAGACTAATTGGTAAGGTTATAGAATGTAAGTTTGAAAGGTGGGTTTGGGGTAGGTTAGTCATGAAACATAAACAAAGTAACTAACTAGTGAAAATAGATACTTAGCTTTTTGGTTATTGATCTGAGGGAGGTTCAAGGGATCTATTGGTAAAACTTAGAGAAATTTTGGTAGAGTAATGATACTTGGTTGTTGGTCAATGAGTATTAGTACTTCGTATCTCTATCACACTTGCTAGTTCATTGGTTCACTGGAAGAACACCTACAAAAGGAAGTGCTAATACAAGAGGCTTTGGCTTTGGGTGTGGATGATTGATCAATTGAGAATTTGGATCCCTTTTACCTTATCCTCATCTCTTTTTATAGGAAATAAAAAGAGGTGAAACAACATGTTAACAAGAGATTATATAAGTAGTTTAAATTTAACTTTCACATACATTGGCTCGCACATGAATTAGATGAGCTAAATATAAAAAATTGAGCTAGAGTTTACTAGAGTTTGACCATTTAGGTAGTAAGAACCTGACCATAAGTGGTCAGGCCTAACCATCGATGGTTAGGGTGACTTTTGGTGGTTGAGGGTCAAAGGTAAAATTTGGTAAAAAAATTTAGTTAATTGGTTAGCTAGTTAGCTAACCTATCATAGGTTTATATTCAAAGGGTTGTGGGATGGTCCCTAGGGGGTCCTAAGGTAGTTTAGGGGTATTTTAACATTTAGAACCATTGTGTGCCATTTTATAGTATCTAAATTTTACCCTTTTTTGTTATGTAGTTTGTATTAGCAAGTGATAAAATAAAAATGAATTATAGGTCAAAGGTTTGGTTGCCCCACGCATAGGAGGAGGTTTTCCCCCTCAAACTGAGAATTGATGAGGTGAAAAATAATCAAGTGTGGGTTTGATAATTAGTTAAATTGGTAAGTTGGGCACTGAAACATGAATATGTACATAATGTGCAACTAAGTACGATAACCAAGATCATGCATTCACTAGGTTGATATGGTTGGTAAAACTAAGGTTAGTAATAGAAGGACAAGTGACAAGTGGAACATGTGACTGTATGTGATGGTTAAGCTACAATAGTAAACTCAAGTCTCCTAGATAAGGTCAGTGTTTTTATGGATATCCAAGGTAAGAAGTGCTCTCATGAAGACATAAATTGGTTGGGTGTGTGTAAGGCAATGTAAGTTCAAAATGTTCAACTTGGAAAATTAGTTATTACAGTAAAAAAGACCAAGTCAAGGTTCTCTTAAAATGTACACTAGGTTTGGGCCAAAATGGCTAAGTGCAAGGTTTTGACATGGGTTATAGTCATGTTTGTTTGAGTAGGTATTTATTATGGTTGGGTGGTAGGTAAAATTTTATTTGAAAAAAAATTATGGGTAGGAGGGAAAATTCTAAAATGGTCGACCACTAACGATCACGGTCAACCATCGATAGTCACCCTAACTATCAATGATCATATGTCAGCCCTAAAAGGGTGAAGATAAAATACTATCAAAGGTTTTATTCCTTCATTGTGAATTAAAAACCATAGTGATTGACATATTAGCATTTGGTGAGCAAAAGAAGTAATGACAATTAGCTAGTGGTTGAGTGAGTTAACTTGATGTTGATCAAGAGATCAAGGATGCAGAGGGGATGAGGGAGAGTGTGAGATAGGTTGTGGTTCCTAGGGTTCCTCCTCAATGATGGTCAAAGAATGAGGTGGGCATTATGGTAAATTAGTATATTAGGTTTTAATTTTTACATTTAAATGTTTTATTGTTGAGGAGGTTGTGTGCTTATTGTTAGTGTGGATGGGTTTGACCTAGGGCTAGGTTTTGGGTAGTGCTTTTTGTTTTTAGAGTTAGAATGATAGGTTAGATGCAAATTTATGGTGGTAAGGTAGATAAGGTAGGGTAGGGTTAGGTGTAGGTTGGCTTGTGTGAGCTATGGTGAGGGTAGGTAAGTGTTATAGAGGGGTACAGTGTGTTTTGATCATCAACATTCATGTGACAGTGACTGTTAGTGGTCATTTCAAGCCATCATCGATCACTAGTAACCATCGATGGTCAAGGATTGACTGTAAGTGGTTAATACTTGACCATTAGTAGGTCATGTAGTGGTAAGCATTATCAATCAGTATCTAACCATTGATAATTAACTATAAGAATAGTCAACCATCAACAACTGATAGTTAAAAGGCTAAGGTTGAAAGTCTTGGTAAAGTGTTGATAGTTAAGGTCAAGGGAAATGTTGCTGGTTGATAGCTAATGGTTAAGATTGGGCATTAGGGGCATAAGCTATGTTTGATCGATGTTGAGGGTGAAGGGTTTTAGTGTAGCCTAAGGGTTCATAGTAGATGGTTGTATTAGGGTAAAATTGTAAAGGTGTAGGTAATGGTTAAAATGAGATAAGTAAAGGGGAAGGATGTAGACATTGACAAGGTAGAATACGTGGATTTGATTTTTGAGTCATGGTTATGGGTTGAATAAGGAAAATGTCATAAATTAGTTAGGATTTAGGGGCAATAGGTAAAGTTCATAGGCAAAAATAGTATAAGGAACTAATTTTGTTTGCAATCAAACCTTGTAGGCATGGAAGAGGATTCAAATGAGAGATGGAGTGCCCTAGATTTTCAACAAGATTCATCGAGGTATAACTATTGATGACTAGGTGCTTATAAAGGACATAGGCCTCAGTGTTATGATGCATTAATAGCATGTACCATGGGATGTAGTGATGTTAATGAACTCATCAAGAGATGGGATCCTACCTCTAATACCTTTTTTTTGCCTACAAGGGAGATGACCATCTTGCCTGAGGACATCCATAGGATTGTTTAGTTACCCATATAGGGAAAGATGATCTACCACATTGAGAGGGAGGAGAAAGATGAGATTATGGAGATTTTGTATGGAGATGACATGGATTTTTTGAGGTGGTATTCTAGAGGTTTCCACTACATGACATTGTATCAGAGGGATAGGGATGTGAGGAGGATTTTCACCATAATGATGACAGCGGTGATGTGTTATGTGTTTCCTAAATTTAGCAGTGGGAGGTTTCCTTATTTTTTGTTGGGGGTGCTAATGGAGTTTTTTTTTGGGTGTATAATGTTCATGTGGGAACCTATGACATTAGTTTAGATTTATAGGGAGTTGTGGGGATTTTGAGCCCAAAGGAGGTATGAGATCAACATCAGCTTCATTTTCCATTGTGAGGCCTACGAGCACATCTAGGTGTTGAGACTAATGGGGATATCATGGGAGGGTTATGTTTAGATGGGTTTCCAAGTTGCATACATTGGTGGAGGAGTGCTTATGATCTCTTATGACTAGGAGGAGGGGCACATGAAATTGGTTAGTTTAGAGGTCGACTAGATGCCTTAGTCATCAAAGATGTGATTTGGAGAACATATGGTAGGTTTTTATTGTGGGTATATTAATTGAGACATATTCTATCCCTACAAAGCTATAAATGGATATACTACATATGAGATGGTGAGATAGAGATCATACCATTTGACAGGGTATAAAGGTAGTTCAGTCTCATGTAGGGTATACTCGAGGTGTTCTCGAGGTATAGGAGGGATTATACAAAGTTCCCACTGCTACTCCATAGCTAGTGCATGAGTTCATTGAATACAAAGAGATATTAATGAGGATTAAAATAGATGATTAAGGTGATATAGATGGGTATCCTACATGGTAATAGGCACTCTATGCCATAGCTGATATTGGTCCTAAGGATAGGGGTTAGTAGGATATGGATGTTGATGCTAGAGGTGATAGGAAACAAGTTTAGATGTTGGGGGTTGCCCTAGATATATAGGTAGTGATGGTTGAGAGCGACTAGGCACAAGTATATTTGGCCATAGCATAGGCATCCTTGGAAATAGTAAAGACATCATTGGTAGTAGTGCAGGGTCATTTGGCCACTGTTACATGAGAGAGAAATCAAGCTAGGTCTCAGCTAACCTTGGTGATATAAGAGAGAGATTCTCTCCAGAAGATAGGGAGTGGAGTATCAATAGTAGTGGCACTAATAGGGACTATCCCTATGTAGAGATACATAAAAACTATGGAGGAGTTATAGTATTATGAGGCCTTGGTCTTTAGGCATCTACCAGATGAGCCCTGATGGGGTGAGTACAGGGATATGATTACATGTGGTGATAGCATGGTGACACTAGGTTAGTGGGCCATATCTACAGGTGGTAAAGTAGGTACAAGAGGATAGGCTCCAAGAGGAATTGGTCCTTTAGGATCTTAGAGTTATGATGAGACATTATATTTTGATGTGTTATATGATTTTTGATATCAACCTACGAGTCGATGCAGTGAGATGTATATTTTGAGAGAGATATATACATTGTCATATACACGATGATGATTATGTGATTATAGGCTCACGATTTATATATATGATCTTTGCATATGGATTATGGTTCATGGATATGATATTCATGTTGATTATTTTTTGTTATGGTTATGCTCATGATGATGCAAATGTTGACTCACCTAGCTAGGCATGTGATCATATGTTTTTTTTAATTTATGTTCATAATGATGTTTGGTATGGATTAATGTTATGATTTGATTATGATGATAATGTGATGTTATTTATGATAATGATCATGTTTATGACATTTATGATTATGGTTCTTGATGCTCATTATTCATGGATGATGTTTGCTATGATGATATTATTGTGGTGCTCATGCTGAAATTTAATGAGTATATGCTTCCTCATTTAGATTTAGACATGTGGTGAATATGGTTTATTGTTATTATGATTATGGATGATTTATGCTATGATGTTGATATGATGATTTGTTATGGATTTTGATGGTGATATTATGTGATGTGGTTATGATTATGGTCATTTTGTTTAAATTACATAAAGTAAATTAAATATCAAAACTAGATGTGAGAAAGAGAAGATAATCAAGAGGTAAAAGTCTAAGTGAATATATCAACCATTATGAGATAATAAGGAGGCATGATGCTTCTTCTTTGGCAAGGACTAAAAAAAACTAAATTTGGATTGGCTTAAGGAACATAATCCCTTCGAATGCTTGACATTAGCATTTGTTAGTTGGTTAAAAAGGTGCCTTGATCACATTATGTTAAGTGAGCTCAAAAATCCCTTGCTTATAGTGTATGAAGGGGAGGGAGATGAAAATGAAACATTCTTGGTAGACTAGCTTGCCTCTTCTATAGGTCACCAAAGAGGTAGTATAAACAAGTCCATGTCATATAAGGTGTATATTGATCGATGCGAGAAGTCTACTTATGAAAGTCAATTGTTGCTTCTAAATTATTTTGCTTTTGTTTGATTTTAATAATAGGTCCTTTGATATTTTATTATTGCTTAGGGGACTTGGGGGAATCTGATCAATGTGAGAAGCTTCCAAAAAATTGCTATGCTTTTACAAATGCTTTACTCAGCCATCCTTCAAGGGAGTGGTCTAAGTTTTGTGTAATTTTTTAAAGTCTTTTGATAGTTGTCCTTCAAGGGATAAGCCTATCTTATATTGAGCAATTTGGATATATTTTTGGCATTTGTCCTTTAAGGGAATAGTCCATGAATGATAGAGAGTGACCCATGTGGATTCTTTTGATGTTTGCTTTTGATGTCATGGACTTGCTTATATAGGCTTAAAGGGTCACCTTTTATGAAGGCAAAACTAAGAGCATAAGAAGGTTTATTAGGTGTGAAAGAGGATTAGGTGAAAATGATCCCTAGAATTCATCCTAGGAAAGGGGAAAAAAGTACCATGAGAATCATGCCATGGGTAGAGTCATGGTACCCATTGTTCAAGATTAGGCTATGGTTGTGACGGATAATCACATGATTCAATTTTAATCGATTGTCCCTAAATAGGGATATGGATGGGGTTTGAAAATAAGGGATGAGCTTAAGTTAGATAGAAGGTGAGTTTGATCTTGTTTTAACAAATGAAAGGATGCATATGTAAAGCATTGAGGGGTTAAGGTTCTGGATTACCTTCAAGAGAAGACAATTGGTAAGTTCCTAATCCATACTTATGCATTATGATATAAGGTCTGAGCCAATTGAAAGCAAACATTCCTCACTTTATTTTTTCCATATTGGTGACATGTTGATTTTCCTTTAGGATAAGGTCTTTGATATTGAATTATCACACTTTAAGGTGTTTGTTATAAGCACACTTGGTTCGTTCTTGATAGACGCGAATATGGGTGAGTGATGTTAAATGACACTCATCAAATATCTCAAGTTGGGATAAATTTTCTTGAAGATAATTTCTCTCAAATATGATATCTTATAAGGATATGAAAAGAGAGGGAATTTGGAATTTGAGAGGCAAGACAACCTCTACTCCAAAAACTAGAGAGAAAGGGGTAGCACCCGTAGTGGTTCAAATGTTAGTAAGATATGACCATAAGGTAAAGGGGATATGTAAATTCCAATCTCAATCAGATGTGTTAACCATTTTAGTTAGCATGTTATTGAGAGTTTCTTTAGAGGCTTACACCTATCCATTTGCTTGAAGATGATAGGGTTAAGAGAAACTCAACTTGATACCAAATACATCACAAAGACCTTTAAATTGTTTATTTTTGAAATATTTTCCATTGTCGGTGATAATTTTGTGAGGACCATCAAAATAAT
Organism: Torreya grandis; assembly: GCA_037957365.1. NCBI lineage: Eukaryota > Viridiplantae > Streptophyta > Pinopsida > Cupressales > Taxaceae > Torreya > Torreya grandis. The sequence goes on from JARHVA010000042.1 coordinate 2,417,869, forward strand.
AAATGATGTGATGATTAATAAAGTTGAAAATATTTTTAGCTTTGGCTGAGATAAGAGGAATAGCCTCTACCCATTTGGTAAAGTATTCAATCACAATGATGAGAGAATGATGTCACTATGAAGAATGGGGGTTAATTTCACTAATAAGGTCCAAACCCCATTGTGAGAAGGGCCAAAAAATCTATGGATACATGAAGATTATGGATAGGTGTGTGATGTAAACTGGTATGTTGTTGACACTTAACACACTTTTTCACATAATCACAAAAAAATCAGTTAAAGGTAGGCCAATAATAGACAAGATGATAGATGCATTTAGCAATGGTGAGGCCACTAAAGTGTCCCCCACATATCCCATCATGCATTTCCTTGATAGCATGAGAGGCCTCATGGCTACATAGGTAGTAGAAGAGGAGATCATCAAAGCCACATTTATAAATAATTCCCTTCAGTATGGTATAATATGAGGTACTCTAGATAAACTCTTTTTGAGCATTCTTGTAAAGACTGAAAGGAATGATTTTAAGGTTAAGATAGTTGAAGGTTTACTGATACCAAAGGTCAGATTGGGTCTCCTCCACATTAAATATGGTGGGAGAGTTTAGTTTGACATAAGAAGTTTTGGTAAGTCTATGGATAACAAAAAATAGCTTAGAGTTAGAGGGTATAGATGAGATCTGAGAGGTGAGGAAAGCTATCGTATTGGTGAACTTATTTGTAGATCATAGGGTGGTTTGGATATGGTAGTGTTCAAATGAGGCTAAGAGTACACCGGCTAATTATTTGTACTATTAAAAAACATCATTCTTGCATTGATAAGAGCCATTGATTTGATTGACCACTAGTTGATAGTCACCAAAGATGTTAATCATTTTGATTCCTAAGGTTAACACAGTTAGAGGCCAATCACTAAGGCTTTATACTCAGCCATATTGTTGGTATATTCAAAATCTATCTTAAGGGATAAATGAAGAGGTTCACCATGGAGGGGGATAAGGATAATGTTAGATCTCCCACCATGTTGGCACTTTGATCCATAGAAGAACATGGTCACTTAATAAGTGAAGTCTACCTAGGAGAGGGTTATGATGGACTCATCAGGAAACTCAAGAGGAAGAGGTTAATTGTCTACTAATAGTGTGTCAACCAATTGGTCAGCAATGATTTTCTATTTAATTAACTTATACTAAAAAAATCAAGGTCAAACTCAGCTAAAAACATGATCCACTTGGCCATACATTGGTTCTGGTATGGCTTAGAGTATATGTACTTGAGTGGGTCAATACTAGTTATCATATAGGTCTTGTGGTTGAGTAGGTAGTGTCAAACTTTAGTGGCTATAAATACCAAAGCTAAGCAAAGTTTCTTGGTATGGGTATATTGAGTCTCATACTCTACAAGCATATGACTAATGTAGTAGATAACTTGTTCTTTATGTTTTTCATCCTGATGAGCAAACATTGACCCTAAGGAGTGGTCAGTGGTGGAGATATAAAGGGTTAATCTTCATTAGGAGGAGTAAGGACAAGAAGAGACAAAAGGTAATTTTTAAGTGAATCAAAGGCCTTCTGATAGTTTTTATTCCACTAAAAAGATACATACTTATTCAAAAGGTGATGGAAGGGTTGGCATTGATCCAAGAGCTGAGAGATAAAGTTATGAATGGATTGGAGCTTCCCCTATAATGTATGAAGTTGTTTGAGGTGGGTAGGAGGAGGCATGTTAAGGATTGCTTATATTTTGTCCAGATCAACTTTGATTCCCCAAATAGATATGATGAAGCCAATGAGATTTCTTGATAAGATCCCAAAATGTACTTCTTGGGGTTAAGGCAGACATGGTAATGGATAAGTCACTCAAAGATAATCTTGAAAATGACAAAATGATCTTTACAATATTTGGATTTCCCAAGAAGGTCATCGACATAATCTTCTACAATTTTGTGAATAAGGTCATGGAAGATGTAGGTCGTTGCACATTGGTAGGTTGCACCAACATTTTTTAGTCCAAAAGGCATGACCCTATACAAAATTTTTCCCCATGGGGTGATTAAGGCAATTTTGTGTTGATCTTTAGGGGAAATTAGGATCTGATTGTAACTTGAGAATCCATCCATCAAAGATAAAATCTCATGGCCAGATGTAAGCTCAACTATTTGGTCAATTCTTGGTATAGGAATTTCATCCTTTAGGTAAGAAAAGTTGAGGTCACAAAAGTACAAACAAATGTGAAGTCCCCCTATGGCTTTGGTGATACATATGACATTGGAGACCCATTGGGGATAGTAAATGGGTTGAATGAAATTGATGGATAGGAGACATTGAAGCTCTTCTTTTATGAGAAGGGCTATGCAAAGGTGTATTCACCTAAGTTTTTGTCTAATAGGCTTAGCATCATAATTGGTGACTATGTTATGGGTAACAATGGAGGGGTCAATTCTGGGCATGTCACGATAAGTCCAAGCAAATATTATGTTGTAGTCTTGCAAGGAGAGGAAGTCTTGAAGATCTTTGGAATTTAGTGATTAGCCAATTTTGGCAATGCATGGGTTCTCTATAGTGCCCAAGTTGATATCCATTATGGATTCATTTAACATGGTTGAAGTCTTAGGAAGAAGAGATATGTGGATAGAAGAATCTGGTGTACTAAGATATGTGAGAATGGAATCATCATCTTGACACTAAATGATACTAATGGTAGGAGAGTCATATTCTATCATCTCAAGATGGGTCAAGGGAATGGTTATGATCACCCCATCCTTTTGATAAGTTAGGGGTCTAAGGTTGATCATGTTGATTGAAAAAAAGTTAGTGGGGATAATGTCAGAATACTCAACTATCGATGGTGGAGTGGATGATGAGGATGGGATTTCCTCATCAATGACAGTAGTGGGAAGTAGGTTGGTTTGTTGTTTAGGTGGCATGAAATTGAGGCCATGATTTTCATGTTTTTATCAGAATCAGCTTATGCATCCCATGTTTATATCGACCTAGATCAAATCCCTTCCAAGCACACCTATAAAGGTATGTTTTGGCAAATTTTGGTTTGTCTAGATAGGAGAAGTTGGAGGTGAATGGTCGAGGTGAAAAAGAGGTGGCCAAAGTGTCAAGGGGTTTATCAAGTCCCCTATAGATGAAATTGGTTTGACGTGTTTAGGGCCCAAAAGGAATAATGATTCTAATATTGAGGTCATAGTCAGGTTGTTAGTCAAGATTCCCATACTCTTGGGGAGTAGGGAGAGCATCAAGGGTCAAAAGGTGATACTCCCCTAACGAATGATATTGGAAGTTTGATTCTAAAGGGTTCATTATGGGGATTTGGGTGGATGGAACATATGAACTGGTGGATGCTTCATTGGTAAAAAAATATGTTGTTTCATCTTTTACTGGTAAAGGTTTGTTATATGGAGGAAGGAGAATGTCATTGGGTCGGTATGTCATTTTGCATTATGTGAAAGGGCTTGGGTTAGCTTGTATGGTGAAAACTTGACCTTCATGCTTAAATTTGATGTACTAGTGTAGGGTAGATGACATGCAACCCATGGAAGACATCTATGGGCATCTAAATAAGACATTATACCGAAACTCTCCTTCTACTACATAGAAGAGCTCTGGAAGGGTGCAGGGTCCTAGGTGAATGTGAAAGACAATAGTTCCTAAATTCATGGCCATTGTATCATTGAATGATCAGAGTACCACTGATGTTTTTAACATAATGTTTTTAGGTAATTTGATTTATTTTTAGGTGTAGGAGGAGATGAATTTGATACTAGCTTTTTCATCAATCATAACCCTCTTGATACAGGTCTGGTTGTATAGGTGGTAATGAATAGAGGAGGGTTTAGATCATCTAAATGGATAGAGGGTATTTTTGAATCCTTGAAGGTGATAAGGTTATAAATTTGAATAGCTCTAATAAAGGATGCTAAAGGTTGAGGGTCTTCTGGCCTAACCTATATAGATTGTAATGCTTCTATCATTACTTGGTGATGATGAGGTGATTTTTTGATCAGTTCATACAAACTCATTTTCACTGATGTTTGGTGAAGCTATTTCAAAACTACCCATTGGATTGATTTAGATGGATTGGAGTGAGAGGGTCCTAATATGGACACTTTGGGTTTGGTTGAAGGAAGGGGTGTTTGGTGTTGGCTAGGTGATTGGGTGGTGGAAGAGGGATATGTCCATAAAATGGACACCTTGGCTTTTCTCTTGTCCTTGGGTTGAGTTTGTGATCATGTGACCACATGGATGGTAAAAATTGGGGGAGGAGTCAAGCTATATGGTTGCATCAATTCCTCTTCACTCTGAGGTGAGAGTGGAGGGGTAGGTAGGTTTTAGTCAATGGCTATGGGTTTTTGGATTGATGTTGGGCTCATAGGGGGCTCATATGATAATAAGTCATCCTCATGATATAGCTGATGGGCTATTACCTGGAGAGCTTTGTATTTCTATATGTCATGCCCATTTGTCCTATAGTATGAACATATAATTTATCATTATACCTAAATGGTTTAGAACTATGTGGTTCAAATGGTTTGATCGGTGGTAAGGTTAAGCAAGATGCTTATAGTAACCTATGTAGGATGTTTGAGTAAGACTCAGGCAATGGTGGCAAAGGCATAGGGGTGTTGGTTTTAAGGGTTGAGGTGGAAGCCCTTTTAGGAGTGGACTTGGCGATAAATGTTTTGGGTAAATGAGCATTCTTGGTGGATGGTTTTGGTTTTGGTAGAGTGGTTGATAGTTTGGGGTTAGAAGGTTTTGGGGTAGATGTTTGGGAGATAAGTGGTTTATTTATAGTCAATTGGGAGATATGAGGTATGTTCATCGGTGGCTTAATGAAAATAGGTGTGGGTGAAAGTAAGAGTGATGGTGTAACCAAAACTAGTGGTTGGGTTTCAATTGGGATGGTTGGTTTCCCAATTAAGGTAGAGGGATGAGGTCCTAGAATAGAGGGTAAAGTGGAGAGGGAAGGCAAATTTTTGGTTTTTGGACTTCTAGGTGGTCTTACTTTCTTTGTTGGCTTCACTTGGGACTTGTTTGATAGGTTTAGTGGGCTTATATCTAACTTTACTGATGGGTGACTAATGCTATGAGTAGGAAATATGCCAAAGTTATTGGTGGGTTTGGTTGGGAGGTAGGGGGTGATTTGGTGATTTTGGGTGAGTTTGGTTCTAATGGTGCTACCATAGTTTGTTGGGTAAAGGTGTCTAAAGGTTGGGTTGTGGTGATAGTGTAAATGGTAAGTTGTTCTGATAAAAAAAGCTCCTATTTAGTTTTATATGGGAGCCCAAGCTGTTGCCAAAAGGTGCCCTGATCTAGGTTAGGATGGAATATGAATTCCAAGTCTTTAACCAATCTAGAGAAAGGTTTATAGATGGGTCTGAATTCCCTATAAGTGGATGCAAAGGATTGGCCCAAGGGTTGAGGGGGAGGATTGATTACCTCATCCTTTTTTTGATTAAAAGCTTTAAATATCTGGGAAGGTAACTTTTTGATGGGAGGTGTAGGCAAAGTGGTTTCTTCATTATGAATGCTTGCTAAAGGAAGAGTGTATTATTGTATGATTGAGGAAAATGATAAAGTGGGAAGGGTTTCCTCCTCTGATGTGCATATCAAAGGAGAGGTTAGTGACTCCACTACCTCAATAAGTGGAGTAGGGGAAGAGTGATTTAGTTGATGGTTTCTTAACAGTAAGTTTACTAAGAACCATATTGATGGTATGGACGTCATGAGCATGAGATGATTTTGCTTTGTTTTTAATATTGGTGGAAGGAGAATGGTTTGGAAATGGTTGTTTGAAGATGTCAAGTGATTAGTTTGGGGGTGCATTGGGGTTATCCAACACAAGTTCCCCCTTGTTAATGATATTTTAGACAATGTTCTTGAAGGTATTACAACTACTAGTGTCATGTCCAATGACTCGATAAAAGGTGCACAATTCATTCTCTGTATACCAACTAGACATAGGATGAAAGGAATCAAATTATTGTGGAGGTTTGATAAGAGGAAGCTGTATGATATTGGACTTTAATAATTTATAAAAGACTAAAGCATATGAATCTCTAAAGTGAATTAAATTTCTTTTGGGTGTTTCGGTTTGGGTTCTTAGTGTTCTGATTGGGGGAATTAAAAGAGTTAGATTGGTTAATAATGGGTGGAGGGGTGGTTTAAAGACAACCACATTTATGGTTCCCTCATTTTTGGAGTTAGTGTTGGTTTAGTTGTTGGGTTTATAGTAGGAACCCTCATTGATTTGAATGTGGAATTCTTGTTTCTCAACTTCAACTTCCCTTCATCAATGGCTCTATTTTCTAGTTGTTCTACCATGATAAAAGCCTCATCAAAGGTCCTAAAGATCTAAATCTACAAAGTAGAGGAGATGTGTTTGACACAAGCTGAAGTAAAGAGTTAAATCATCTTGGGTTGGGGTAGAAGAAAGAGAGTTGGTTTATTAGTCTTCTCCAATGGGCCACAAAGTCACCAATGGATTCATCATCAAATTTATGAATGGAGTAGAGATCAGTAATGGAGACTTTCTTATAGATGTTTATGGAAAAGTGGTTTAAGAAAATATGAGCTAGTTGGGAAAAAGAAAAGAGGGAGTGCTTTGTAATAGTATTGTACCAATCTAGTGTTAGGCCTGATAGAGACATGGGGAAGGTATGAATAAGGAGAGCATCATCATAAGAAATCATATAACATGAATTCCCAAATGCTCTCAGGTACTGTTGAGGGTCCTCCTTATTCTAAAACTTGAAAACTTTGAAATTTCCCATTAAGGCAAGTATGGTAGAATGGGGACAAATGGCTGAATTGATTCATTACAGATTTGGTCATATGACAAAATATTATGAGCTCTAGAAATGGAGACTCCAAATTAGTCATTTTTTCCATTAACATCTTGACAAGGTCAGTTTGGTGTTGTGCACTCTCATAGTTATAAGATAGTCTATGTTGGGTCTAAGTAGGTGCAATATATGGGTAGCTGGTGGGGGGTTAAGAAGCTACCACATATTGGTATGTGGTCATGTGTGGCTAGGATGATTCCACATATGAATGTGTGGAGATAGGAAATTGGGTGGAAGGTAGAGGTATATACCCTTGTGTGTTAGGGATGTAGCTCAGGTTCTGTGCAATGGGTGGTTGTTGAGACATTAACATAGGTTGGGTAGGAGGTATGGTTGGGTTAATACATAGAGGGTAGGTGGTTACTTGGGTACTAATAGGTGAAAGGGTAGAAGTATGGGAACCACCAAGTTCTGAAATGGAATGGAGGTAGGTTAGAAACATGAGGAATGGTGGTGACACTAGCAGAAGGTACTCCTATAGTAAGGGGAATATTGGTTCCCAAAGGTTGGGTTGCTCCTATTCTAAGAGGGTTATTATTTGGGGAAGAAGGTGCTTAGGTTTTTCTTTGTTGAGTGGGTTGGTGCTGAATGGTAGCATTGGTGGGGTTATTAGTGGAAGATGATGCCTAGGTGACTAAAGGTTGGGTAGATATGGTGGCTATAGAAGTGTCACCCATAAGGTGGTATGGCATGCCATAGGGCTAGTTAATAGTTGGAACCAAGGTAGGGGTATAGTGGGATATGGTGTTAAGGTAATTTTGGAGAGCTATGGGGTTATTATCCAGAAAGGTGGATAAATTTGCATCACCTTGGGCAACTACGCAAGGGATGGTAAGACTCCCCAAAGGATGGGGAGAACTCTCTGCATCTGAGATATACTCCATGGATGAGGGAGAAGAGGAAGACAAATGATTAGGGTGTGGGTCCTAGTTTACTTGGTTTCTTAGTTGTTGCCTAGTTAAAACCATGCAAGGGAAATAAGAAGATAAAATCAATCTCACAACTCAAATAAAGAGAAGACAAGAAAAAGTCAAGAAAATGAAACACACTAAAGCACGTTAAAATCCTAAGGTTCCTTTTAGTCTCTCTTGTGGATTAAACTTTAATAATTAAGAATTGTGTGACTCAAAGTTGACTTGTAGAGCGAGTACAAGAAAATAATTCTATGGTTGGTTTTAGGTTGTGTTTAGGCTCTCAAAGTGATCTATATTAGAAATTAGTATGTGGTTTGATATTAGGGCCTACCCCCTCACTTCACATACTATAGAAATAAGGGTGTCAGGTGCTTAGCTAAGATATACTAATCACCAGAGATTATACTCAACCAATGAGCTAAATTGGTTCCCCCTTGGTGATGTAATCCGAGTAGGATAGCTAGGAAAGGTGACCGCTAGGTAGTGAAATCCCAGTCAGGCCTTGTGTTAATGTTTTTATGCTTGATTAATTGTAAATGGTTTGGTCTTGTGTGTGTGATAAGAGTGAACCTATGATTAATTAAGCTATGTGAGCTAAATTAAGAAAGCAAATAATGTATGTTAATTTTAATCCCAAAAAGAAATTTTAATTTCATTGTATAATCATAAAACAAGAAGAAGAAGCACCTAAATAAAACTATGAACCAAAGAAAAGACTCAAGGGTCCCACTGGGCATGCCAGAATGTTTCAGATAAATTTTGCTTATATTCTTTGGAGGAAGGAGTAAAGAAACTCAAGAAGAGTATGGTTAATAGAACCTGATATGTTGTGAACATGTTGATCTAGATGGTTGTAGATACTCCTCCTTAGCTTGAGAGGAATGATCTATAGATAAGAAATCACTCAAATAAATGGTTGATTAATCAGATAGTAGGGTGGATTTTCTAACAAGCTAGATCCAAGAAGCATGAGCTTCCTTTGAGGTTGTCAATCCACACTTTTAAAAAATCAAGTTCCAAAATATAAATTACTTGCATATATCATAGAAGATACTAAAATGAAATATAAGAAGTGATTGATAAATGAATAGGTGAATTTGACTAATTATAGCAATAAATAGATTGGTATTAATGCCAAATGGATTGGGTATAGCTCAAAAAATAGGGTAAGGTTCTGTGGTCAGGTAGAGAGTCTAAAATTGATATTTGGTTAAGGTCTATTGGGTGAAAACAACTTACTATTTATTTATCTAATCATGACCATTAGTGGTTGGGATGACCATTAGTAGTTGGGGTGACCATTGATGGTTAGGGTGACCATCGACGGTTGGGGCAGACCATCGATAATTAGAGTGACCATTGATAGTTACTATGGGTTTTGGTTTAGTTAAGAAAGACTGATTGGTGAGGTTACAAAATGTAAGTCCCAAAGGTGGGCTGGGGATAGGTTGGTCATAAAATAGAAATAAAGTAACTAACTAGTGAAAATAGATACTTAACTTGCTATTTGTTGATTTGAGGGAGGGTTAAGGGATCTATTGGTGAAACTTGGAGCATTTTTGGTAGAGTAATGATACTTGGCTATTGGTTGATGAGTGGCAATACTTTAGATCTTTGTCATACTTTTTGGTTCATTGGCTCACTAGAAGAACACCTATAAAAGGAACTATTGATGCAAGAGGCTTTGGCTCCAGGTATGTATGATTGATCAATTCTAGATCTAGATCCATTTCACCTTCTCCTCCTCTCTTTTAATAGGAAGGAATAAGAGGTACAATAAAGGTTAACAAGAGATTCAATAAGTAGTTCAAATTTAGCTTTCACATACATTGGATCACACATGAATTAGATGAGCTAAATATAAAAAAGCAAGCTAGAACTGATTAGAGTTTGACTGTTCAGGTGGTGAGAACTTGACCATTAGTGGTCAAGCCTAACCATCAATGGTTAGGGTGACCATCAATGATTGAGGGTCAAAGGTAAAGTTTGGTAAAAAGCTTTAGTTAATTGGTTAGCTAGTAAGCTAACTTGTCTTGGGTTAACGGCCGAAGGGTGGTGGGATGGTCCCTATGGGGTCCTAAGGTAGTTTAGGGGTATTTTGACATTTAAAACCATTGTGTGTGGGTTTTTAGTGTCTATAGTAACCTACAATCTACCACAAAAACATACAAGTACACACAAATACTAACATGATCATGGCCTCAAGGGCCTATCTAGTAATACTATATAAACATGAATGACCAATGTAAGAAGCTTAAACATACATAATATTTCCTTTATTCATTTGAATTGTCAACTATTACATTTTAAAGTCCCTTCATGGACTTGGAAAATTTCTTAAGGAGTTTGTATATTCTTCCTTTCTCTAGTTTTTCCTCCTTCTTAGAGCTCTCTCCCTCTCCCCTCTCACTCTCCCATATGCCACACAATTGAATTACAACTTCTTTCCCATCCAACTTCTATGTTGGTTTGGGTGGTTACAATTACAACTTCTCTTTCATGCCAACTCAATGTGTGGGTGATATTTGTATTAGTTGAATCTTGAATTAATGAATTAGACATATTATGTCTCTAAACATGGTTAACATGACTCCTTGGACCATTATACCAACTTTATCTCACCTAACCACTCCATACCATGCTTTTGGTCCTCCTAGGCTTAGTTCAAATATTTGAATTTTCAAATTTATAATTTTTAGGGAAAACTCCTAGTACCTATAAAACTTACTCCCATGACTCAAAATGACTCTAAAGACACAAATATACCTTAGAAGGTTCCTCACACACACTTATATCCCAAAATTGACCAACTTTGAGCTCTACTAACATATGACTTTCAACAACATAAAAATGGTGTTTGTTTGCTTGATGCTCCTACATCATACTCCCTAGAAGGGAGAAAATTGAATTTCATCTTCTTTCTTTCATTCCAATTCATTCTTTGAGGATCTTCCATGCTCACTTGACTATTGATCCTGCTTTCTTGCTCATTTTTCTTCATAAGACTTGCATTTTTTTTGCCTTGTCAATGCATCCTCTACCTCTATGAGGTGTACTAGCTATTGTAACTTCATGTTTGCTACATGTTTTATATTTTCCAAGTCAATTTTTCCTTCATCATCCTCTACATTGTTTGGTATCAATGCAAGGTAAGATTTTGGTTTGAGTTCTTGAAAGCTTGTTGATTTGAGATAGACATAATATGCTATGAGATTATATAAGATATCATGTTAGGGTATTTTGGGAAAGAGTATGTTGTAGGTATGGCCTATTGAGGTTAGTATATAAGAATAGCATATTTTTGAAGAGAAGATAAATCCTTGAAGTCCAATGAGAAGGACTTGAAGCTAGTCAAGATAACTAGTGAAGGTGAAGTATAGAGAGCATTGAAGCTCAAGTGAGAAAAGGAAGGGAAAGACTCCAAGAGAGAGAGAGTCAAAAAGGATTAAAAAGTCCTAGATAGAGGACTAGAAGAAGAGAACATATACAAGAGATGTCTAAGAGGCAATTTGGTAAGCTTGTTTGTGATAGGTCTTGATAAGACCTAAAAAGTTAAGGAAAAAGAGACAAGATGGATATACAAGAAGAAGTGAAAGATATGAGAAGAGATTTGGGGTAGAGTTTAGATAAGATATAGCTCATGGTGAAGGTCATAAAAATTCAAAGAAGCCAATGGATTGGCTATAATGTAAACAAGAGAGTGAAGTGGCCACTAGAGCTACTTGTGAAAGAGAGAAGGCACAAGATGAGTGTCTAGAGGAATGAGAAGAAGAAAAATTGTACAACCCATAAAAGCATGATATTTGAGGAGTTACTAAGAGAGAAACAAGATAAAGAGGTTCAGAAGAGAGTTCTCATTGAGGAGAACAAGAGGAGAGAAATGCCAATAGAAGAATTTGAGAGTGAATACAAGAAGAAGAGAAGAATGCATATGCAAGAGGTATTCCTAGAGACTAGTTAGTATCTTATTTTATATTCTAACATTGCATTTGAGTTTTTGTATGCAGGTGTGAAGAAATTTTTGATGAAGGCTAAGCATAAGGCATGAAAACTTGTGAAATATGGGCCTAACACATCACCCATTAAGAAAAAAGAAGAAGATAAAGAAAGAGAGCCTATTGCAGAAGAAAAAATGATAGAGATTGATGGCATTCAACATGTTGAAGATGAAATAGAAGAGGATTTATATGATGATATGGCAAGTGTTGCATCTAAAGCAAGAGAGATAGATAACCAAGAAAAAATGAAGGCACAACATTAATATTTGAGAGAAGAAATGATTGGGAATCAATAGTTATATATGGAGGTAAATTAATGCTTAAGTGTTGATTTTGATTACACATGTGAAAGGAAAGAAGATAATATGTAAATTGGAAGAAGGAAGAATAAAGAACAACCCTTAAATATGGTGCAAGGGCATGGGTATGTTTGGCCTAAGTAACTCAAGACAATAGGTGGTGAGAAGGAAAAGGTAAACCTCAAGCAAGAAGTCATGAAAGACAAAAAAACAAGTGAAAGACAAGAGAAACAATGGAGGCAAAGAATAAAGGGCATAATACATCAAGTTGACATGATAGGCCATCAGGGTAAGAAGTATCAAGAAGGAGAGGTAAGAAGAAAAATTCAATCCAAGAGAGTACAAGGCATAAAATAGATCATGAAAAATAAGGTAAGAGTGCACAAAGATAGTTTTGAAGGTACACTTCAATAAATCATAAAGATAGAGGAAGATTTCAAGTCTACTAAGCAAACAAAAGAGATGGTGCAAGAAAATAAAGACAAAGAAATGATGTTGTAGTAGAATAAGAAAAATGAAAAGTGTGAAGAGGTTAAGTATTCTCAAATTTTAAATTCTATTACTTTTGATGATTTATGTGAAGACATTTTAAATAGTGAAATGATTTATATATACAAACAATAGCATTGTTGGATGAGCTTGTGAAAAGGCAAGGTGAAGGTGAAGTACCTCATAGAGTGCTTAACAAACATGGTATGTAGTAGAATGAGATTAGGTTGAAAAGTCAAGGATTAAGGTGCCCAAGTAGGTGAATAACAATATTCTAAAAAATTTGATGAAGTTGATGAAGAGGTGGATGCTCTCATGTTGAAGAAGGAAATGGGATGCTCAAGGAGATTTTCAGTCCATCAAAAGCGCTGCAAGCATGAGAAGTATAACAAGATAAGTTCATGGATGAGCTCAAAGAAGAATAAAGAATGAATGTACTTGGTAAAATTCACAAAATCACCATCTTCTAGCTCTGTACTTGGAAATGGACTCATTCAAATGTTTTGTTATGTTCTTTAGCTTCAAGTAACACCAATAGTCCTTAATTGCTCACTAGGTTTGATAAAATTTTCTATATATTCATATTAAAATAGACATTTGAAATCATTCACTAGTGTTATTAGACATTGTAGAAAACCCTCTTATTCATCCACTTAACACATTTCATTCATTTGTTCATTTACTTTCACTTGTTCACTCACTCTCTTCTTTCTAGTCATCACTCAAGACACAAAACACTTAATTATGATTTTGGTATCATGAAAATAATTTTTTATCATGGAAGATCTCTCATGATCACATTACACTTGGTTTGATCCCTCTCAACCTCTCATTCCCATTCCAAAACTCACTTTCACACCTCAACCTCTTAGTGACACCCTTTGGCTAGTATCATTTGTTTTCACTTTTCTTCTTTGTTTGAAGAATATACATGTCATATGATAGATATAAGACCATATTTCACCACTCTCTATCTTCCTACAACCTTCCCTTAAGTTTCAAGGTTTAAATTCCTCTGTAGATAGTACTTATTTCATAAACACCTTACCAATTAGGCCCATTAACCCTCTATATGCTTGCACAGTCATCAAATCCATACCAGATTGTACTTTTTAAGACCAAAATAACCTTAATACTTCTTCATACACTATAACATATTAGAATACACATTTTTATGAATTTTCCACAGTGGGAATATGAGTTATGGGTTTTTTACTCTTTAAACCCTAGTTCCATCATGGGCCAGGCTAAGAGGCTTTAAAATTCTCTTTCTTGAGTTTTAGGACATCTCCAAAGGATCAAAGACTTGTATTAGGTCTTCCTTGACCTCCTCCATCTATCCAACTAGGTTATAAACCTTATATCACCCTGTCAAAACTTCTAATGATTAAAACATAGGGGTTATGTGTCCTAAAGGATTGTGTGAGGGTTTGAAGGTCTATTTATACTCTAAAGGTTTAAAAATTCAAAAAATTCATTCATTTTATTTATTATCCTCTTTCACTCATAATAAAACTCTCCCAAATCCATAATCCATCACCTTCACAAATCATACATAACTCCTTTCCTAACACTTGATTGTACATACATAATATAGACTATGCAAGGGTTTCAAATGACTGTCTATACTCAAATAACTATCTAAATTTAAGAGGTTTTTGTCAAGACCTTATTCTAATTATTTCCCACACAAATATTCAACCAACATCATGTATATTCATTTTCTCAAACATGTACCTTCTTTCCTTACATATTGACTAGATGAAATAGGGCATTTGACTATGTTAACAGGGTTCATTCATTATGGTGGACTGTGTATTGAGTTTTACTCTTAAAATTGATTTTAGACCATGAAAATTATCACAAATATATATATATATATATATATATATATATATACTTTCTACATACCTTCATCAATATAAATAAGGTCTTTTTGACACAAAGATTTAAGAATCAAGAAAACACACCTTATTTGACTACAACAGACATAAAACAAAGGTTCATGGACAGAGGTGTCCTTTTCACTGAGTTTCTCCACTTTGAAATTTTTTACTCAATGAATATCTATATGATCTCAACATATTAAATAACTAATGTCATGATAATATTTGTCTCACTAACCTAGATAAGTCACTCAAATCCTCCTTTTCTAGACTGTAACCTATAGTCTACCACTTAAACCTGTAAGTACACATAGATAATAACATGATCATGTCCTCAAGGGAATATCAAATAACAATATATAAAAAATAAGAACTAATGTAATAAGCTTAACCACACACAATCTTTCCTTTATTCATTTGAATTGTTAACTATTACATTTTATAGTCCATTCATGGACTTGGAAAATTTCTTGAGGAGTTTGTACATTCTTCCTTTCTATGGTTTCTCCTCCTCCTTCTTAGAGCACTCTCTTTCTCTCCTCTCACTCTCCCATACACCACACAACTGACTTAAAACTTATTTCCCATCTAAATTATACGTTGGTTTGGGTGGTTACAATTACAACTTCTCTTTCATGCCAACTCAACGTGTGGGTGATATTTGTATTAGTTAAATTGACTCTTGACTAAATGACTTAGACATATTATGTCTCCAAACATTATCTACATGACTCCTTGGACCATTATACCAACTTTATCTCACCTAACCACTCCATACCATGCTTTTGGTCCTCCTAGGCTTACTTCAAATATTTGAATTTTTAAATTTATAGTATTGGAGGGAAAACTCCTAGCGCTTATAATACTCACTCCCATGACTCAAAATGACTCTCAAGACACAAATGGACCTTAGAAGGTTCCTAACACACATTTATATCCAAAAATTTACCAAATTTGACCTCTAATAACATATGACTTTCAACAATACAAAAATGATGTTTATTTACTTGATGTTCATGCATCAATATATTCATATTGTTTAATTTATTAATCTTCTCTAGAGTTGACTGATTATTTTCTCATTTATTTTAACTTGACATGAATTTTTACATATTCTATTTCTATTGCATTGACCATTATGCTATCCCTTGGCCTTGTTTTGGTTATGATGTTTTCACTGACCCTTAAATTTTAATTGTTTATCATAATCCATATATCTATGAAAATTATTCTATGATGATGCATCCTTTACAGTAGTTTATTCCTAATGAACATTTATTACTACTACTTATATGCTTTATTGCTTCATGGCATACATTGAGCTTACATGATCACACATGTTTTATTTCTACATTTATTTTTGACATTTACATATATGCCAATTCTTTCCCATTAGGGGGAATGCACCTTCTTAACCCACATAATATTTTAAGACGTGATTTTTTTATTCACATATATAATGGGAGCATATTATTTACCTTCACTTCCTCAAGACTATTTTTTTATTACACATGGCGCACCTGATGTGTTGACATATGTTATGGATTGGATCCTTTATATTTTTATATTTATTAATAATTTCCTCTTGGTATTTCTTGATTAGATAAATGTGTGCTAAAATTAAAAAATGCAATAAGATAAAAAGTTAAAAAATACAAAAATACAAATCCAAGACCAAACATGACATGAATTTGCTAGTATACATGATTGATTGATGTTATTTATCATGTGTGTGGTGAATTACAGGTTTATTTTCTACACACATGTTTTTTATAATATACATGAGTGGGATGTAAGGCATACAAGTTACATATGATACATGGACATACATATGCGTGACATTATTTACACCCATGCCTACCTTTCTAAATTGGGGACATGCCTACATTGGGAACATATTCACAAAATTATCAAGTTATATATTTATTTATTTATCCATTAATGTTACAAGTGACTTTCTCTTAATCATAATTTTCAGAGTGTTATTTCCTATGGATATTGTGTTTTGTTATATTAGATGATATTAATTGATTATATAGAGTAACATTGATTGCTCTATGTGTGCTTGATGTTGATTATTAATATATTGTGTGATTGTTGATGTGTGTTATTTTGCATGTTATATGAGTGCATTGATGGTGTCTTGTCATGTTATGCATTATTTGTGTCATAGGATCCTCTAGTCTATGTTATGTCCATGTGTCTATGTCGGGTTAGATTTAATTCAAAATCAAGTCATGTTTTGAGTGATTATGTGCTTCATGATCATGAAATTTTATGTGTATTTGTGTAGATACATATATGAGTGTTTATTAACTTAGTTTTGTGATTTATATCACACATATTTCTATTGAGTGTGATCCTGTGATTTTTATCATGTATATACTTTGATGATTATTAGTGCATACCTAACTAATATATCTACCTGAAATGACACTTGTATGCCCATTTACTTAGATCACATGTTTCATACATACTTGAATGATTAATATTTATACGATGACACACCTTATCATGTTTATATACATATTTTACATAATTACAATCTTATATATAACATGTGGTGCACATAACTATTTATTTTAAGGCAAGTGATTCAAAGGCTTCATCCTTTAGGCCTAATTATTGTTAATACCTCAACCACCATTAGAGAAGGACAAGTCTTATAAGTTGAGATCTGATGAAAACTCAATTACACTATAAATATCATCCTAAATATTCAAGTCATCTGATCGATAAATAGTGCATACTTTGGGTTAGATTATGTGATTCAAATGGGATAAATTGGACATATTAAGACATATGTGAATCATATGTGGGGAATTATACATGATTGTGAAGAACATCTGACATATTATATGACATTTAAAATAAATTATATGGGTTAAATTGAACAAATTTATCAAATTAAGTGGATTGACAAACATTTTATAACATTATGACAAACATATTATGACATTAATTTGAGGTACAAATGGATCATATTTGGGGGATGAATGTTTTTCATGCAAATGCTTTTTTATTTTATAAAAATTGGATTGATGGGAAATGATGGTAGTGTGTAATCACTTTGGATCTAAAATTCATTTGTTCTGGTTGATTCAAAGTTATAACTTACATATGATCCTATTTTTGGGGTTCTAACTTGGCATATAAGCTTGATTTTAGGTTCCACCTTCGCATATGAAACTATTTTTGGGTTCTGAAAAAGAGTTAGGATGATATTTATAGTGTAATTGAGTTTTCAACGGATCTAAACTTCTAGGACTTCTCCTTATCTAATGGTGGTTGAGGCATTAACACTAATGAACACAAGGTTTCAATGGTTACATTTCTTTGCACTATAATCACCCCATGTCTTTCTCCATATAAGTTTAACAAATAATAGATTGGTTCACATACCTTCAGGTGTATTCGTGCCTTGAATTTAAAATTTTAAAATAATTTAATGATCTAAATTATTTCAGATTTCATTTCATTGGTAGATATTGATTTATACATGTTTCCTCGTAGGTTATTTTACGGAGCAAGTGGGGCATTAGGGGTATACTTTTAGACACCGAGTGTCATTAATTACATATACCAAAATTATTATTTTATCTTTTAAGTCTAGCATTTTCAATACTAGACTAAAATGGGTGCATTTACAAACACCTAAATTTGGTATTAGACACTTTGAAACATCAACTTTGGCAAGCTTTTACACAACTAGACTTTGTGTACATATTTTATTTTTATGCACACTTTGCACTATCTATATACTCACCTATTGTCTTGGCTAACCCAATTTACTAGATACTTATATTCATGATCACCCTTGTCTATGTATGAACCTTCTATAATCCTAAACAATATGTTGCCATACCAGATCACTAATTTTAACTCTTAGGATAGTACCAAAAATAGTTAGACAGATATAGTTTGTTTATATATGTTTGCCTTCAATAGTAGTGTCCAAGAACACTCAACAACTAATTTTAAAATTAGGACATCTCCATTAGTTTGGCCTAGACATGTTTCATGGGTTGGTCAAATTAAGAAATATCAAAGAGTCTTGTATAAACACAAATCAATCTTAAGGTCACACTCACTTGGTCATTTGCACATTGAGAAATCCATTAGCACACTGTTGAGATATTATCATAAAGGAATACACATCTTAAAAACCCTTAAAAGAGTAGCCCTAGAGAGAATTTTGAATACAAATGTAGGTCAAAGTTTCATGGTGTCAAGTGTCAAAATCCAAACATTAAATTGCATTCTAAAATTATGTGAGAGAACTACATATGACTTGAACCTTCTTTGGAGTATTAGAATGTAGGCAATGCTCAATCACTTAGTGGGGAATGACTGGGGCTATCTAACATAACCTAACCCATTTTTCAAGGTCCATCTTGTGTTGAAATTATGATTAGGGTATCAAAGGAAAGAGAAGAAAATAAGGATAAATAAACAAGACCAAAGGGAACATGGAAATAAGAGGCTTCTATAGATGCAATAATTTGAGATGGTGTAGACCTATATAGTCAATTAGAATAATATCAACATAGCCTAGATAACACTAATCACTACAAGGGTTTGAGTTTTGCCAATAATATCTATGAAAATATTGATAACTTATTTCATGATTTGAGCAATTAAAAAGAAAGAATATAACATTTTCAAGGGTTGTGACAAATATAGTGAGCAACAAAAATTACAAATCAGCTAGGTGCAACTCTCCTCTATTTTTTTATCCATTATAAATATTGTAAGTGCAATACCAACCTAAATTTTTGCATTTAGATCTATTTGGTCAATGTCTAATTTTATATAATTTTAATAATCATGCTTTATCATATTTAGATCACATTAATCACAAAGAAGTAAAAAAATTATCATAAAACCAAACTATAAGGGTCTAAGGACTAAATTGGTATTATAATACCATCAAGAGGTGTGTGTGGAATACCATCATAACTACAAAGTATCATAGTTATACTAAGTAAATCTCATTTGATGTAGCATCAACTAAATAAAAATGACATCATAATTAGATTTTTGCTAAAACCATTACCAATCATAATTCCATGTGTGCTCAAAGGTTGATACTTGGCAAAACATTGAATGCATAAAGGATCTTTGTTTGATTCAAAGTTAGGTATCTCATGGTCATAAAATGTAATGGAAGGCACTTTTCATTAAAGTTTGAAACCATGCCAATGATGTTATCAATCTCATGCTTTATGTGATATAGGAAATTGATGTACAGATGTTGCCATATGCATATTGTCTTGCTTTGTAGTATCATGATTTGGCAATGTATTTTTAAATATTTTCAAATGTTGATTAGGAATTACAATAGATTAATTCTATGTACAATTATGTCCATCAATTCAAATAGTTTTTTTATCAATGAGATCTTCAATCTTATGTCATAATTCAAAGCATAGATTCGTTAAATGTCTTAAATCTCAATGCTAATAATTAATATAGGCTTGTGGTATACACTATAGGTTCCTAATAATACACCTCATGCAATAGGCCTTGCACACTAGAAGAAAATGGAAAACTAAGATGAAAAACCTGTTTGTATGTCATTGTATCTAGGGAAAGGTTTGACATCAAGATTAGACTGAATGTAAAAAATGACTGAGAAACACCTACAAAGGGTATGGTTAGCTCCCTGATACTTCTAGCTCTGCTTGAACCAAGATGAGAGGACCTACAAGGTAGCTTTCTCACATGGATAGATTATACAATTCAAAATCCATGGGGATTATTGGCATAGAGAGACATAAATCTAACTAAAACACAACCAAACTCACTTACTCCACTTGGGAAGGGTTATCACACAGAATGAGCAAATATTCTAGATCAAATACAATCTAATAAAGATAGATATAAAAGCGACTGCAATCTTCATTCAAAAGAATATTTAATAACATATGGGTTGAATAAAATATTGATGTGTTAGGCTTTAAATCATAACACACAGACACATGTTAAATATATAATGTTTATGCATCTGCAAGTAAATAACACTAAAGATATGCAAAGGGTGTATTATTTATAGGGTAGGATGAGTTAGATGATAATAAATAGGAAGGGTGTGGTGGTGTTTTGCTAGTTTTCCAATAGCAAGGATTATTTCAATATTCATGACATTATCCTTAACAAAGATGTAGGGAAAACTCAAATACAAGATGAAGCAAATTCCAAATGATCACTAAAAGATTAGATCATACATTGAAACTAAGATTTTAAAAGTTTTTCCCTATCAGATCCATAAACCTATGGTTCCATAACAAGTTATTCAAAAACATACTTCTAAGTTAAACTACAGAGAGGGATTTGTAACCTAGACCCATGCTCAAAATGATAACTAGTAATGAACATAAACCCAAATATCCAATCATCAAAACTTGTAAAATATATTACTGCACTTCACCAATAAGAAATAAAAACAAACCACAAGAATTTTTATTAACTTGAAAAGAAACCTTATATACATCAATGTTTTAAAATTCTGCCATAGGGACAAGTATGGTGGATTTGCTCCATGTTGGATAGAGGAGACATGTAGAGATGTTCTCAGAGCTTGCTAATGATTGTAAAACTACAACCACCTTAGCAAGAGAGACAAATCACACACAAAAGTGATCCCAAAATGTGGAAGATCCTATACTAAGGAATAACCATAGACCAATAATAGCAACCCCCACAAAGACCAACATAATAGCCAGCCAACCTCTCGAATAGAAGACAAGCCTTCTATTTATATTGTGCACCAAATTTCAGGTTCAAGCAATATTATCAAAACTAGAAATAAAACAAAACTTAATATCACCAATAAGAATGGATAGAATAAGTAAATCAGAACATATGAAGCATTATTACCATCCTTTTTACCTCTTCATGCCTCCATTCTAGGACTTGCACTTGAATGACTTGATATCAAAATTTGGGATGTTAGATTACTTTGAGACCTCTTGACAATGGATTCCAATGCTTGAGTGAAATGGATAATGGCTTGGATGAGAGATAGAAGGTTGTTATGGATGCAATATTAAAGTTTGATGGCTTGCTAGATGATTTCTAATTAGTCTGGGCCATTGCCCAAGCATAGTCTTTTATAAGAAAAATGGAAGGAATTTTGAAGAATTTTAAATTATTAGAAGTCTCTAGTTTAGAGACTTAGAGGAGCTTCTCCAATTCTAGAGGTTTCTCCATAGGTTTAGGGGATAATAAATGGATTAGATAGGGATTAATGAGGCTTAGGGTTCATAGGGTTATAGGAATGGATAGGGTGGTAGGGTGACTAGGGTGGTAGGTGGATAAATATGAATTTTAAATTGTCGAGTGTGTTTAGGGAGTAGGTTAGTATATACTAGGTCTTGTTAGGAGTTTAATGAGATAATTAATTTGTTTAAGGATGGGATAAAGGTTTATAGGATATAATAATGGGATGGGTATTATTAGGTAATTATATATCTTGGTTAGGAGATATAAGAATTAGGCTAAATTAGCAAGAATTGGTATAATTAATGGGGCAAGCATAATTTAGTACATATATATTGCCCCTCTTTGAAAGGGTGTTGCAAGTGGAATAAAGTAATGGTCTTTCAAATAAAAACCTTGATCTTATATGGTGTTAATTGTTAGTGTGATATGATGCCCCCTTGAGGGAGCATGCAGGGAGAAACTTCGACTGGGATGGTCACTCGAAAAAGAATCTTGAGGTGGGATAAGACTCAAAGTTAGATAGGGTTGGGATGTCCCAATTGACCAAATAGATGCCCCAAAAGTGATGATGAAGGAAATCAATATGATGGGTCTAAAAAATGATGAATGTCTAGTAAGTGTTTTGTTTGAAAAATTGATAGTGATTAAAGAGGATGGGTTCGAGCTATTGGATAAGTCTCATAGTGAGGATACATGTTAGGGGAATATCAAAATAGTGACAAGGGATATTAAATGGTGATAAAGAGATTATTTTAGTAAGATTTAGGGTTTAAAATGTTATGTGATTATTGAGTCACCAGTCAGGAGATGGGATGGTCATGAGGGATAAATGGTGGTTAATCTATCATTAGGAACTTGAAAAGTGGCCAAGTATTGCCTACATAATCTGAAAAGACCTCAGGCTGATGTAGTTTTGGATGTAGGATAAGATGGATGATAATGGGTTGGACATGTCTTACCCCAGACAATGCTAATAGATGAGGAAAAGGGACTAAATTAGGATGTATGGATAATTATATGGTGGAGATGGTGATTGAGCAATAGCCATAACACAAGTGGAGCCTTAGGCTCAAGCACAGGCAGAATAGTAGGTGCAGGGATTAGCCCATCTATAGATGTAGGTAGGTGGTAGTAGTGGTGGTGCAGGTCCTTCTCAGACTTCAAGGATAAAGGAGGATTATGCTCTAATTAGCTATTAATAGGGGGATATTTGGGCATGGTTAGTCAAGTATGTAGGGATTACATGCAAGCAAGACCAATTATAAGCCTATCTTCAGAGTATGGTTGCATAGGGTGATAGTTAGTTAGTGTAAGTATATGGATAGATTATAACACTATAGGCTTGGATTGCTTAGAGATTTCGGTAGTTGACTCAACTATAGACACAAGTCACTGCTTTGTAGTCATAGGTGTTTCAATAGGACTCATGGCTTACCCAAGCTCAAGGATAGATTGCCACATTATAGGGCTAGGTTATAGGCTTATAGGGGTAGGTGATAGGTTGATAGGGTCAGGTGGTACAACAATAGGTCTAGATTTATACATTGATTGGTCAGTTAGCAGTGGCAAAGAGGGCTAGAGATGAGGCTAGTTAGGCCTTGAGAGGGCAAGGCAAGATGGGGATGATGGATCGCATTATGTTACTTACATGGGAGGCCTAGTACCATTGAACATTATATGAGGCCTTAGTTTTAGAGGGTCAACATGCCAAATCCTTTTGTGCTAGCCAGTCATCTATTTGACAGCCTTCTAGAGGAGGTGGAAGACCACCAAGGCCACAAGAGTCATAGTCATGAGTTATATATGTGTGTGTGTGTGTGTGTGTGTGTGTGTGTGTGTGTGTGTGTGTGTGTGTGTGTATGTATATATGTATGTATGTATGTATGCATAGGGGATTTTTTGTATCACTATCTCATTCTTTCCCCATGGGCCCCATGTTATTTGTATGATATATTTTGATAGGGATTCTATTTGGATATTGTATTCCAGACATTTGATATATATATATGATGAGGATTTATGCTTGATGGATACATGGATGTTGTTTATTTGTGTTTATGGATACAAGATGAATTTATTATTTATATGATGATGACATTGATTATATGTGATGATTATTTTTATATGTTATGGATTTTATTCGTGTTGATGTCATGATGTATGTATGGACGATGTGATGATAGATAAATATGCCGTATCTATGCTTTGATTATTCATGGATAATGATGTATTTGAGATTTTTATTGTAATTATGTTATTGATGTTATGACATGATTTGATGGATATATGATTACATGTTTATGATGTGATATGCTTGATTTCATGGAGTAATTATGCATAAAGGAGTTAATCCCCTATTTTTCTCAATTCATGTTTTAGTGTTCAAGATAGAAATCCTCCTGCACCATGAAGGTAAGGTGGTAATGGGATGGGTTTTAGGTTTGGATTTTGGGTGAGCGTAGATGTGATGGGAATTGGTTAGGATGGGATGGTTTTTGGAAGCTATCAATATGTGAATATATGTAATCCACTTTTTAATATTGCATCATATGATGTGTTAGGACATGAAAAGTCCAAAACATATTAGTGCAGATGCATGGGGAACTCTATTTTAAGAAATGACCTTTCCTAAAAATGTTCATGGGTCATTTGTTCCATCCTCATTCCCATAAAGATTAATACAAACAAACTTAATTATTATAGCATTAATTATGTACATAAAGATCATTCTCACATACATATTTACAAAACCATACACACAAAATAATTAAAAATAACATAAAGCAATAATGATAAGCTTTGATGGGGTTATTTACATGGATGATGAAGTGATGATTGATGGTGATATACAATGGATCTAGTGATGATGTAAAGTTTTATACAAGATATGTAATGCCCAAGAGTTTTTCCATGATGAAACTCTAGCCAAGTTACAACATGGGGGTCATGATGACCCTTTAGGAATCAGTAACATAGTGTTTGTTTAAAGCCCTGAAAAGATAACTTTATTTTATTGTGATCCTCCATAATGATGATTAATAGTGGGAAGGTGTGGATCCAAAGTTTAATGATAACAATGAGCAGTAATGGGATGTTGTGTTGAGGCTAAAAAAGAGACATGCTTTCCAAGCAAAATTAATGAGGGTATGATACAAATGATGTATATGGGATGGGACTTGGGGTTATGTATACCAAGTATGGACAAATGACTTGGATATCCCTCTAATACATATCCTTGACTAGCTTTGTCTTTCCCTCTAATTGAATTACTTATACCCTATTGTTATTCAAGAATTGATGATAGATTCCCACTATTGAGATGTCAAGGTTATTTTACCATGACACTGAGAACTAATTTTCATCATGGTACTTTCCCAAGGTGCCAACAATCTGGTTTTCACCATTGGATGGATTTTTTTTTGGATTGATGAGGAGGGGTGATGGGTAGATGGAGAGGATGTGGGGTATCCCATAGACAGAGGGTGATGATATTTGATTCAATTATAGAAGAACTTGAGATGCACAATGTTCATGGGATCATCAATTTATTCTCTATCTAGGGTGGCCAATTTATGTGCTCCTAATATGAACTTAGCAATAATGACGTAGGGACCTAAACAATTGGATTCAAACTTCCCCTTATCCTATTCTGCATTGATGTTTTTTATATTCTCTTTTAATACCAAATCACCAATGTCAAACTCCCTAGACTAAGTCTTTTTATGATATTGGACTTTGAGTTTATTTTGATATGTTCAGAGGTGATCCAAGGCCTTCTGACACTTTTTGTCAAGTAGTTATAGTTCTTACAGCTGTTATTATCTAAGATTATGATCGATAATAATCCCTCTCAGTGAGAGTTAAAGAGAGGGGAGTTCTACTTCTATTGGCAATATTGATTCGGTCTCATAAACCAAGGCATATAGAGTTGCCCCAGTAGGTGTGCAGACACTTGTATGATAATAACATAGTTTCAGATAAAGTTGAGTATGCCAATTTATTTTGGCTTGATTAACAGTCTTCTTTAAAATCTTGATGAGGGTCTTATTAGTTGTTTTTACTTGTTCATTACCTTGGGGATAATATTGGGAGGAGAAATGTTGTGTGTTGTGATATTTTTGACATAGGGCCTCAACTTCCTAATTCTTAAAGGATATGCCATTATCTAAAATGATATTATTAAGTATACCAAAATGGAAAATGATCTGATTGAGAATAAACTTGGAGATCTAGAGACCTATTATATAATTAAGTGGCATTGCTCCTACCCATTTGGTAAAATACTCCATAATCATGATAATGAATTTATGACCGTCTGATGGAGTAGGATTGATATTACCAATTAAATTAATACCTAATATATAAAATGGCCATGGACTCATAATAGGTTATAATTCTTGTGTTGGAGCATGAATGAGGTTCCCATGTTTTTGACAAGCCATGCATTTCTACACATATAGGCAAGAATCTTATTCCATAGTTGGCCAGTAATAACTTATTTGAAGGAGATTTTTGGTTAGGGTCATTCTACTGATGTGCCCTCCATAGATACCATCATGGACTTCTTTGATTCCTTTAGATGCCTCTTCCAATGTCAAACACCTCAACAAGGTTCCATAGTAGCCTCATTGATAAAGCATGCTACCAAATATTATGTATTGGGCAGTGTGGTAGGTAAAGGATTTGCATTGATGACTATTGAGGTTAAGAGGGAGGATGTTGTGAAGGTACCTATAAATGTCTTGGTACCATGGGATATTGGGGTTATTAATTGCAAAAATTTGAAGCAAAGCCATTAACTGATAGGTTGGAATAATCAGATGCTCAATCAAAAAAAGGCCTTCCAAAATGTCTTCAGGGAGGTCAATGAGTGAGCCAATAGTATCCATAGAATAAACTACCTTATTGCTTCCTCATAGAACTTGTTCAAATGTTATAGATTAAAAAATTGTCTTTAATTGATCCACTAGTTGTTTGTAAGGGAGCAATTTTTCATCATTTATTTAGAATTCATTATTAACCTGTTTGATAATCAACTATGAGTCACTAAATACTTGTAGTCATTGGATGTTACATTAAATAGCCAGGTGAAGTCCAACCACTAAGGCTTCATATTCTGATATTTTATTGGTGAAAGGGAAGGCAAGGCAAAAATATTTCAAAATAAGGTCACCTTATGGAGTGATCAGGAGGATGCCTACCCTAGACCCATATGTGGTGAATGAGCCATCAAAGTATAATTTTTAACTATTTGATTGTGAAGTATTCATTATGGACTCATCTAGGAAATTGGTTACAATTGGCTCAGTCACTTTTAACGGTGATTATACTAATTGATCCACTATAACCTATCCTTTTATAACCTTTTTATTAACACACTTAGTGTAAAATTCACTAAGTATCATGATCCATTTTGCCACTCGACCTATAAGTATTGATTTAGTCAACAAGTATTTCAAGGGATCAACCTTTGCAATGAGTTGTAATTGATTATTAAGCATGTAATATTGAAGCTTATATGATGTAAAAACTATGGCTAAACATTCTTTTTCAATGGGGGTATAATTCAGCTCATAGGATATCAATGTGTGACTAAGATATTATATAGTTTGCTCCTTACCTTGATCATTGTGTTGGGCTAGGAGAGCACCAATGTCACATGGTGTTTCTGAAATGTACAAGAGCAAAGGCCTTCCCAGGACTAATGGAGATAAAAGAGGTGGATTATCCAAGTATTTTTTTTGGTCTTTCAAAGGCTTATTGCCATTACGCATTCCAATGAAAATTAGTCCCCTTATTCAGTAAATGAGTAAAGGGGTGAAACTTATCTATAAGCTGAGAGATGAAACATAGTATGGCTTGGAGCTTACCCTGAAGGCTATGAGCTACTTAAGATTATGAGGTGGGGGCATTTCTATGATTTCTTTGACCTTTGTTGGATTTACATCGATGCCCCTTCTTAAAACTATGAATCCCAACAATTTTCCTGAGGTCACTTCAAATACACACTTTTTGGGATTCAACCTTACTTTGTAATCTTGTAATCTTTAAAAAATTATTCTTAGAACCACATGGTGTTCTAACCTTAAATGGGACTTGCCCAAAATATCATCTACATAGTCTTAGATAATTTCATGCATCATATCATGAAAAATTATGGTCATAGCTCATTGATAGGTTACCCTTTCATTTTTGAGACTAAATGGCATGACACGGTAATAAATTGTTCCCCATGGGGTAATAAAAGTTGTTTTATGTTGATCCTTAGGTGAAATTTTGATTTGATTATAACCTGAGAAGCCATCCATGAGGAAAAGAATTTCATATACTATTATCGAGTCTAAAATCATATCAATGTTTAGGAGTGAGAATTCATCTTTAGGACATGCCTTGTCGATATCCCAAAAATATGTACAGATTCTGATTTTGCCTTATGGTTTAGACATAGGAATAATATTAAAAATCTATTTTGAGTAATCTATTGGGTAGATAAATCCAACTTCTAGGAATTTTTGCAATTCCTCTTTGACTAATAATTTCACCTTGGGATGTATCTTTCATAGTTTCTATTTGACAGGTTTTGCATTTGGATGCACAACTAGGTGGTGTACCACTAATGAGGGGTCTAACCCTGGCATGCTAATGTAACTCCATGTGAATATGTTGATAAATTATTTTAGCAACTCAATAATGACTTTACATTCCTCTATTATGAGATATGCCCCCAGTTTCACTATTTTGGGATGTCATCAATCCCAATATTAGCTTCTATCACCACCTCAATTAGTGAGGGTGATTGATCTTGAAAATAAAGGGGTAATGATATTTTTGGAGCATCGAAAGAGAAGCAATTTGAAAGTTTGGTATCAATATCAAAATAATCTTTTGATGTGAAGGAGCTATAAGGGAGTTCATCTAGTTATTTGAAAGGATTTTCTTCTTCTTTGGAGCATTCTTCATCACTTTGATCATGGGATTTTTATTGTTCCTAAAATATGCAGTTTGACAAAGATTGATAGAAAAACCCTTTTTATGATCACTAGATGACATGTTATCTCTGGCTATCATGTATTCTAAAATGGCCTCATCATTTTGAAACATGTCAAAGGTGGGATATTTCTTTGATTCCCAGTCTATAAGGGATGGATAATGGAGATAAATGTTAATGGTGGAGATGGCAGTATTGAGAAAAAGGTTGGTGGAAACAAGTTCCTCAAAGTGGCTATAGATAGAACTTGTTTCAATCTCCTCGTCAGGGAGATATGGCCCATAGGTCAAAAGATAATCTACAATGATACTGGTTAGGTCATCATCACATATTTTGTACCCTAATCTAAAATATTATGGATATTCTTAAACCATGTGTTGGTTCCCAGTTATACATCTCTCAAATCTAGCCTTGCACAATTGAAGGAAATGGAAAGAAATGATGATAAACTTGTTATAATGTCATTGTAGCTAGGGGAGGGTTTGGCATCAAGAATGGACTAGACTAGAGAAAATGATTGGGAGGCACCTACAGAGGGTATGGTCAGCTCCCTGCTACTTTTAGCTCTACCTAAACTAAGGTAAGAGGACCTAAGAGGTAGCTTGCTCACATGGAGAGATTATACAATTCAACCTCCATAGGGATTATCAGTACAAAGAGACATAAATATAACTATAACACAACCAAACCTACTCGCTCCACCCAAGAAGGGTTATCACATGGAATGAGAAAATGTTCTAGGCTAGACACAAGCTACTAAAGATAGATATGAATATATGATTGAAAACTTCATTCAAAAAGGATATTCAACAACACAGGGGTTAAATGAGAGATTGAAATAAAGGATTTAAAGCACCAAATGTAGACACATGCTAAATGCACAATGTTTATGCATCTATAGGAAAATAACACCTTAGATATGTAAAGGGTGTGCAATATGTAGGGTAAGACAAATTTATAGTTGATTATAGAATGGAGGGTCATGTGTTGGTGGATTTCAAACAATAGAGTATCTAAAAATATTTGATGACAATTTTATTTAGTAGAGACACAAAAAATTTCAAATGCAATATTATGACAAACATCAAATGATCCCTGAGAGACAAGGACATACACTAGAGCTAGAATCCCAAATACTTTCTCCTACCAAATTCATGAACCTAGGGAGTCCCTAAAGGGTATTCAACAATATATTTCTAGACATAACTATATACATGGATTTATAAACTAGACACATGCTCAAAATGATAATTAGTAATGAACATAGACCTAGATATCCAATCAACTAAACTTGCAAATCATATTATTGCATTTCATTAGCAGAATACAGTAAAGAGCCACTAATATTTTCCATAGGCTTGAAAAGAAATATTACAGGCATCAACACTTATAATGCTACCATGGCATTAGGCATGGTGAGACTGATATTTTGACAAGGGAGGCATAAACATGCTCTTAAAGCCTACTAATGATTGTACAAATGCAACCACCTTAGCAAGGGAGACAGAGTTTGCACACAACACTTGATCCCATAAAACTTTATAAAAATGTGGAATTGAGGAAATGGATGCCTAAAATGGCCTATATCAACCCAAAAATTGAATAACAACCAACAACACTTGAATATAAAATAATCTTTCTATTTGTACATTTTCAATCCTTCCCAAATATGGGACCATGGGTTGTAATTTTCAAAAATTGCATAAAAAACTTTTCCAGTCCTATTGAAATGTTCTCAGCTAGAAAATTCATTTTGTTATGCCTGATATATTTGTCAACTCCCAAGATAAATCATTGTTGTAACTGCCTTCACAAAGAGTGAGGAGTACTTGCAACCACCTGGAATAAACTCCTTGATTTCTTTGCTAGAAATGCCCCTTACACAAGCTGTAAAATGAATATTCATTTGAGCCAAATAAACCATTTGTCTTTTATGTAACCACCAAGATATTCCCTTTGACCACTCATTTGCACAATTAGAACTTACCTGAATAGTTTCCCCTCTTCTTATGCATGCCATGGAATGACCTACTTTTACAATGATTTCCTAGGAATATTTTAGATCCATGGTTATTTGAATTATCTTCCTTGGAGTGGCCCACCTAGATCTTACAAACCTAAAATATCCTTCCATGGAGGAGCTTTTGTAATTTTAGCCTTTTACTTTTTTTCAAATTTGGATGTTTAAGCCTTTGGGGACCTTTTTCACCTTGCCCACTAGAAGGCAAGTGAGGCAATCTTAAAAAAAGGCCTAGAGCTTAAAAAAACCATGAGTACCTACCATGTGTCCAAATATCATCCCATCAAGAATTCTTCACCTTTGTACCACCCTTATTGATATGGGGAAGGGTACAAGATATTTTTTATCCTTGTGGTTGTGCCACTTATCACCCTCATAGGCTTTCTAAGCTCTGTTAAATAGTTATTGATGATTTTATGTCATTGGATCATTCAATCCCGATGAAGCATGAGCTATAGATCCTATACTGAGATGATCAAGATATAACCTTATGGCACATGGTTACACCACCTATCTTTCTTGCATTTTCCTATAAGATTGCAAACTTTTTAATGTTGTCCTTGCTCAGTCGGATCATCTTGCTTTGAATAAACATGTGCTATTAGATCTACCCCATTTTAAAATAAATGGCTACTTCATGGGGTCTAAAATTGATGCTCACACAACCATATTAGACATTTGAATCCCAATGACTACTTGTTGTGGCTTAAATTTGATGTCTGAATGCCCATCAAAAATGTCCATGAGACTATCACCTATAATTTGGAAATATTCTTTCAAGGACTTTATTCTATAACAATTTTGTTTGAGCATTTTTTTGTGGCATCCCTTTTTACTTTGACATTATTAGACTACAAAAAATGTGTCCAATAAATTCTCCTAAAGGAATTGGACCTCTACACTTTTACCAAATTAATTTGGCACTTAGCTCCTTTGAGTTTGTTGGGAAAATTATTTTGAACAATTTGTCCAAAACAATTTTCCCACAAAAATTGACCTTAGTAGTTCTATCAAAGAAATGCAATTCTTTTATACTCTTTGCTCGGGTAAAATGTCTGAAGGAACTAGACCTCTTCCCCATAGCAATTTTGCCAAAAATACCCTTTGACCATTGAACATACCCTTTGAAAGCTTTAAAATCACCTTTCAAAAGTTTTGTCAAGGGCACTTGCCTATAGAATTGCCCTTTGGCCTTTGGGAATAGCCCTTAGATCTCTTGATAGTGCCCTTTGGACTTTCTGAAAGTGTCCTCTAAATCTTCTAAAAGTGCCCCTAAGGTGTTTTGAAAGTGTCCTTCACTATCTAGACTTATCCTTTAGACTTTTGGAATGGTCCTTTGAACTCTTGAAAGTGCCTTCCAAAAGTTGTGTAAGTTTCCTCCGAATCCAGAATTATCCTTCAAACTTTTTTAAGACACCCTTTAAGAATTTTTCAAGGGAAAAATGCTCGAAGGAAATAATCCTTTGAATATTTTACAAAGGAAAAATGGCCCTTGAAAGTGTCTTTCAAGTTTTTGCAAGTGTCCTTCACCCTTCGAATGTGCCCTTCAGGAATTTTACAAAGGCAAAATACCCGAAGGAAATGATCCTTTGAAACTTTTACAAAGGCAAAATGATCCTTTGGGATTTATGTAAAGTACCTTTGGCCAAAACAAATGACCTTACAATTCCTTCAAGATTTTTGTGTGGGAAAAATACCTGAAGGGCAAGTGCCCTTTGAACTTTTTGCCATGGCCAAAAAATCTGAAACAAATGACCTTAAACCAATGAAATAGCCCTTTGTAACTTTTGTAAAATACTTAGCCCAAAAGTGATTAGACATTGAATTCCTTCAAAACTATTGTAACAGATAAAATGTCTGGTGGAAATAAGTCTTTGGACTTTTTATCCGAGACAAAAAATCTAAAGACCTATTTTAGTTAGACATTGTGTTCATGCAAAAGGCTCAAAAAGTCTAAGGGAAAGAACACCTTCACCAAGCAAAGACAAGATAAAGGACTTAGAAAATTATGTGCATGAACTTGACCTTCCAAAGGAATACATGTAGATAGAAATATGGCTAAAGACATAAACTTTGACACAGACAAGGGCCTAATTACTTCATTACAATTTTGGGCACTAACACAAGCTCTCACTTAGGGATGCATACCCCCTATGAGTGTTCAAATAACCACATAACATAAGACCAAGTGCCAATCCATAGGGATATGGAGTCAAGACTAAGCAATTTATTAGCAAATGTGAAGGCTCAACAAAACATGGTAGACTAAAAAAACATATTAGGAGGATCTAAAAATGAACACATGACAAAAAAACAAAGAAAACTATACAAAAAAGGCCCAAAGCAGAGGGGAAACAAATAAAGGAAAGGACAAATAAAAAAAACACTATACAATATGTTACATTATTTGAACTCAGTCAAGGAAGTGCTTCAGATGCCTACCATTGACTAGTCGTTCTAGTATCTCACCATCTAGGGCTCTCAAGAAGAAAGTATGTTCTCCAATCTAATAGTCAATGGAATAAGGACCCATCCACAAGGCATCAAACTTGCCATACTTACCTTTCTCCTCATGCTTGATATCCTAAAGTAGAACCAAATCACCTACTTGGAAAGTTCTTGGAGTGAACTTTCTATCAAATATTCTCTTTAGCTTCTCCTTGAATTTGAGGTATCTTTCATTAACTTGTCTTCAAATTCCATCAATCTCAACAATCTAGTTAACCATGCTTTCATAGTGGTTAATTTTCTCATTTTCTTCTAGTTGTTGCACGAGCTGATAGGTTAGCAATTACAAATTCATAGGAAAAACTACTTGAGCTCCATAAACAAGCTCAAAAGGGCTTCTACCTATAACTCTCTTAGGTGTAATCCTATCATCCCATAAGGCAAACTTTATCTATTCATCCCACATCTTCTTATTTGCTTCCAAATTTCATCGAATAATCTTGAACAAGTTATTATTACTTAATTTTGCTAGCTTGTTCCCTTGAGGATTTTAGTTGGAAGCATAAGTCAATTCAATCTCATAGTCTTTGCATAATTACACTAAATATTTGGCTTTGAATCTCATGGAATTATAAAAAATTATCTTAACAGGCACACCAAATCTATAAATACTTTGATTCATTAAAAAATCCATGACTACCTGGTGTGTCACTTTTTTTGTAGGGATTGCTTCAACCCATTTGGTGAAGTAATTAGTTATAACTAGTATCCATCTATGCTAAGAACTTGATGAATCAATAATTTATTCAATGAAATCCATTCCCCATTGTTTGAATGGGCCCTTAATCATCACAATCTGTAAGGGAAGAGAACTTGAAGCTTTCATCCTCCCAACAAAGTGCTAACATTTCTCACACCTTCTAACTATCTGAGTACCATCCTTAAACAATGATGGCCATTAATAACTAGCTCTCAAAATTTTATGAGCTATAACTTTAAGTGAAAAATGACCACCACAAACTCCACTATAGAAGTATTCAATTTGGACATCAGTCTTATTCTAGCACACATCTTTGGAGAACTCCATCTGGATTCTTCCATGCAAGTCCATTTTTAGTCAAGAAGTATTTTTGGGAGACTAGTTTGAGAGTTCTCCTTTGATTCTTAACCAATTCAGGGGGATAATTTAGATTTTTCAAGTAGTAAACAATATCCTTATACCATGGAGATGCATTAAATTGACTCAAGGAATCATCAACATTAAAAAAAATAGTGTTTACCTCAACTAATTTCAAATTAGTCTCAACCATAAGTTTGGCTAGGCCCATCCCTCTTACTAACTTGGTGGTCTAGATATCCATATCATACTCTTGTAACTTGTTAACCCACCTACACCTCTTGTTGGATAATTTAGTTTGAGTTAAAATGTCGTTCACCATGGTGTGTGGGATGTAAGCAATAATATTTAAACTCAGAATATATGGCCTGAATGTTTTAACAACCTTCAAAAGAGAAAAATCTTGTTTTTCCATGATAGTGTATTTTAGTTTAGGACCTTGCATATCTTTACTAAAGAAAACTATGCGCCGCTCATGACCATATTCATTCTTTTACAATAGGACAACATCAACATTATTATATGATGTAAAAGAGAATACTTGGAACTACCTTATGTAATCAAAACTAGCCAAGATAGGATCAGACTTTAAAACTCCTTTGATGTCATTGAATGCTTGCATGACCTTCTCCTACCACTTGATGGTTTGGTCCTTCTTCAGCATTGAAGTAATAGGCAGAGTAATCTCTACAAAATTAGACACAAACCTCCTTAAAAAGTTAATTTTTCCAAAACAATATTGAATTCCTTTCTTGGATTATGGGATAGGCACTTTGCCAATGGCTTTGACCCTTTCAAGATCAATCATGACACCTTAATTGGAAACTATATTCCCTAACAACTTGGCCTTTTACACTCCAAAGTGGCACTTCTTGGGATTAAGTGAAATATTGAACTCCCTACACCTGATCAGTACCTTTTTTAGATGATCCAAATACTCTTCTCTTATTTTGGAGTACATAGTGATATCATCTTGATATACAACAATAAATTTGTTTATTATCCCTATAAATGCAACATCCATAGTTCACTATAATGTTACACTAGTATTCATCAACTCAAAAGGCATCCTCACATATACATAAGAGCCCCATGGCATGGTGAATGCATTTTTGGACCTCTTAGATTCTTTGACCACACCTAGTTGTAACTTGAGAAGCCATCCAATGTGGATAACACTTCTGAACCAGTGATGCTTTATATTAGGTTCTCCATATTGGGTAGGGGATAATTATCTTTTAAATAAGCTTTGTTTAGATTCCTGAAATCCACACACAAGTGAATATCACCATTTTTATTTCATATAGGGACTAAACTTGTAACCCATGATGAGTACCTAATGGGCTAAATGATACCACCATCCCTTAGCTTCTTTAATTCCTCCCTCATCTTGGTGGCCAAGATGGGGTTAATGGGTCTCTATTTATACCTAAAAGGTTTGTTACCAGGTTAAAATGGAATGATGTGCTATAATAAGTCTTCTCTATACGCTTTCAGCCTAGAATAAGACTATGCTAAGTAATATTGGTATTTCTTTAGTAGTTGCATGTAAGCTTTCTTCTCAGTTGCACTTAAGTGAGTACTTAGCAAAACCTTCCTTGGATTCTCATGAGAATGCAAGTTGCACTCAGTTACGCCTTTTGAAATGAATGTGTGTCTCAACTTGATTCTATCAGATTCATCAAAAGATGCTTCTAAACTGACCAGTCCTCTTGGGATAGTGTTTGTCTTTAGCTGAATGATGTCTTTCCCAAACAAAGTCTCATTCCCATTACAAAATTGAACCATAGATTCTAAGTCTATGAGCTAATCATGAAACTCAGCGTCATAGTTTATAAACCTCTTAATTTGTTTATCATCATCAAAGACCTACCAATGATGAACATTGTCTAGGATTGAAGACCTAATAAACACCTCCACATGATATTGACAATGAGGGCTCATATTTGCAATGTCAAATTGAGCTCCTAACCCTACAATTCTATCAGCTTCTTGTTTGAAACTTATAACATGATAACAAATATTGAATGCATCAAAGAACTCTAGCAAGATCCAAACAACATTTTGATACTATTTTAACCTTTTATTTTTCATGGCAAAAGTATTGTGGACTTGATTTACCACCAACTCAGAGTCACCCTTAAAAATCAAACACTTGATTCCATATTCATGGGCAATCTTTAGACCAAGCAAAAGTGCCTCATACTCAGCAGTATTGTTAGTGCACTCAAAAGAAAGCTGAAAAGAAAACATAAAGAATTTACCATTAGGGGCATAGAAGATAACCTTAGCTCCATTTACAAGATTGGAGTAAGCTCCATCAAATCACATCAACATCAAGAACAACAGGCTATTCATTAGCATCAACATTCCCAACAAATTTTCCCAATTCAAAATCCATCTACAATTCATTAAGAGAATAATTAGGATCTTCAATAACATGTAACATCTTAAAATCTCTATAAAGTTTAACCATATTACCCTCCAATGGAATGGTGGTGTAGGAAAGGTCTATTATCCCACTTTTACCCATGCTCATAGCCCATTTATGTGACAATAGCATCCCCCATTTAGGCAGGTAGTCCATAACCATGATGTTTTTGTTCAAGTACTTTCTAGGATGAACTACTAATTATACCACCATCACCTTAACTTGTCTAACAACTATAAATTCTCATGAGTCAATGGCATAATACTTTCCAAAGGCTAACATGATATTTACTCCAAGCTCATTGAGGACACCCAAGGGCATCACATTGAAAGAATCACCAAAGTCAAACATGTAGTTATGAACAAATATAACATTGCTCAACAGAGTTGTATAAAATAGATCCATATTTAGCTAACTCTCTACAAGCACACAACCCAAATAGACCTCTAGAGTAGGTTCAATAAACTCTTTTGATTCTTCATATTCTTCTGGGGGTGCATGGGGTAACTCAACTTCATTTTCAGCTAACCTTTCACCAAATTATAAATATTCAAAGTCCCTCTTCCTATGTTCAGGTATTCACAATAACTCAACAAGTGGTATGATGATCTTTATTTGACTCAACACTTCAGCCATATCACACACACTATACTAAAGAAGAGGTATGTTTCATGGAAGGGTAATGGAACTTTTAGTTATAATATATTCACTTAAAATCTAAAGTGGAGAAGGCTGGGGTGGTTCTAGAACTTTGACAACAACCTTCAAAGGTAGATTTTGCTTAAGCTCATTCACAACCCTAGGGATGTTAGATAATATAGGTGTTCTATTTCTCCTAACAAGATCACCTCTATGCTTAGCAGATTGGGTTATATGTGACATCTTGGAAACTTCTTGGGTTGTTGTAGCTTTCTTTGCTTGCATTCCTTGCCTTTGGATTTGTAGGGGTAATGTCTTGAGGAACAACACCTAGTTGCCCACTTCTCAAGTTGTAGTCATTATTTTGGATATTTATTGCATTAATTAATAGCTACCTATCCTCAACTAATAGATTTCCCCCAAGATATTTTTTGATCATCATAGAGCATAAGAGATCAAAATCATGAATGGGCAATTCATATGCTTGTGCCACATTAACATCAAAAGTAAATTCAAAATTTGTGACACTCTCTAATTTGATAGCACTCTAAAACTGATCAACCATAGCATCAATCAGTAATTTCATGGAGGCAGTTGATTCATCTTGAGATTATTGATATTCAAACATAAAAATCTCATAGTTGGATGATGCATATTTAGGTTCATGTAGCTCTTCATCAACTTCTTCAGCAGTATCACATAGAGGGTATTGTTGACGCAAAAGATTGCACCCTTGGCAGGAGGCCAAGCTCCTGCCTTCTTCACGCAATAATGGAAACTCCCCTCTCACCTGTGGGACTGGTGAAGCTGGAGGGGAGAGTCTCTAGATGAGGGCTAGCTCCCTCTGATGTATCATTTAGGCCCTGGTTTCTCCTACTGCTAACAAATAAAATGTAAAAAAGGGGGGGATGAAAAGGGAGAGAGAGATGCTGAAAACAAAGCCTAAGCCTAAAAAAGAAAAGGTGATACACCAAAAAATGTGATCCACTCAGGCCTAAACATACACTTTTCACCAAAAGAAGTGCCTATACACTTCATCCATCATGAGAGGACCTTCTGCATCAGTGGGTCAGGTGTCCATGGAGATACAAGGAAGGAATAACTACTAGAGGCATTCTGGGACACATTATAGCAGCGTATCCACTTCACCTATACTCCTCTAGGGACACTTCTATAGACCTGTAAAAGGAAAACTCAAAAATTCACCAGATGTGTTGAAATCATTCTGCAGAAGCATTAAGAAAATGACTTAATACAGAATCAAGGCATAGACACATACTAAAGATGCAAAACTCAGAATGGAGGTAAAAATGATATGTTTTGATTCAAGGTAAATTTTTGGCAGCTTTGCCTTACAAATCTGAGAGATTTTTGGGTAGAGTTTTGCCTTAAGGCTGAGAGTGGATCCCTTCTTAAAAGAGAGGTTTAAAATATATAGGAAGAGGAAGAGAACTTGGCACT
This sequence comes from Torreya grandis, assembly GCA_037957365.1. Taxonomy (NCBI): domain Eukaryota; kingdom Viridiplantae; phylum Streptophyta; class Pinopsida; order Cupressales; family Taxaceae; genus Torreya; species Torreya grandis. The sequence goes on from JARHVA010000042.1 coordinate 2,456,633, forward strand.
TCTTGGGAAAGATTTTGGCACTCCTTTTCTGTTAGTGGCCCATGTGACTTACGAGCATTGGGAAGAGAAAGCCGCTCAAAACATCAATGAGCTACACCCTTTGTCTACTTGTAAGGCTACTTCTTCAAGGTGATTACACAATTTGTCTATTCATAAATGCAAAATGAAGAAAACCGATTGCACTGTAGCTATTTGCGCCTCCCAATGGTCAATTCATAGGCACTATATCATCTGCCGAAATAACTTCTTAAATCGGTGCTTCCCTTCACCACTTGGACTATCTACCTGCTCCATGCTCTTGGCACTTTTGTCTTTTCCCTGCCTTGTCTCTTCTACTTTTTCAGCCCTCAAGGGTGATCTTCTGGTGGGTCACTGCGTTCCTTGGGTTCTTTTCATGATTAGTGCTTGGGCATTTAAAAACAACGGCCTTTTTGTTGGCTTAAATTTGATGGCTTTTGGGACGTCACCATCCTTGGCAAAAGTCATCAGGTCCTTTTCTATGGCTTTTTTCTTCCATGGGTTTTCTATTTCAGGCCTTTTCTCATGGACAAAAAGTCTATAGGAATTGGCCACTCTATCTTTTCTATCAGGCTCTTTAAAAGCTCTCTCTGCCCTCTGCAAGGGCTTCTAGACTTAAACTGCCATCCGCAAGGGCTTTTGGACCTTTGGCTGTGTGCTTTAATTGTAGGGCACACCCTTGAACCAAGTCATTGAACCAACCTATTGAACCAAGATTGGTTCAACGGTTCAATTGGTTTAATGGTTCAACCACTACGCGTCGATGCCATTGAACCAAGCCTTTTGAACTTGCCTTTGAACCATTTGGTTGAACCACTCATTGAACTTTAACCACTAAACAAAGGCCTAAGCGTTGAAATAAGTGGTTGAACTGAGCCAAGGCATTGAACCAAGGCATGAACCAAAGCTGATGAACTCTACACTAAGCTTGGAGCGTTGAACCAAGGCCTAAAAATGAAGTGATGAACTGCCAATTGAACCAGGTATTGAACCAAACTATCAAACTGGTTCATTGGTTCAATCATGCTAACTTTTCTTGTGATTTTCTTCAGACTAGAGCCTGAAGAAGCCTTGTAAAACCCAACACTCTCTCTAGAATTGATTCTCCATGCACCAAAGACTGACCTGCTCAGTCTGTAGAAATCACTGGAACCTGCAAAGTCTGCAGAAATTTCCAGATTCATGCAAAATCAAAAAATGAAAATGGCCTAGCACAACAGGGGCAGAGGGGGACCAATTTTTGGCCTGTTGGGCAAAAAATGGTTAACAAATTGGTGACTCCCAGGGGAATCATGCCTGCTATGCTTAAAGACCAGTTGCCTTGTAATCCATTAGGCACGGAGTCAGATGCAGCTTTGAAGAAAGTTTAGCAATAGCACCAAAAGATCCAAGAATCAAACATGAAGCTTTTTACCCTAGACAAAGGGAAACACACAAGGCTAAAAAAAACTACTTGTGCAAATTGCACTTAGGGAAAGTAGGAAAGAAACTGAAAGCAAAATACTATATACAACTAACCAAGTATATTTGCCTCCCTCCTGGATCAAAGGGAAAACTTCTTAAGTCCCCTTCTTGGTAAGAAGACTTGTGGTGGTAGGCAAGTAGCTGAATAAAAAAGAGAGTTGGTGACCTGCTCTTTTTGCCTATCACTTGAGTTGGCTGGTATATGAGTGGATCAGATTCAAACATGCTTCCAACATATGTGTACTTTACTTGTTCTTGGAAGCTTGTTAAATGTTGGTCCTTCATACTGGTGCTCTTCACCAAGAAATATGTGGTTGCTGGCTTATCACCGTTAGCCCTTTGATATGTATAGCTCCTCTGCAGTGCATCATGGTTTGACTTGTTCCATTTTGCTTCGTTAAAAAATGTGTCAAACTCATCATCTACTCCCTCAAGGCCTTCTTAAAGAAGGTTTACTATGGTGATGTCTGAAATGGACTCACAAATTGATTGCTCATCCCACAGAACATCACCTCTCTATTTAAAGCTCTCTTATTCAAGGCCTTCCTCTAGGAAGGTAGACCTCTCCTTTTCCTCCTCAAAGATCAGGACCTCTAGATGTTCAAAGGTATTCTCTTGATCCTCCTCCAACTCAAGCTCCTTAGCATAGTCATCCTCCTCATCAAAACAACAAAGAAGTTCATCAAATTGAGGGGAAGAGAGCTCACCATGCCTTTGTTCCTCCTCATACTGCTGGAACATCTGCACATATGCGTGACCTGAGTCTTCTCCATTGCTGATAAGGTCTTCACAAAGAGCATTGATGATGATTTCTCCTTTGTTTTTGCTCATGATAGCCTCTTGAAAAATTGCAGCATGGATCTTCTACTCCTCACTCGCCTCTTGTAGAACAGGTTCCTCCTTGAGAAGGGGTGAAGTGAAGAAAAAATGTGGAAGAGGAGGCGGTCCTTGAGCTAAAATCGAATGGTTCTCCTCCTTCCACTTGGTCAGAACTTCATCTATATCAGGTGTGGCCTGATATTTCTCTTGGAAATGTGTAAGTGGGGTGTGTTTAGACATGGAATGTGCCATTGGGTCTGAACCATCCATCACACACTAGCTGAGGAATCTCTCTTTAGATTCTAACTCTGCAATTCTCCTGGCTAGATCTTCTTGGAAGATCCTTTCTTGGAGATCATAGGAATCATGGGTAGGAGTAGCTTTATCTTTTTTAAGGTTTTGAGCAAAACCTTTCTTCTCCTCTTTCTTGCCCCATAATTCCACTATTTCCCCCAAGGCCAGGAGCATACCATCAGGGTGAAAGATCTCAGAATTGGAAGTTTCCCTTCTGGTTGAAGGGCAACTAGGAGGGCTGCTTGGGGAGATGCCATAAAGAGGCTGAGTCTGATCAAAATTATAGGAAGGACAACAAGGTCCATGATTTTGTGTAGAGGGATTATACATACAAAAAGTGATTTTTGATGGCACCAGGCTGCTTAACCAGTATATTCAACTCAGAGTTGCCATTGGTGTTTGATGCAAAGCCTCCAAAGGTTGGTCAGTTGAAGAACACACCAAAAATTCTTTAACTCTTTGGACACAACTTGTCCTATTTGGTCCCACTGGGTGTGCCAGAAACTATTGACGCAGAAGATTGCACCCTTGGCAGGAGGCCAAGCTCTTGCCTTCTTCACGCAATAATGGAAATTCCACTCTCACCTGTGGGACTAGTGAAGCTGGAGGGGAGAGTCTCTAGATGAGGGCTAGCTCCCTCTGATGTATCATTTAGGCCCTAGTTTCTCCTACAATAAAATGTGAAAAAGGGGGGAATGAAAAGGGAGAGAGAGATGCTAAAAACAAAGCCTAATCCTAAAAAAGAAAAGGTGATACACCAAAAAATGTGATCCACTCAGGCCCGAACATACAATTTTCACCAAAAGAAGCACCTATACACTTCATCTGTCATGAGAGAACCTTCTGCATCAGTGGGTCAAGGGTCTGTGGAGATACAAGGAGGGAATAACTACTAGATGCATTCTGGGACACACTATAGCAACCTATCCACTTCACCTACACTCCTCTAGGGACACTTCTGATAGACCTGTAAAAGGAAAACTCAAAAATGCACTAGACGTGCTAGAAATAATTCTACAGAAGCATTAAGAAAATGACTTAATACAGAATCAAGGCATAGAGACATACTAAAGATGCAAAACTCAGAATGGAGGTAAAAATGTTGTGTTTCGATTCAAGGTAAATTTCTAGCAGCTCTACCTTACAAGCTCGAGAGATTTTTGGGTAGAGTTTTACCTTAAGGCTGAGAGTGGATCCCTTCTCAAAAGAGAGGTTTACAATATATAGGAAGAGGAAGAGAACATGGCACTTCCTGGGAAAGATTTTGGCACTCATTTTCTGTCAGTGGCCCATGTGCCTTATGAGCATTGGGAAGAGCAAGCTGCTCAAAACATCAATGAGTTGCACCCTTTGTCTGCTTGTAAGGCCGCTTCTTCAAGGTGATTACCTAGTTTGTCTACTCATAAATGCAAAATGAAGAAAACTAATTGCAATGCTAGCTATTTGTGCCTCCCAATGGTCAATTCACAGGCATTGTATCATCTGCCAAAATAACTTCTTAAATCAGCGCTTCCCTTTGCCACTTGGACTATTTACTTGCTCCATGCTCTTGGCACTTTTGTCTTTTCCCTGCCTTATCTCTTATACTTTTTCAGACCTCGGGGGTGATCTTCTAGTGGGTTTCTGCGTTCCTTGGGTTCTTTTCATGATTAACACTTAGGCATTTAAAAACAACAGCCTTTTTGTTGGCTTAAATTTGATGGCTTTTAGGACATCACCGTCCTCAGTAAAAGTCATCGGGTCCTTTTCTGTGGATTTTTTATTCCATGGGTTTTTTGTTTCAAGCCTTTTCTCATGGACAAAAAGTCTACAGGAATTGGTTGCTCTATCTTTTCTATCAGGCTCTTTGAAAGCTCTCTCTGCCCTCTGCAAGGGCTTATGGACTTAAACTACCCTGTGCAAGGGCTTTTGGACCTTTGGCTGTGTCCTTCAGCTGTATGGCACACCCTTGAACCAAACCATTGAACCAAGATTGGTTCAACAGTTCAATTGGTTTAACGGTTCAACCACTGCACACTGATGCCGTTGAACCAAGCCTTTTGGACTTGCCTTTGAACCATTCGATTGAACCACTCATTGAACTTTAACCACTAAACCAAGGCTGAAGCTTTAAACTAAGTGGTTGAAATGAGCCAAGGTATTAAACCAAGGCATGAACCAAAGCTGATGAACTCTATGTTGAGCTTGGAGCGTTGAACCAAGGCTTGAAAATGAAGCGATGAACTACTGATTGAACCAGGCGTTGAACCAAATGATTGGACTGGTTCATTGGTTCAATCATGCTAACTTTTCTTGTGAATTTCTTCAAACTAGAGCCTGAAGAAGCCTTGTAAAACCCAACACTCTCTCTGGAACTAATTCTCCATTTTCCAAAGACTAACCTATTGAGTCTGTAGAAATCATCGGAACCTACAGAGTCTGTAGAAATTGCCAGATTCATGCAAAATCAAAAAATGAAAATGGCCTAGCACAGCAGGGGCAGAGGGGGACCAATTTTTGGCCTGTTGGGCAAAAAATGGTCAACAAGTATGAAAGGAAGCATTTATCACACCAATCAATGTCCAAATCATAATTTACAACATTTACCTTAGCATTTAAAGGATCAAGCACTTCCTTTCCAACCCCTCTGTTCTGATTTCTTTCTCCACATGCAGGCCTCTTATTTCTATCATTATCTTGATGGTGGAAATTAGGCCCACTTTATGTTTGATTCATATTTGGAGCCCATTCATAGCTGGTAGACACTTGATGGACCCCTTTTCAGCTCTAGCCAACTTATATGACATTTCTTTGATAGCATAGGCCAAAGTTTTGATAGTTTCTTCCAACTTGGTTGTCTTTGTGGGCTGTGTTTTTTTTAATTGACCAGCTTCACATCAACCCACTTATTCAAGGGTTTTCCCACAACCTTGATATTTTTCTCAATTTGGATGGCCATATTGAATTCCAACCATAGGGTAGTAGGAGCCTTGTCCCTCAATAAATACACAACCTTCTTATCAAAGACATAACAATACTTTATCAAGCAAGTTGTATCATTGGGTATAATGTTTTTGGGAAGTTGTATCATGGTATTATTGAATCGTGTGTTAAATTCCTGCACACACTCATTAGGATTCTTTTTTAGATTCTAAAATTCAGCTAAGAGGAACCTTAGATCAATCCTAACACCATACTGAATTCTAAAAAAAATTTACATCTCTTCCCATGAATCAATGCATCTAGTGGGAAGGGAATTAAACCATCTGCAAGCATCTTCTTCAAGTGTGTGCACAAGCAACTTGATGCACACATCCTCAAACTCAACCTCATAATCTTTAATGATATTTTGAAATGCCTTTAGGTGCTAATCACCACTCACTACATTGTTTTCTTAGAATTTTGGGAGGCACTTCCTAACTTCATTTTGGACCTCACTAGGATAACCTTCCATCTCATCAAAATTGATAGGCCTAAATTTGGGAACACGGAATGCAAGATGTGCATTATCATCATGGTCCCTATGCCTCATGATTAGTTCAATATGAAGTTCAAGAATAAATAGAAAATGGATAGAAGGGAATAAATGAGGTGGATTTGGTGGATGAGATCTAGGAGGGGATTCAACTGGTTGAGAAGGAGCTAGAAAATAGATAGGACTTTGTGTCTCAGAATCAATAAAAGAGTTGTGATAGTCCTCAATAATGAGGGGGTTAACAAATACTTCAAGATTATCAAGCTCTTGAAAATCTTGAATAACTGAACTTTGCCTTTCAACAGGCCTCCATACTTATCCCCTTTTACTTGGTTGCATGAGACAAGCCTTTTGGAGGAGTCACCTTTGAAGGATGAACTCAATCCTTCCCATTTTGCAAATAAAAAGGAATGCTCAAGGCTAAAATGAAGATATTCAAAATAGGCACTGATCTTCCTTGAAACTAGGTGATAGAAATTGGAGTCACCACTAAAACTAAAATTCTAAAATATAACAATTCATAAACTAGTAATGATACATGCTAAAAACATACTTTACTAAGTTTAATGATGAGGTAATATGAAAAGAGACTAAAAATTCTAGAATTACATTCAAAATGGAAAAGACACCTTCCAACATGCAATATTAATATCTCTTTGCAATAAACACAATAGAAGTCAAATTATCAAACCTTAAATCTTGTCACGTCCCCAGGTGGAGTATTGTGGCATTGATGGCCAAAGATAGTTAGATCAATGTAGTAATGGTAGATAACTTCACAACATGAAATAATTATAGCTCTTTGAAAGAGTCCCTGATAACACAAGTGACCTAGACCTTAATTTAGTCCGTAGCATAGTGCCACACGATTGTTGGTTCCCAATTATACACCTCTCTAATTTGGCCTTGCACACTTGAAGGAAATTGCAAGCAATGATCAAAAACCCACTAGAATGTCATTATATTTGAGGGAGGGTTTGGCATCAAGAATGGACCAGACTTGATAAAATTACTGGGAGGCACCTACAGAGGGTATGGTCAGCTCCCTACTACTTCTAGCTCTACTTGAACCAAGGTGAGAGGACCTATGGGGTAGTTTGTTCACATGGAGAGATTCTATAATTCAACCTCCATCGGGATTATTAGAATAAAGAGACATAAATTTGACTAGAACACAACCAAACCTACTCACTCCACCTATGAAGGGTTATCACATGGAATGAGCAAATTTTTTAGTCCAAACACAAGATATTAAAGATAAATATGAATATATGATTGCAGCCTTCATCCAAAAAGGATATTTAACAACATAGGGGTTAAATAAGAGATTACAATGTTGGTATTTAAAGCACAAAATGTAGACACATGCTAAATGCACAATGTTTATGTATCTTCAGGCAAATAACACTTCAAATATATAAAGGGTGTGTTATATGTAGGGTAAGATAGGGTAGGACAAATTTATAGTTGATTATAGAATAGAGGGTGGTGTGCTAGTGGCTTCCAAACAACAAAGTATCTAATAGTATTTCATGACAATTTTCTTTAATAAAGACACACAACATTTCAAATGCAATACAATGACAAACATCAAATGATCCTTGAGAGACTAGTATATACACTAAAGCTATAATCCCAAATACTTTCTCCTACCAAATTCATGAACCCAAGAAGTCTTAAAGGGTATTCAATAATACATTTCCAGATATAACTATAGAAAGGGATTTATAAACTAGATGCATGCTCAGAATGACAACCAATAATGAACATAGACCCAAATATCTAATCAACAAAACTTGTAAATCATATTAATGCAATTCATTAGCAGAATATAGTAAAGAGACATAAATATTTTCTACAAGCTTGGAAAGAAATATTATAGACATCAACACTTTAGAATGTTTCCATGGAAATAGGCATGGTGAGACTGCTCTTTTGACAAGGGAGACATAAACATGCTCTCAAAGCCTACTAATGGTTGTACAAATGTAACCACCTTAACAAGGGAGATAAAGTATGCACACAACACTTGATCCCAATTTTTTTTGTAGAACCTAGACTTAGAGGAAATGAACACCTAAAATGACCTATATCAGCCCAAAAAGCCAACAAAAACCAACAACCCTTGAATAGAATACAAGCCTTCTATTTATACATTTTCAATCCTTCCCAAATATGGGACCATGGGATGCAATTTTCTAAAATTACATAACAAAATTTTCCAGTCCTGTCAAGATGCTCCCAACTGAAAAATGCCTTTTGCTATGCCTGAGATATTCATTGATTCCCAAGACAAATCATTATTATAACTTCCTTCACAAATAATGATGAGGACTTGCAACAACTTGGAACAAACTCCTTGATTTTTTGGTGGGAAAAGCCCCTTGCATGATCTAAAAAAGGAATATTCATTTTAGGAGCCAAACAAACCTTTTATCTTTTGTGTAACTGCTAGGAGATGCCCTTTGACCACTCATTAGCACAATTAGATCTTACCTGGAAAACTTCTCATCCTCTTATGCATGCCATGGAATGACTTGCTCTTGCAATGATTTTCTATGAATATTCTAGATCCATGGCTATTTGAGTAATCTTCCTTGAAGTGGCTCACCTAGATATTGTAAACTTGCAATATCCTTCCATGGAGGATCTTTTGCAATTTTTCCCTTTTACTCTTTTGCAAATTTGGGCATTTGTGCCTTGAGGGACCTTTTTCACCTTGCACACTAGAAGGCAAGTGAGACAATCTTCAAAAAAGGCCCAGAGCTTAAAAAACCATGAGGACCCACCATGTGTCCAACTCTCAACTCCTTAGGCAATTATTCACCTTTGCACCATCCTTCTTGATATGAGGAAGGGTGACAGATTCTTCTGATCCATGTGGTTATGCCACTTATCACCCTTGTAGGCTTTTTAATCTCTATTGAATAGTCATTAATGATTTCATGCCATTTGATCATCTAGTCTTGATGAAGTGTGAACTATAGATCTTGTAATGATATGCTTGATCTATAACCTTGTGGAAAATAGTTATGCCACTTATCTTTCTTGCATTTGCCCATGGGATCTATGACTTTTCAATGCCATCCTTGCTCCATCGAATCATCACTCTTTGAACAAACACGTGTCATTAGATCTGCCTCATTTAAAAACAAATGGCTACTTCATGGGGTCTAAAATTGATGCTCACGTGATCATCCTAGACATTTTAATCCCAATGACTACTTCTCATATCTTAAATTTGATGTCTATACACCTATCAAAAATGTCCATGAGACCATCACCTAAAATTTTGAAATATTCTTTCAAGGGCTTTATTTCATGGTAATTTTATCCAAGCCTTTGTCTTTGGGCTCCTTATTTGCTTTGGCATTTTCATCCCATAATAAATGTGTCCAAGTAATTCTCTTGAAGGAATTAAACCTCTGTACTTTTACTAAAATAATTTAGCACTTAGCTCCTTTGCGTTTGTCAAGATAATTGTTTTGGAAAATTTATCTAAAACAATTTCCCCACAAAAATTTACCTTAGTAGTTCTCCTGAATAAATGCATTTCCTTTGGAATATTTGCTAAGGAAAAATGTCCGAAGGAAATAGACCTCTGCCCTACAAAAATTTTGCCAAAAATATCCTTCAGCCATTGAACATACCCTTTAGAAGCTTGAAAAACACTTTTTGGAATTTTTGTCAAGGGCACTTTCCCTACAAAATTGCCCTTTGGCCTTTGAGAATGGTTCTTAGATCTCTTCAAAGTGCCTTTTAGACTTTATGAAAGTATTCTCTGGATCCTCTGAAAGTGCCCCTCAGGAGTTTTGAAAGTTTTCTTCACCATCCAGACTTATCCTTTATACTTTTGGAATGGTCCTTTGAACTCTTGAAAGTACCTTTTGGGAGTTGTGTAAGTGTCCTCCGAATCCAAAATTATCCTTCAGACATTTTGTAGACACCCTTCAAGAATTTTACAAGGACGAAATGCCCAAAGGAAATAATCCTTCAGATGTTTTGCAAAGGCAAAATGGCCCTTTGAAAGTGTCTTTTAGGTTTTTCTCAAGTGTCCTTCACTCTTCAAAAGTGCCCTTTGGGAATTTTTCGAAGGCAAAATACCCAAAAGAAATGATCCTTTAGAAATTTTGAAAAGGTAAAATAACCCTTCGAGATTTTTGGAAAGTATCTTTGGCTAAAACAAATGACCTTACAATTCCTTCGATATTTTTATGTGAGAAAAATCCTCGAAGGGCAAGTACCCTTTGGACTTTTTTCCAAAAAAAAAAGTATGAAACAAATGACCCAAAACCAATGAAATAGCCCTTCAAAAAAAATTTAAAACACTTAGCCTAAAAGTAATAAGACATTGAATTCCTTCAAAACTTTTGTAGTGGATAAAATGTCCAGTAGAAATAAGTCTTCAGACTTTTTATCTAAGACAAAAAATCTAAAGACCTATTTCCATCAAATAATGTGTTTGTGAAAAAGGCCTAAAAAGTCTAAGGGAAAGAACACCTTCACCAATAAAATACAAGACAAAGGACTTATCAAATTATGTACATGAACTTGACCTTCCAAAAGAATACATGGAGATATAAATTTGGCTAAGGACATAAACTTTGACACAGACAAGGGCCCAATTGTTTTAGTGAAATTTTGGGCACTAACACCATGTTAGGTTCAAGTCGACCTTGCTCTTATTTTCTCAATCCCTTTCCTTTGTACTGCATTTTATCCATCATTCTATGGACTCTAGGATAGTGTTTTTTAGGAGATATGAGGGTCTCATCATTTAGAATAAGACAAGAATCATCTCTATCTTCAATGTATTCATCAGATAAAAATCTAGTGCTTGAAAAAGCTGTTAGCCCAAACTGATATTTAATGGTATTATCCTTCTTCATAGTAGGGGACTCATATCTACAAGGAGATAGGGGTAAATTACTGATACATAATATTTTTTACTCATATTCTCCACATCTTGTTGATGTGATCTTTAGTCAGGTAACATCAATTTCTGATTGAGATGTGGATTCTAATTGATTTGGAGAGATATACTTAGTAGTTATTGGGATTAGGATAGTGTTTTTAGTGCCATGGTAAGGTGATGGGGATAATGACTAATCCATCTAACAACTGTGGACATGGTATATGACTCTAGGAATGGTGACCTCCATTCCTGAATGTGGAAACTTTAGGCATTGATAGAGAGTGGATGACACAACTTGTATTTCATGAATCCATGGTCTTTCAAGTAACATGTTATATGGTAATTCCACATCCACAACATAAACTAAAGTTTGCTAAACTACAGGTCCCATAGCAATAGGAAGATAAATGGTCTTGACTGAGGGTATCTCATTATCATCATAATATTTTATCATTATCAAAGTGGACCCTATCGATGTTTCAGAGTATCCCAATTTCTCTAAAAAATTTAGATTACACAAATTGAGCATGGATCCTCTATATGTGAGAACATAGAACACTATATGATGGGAGATGGATACTTCAATGTATAAGGGGTAATTATGATGTGGACTCGTAGCGGGAGATCCCAGGTACTAAAAGTAATTTGCTACAATGGGGATAAATATGCTACTAGTTCTTGAAATTGATTAGTATCTAGGTCACTAGGAAATTTTAAATCATTCAGTACTTGATTCAATATTTCTTTATGTAAGGAGGATGTTTTAAGAAGTTCCATCAAGGAAATTTGAGTGGGAGTCTTTTCTAATTGTTGGATGATATCATAGGATTCATTTTAAGTGAGTGAAACTTTCTTAGAAACACTCCCCTTTTGGGTAGCAGATGAGGTAGAAGGATCTTAGGGGGGTGCCATGGGAATTATTATCTTATTATATTGGATGGTTACTATACAATATTCAGTGGCCCTATTGATTTTCAGGATGGGGAATGAAGGTGGAGTGGATTCTTGGATTTTATGAATTTTGATGGTGTTAATATAATGGTAGGGGGCATTATGGTAATCAATGTGATTGGATAATGATGCCTAACCCTAGTCTCTTTGGGGTCTTTGATTCCTTTGATCATGCTTTGGGAGTGGATCCTTGTAAATGCCAAGTTGCCCATTTACTTATTTATTTAGGGTAGTTTCTCCTTTAATCTCTATATCACCCCTTTCAATTAGATCTTGGATATAATGTTTTAATTGCATACACTGATCAATGTTGTATCCTTTTACCCTATGGTATTTATAAAACTCATCTTCATGATACCAATCGGGTTTTGGTTGATGGTTATCCATAGGTCTTATCTCAGGCAAAGTAATCATTTTGGTGATGACCAATTGATCTAAGACTGTTTCTATCAAGATTCATAAGATTGTAAGGGATTTTTTACCAATGCAAGGCTTAGCCTTGCCTCGAGGGAATCTGATGGAAGAGACATAAAGGAATTTTGTGGGGCCTTTCCTTTGGATATTTTGTAGATGTTGTTTCTTGGAATCTATCACCCCATCATCGACAACATTTTTTTCTTATTGAAGACCTTATATTTTCCTAAAAAATAATTTTCTTGATTCGATGTGTGTTCATTTCAAGAATATAGTTTGATGACCCCCTTTTCAATAAGGGCTTTCTATATATGCATCCCCTTTTATATAATCTCATTTAAGGTCTTAAAACACTACAATTTTAATTTATACTTCAACTTTATATTAAGGTTATCCACAAATATTTTCGCTAATTCTTTTTTAGGTATAGTGCATCTTAATCAGCTTGTCAAGCTCTACCATATTTATAGGAAATCTAATAGGCCATCCTACTTTGTTGTTTAGTATTGTAAAGGTCAATGATGGAGATATCATGCTCTATATTGAAGGAGAAGTGTTTAATAAATTACTCTGTTAATTCTCCAAACTTGATATTGACCCTGTGGGCAAGTGCATGAACCATTCCAAACTGAATCCTATAAAACTCTTGCTAAATAACCTCAATCAATAAGCATCCTCATAGGCTACCTCATGGAAAGCTACATAAAACTCTTGGACATGATCTCTAGGGTCTCCCTTTCCCTAATATTGCTCAAATTTGGGTACCTCAAAGTGTGGAAGGGGATCTATAAAATACTCATATCCAATGGTGATGAACAAAAGTTTTCGTATTTGTATTTAAGGGCTTGAGATCATGGATCCAGCTGCTAAAGGGTATCTTTCATCATTTTCCATTCTTTGGTAAAGGTAGGGTCCCTAAGAGGATTGGTAGTTTGATTTTGACTACCTTGAGGGATATGAGTACTATGTGTATTATTGGCATTTTTGGTATTGTTGGTGTTGTTAGCATTATTGGCAGAATTGATCTTAGTATTATTGGTATTATTTGGTCTAGGAGATGGTGGGATTTGATTGTAGAGTAATAGGCTAATTTATTGTGTCAATTGGTCAAGAAGATCTTCAATGATAGCCTATCTCCTATTATCCTCAATGTGGTTATTAAGAAGGGGTTGTGGGTGTTTTTATTCTTCAAAAAATCCATGGTCCACACCTTCTTCTTCTTGGGGTATGTGATTAACATGTTGACATTGGGTATTTGGTCATGATGGAGGGTAGAGTAAATTATTCAAGAGGGTATGATCAAAAGTGGAAGGTTGTGTGACCCTTATTTCTATGGCTCAGGCTAAGACTTGGTCATGATTTTCATATAATTAATGGTCAATGAGGTTTCTTACCTCATCATTATGGAGGGGGTTATATCTTTCATTTTCTCCCCTAGGCATCTGCATGTCACTATGATTTTCATCATATTCTTGAGTTGGGTCAATCATACACCCTAAGGGATTGTTATCTTGGTTGGAGCATTATCCAATCTGGAGTTGGGTTTGGGTGTGGATGACCATTATGAAAGGGTTGAGTTGTGATGGATGAGATGAAAGTCTTCAAATACCACTTGTTGAATCACTAGTGGTCAAATGATGATGATGTGATAAAATGGAATGACCAAGAATTATTGAAAGACAAAATATTTTAAGAAACTAATCTAGCAAGGATGAAGGATAAGTGATGGGATCAAATAGCTTTGTCTACTAGAAAATGGAAAAGTTTATGGGTGATATAGGATGAAGGTATCTGATAGAGATGAAAATAATGATGGATGCTAGATTAGCATCTTACAAAACTATGAATAGTGATAATCTGAAGCCAAAAAGATATGTCAAATAATGATTTAAGAAAGATGGGTGACCACTAAGATCTTTATTTTAGGATGAAATATAGTATTTAAAAAGGATGATATGGAAGGAGGACAATAAATGTGTGATATGTATGTGATGTGATATTTGATGAATAAATGATTGGACAAGAACAACTACTCAATATGAATTATAAACAAATGGGAGGAATGGACATGGATGAACTAGATACCAAATAAAAGTGGGGGTGAACTGGGTTAGGGGTTAGATGCTTATGGAAAAAATAAAGGAATATAAAGTGATGTGATATAAGGTCAATCAAAAGGATGGATATGGAAGTGGATTATGAATGGAGAAAAAATAGGATGGCCAAAGATAGTTCAATGTGGATAACCAAATTACATGAATACATAAGAGATAAGATGATATGCACAGGCTAATTTATGAATATGTAAAGGGGAATGGACACTATACAAAAGTGTTGTGAATCAGATATGGGTAAGATAAGTAGTCAATGGTCAAATGTAATATGGAATGGGGATGATAGACAAAAATATTTAAATAGGTAGGAAATATAGTTGGTATATACAAACTAGAAAGATATTACTATATGAAGATATTATAAAGTAGGAGGGGTAAATTAGTGGATGGTAGATGTGGGAGATGGGCTATGTGGATAGATTTTGAGAGGATAGGATAATATAAGTTTAATAAGGATGGATATGGGACACTATGATGGAAATGATACAAATGGATATGAGGTGAGAAGATATATTTAAATGAGAGATGATTACTATATGGTGTGGTGAGGATAGACATTGTGTTCAATATGATGTGGGTGGATAATGAGATGTATATACAAAATGGTTATGAGATATACAAACAAAAAGGATGTGGAGAGGAAAAATAAAATGTATAGATGAGAAGGATAATTATAGAAGAATGAACAAGAAACTATATGCAAATGTTATGGGATGGATTTAGTGGGGATGGTGACAATAGGATGGATGAGGTAGGATAGAGTAGATGTAAATGTGTTATGAAATGGATAAAAAATTGATCAAAATATACAAAAAAAGGTATAAAATTGGGTAGATACTAAGTTGTATGGAATGGATATAGATGAGATAAATACTTATAGGATGAATGCGGGATGATAGAGTGGATGTAATATGGATAAAGGGTATGAATACTTATAGGATGAATGTGGGATGAATAATATTATGAAAGGGGGATGAGTAGTAAGTGTTATAGAATGAATATAGATGAGATGGACACTATAGGATGGATATAAACGTAGTATGAAATGGGTATGATGTAGTGTGATAAAAATTGGTAAAAAAAAGGATGTGAAAAGGGGATGGTACTATATGAGAATGTTGTCAGATAAATAGGGGGATGTAGGAGATGGATTATGTAATATGGATATAAAGAGATATGAAATGTATGAGGTATGGAAAATGGATCTCTAAGGAAAATGTTATATAAGGGGTGGATGGAGTGGAGATAGGATAAAAGGGAGGCAGTTGACTAGTATAATATGGGTATCTAGGATGGAATAATGATCAAGAAAAATAGGTACTATATGGAGATTAGGTGTAAATAATGGAATGTCAAATGAATAAAAGTGATGAGTGAGGAATTGATGATGAGAAATGATGATAGGATGATAAATGTTAACCTAGGGAACTTCTAAGGTATCACACAAAAATATGGGTGTCACTGACTTGGCTAACAAACAATATAGGTCTAGTCACAATACTCAAACAACATGTACAAGTATGATCCTAAATTAGTTAACTATAAGGGTGTGTAACCTGATGTCTACACCACCTAATGGCTACATAGGTGAGGTTGTATGTTGATAACCCATTACAAAATCAACCAAACCCTCTCAACCCTGCTTGCACATGATGGTTACTTCAATTTTTTTTTGGCTCCTATATCGGTACACCTATTATGGCTGAGCTCCCCTAATCTAAGGTATACAAAATGATCTAGGTGCATCCTTGATATACATGATGGTACCTTGGGGCCCAAGTCCATGTAGGAGGTTGTTTGATTACCCTAGGTCCTAGAGCTTGATCGTCCCTCACTCCATGAAACCCTTTATAGGGAATTTCACTTAGGCCATAGTGATAGCTCTCTTAATATTTAGACTCTACTAGAACAAGGAGTTTGGTTAGAGTGTAGTGGTGAAATATGTGACACCAACCCCTATGTATTATGCCCATGCATGGTGATGAAATCCACATCACATGTTATCCTAAAGGTGGGCTTAACAAATAGGGAAACACATGATATGATTAATTGACTATTCTAATTACCTATGTGTGATTAGCATGATACAAAAAATTATCAATAAGACAACACACACACACAAACAAACAAGTATATAAAAAATGATTTTTACAATAAAAGGAGATATATACAAAATATAACAATATATAAAAAATAATAATGAAAAACTAAGATAAAATGCTAAATGGCACTCCTCCCTACAAGCACAAGAGATATAAATCTGATTAGGGTGCATAAATATTGAAAGGCCTTGCAACAAAAAGTGTTAGTAGTTCAAATTTTCATAATCCCATGAATCCCTACAAAGCCGTGAGTACATAGAGCAAAGCTGTGACCATAATGTACAATATCACAACTAGGTAGACAAAACCTCTAATAAAAAGTCATGATTTTATAAGTTATTAATAAACTATTATAGTTAGTTATCAATATCGCTACTCGATAACAATATCAATACTAGAATTATCAATATCATACTATAGAATAATCATAATCTATGGTATTGCAGATAGTAAAAAATATGTCTAAGGCAATTACCTAACTAAGATAATTACGAAGCTTGATATATTATATAAAATTTTGATGAAAATATTTATTCCTATGTTGTCTACTGCTACTAAACCCTAATGTATGTTATTCCTCTACAATATCATGACTGAAAGTAACAAAACTGCTACTTGCAGGTCAAAACCATAGGTCACTATTAGTAGTATTATAGAAAAGATCAAAATAGTCTATGAGGGGTTTTGAGATGTTTGTCTTATTTTTTGTTTACCCCTTAGGATTCCTGCACACAGAAAATGAAACTTGTCAGAGGTTTTCCTTGTAGATAGAAAGGGTCCTAGACCGAAAAAAAAATTATATGGTAAAATGATTAAGTTTTAAATAGTTTAACATAGACACTTTCTTTACTCCTTTGTACAGAACTTGAAAATGTTTTTGTTGATAATACAGGGAGGAAGGAAGTCAAAATTTTACCAATCTTAAAGACAATATCATTACTGTTGACTACAAACTTGCTATTACTAGGAGAATCCCACAATTGAGCAAGTCATGACTTTGTCAAGGATAGACAAAAAGTCAAGGTTTGGATTGAATGACTTTCTTTCTATAGTCACAGATTTAAAATACCCTCCCAAATAAAGAAAGCATGAATAGAAGAAATAGATAGTAATAACAAAGTATAGGTGATAGAATTAGTCCTTAATGTTATATTTGACAATATCACTACTAGAATCAGTGATATCATGATTAACAGTCCAATATCACAACTATGTGAGTCACAAGTTTATTGAAAATGTATCTATAATTGGATTCTAAGGGTGAATTTCCTTTTGTCTTACACACAAAAACCACACCAACAGACAAAATCCTAGTAGAAATAAATGGGTTAGTAGATACAAATTACAACCTGACTCCTGTTATCTATTTCAAAAATACCACCACTAAAATTAATAATATGATTACTACCGAAACAATATCATGATTGTTGAAGTCATGGTATTGTCGAATTCCTAAACCCTACTAAAACCCCTAATTGTTAGTGGTTTATGGACAATATCACAACTGGATTATACAAACTTGTGACTGCAATATTCTGACTATTAGGACAATACCATGATTCACCTGTACATATCAAAATTTGAACTTAGATCTTTATCTAGTTGGTCCTGTAATCACTCAAAACACTTTTAACAATATTATTAGACTGAATAAGGGAGTTTGTTCCCATCATGGTTGCCAAAATGTGCACCAAATTTTAGGTTCAAGAAATATTATCAAAACTAGCAATAGAACCCAAAAATTAATAGCACTAATAGGAATAGATAGAAGAAGTAAATAATAACATATGAATCATTCTTACCATATTTTTTACCTCTTCATACCTCCACTCTAGGTGTTTCACTTGAATAAATTGATATCAAAATTTGGGATGTTGGATTGCTTTGAGACCTTTTGACAATGGCTTCCAATGCTTGAGTGAAATGGATAATGGTTTAGATGAGAGCTAAAAGACTGTTATGGGTGCAATATGAGAGCTTGATGGCTTGATAGATTATTTCCAATTAGTCTTGGCCATTACCCGAGCATAGTATTTAATAGGAAAAATGGAGGTAATTTTGAATAATTTTAAATTATTAGAAGTCTCTAGTTTAGAGACTTCTAGAGACTTGGAGGAGCTTCTCCAATTCTAGAGGCTTCTTCATAGGTTTAGGGGATAATGAAGGGGATTAGATAGGTATTAATGAGGTTTAGGGTTCATAGGGTTGTAGGAATGACTAGGGTGGTAGGGTGAGTAAGGTGGTATGTGGATAAATAAGCATTTTAAATTGTCAAGTGTGTTTAGGGAGTAGGTTAGTAGATAATAGGTCTTGTTAGGAGTTTAATGAGAGAATTAATTGGTTTTAGGATGGGATAAAGGTTTATGGGATGGGGATTATTAGGTAATTAGTTATCTTAGTTAGGAGATATAATAATGAGGCTAAATTAGTAAGAATTAGTATAATTAGCAGGGCGAGCATAATTTAGTGCATACATATACATTTTCAATTCTTTTTCAATTTTGGGTTTGTGGGTTGGAATTTCAAAAAATTACATAACCTTTCAGGTCTACTAAGATGATTCTAGATGGAAAATATTCCTTAGCATACTTGAGATCTTCATACATTTATGAGTGAAATCATTGTTACAAATGCCTCTACAACAAATGATGAATGAAGACTTGAAGCACATCCTTTGATTTCATGGTAGGAGATGTCTTTCACATGAGATGAAAGGAGGATATTCATTTGAGGAGCCAAAAAAACTGTCATTATGTGAAACTACCTAAAGATACCCTAGGCCACTTGCTTGCACAATTAGAACCTCCTAGATAACTCCCCTTCCCTTTATGCACGTTATGGAATAACCTACTCTCGCAATGATGGCATGGGAATATTTTGGATCCATGGCTGCTCGAGAGATCTTCTTTGGAGTGACCCACCTTGGATTTTCATACTAATGATATATTTCCCATGGAGGATCTCAAACAAGTGAAGTAGATGAAGAATGCAAAACTTAGGTTACAAAACTTAGGTTATATTTCCTTTATCCTTTGAAAATTATACTCTCATTCACATTTTCTATCTACTAGATGCATGATCAACTACAAACCATTGATTTACTTGGTTGCTCACTAAGGGCATAACACTTATTCTCCTTGCATCTCCCTAGAAGACCTTGGACTACTTTGATTCTTTACCTACCATCAGATCTTGCTTGGGCAAGTGAATTCACTCCATCATATCATGATCTAAGGAGCAAAACATCATTGGCTATTGTCTACACTTGGACATGAGGTTGTGCCATTTGGTAGGCCTATGGGATTTCTATGTCCCTTAGAAATAGTATCTATTGCATTGAGCTTTATCATGCCATGTGGTATCAGGTGGATAGATCTTGGGCCCCCATTGAATGATCAACTATCCACTTGCATCATTGGATCTTCAAAACATGCTCAAACTTTCAACTATGCCCTATGAGCTTGACACTTGTCATGCCTACACTGGTCCTAGGTTCCTTCAACTATCTAGCTTTGATTATGCACTGTCTAATCATCCTATTTTACATTAATATGCACTATTGGATCTAAATCCATTTGAACTTAAATGGATATTTCATAGGGCCTAAAATTAATTCTCATGTGAGTGTCTTAGAGTATTTGACCCCCAACGACAAATTTTTATAGCTAAAATTTGATGTTTGCACACTTATTAAAAAACACTCATGAGACCGTCATACCTATGTAATTTAGGCAAATTCCTTTAGATATTTTATCTTCAGTAATTTGGTCTGTAGGCTCTTTGTCTTGGCATCAGTTTCATCAAGATAATTATTCCCCAAGAATTCCTAGTTTCATCAGTGCTTTGGTCTTTGAAAGAATTTTCTCGTGGTTTTTATCTTTGGCTTCTCTGTCTTTGACACAATTGTCCTATAATAATTGTTGTAATATTTTGTCTTTGGCACTTCTACTTCCAAACACTTTGTTTATTGGGAGAATTATTTCAAACATTTTGTCAGAAATAATTTCCTTGAATAAATTGAGCTTACACTTTTGTCAAAGAAAGGAATTTTGTCAGGGTTTTTATGTGGAAAAAATGCCTGAAGCTCAAGTACCCTTCAAACTTTTTGCCATGGATAAAATGTCCAATTAAATAAGGAATTTACATTTTTTTATGGAATTTAGACCTTTATTTTGGGATTTTTTACAGTGGGAAAAATGCCCAAAGGGCAAGTACCCTTCAAAATTTTTACCACAGACAAAAAGTTTTAGATAACTAGACCTTACAATTTTCCTAAAGGAATTGGACTTAGCTCTTTTGTTGAAGAAATTGAACCTTTACACTTTTGTAGAAGGGTAAGTACCCTTCAATTTTTTTTGTAAAACACTTAGCCCGATGCAAATGGGACTTGGCCAAGACATTGAATTCCTTTAAAAAATTTGTAGTGGATAAAATGTTTGACAAAAATAAGTCTTCATAATTTTTGTCTGAGATAAAAAGCTTGAAGACCTATTTCTGTTAGACATTGTGTTCACAGTAAAAGCTTGAAAAAGTCTAAGGGAAAGACAAATTTTCCAAGCAAAGACCAAATTAGGACTTAGTTAGTTTAAACATGAAACTTGACATACAAGTGAACCTGGAAAATATGATTTTGGCTAAGGATTTAGGCATTTGTACTTGAAAAGGGCCCAATTAATTTAGTGCACTTTTGGGCACTAACACTAGCTCTCACCTGGGGATGCATACCCCCTGCGAGTGTGTAAAGAACCCAAAAACATAAGACTAGGTGCCAATCCATTGGGTTAAAGAGTCAAGATGCAACAAATTTTAGAAAACATTCATGAAGACTATACAAAACATGGTAGACTTAACAAAAACAAATCAGGCAGATCTGGAAATGAACACATGATAGAAACACAAAATAAAATTATATAAACAAGGCTCAAAGTAGAAGGGCAATAAAGTGATAGAAAGATAAATTAAAAAAACAATATATAATATGCTACACATGTTAATGAATTAGTCAAGAAAATGATTTAGATGCTTGCCATTATTTGGTAGCTCCAAAATTCTACCATCCCTTAGTCTCTTAAAATTTCCAGTATCTTGGTGGCCAAGTTGAAGTAAACCCATCTCTACACTTGCCTAAAAGATCTATTGCTAAGCTATGATAGGATGACACATTGTGGTAAATCCTCTTTTCATGATCTCAAATCTAGATAGGACCATGCTAAAAGATCTTGGTACCTTTTTAGTAGCTATAAATAAACTTACTTCTTAGTTATAATCAATGTGTACTAAGCAAAAGTGAATCAGGATCAATAATGTCATTTGTGCACTCAAAGTACTACTTGAAAAAAGTCTGAAAAAATCATCCTTAGGGGCATAAAAGATAACCTCATCCTCATTAAATGACATTATCCAAACAACATATTTATTGTCAAACCCAATATCAATAACAACTAGTTGCTCAATAATGTCCACACTCTAAATGGAGTCACCCAATTCTACACCCATGTCTAGTACTTTTGTTAGAGCATACTCTAGATATTTAATTGCATCATGATTGGGTAACTCATATGCTTATGTTATATTATCATCACAAGCAAATTCATATGTTTGGACCTTCTTGACTGCACTCCAGAATTGATCAGCATTAGTATCAATCATCATTTCTATAGAGGCAAAAAACTTACATGGGGGATCTTGATAATTGAGCATAAAACTCTCATATTTGAGTGATGCATACTCAAGTTCATCCAAATATTCATCAATTAGTCCAATAGTATCACATGGGGGATGTGGGAAGAAGCACTTGTCACACTAATCAATGTCAAAATCAAAATTCTCAACATTTACCTTGGCATTTAATAGATCAGGCACTTCCATTCTTGCCTCCAAACTTGTCTCCTTCATCTTTGATGAAAATATAGGGGTGAGACGAGTTGTTTGGATGAGTCAGCTTCGATAGATGATCTCAATCCTTCTAGATTTTCAAGCAAGATAAAGAATACTCAAAGATGAAATGAAGATATTCAAAATAGGCATTGATCTTCCTTAGAATCAGATGATAAAATTGGAGTCACCACTAGAAGAAAAATTCTAGAATATAAAAGTTGACACACTATTGTGATACATGTTGAAATCAAACTTGTTGAAGCTTAATGAGATAGAAATATAAGACACCAAAAGTTTTAGAATGTGTTCAAAAGGGTAGAAAGCACCTTTCAATGAGTAATATTTTTAGCTCTTTGTAATGAACTCAACAAAAGTTAATTATCAAGCCTTAAGAATTCCTAGCATGCCCCCAGTGGAGTGTTATGACATTGATAGCCAAGGTAGTCCCAAGATCTCTACAAGAGTCCCTAGTAACATGGATTCCAAAGCTCTTTTCTATTCCCTAGCAATGGTTCTAGATGAGTGTTGGTGACATTGATTCACCAAAGATAATTAGAATATCATAGATAGGTAGAGAACTTTTCAAATAAGTCACTTACTTCTCTCTACAAGAGTCCTCAACAACACAGGTGACAAGAATTGTCCCCAATAATGGTGCTAGTTATGAGTGTTGGTTCCCAATTATACACCTTGTACACTCAACCTTGCACACCTGAATAAAATGGAAAACTAAGATGAAAAACCTACTAGTATATAATTGTAGATGGGGAAGGGTTTGACATCATGATTAGATTGAATGCAAAAAATGATTGAGAAGTACCTACAAAGGTTATGATGATTTCCCTACTACTTCTAGATCTACCTAAACCAAGGTGAGAGGACATACGGGGTAGCTTGCTCATATGGAGAGATTTTGTAATTCAAGCTCTCTGGGGATTATTGGTATAGAGAGACACAAATTTGACTAGAACACAACCAAACTCACTCACTCCACCCAAGAAGGGTTGTCACAAGGAATGAGCAAATGTTCTAGGCCATATACAACATACTAAAGATAGATATAAAAGTGACTGCAATATTCATTTGAAAGAATCTTCAATAATATAGGGGTTGAATAAAAGATTGTAATGCTAGGCTTCAAAGTATGACATGTAGATATTAGATAAAACATAGAGAGTGAGAAAGAACCAGATTATATTCATAGCATTCATTCCATATCTGAACAATACAAGAAGACCTATTAAATAAGTAAATAAATGAGCCACCTGAGAAACATGTGAAAAGGGTGGGTAAAACTACTAACATCAATTAGCATGAAAATAGCTAAGACCATTAAAAAAACTAACCTCTTAACCCAAGTGGTTAAGGCAACTAACCATAGACATATTACCTTAATCAATAACCCAAGGTAAATACATAATTATGCTAACACCCTTCTTTAATGACAAAACTAGAAACAAGACCAATTTTATCTTTATATTTTATGAACTTGTCTACACCAAGTGGTTTGGTTATTATATCAGCTGGTTGCTCTGTAGTGGGGTAGTAGAAGAGACTGATGTCTTCATTTGTAACTAATTGTCAAATGTAATGATGGTGAACCTCAATGTGTTTGGTCTTGGCATGGAAGACTGGATTCTTCACCATCTTCAGAATACTCTGGTTATCATAAAAAATTAGAGTAGGCTTTGATGACTAAAACTGGAGATCCTTCAATATTTTCTTTATCCACATAGTTTCAGAACATGCACTGACTACATATTTATACTCTACGTCTATTGAAGATAATGCCACTGTAGTTTGTAGTTTTCTCTACCATGAGAAATCTTTTAAACCAAGAGTGAATACATAGCCTATTTTAGATTTTCTTGAGTCTACTGATCTTGCCTAATCAGAGTAAGAATATCTTGAAAGATCAAAATATACATACTTCTCATATAGTATGTCAAAGTCAAGGGTACCTTTGACATATCTTAATACTTATTTTGAAGCTAACAAATGTACTTATTATGGTTTAGATATGAAGCAAGATAGAAAAATCACTACAAAACAAATATCTGGTCTAGTAGCAGTGAGGTAAAGAGACTACCCACTAGCTGTTGATACATTGTTTCATTGACCAGAGGTGAAGCAGTGTCAATTGAAATTTTAGCTCCAACTTCCATAGGTATGTGAGTTGGATTAAAATCCATCATTATAAACCTTTCTAGTAATTATTTGACATACATATTCTATAACATGAATACAACATAATCACCTTTCCAAAACTCAACACCTAAGTAGTATTTTAGTAGTCCTAAGTCTGTCATGTGAAAAGTTTAATAAATGTCAGCGTTCATCTACTGAATGAGACTAGCACTACTCCTAGTGATGGATAAATCATCAACATATACAATTAGAATCAAGATATTAGCACCAGACACCTTTACATAGAGAGTTGGTTTAGGGTTAAATATTTTGAAACCATAATCCCTAAGGTATGTATCTATCTTTATATACTAGGCTCAAGGAGCCTGCTTAAGCCCATATAAGGACTTGATCAACCTGCAAACAAAATGTTCCTTACCAAGAACCTGAAAACCCTATGGCTAAATCATGTAGACTTCTTCCTCTAAATCTCCATCCAATAGAGCACTCTTAACATCTATTTGGTGCACCTACCATCTAAACTGAGTAGAAAAAACAACAATCAAATGAAAAGGTACCATCTTTGTAGTAGGAGCAAAAGTATCCTCATAATCAACCCCTTCTTTTTGTGCATAACCTTTTGCAATAAGTCTGGTTTTGTGTTTTTACAAGGAACCATCTACTTTGCATTTTACCTTTTAAATCCATTTACAACCAATGGATTTCTTTATTGGTGGTAGCTCTATGATCTCCTGATCTGTAGATTGGCACTAATTTTTGTACAAAAAGTTTACCTTAGATACTTTTATCAAATAACATAATTTTCCAAAATACTCAAGGAAATGAAACTAAATTTGACCTTTTAATACATATTTATCTCAAACCTCGAAGTGCTCAATTTTCTATTAATATGTCATATTTGACTAATAATGCATTCAATAATGATTAATAAACAAAATTAATCAAAATGCAAAAAAAGAATGCAACGATAAAATCAACTCATGATAAGAACTTGATAATGAAGTTTGTTAATGCCTACATCTCTGGGTCCACTTATAGTACAAACTGATCCATTTCTTTGAAAATTGAGTACATGGCCAACCATCATAATTTTCAAATAGATACTCTAATATTGCACACAACTCAAATAACAGAGCTTCATAAAGTCCTGGTAAACCCATGAATATACCTTCCACCTTACTGTCGTACAAATTTAATCTCACAATCCTATGGATTTCCATCAAAAGTCTCAAAAATAGACTTCTAAAATGGTCTTACAAAAATCAACACAAGGATTTCAACATATCTTTGAAATCATCTCGGAGTCTAGGACAAATCTTAGTTTACACTGAGAAGTGAAAACCTCTCTAAGTCCCTCAAAATTTGGGATTTTGCAAATTGGTCTATTATGGCCTATACACAATCTACTAATGCTTCACTTTGAGGCATTAAAAAGTGTATCGAATGACCTCAAATCTATACACTTAGTATATGGTTGGAATCATCTCTAGCTTTGGTTCTTTGGCTCTTGACTCTCGGCTCTTCGATTCTCGGCTATGGAAATGAAAGCTGTAAAACTTTTTAATGAAATGAATTGAACCTCTGACCCCTTTATATAATTGTTATGGTCCACTTTTTCCGATTGGGATGATTATACACAATCTATTTTAATAAATTTCATAATTATCCCATACCCAATTTTTATGGGATTTTAAATTATCCATCACATTAAAAAATATGGGGTGATAATTATTCCTCAATTTAAAATGGTTTATGTTTATCCCCCTTTACTAAGGTTGAATTTACAAATATTAATGACTTGGGTTGAGCCATATTACCACGTCACTTTATTGTCACGTCATCAAGTTTGACCATAACTTTGATTAGTCATAACTTGCACATATGGACTCTATTTTTCAAACCATAAAATGTGATAGAAAGATTACAATGAGCTCTACATCATGGAACTAGATTTAAAACATCCCATGATGGTATTTTTTTTCATTTTGACTAACTTTGACCACCTATTGATTGGTTTTGACTATAATTTTAACCAATTACAACAAGAGCATATGAGCTTCATTTCTCACATTCTACAACTGTTGGAAATGTCTCAATGGGCCCTATGCAATGGTACAAGTTTCAGTCTGATTCAAGATATTTTTTTGAATTGTCCTCTGGATCAATCCTCCCCACTAGGAGGGCTTTTGGTGTACCAAAATCTGGTATCTAACTGAAATACCAATCAATTCTAACGATACTCTAATGGATCTTATCAATATACTCAGGTTTTGTAACTACACCTACAATAGATAGAATGATTTATTGATCACATATTTCACATACCTTCTATTGTTGCATGGCCATCAATAGTAAAAAGAATTTTTTGGCACTTATTTCCATGCAAAAAGAGTTTACCTTGGATCATTTCATCAAATTACACAATTTCCCAAAACATTCAAGGAAAAAAAAACTGAATTTGACATTTTATAGTGTTTTAGATATGAATGCATTCAATAGTGGTTAATAAACATGATTAATCAAAATATAGAAAAAGAATGCACAAATAAAATCAACTCATAATAATCATGTGATAACGGAGTTCAACAATGCCTATGTCTTTGAGTTCACTTACAGTATGAACTGATCCACTTTTTTGAAAAGTGAGTACATGGTCAACCCTCACATTTGTCAAATGGATACTCTAAGATTACATACAAATCAACAATAGACATTTAAAAAGTCTTGGAACCCATAGGCAAACCTTCCACTTTACTATCATTAATACAATCTCATAATCCTATGGATTTTAGCCAAAAGTCTCAAAAATAGACTTAAAAAATGGCTTTAATAAAATCAACACAGTTCTTTCAACATACCATTGAAATCATCTCAGAATCTAGAATATTTCATCAATTCACTTTGAAGTCTAAAAATATCTCTAAGTCCTTCAAAACTTAGGATATATGCATAATGGTCTCTATATTGGCCATTACATAATATGCAAAGCTTTACTTTGAGGCATTGAAAATGACATCAAACGACCTCAAATCTAGACACTCAACATATGGCTGGAATCATCTCTTGATCTAGATCTCAATTTTTTGGCTCTAAGCTCTTTTTCTTGGCTCTTGAATCTTTAGATTTGGCTCTTGGCTCTGGCTCTTAGCTCTTTAATTCTAGCTCTAAGTGCTTTAGCTCTCAGCTCTTACTCTTGGCTCTTGGCTCTTCAACTTTGGCTCTTGGCTCTTCGACTCCTTAGCTCTGGCTCTCAACTCTAGCATGAGAGATTTGAGACTTTGAAATGAATTTACTAAATTCCATTTCTAATTCCTAATGATTTCAAAGTAACCCCTCACCCCTTTATATACTTGTGGGAGGTCCACTTTTTTTGATTGGGATGATTACCCACAATCTTTTTTAATAAATTTCATAATTATCCCATACCCAATTTTTATGGGATTTTAAATTATCCATCACATTTAAAAATATGGGGTGATAATTATTCCTCAATATATGATGTAATATGTTTATTCCCATTTACTAAGGTGGGATTTACAAATATTAATGACTTGGGTCGAGCCATATTGCCACGTCACTTTATTGCCATGTCATCAAGTTTGACCATAACTTTGACTGGTCATAACTTGCACATACAAACTCTATTTTTTGAACCATAAAATGTGTTGGAAATATTGTGATGAGATCTACATCATTGATATGGTTCATGAACATTCTAAGATCGTCAATTTTTTCAATTTTGAATAATGTTGACCACATGTTGACCTACTTTGATTGGAACTTAGACTAGCTACACAAGGAGCAAATGAGCTTTATTTTTAGAGTTTCACATACTATCAAAAATATCTTAATGAGATATTTATAATGGTATAGGTTTCAACCTGATTTAGAACATTATACAAATTGACTTTTAGATTAATCCTCCCCACTAGGAGGGGTTTTGGTTTGCCAAAAGCTGGTACCCAACTTGATCTTCTGAAATGCCAATTGGTTCTAAAAAAATTTGATGGGTCTTTTTTCAGACTACTTAGGTTCAGTAATTATGCCTTCAATTCTTGGAACAACTCATTGATCACATCTTTCACAATCCCTCTGTTGATGCATAACCATTAATAGCCTCTACACAGAACTAGGGTTTAGAATGCAATGACTTCCTCTACTACATAGCTTCATAAGAGCCTCTACATAGATAAGCCTAGTGATATTTTCTACTGCATGACCTCAATGAGCCTCTACATAGATATGAGATCCTATATTTCCATTAAAATGTTACATGGTTCTCTACAACACATCAAAGTATAAAACCTAAATCATAGCATAGAGATAATAGTGGCAAACTATGATTCATAACTCAAAAGTGTAAAAGGCCCTAAAATAAGGCATGAGTTATACTGAATCCTACAACTACCAATAAGGTCACAATATATCAAATTGTCTACCCACTATCGCATCTTGTAAGTGGTGAACTACCAAATACTGAAATAATCACCAATGCAATTGCAAGACTAGTTTGCCAATGTAAACAAAATACAACATTAGTTGTGACCATGTCGTAATACATTGTCCCAATGGGTCTTATCAATGCATCCAATCACACACATGCCAAAAATAGATGCATTTTAGAAATAACAATTATTCTGATGCAAGTATTATAGGAAAGTTGAATCCAACCCAATAACCTGTGCAACTGCTATCAAATCTCCTAAGTTGATCAATGAGTTAAATTCCTTGATAACTCAACAAGAAACTCATAAATCTAAAACTAGAGATTCTAAAAATAGAGATTTCCAAAACATAAGTGTGAAAATTAATAACTTCACATGATAAACCTATCTCGAAGTATTCCCACTATAGTAGCTCCAAAATGCATATATCAAAGCATGGGTAAATGTCCTTTATCAACATATAACAAGGATCCCAAAATTGCTTTGCAACATAAATGCATATATCAATCCACTGATCATGATAGTATAAAATTAATAAATTGTTTACTAACCCTTTTAATTAGACTCTCCTATTTAGGGTGTTTAATTTCCTTAGTGTATTTACTAACATATGCTTGGGTTGATTGAACAAAAACCTTATCAATAGGTTTATAAACCATCTTCTTCTTACCATTATCAGGATGGTGGGATGGTTGAAGTTTCCAACACTTCTCAACCTAATGTCCACTCATGTGATAATGAGTGCAAACATCCCTCTTCTTAGGTGAGGTCACCCATTTACCATTTCTCACTTTTCCAACACGAGAATGGTCTTTAGCACATGTAAGCTACTTTAGTAAAGCTTGTCTTTTCCAACAATATGTGGCACAATGGTTATTCAATCCACAAAACATACAAGGAAAAGAATGCAACATCTTCTAAATATCAAAACCAAATTTCTTAAATGTAAAAAATGAATCATAAGTCTTATAATTCACATTCCTATTGGTGCTTTTTCTAGTGTAAGATCGAGGAGGTGGAATCTCAATACCTCTTTTACTTGATTTCTTACACTACTCATCATCCTTCACAGGGAAGAATTCTACTCTGCTAGTGGCCTCAAATCTTGGTTGTTAGAATTTTCTCCTCTTTCATCAATAGGGGAACTCTTTTCAACATCCACTTTTTCACTAGCATAACCCAATCCTTCATGACAAGATCTATACTCCACATATATTGGGTTAGCAATGCCTTAGCCATTCTTACCAAGGCCCCTTCCATCAAATACCATTTTCAATAACAATTTAGATCCAATGCCCTTAGTGTGTTTCTCAAAACTACCAAAAGCATCATCTAAAACATCTAAAATTGCATGAAAGGAATTACCAGATGAATAACTTGCAGTTCATTCATCAGTCATAGTGTTTCTATTTGTAGTGGAAGGTAATTGATGAAGGCAGTGTTTCTCTTCATCTTGCATCTGTGCGAAGAGCTCATCCTTGGCCTACAACTTAGATTTCAAGCAAGCAATTTTCTCATCCAAAGAGTATAACCAAGCTCTCAGGAAAACATTCTCTTCCTATATTTGTCGATTAGTTGGTTCAAGCTCATCAAGCCTCTCTTTTTTCAAGGCTTTGCCCATGGCTTCATGTTCCCTACAAACAACCTAATTTCACAAACTACACACTACAAATGGAATATCAACAAGGCCAAAAGTTTGTAATATTATTGGAAACCAAACTGAACACAATTAATATCAAATCTACATAATTAGAAGTTAACCCATCATACTAACTACTCTGATACCAAATTTGATCCATAAACTGGTACTTATTTCCATGTAAAAAGAGTTTACCTTGGATCCTTTTGTCAAATTACATAATTTCTTGAAACATTGGAAAAGAAAACTAAATTTGACATTTTATAGTGTTCTAGATATTAATGCATTCAATAGTGATTAATCAAAATTTGGAAAAAGAATGTACAAATAAAATTAACTCACGACAAGCACATGATAACGGAGTTTGGTAATGCATGTCTTTGGGTTTGCTTATAATATGAATTGATCCATTTTTTTGAAAAGTGAATACATAGATAACCTTAACAATTGTCAAATGGATACTCTAAGATTGCATACAAATTGGCAACATACCTTTAGAAAGTCTTAGAACCCACAGACAGACTGTCCACCTTACTATCATCAATGCAATCTTGCAATCTTGTGGATTTTAGCTAAAAGTCTCAACAATGGACTTATAAAATGGCTTTAATAAAATCATCACATGTCTTTCAACATACCATTAAAATTGTCTCAAAATATAGAACATTTCATCATTTCATTATTAAGTCTGAAAATCTTTCTAAGTCCTTCAAAACTTAGCATATATGTAGATTGGTCTCTATATTGGCCATTACACAATCTACAAAGCTTTACTTTGAGGCATTGAAAATGACATCAAACGACCTCAAATATAGACACTTAGCACATGGATAGAATCATCTCTTACTCTAGATCTTGGTTCTTTAGCTCTTAGGTCTCAGCTCTTGGCTCTTCAGCTCTCATTCTTGGCTCTTCAGCTCTGGCTCTTAGTTCTTCAGCTCTCAGCTCTTGATCTCAGTGCTCAGCTCTTCAGCTATGGGTCTCAACTCTGGCATGAGATCTTTAAGACTTTGGAATGAGTTCACTAAATTCTAATTTTAATTATTAATGATTTCAAAATAACCCCTTACCCCTTTATATACTTGTGGGAGGTCCACTTTTTTTTATTGGGATGATTATCTACAATCTTTTTCAATAAATTTCATAATTATCCCATACCCAATTTTTATGGGATTTTAAATTATCTATCACATTTAAAAATATGGGGTGATAATTATTCCCAAATATATGATGGAATATGTTTATCCCCATTTACTAAGGTGGAATTTACAAATATTAATGACTTGGGTCGAGCCATATTACCACATCATCAGGTTTGACCATAACTTTGATTGGTCATAACTTGCACATACAGACTCCATTTTTTGAACCGTAAAATGTGATAAAAAGATTTCAATAAGCTCTATGTCATGGAACTAGTTCATGAACATTCTAAGATCATCAATTTTTCTAATTTTGTTCAGCATTGACCACTTGTTAACCTACTTTGACTAGAACTTAGACTAGTTACACAAGGAGAAAATGAGCTCTATCTCTAGAGTTCCACATACTATCAAAAATCTCTTGATGAGATATTCACAATGGTATAGGTTTTATCTTGATTTAGGACCTTATCCAAATTGACCTTTGGATCATCTCCCAAGTCTTATTTTTCATCAAGGAATCATACTCCAATTGCATGGTTGATTCTCACTCATGCTTCCCTTTGGCCTCTGAAAAAGAATTAGGCTCAAATACATGTGAAATAATATTTGTTAGAGCAAAATTGTCATGCTCACCTCTATTATCAAATTGCTTTCCTAATCTCAATCTTCTTCCTTCCACACCCTATGGAAAGGCTCCCTCCTTTAGTGCTTCCATAGAGTTAGAATACTACTTTGGCTTCTTGGGTTTTTTTATTGGAACCTCACAATGACCTGCATCAATTCCCTCCCTAGAATGTCATTCCATTGATGAACTTATAATAGAATCATTAGAAGAAAATAATGACTCAATATCTAAAACTATACTAGTTGTTGTGAAGCATGGCATTTATTAATTTACTATGACATATCTATTTACCACAACTTTGTTAGTAGAAACATCAAGTAATTTATTGGCCTTTGAATACTCACTGTACCCAAAAAACATGTATGCTTTGCTTTTTGCATCTAAGTTACTTCTCTTTTGACTAGGAATAATTACAAAAGCTACACAACCAAAAATTCAAAAAGTACTTACATCTGGAGTTCAACCTGAACAAACCTCCTCTGGAGTCATATTATATAATGCTTTTATAGTAATTTTGTTGAGGATGTACACCACTATATGCATTACTTCTACCCAATATTTATATGGGACATTTCTGCTTTGGATCATACAACGAGCCATGTCTATCACCGTCTTATTTTGCCTTTCCATAACTCTGTTTTGTTGTGGAGTGCAAGGGGTAGTATACTGTCTGTGTATGCCTTCAGCGGCACAAAAATACTTAAACTATTTTGAGATGAACTCACCCCCATTATCCATTCAAATAGATTTCACTAACCTTCCTGCCTATTTTTCAATCATAGCTTTCTCAGGAAGTTAGAAAAACAATCAGATTTATTCACTAGAAATTATACCCACTTTTTCCTAGAGAAATCATCGACCAAAAATAAAAAATAATGGGCTCTGGAAGAGGTAGGTATCTACATTAGACCATGTAAATATTCATGTACTAGATCTAATACTCCCTTAGCTCTTGAAGCTTTACCAAGATCAAATGAATGTCTAACTTGCTTCCCCAACTAACATCCAATACATACATGATGACTATCCTGAATAGAAGGAATCCCCTTAACCATCTTAGTCTTGCTCAAAGTAGTCAAATACTAGAAATTAAAATGCCCATACCTTTCATGCCATAGTGAACTTGTGTTATCAACCATTGCAAGTGCACTTTCTTTTGCCTCAATGAATTTTCAAGCTTATATAAGCCTTTCTCACCAATCCCAATAACAACAATCTTGTTATCTCTGGTAGTGACTAAATATTGTTGTCCTTGAAACTTTACAACAAAATCATATTTTGAAGTGATCTCACTAATTGAAAGTAAATTTTTGTTCATATCAAGCACATACCTAACAATCTTAAATGTATACCAAACTACACCATTAAAACTAATCTAAACATTACCATATCCTTTCACAAAATGAGTTCTACCATCTCCCAAAGATACAAATTCATTATTACTATCATTTTCAACAAAATACTCATACCAGTCCTTATGGCATGTATAATGATGAGATGCCCTTGAATCAAAGTACCAAGCTTGATCCACCATAGAATTACCACTAGAAGCTATGAAATCAAAATCAGGGGATGATTCCTCACCTTCACCTTCAACTACATTCACATGATGAGATTTCTTTCTAGGGTTAGCCATATCCAATTATAATTTCCTAAAATATTTCTTAAGATGACCAGGTTGCTTATAGTAAAAACATTTCCACTTAAATCTCTTATTAAAACCACTTATTTTGGAAGTTTCTATCAGAGAACTAGTAGTTTTACCAAACTACTTAGCCTTTCCCTTGATGAAGAATGCACTCTTTATAGAAGTAGATGTAAACAACACTGTCTATTCCTACCGTCTCTCCTTATGCAATAGCAATGTGGAAAATTTTTCAAAATTCAATGTCTACATCTTAAAAATCATGTGCAAGGACTCCACAAATGACTCAAATGAAGGTGGAAGATTTTGCATAACTAGAGCAATCAAATCTTACTCATCAATAGGCTTCTACATAGCCTTCAACTAATCACTAATGTCCTTTATCTACAATAAAAACTTAGAAATGAAGCTTCCTTCTTAAATATTATTATAAAACAACAAATTCTTCAAATATAATACCTTACCAGCTTTAGAATCTTGGTATTTATAAATAAGACTAATCCATAGAACTGATGTAATGGTCATATTTCTGACCTTTGAGATTAGATTATCTACTACTGATAGTTTTAACAACATAAGAGCCTCACGGTGACATTTATCATAGTCATCATAACCATTGGCAGGACTTTGCTCTTTACTAAGCACTATTTGATCAAGGTTTTGATATTCATATATCATCAAAACCTTGTGACTCTATGAACTAAAGTTCTTATCGATCAATTTTTGAGAATCTGGTAGTAATAGGTGTTGAATATTAGCCATTTGACCTAGTTTTTCATGAAAATAATTAAATTAAAAAAACTATAATGACTTTTATAAAAATTCCTTCTTCACACTGATTTTGTATTGACACTGAACAACTTTGATAGTTTTTACCAATAAACTCAATACCATTTTCAAGATCTCAAATTTTATACCATTGAAATAATTAATCGAGAAACCTACAACTTTGATTTAAAAAATTCTTTCTCTGTCCACATCTAGATAAAAAACCTAGAAAATGGTGAAATTTTAACTTCCCAGATGCTTCCATGATTATTGATTAGCGGTAGGTCCCCAATAACCTCTATTGGCTAAAGTTTTGATTTATTTCAATTAAAAAATTAAAAATAATTAAAATAATAAAACTTTAGGTTAATTTTTTTGTGAAAATATTCAGCCAATCATGATATTGGCCTACTTGTGAAACTTTAGGCATAGATTCTGAGCTTGTTTCTCAGCCAAATCACAAACTGTTTACACCACTATTCAAGTTATGAATTAACTTGTAGTTTAGACTCTTATTTCACTAAAAATGAATCAAGATTTGAATTTTTCTACCTCTCCCTAAACTATACGATGCCCAAGCCATACGACTTGCCTAGAAAAAATAAATAGAGGCTTTATACCACTTCCTATGACCTTCTTTTGATCTTATTTGGTCTTTTTATCCTTTCAAGTAGTTTTTTGGTCTTCAAATTGAGCTTACAAAATTTTATCTCTCCTCCAACTTTCCACTAGGTGCATGAAGCTCCTCCCTAGTAAGACAAACCTCTCTACCTTCCACAGACCTCCACTCAGGCTCTACGAACCATGGGTTCTAATTACCATATTAGATAAAACATAGAGAGTGAAAAAGAACTAGATTATATTCACAACATTCATTTCATATCTGAACAATACAATAAGACCTATTAAATAGGCAAAGAAATGAGCCACTCGAGAAACATGTGAAAAGGGTGGGTAAAACAACCAACACTGGTTAGCATGAAAATAGATAAGCCCATTAAACAAACTAACCTCTTAACCCAAGTGGTTAAGCCAACTAACCATAGACATATTACCTTAGTCAATAACCCAAGGTAAATATATAATTACGCTAACAATAGATACATGTTAAATATATAATGTTTATGCATCTTCAGGCAAATAGCACTAAATATATGCAAAGGGCATATTATTTGTAAAGTAGGATAGGGTAGGATGAGTTAAATAATAATAAAGAGGAAGGGTGTGGTGGTATTCTGGTAGTTTTCCAATAGTAAGGATTCTTTCAATATTCATGACATTATCCTTAACAAAGATGTAGGGAAAACTCAAATATAAGATGAAGCGAATGCCAAATGATCACTAAAAGATTAGAACATACACTAAAAATAAGCTTACAAAAGCTTTTCCATGTTATATCTATAAACCTAGGATGTCCTAACAAGTTATTCAACAACATACTTCTAAGTTAAATGATAGAGAGGGATTTATAACCTAGATCCATGCTCAAAATGACAACCAATAATGAACATAAACCCAAATATCCAATTAGTAGAACTTCTAAAACATATTGCTACACTTCACCAACAAGAAATATCAATGAACCACAAGCATTTTTATTAACTTGAAAATAAACCTTACATACATCAATGTTTCAAAATGCTGCCATGGGGATAAGCATGGTGGATTTGGTCCATGTTAGATAGGGGATACATATATAGATCCTCTCAAAGCTTGCTAATGGCTATATAGCTGCAACCACCTTAGCAAGAGAGACAAATCACACACAACAGTGATCTAAAAATATGAAAGAACTTATACTAAGGAAGAACTAAAGACTAACAATAATGACCCCCACAATGACCAACACAATGGCCAACCAACCTCTTGAATATAATACAAGATTCTTATTATACATTTTCAACCCTTTTTCAATTCTGGGATTGTGGGACACAATTTTTCAAAATTGCATAACAACCTTTCAATTTTTCCAAGATGCTTCAAAATGGAAAATATTCCTTGGCTTGCCTGAGATCTTCATCCATTTGTAAGGAAAATCATTATTACAACTACCTCTATAAGAAATGATGAATACTTGAAGCACATATTTTGATTTCATGGTAAGAGATGCCTTTCACATGAGGTGGAAGGAAGATATTCATTTGAGGAGCCAAACAAAGTTTGTCATTATGCATATCTACCTAAATATGCCCTAGGCCACTTATTTGCATAATTGGAACCTCCTAGATAGCTCCCCTTCCTTTTATGTACAGCATGAAACAACCTACTCTTATAATGATGGCATGGGAATATTCTAGAACCATGGCCACTCAAGAG
Source organism: Torreya grandis (assembly GCA_037957365.1). Taxonomy (NCBI): domain Eukaryota; kingdom Viridiplantae; phylum Streptophyta; class Pinopsida; order Cupressales; family Taxaceae; genus Torreya; species Torreya grandis. The sequence continues at coordinate 2,493,786 of JARHVA010000042.1, forward strand.
ATCTTCTTTGGAGTGGCCCACCTTGGATTTACATACATGTGATATCTTTCCCATGGAGGAGCTCAAACAAGTAAAGCAAATGAAGAATGCAAAACTTAGGTTATATTTCCTTTTTCCCTTTGAAAAGTCCACTCTCATTCATGTCATTGATTTGATGTATGCACGCTCGACTGTGAACCATTAATTTTCTTGGTCACCCATTGAGGGCTTGAAACTTATTATCCTCATGTCTCCCCAAAAGACCTTTGACTACTTTGACTCTTTGCTTACCATCAAATCTTGCTTGGGTAGGCAAATGTGCTCTGTCAGATATGAGGGACAAAACATCATTGGCTACTATTTGTATGTAGCCCTGAGGTTGTGCCATTTAGAATCCCCTTAGGCTTTCTATGTCCCTTGTAAATAGTGTCTATTACATTGAGAACTATCACACCATGTGGCAATAGCTGGGCAGATCTCAGGCCCCATTAAATTATCAACATCCACTCACATCATTAGATCTTTGGAACATGCTCAAAATTTTAATTATGCACCACAAGATTGACACTTATCATGCCTAAACTGGTCTTGGGTTTCTTCAACTATCTAAATTTGATCATGCACTATCTAATCATCATATTTCACATTAACTCACATTATTGGATTTGCCTTCATTTGAGCTCAAATAACTATTTCACGGGGCCTAAAATTGATGCTTGTGCAACTATCTTGGAGCATTTGAACCCCAATAGCTAGTTTTTGTAGCTTAAAGTTGATGTTTGCATGCCTATAAAAAAAATCCATGAGACCATCATACCTATGTAATTTAGGCAAATTACTTTGGAGCTTTTGCCTTCAACAATTTGGTCTATGAGTTCTCTGTCTTGGCATCAATTTCACCAGGACAATTACTCCTCAAGAATTTCTATTTTCATCAACCTTTTGGTCTTTGAAAGAATTTTCTCAGGCCTTTTGTCTTCAGCTTCTCTATCTTTGACACAATTATCCCAAAATAATTATTTTAGGATTTTATCTTTGGCACTTTTGCTTCCAAGCCCTTTGTTTATTAGGAGAATTGTTTCGGACATTTTGTCTGAAATAATTTCCCTAAAGAAATTGATATTTGTACTTTTCCCATAAAACTTGAATCTTTGGCATTTTGTCATTGTAAGGACAATTATTTTAGACATTTTGTCTAAAAAAATTTTGCCACAGAAATTGAACTTGGTATTTTCTCTGAAGAAATTGAGATTACACTTTTGCCAAAGAAAGGACTTTTATCGAGATTTTTGTGCAAGCAAAATTCCCAAAGTGCAAGTGCCCTTCAAGCTTTTTACCATGGATAAAATGTCCAAAATAAATAAGGACTTTAAGTTTTTTTTGAAATAATTTGGAATTTTCTTTCAAGATTTTTTGCCAAGACTTTAAGTGCCCTTTGAGTTTTTTTGCCAAACACTTAGCCCGATGCAAATAGGACTTGGCCAAGATATTGAATTCCTTCAAACGTTTTTGTAGCAGATAAAATGTCCAACAAAAATAAGTCTCTGGACTTTTTATCCAAGAAAAAAATCATGAAGACCTATATTTTTTAGACATTGTGTTCATGCAAAAAGTCCAAAAAATTCAAAGGGAAAGACACATTTTCCAAACAAAGACCAAATTAGGACTTAACCAATTTAAACATGAAACTTGACATATAAGTGAACATTGAAAATAGGACTTGGGATGAGGACATAGGCATTTGTACTTGATAAGGGCCCAATTTTTTCAGTGCATTTTTGGGCACTAACATACCCTTTAGGCAATGCTTGAGCAGTATCTAATTGATATGGCTTAAGTAAACTAACCATATTACTCGAGCAAGTGTTGAATCACTTTATGAGGTGGGTATGGTAATTTTGTAAATTCTCTATTATTCCTCTAAGTAGTAACAATGGGCCTATCATTTGATTGTGAAACTATGTTTAAAATTTTGGCCTCATTCTTATTTTAAAAATTTATGTACATCATTAATCCTAGCTTTAAATGTTGATTTCCCCTGATATTTAGAGGTAGTGGATGTAGAAGCAATAGATGTGTAATTTAACATATTGGCATCCATAATTTTAATCTCAATTTTGTGCTACACATGGCAAAGTTCATCAAAATATTAATTACTACTAAACATGACTTTGTCCTTAACTGATGAGAATAGACCCTTTGAGAATAAAATTTGAGGCTCACTATCAAGAATTTGATGTGACATTTTCATAAGCATGATTTTAAATTTAAGACATTAATTGTATCCTTGTTTCATTTGACCAATTTAAAAAAATGTAACTTTTTGATTAATGTTTATAGAGAAATGCAATAAGAACATATTAGCTAAATCATTGCATCAACACACACAACCCACATATAGGGTGTAAAACCAATCTAAGGCGTATCCTATGAGACTTATAGGGAATAGATTGGTCATAAGTAAATCATCATGTTGAAAACTAAAGAGATATGTGAAACAAACCCTAGAATGATGTGAAGGATCCCCATTGCCACTATATAATTTAATTTTAGGCACTTGAAATAGAGTCAAGGGGAAATAAAAACTTTTATAGCCAATGGATTATGCATTATATTTTAATATAAAATCACATGGATATGTTTTTTAGATGATTTATATAGCTACATAAGTAGAAATCACATATAATAAAGTTACTCTTATACTTCTCGATCAGTAGATGCACCACTAGGCATATGATTAACACGAGTATGCATGTATATCAAAATCAGTGCCTTTTTATGATTAACATTAGTTTTAATGGAGTCATAATTATTTTTTTTACTATGTCCAAGACCAAAGGATGCAATATAAGAATGTCATTGTGGATGCACATGGGTCATTGGGTTAATAGTTAGAAGAATCATAGAAGCCTTGGGTTGTATAGGAATAGAAGGATTTACCCGAGGAGGAGGTTTACGTCAAGTTTACCATAAATTTTTATCTTTTTCATGCAATAGAGTAAATAACTCTTAACACAACATGATAAAATGATTTCATAAGGAGATATAATATAAATATGGTCCAAGAATAGAATTCAATCATCCTTATGGGTAAACATAGTAAATAAACATAAATAGAACAATTAAACAAATAATGACCTAAGCAAAATAGTGAAAGTGATGAAATAAACACACCTAGATGAAATCTTAGGATTTTGAGAGTGAAAATATAGTCTAAAATTGATGATCAAACTCTCTATAAAATATAAAACTTTAACTATCAAAGAAAAAATTTAGTGCCTACCAACCTACCACAAAATATGTCATGTGCAGGTTCAACTACCACATATGCCTTGGGAAAATTCAACCATCAAATATGTCCTACCTCTATTATAGCTGAATATGTACTTCTTCATCAAATTTATAATTCACTCTATTTCTAATTTTTAGTATTCTTGTGTAGGTGGGATATTTGATGCCATGCAATCCTATCTCTTTGAATTCTTCAATTTTTGGGAAGAAAATATGATTTTATATCTTCTTCTTCTATTGACTTAGTCCACCATAGACACCCAATGAAGAACACAACAAACATGTTATGGGTCAAGAAACCATAAGGGAGTTATAGGGGTGTACCCGCATGCTGAAGTCAAACCCAATGTAGTTATTTATGTCATCTAAATGGAATCTCAACTAATATATTTTGCCTCCTCTTCCTTGGATGTGAAATACAATTATATGAACATTTTCCTAAACCATATTTTGGTATAAGTGAATGATGTCACTATAGATTGAATAATATTGAATCATCAAGGTGGAAGACTATGTTACAATTATATAAATAAATATGGAAATGAAGGCTCTAACTTGAAGGTAAAAGAAGATTAATTATTTTCTCAACACCTATATAATACTTGATAAATGACTTGGGATGATTTGGTATATATATATATATATATATATATATATATATATATATATATATATATATATATATATATATATATATATATATATATAAGACATAACATGTGCTAAGGCCAACTATGGAAAATAGTAATACATGAAATCAAAGGTGCGATAAATCAAGCCAAGGTAGAAGGATCCGATGAATTTTTCTTTGGAGATACAAATGTCTAGAATGGGGGAAAGTAACTCCAAAAATAAAAAATAAGTCTCAAAATCCAAAATGGATGAATGTTGAATGCATATAGAGGCATAAAATGTCGAAAAGAGTGTATTGTGGGGTAAGAAATGTCTTAAAACAACCAAGTATATGTTTAACCCTTTTAATTTAAGAAGACTTAAACTAATGTTATTAAACTATTGAATTATATATGTTGATATGCATTAATTTGATAATAAAATAAAATCAATATACAATATACAATATACTACAAAATTTACATAAATCATGATCTTCCTAAAAATAGTAAAAAGGCCAAAGGATGTGTAAACCTCTATAAAATAGATTTAATTGTGACAGTGTGAGCTCACTGTAACTAAATGTTGTGTTAGATTAACCTATAGACAAAGTTGTATAAAAAATGGTAATTTATAGTTTGTTGGGACAAGTCCATGAGAATTGAGTAGGAGCATATTATAGCTTTGTTTGGTTACTACATTCATGTCCATGTTAACTGTATTCTTGATTTTTGGATCTGGATCTGTGCAATCACCTATAAGGATTGACTATTGAACTATGTTCTACATTGTCTTGTAGAAGGCGTACAAAATATAAAAGCATATATCCTTCACATGTACTATATAATAATTAGATAAAAAAGGGGGGATAAAAATGGGTTAGTGAGGATGGTAGAGTTAGCCTTAGAAACTCTTTTGTAACTGAGCAATGACTACAAAATCCAAGTAGGCCTTGAGCTAATTTAGTTTTCCCTCCTAGAGTGATTGTTTGATTTGTGGTGATATAACTAGAATGACTATACCTAGAATATTGATTGTAATATTTGACAATGGATTCCCTTAACCTAAATTAAATAATATTCAAAATTCACTTAATATTATTAGAATGCTACAAAGTGAAATATGAATAAGTAGTGATCTTCTGCTCAATGTGTAGTACAATTAATAGAGAGATCCAGTGGGGGTACAATGAGTGCCCTTGATGTGATTTTATGGGAGAATATTTAGAATAATTTCACTAATCAACTTTACCAAATGCATGGGAGAGTTATTTTGAAACGTCTCAATTCAAAAAAGTGATAATGGAGTGTAGGAGAAAAGCTCATGCTAGGGGACAAGGCCACAATGTAGCCTTATCTAATTAGTGCAAACTTATCCTGGAAGACCATAAACAATTGAGGTAGGTTTAATAAGATCCTATCGGTTAGATAAGGATGAATACAATTGAAATAGGGATATTTATATGATATTTTTAGTGTTTAAAAGACAATGAAATATCTCTTATAGATTGTGAGTTAGTGAAATGGTGAATAGACCAATTAAGGTAAAGATATCAAGAATAAACATTATCAAGTACTTAATGATTAATTTTGTGTGTGTACATTTGCCTCAATTTATTCTATTGATACATAAGGTGAAATTAATAGAATAAAGTATATGTAAACTTGAGTGTGTATATGTGGATTGTAATCCATGTTTTGTATTTTGGAGCAGTTATCTTTTATCAAGGATGAGCTTAGAGAGTTTGACATTTTGTGTTTCAACCTCCTCTTTTTCCTTGAGTCCCTTTTGTGTTTCTAATAATTTTTGGCTTCCTTCCATAGATTTCATGTAGCATCCTAATGCTCATTCAACCTAAAAAAGTTCCCAACTTCCCCAGGAGAAGCACCATCCCTCCACATGGTGTCCCAACACTTACCCAAGGGAGGTTTATTTTTGTCAGACTTTCAAGTAGCACCATTAGCCAATGGAGCAATGGGTGGGGACCATTATGCAATTACAATGGAAAGGAAGCAAAACTTACCATGTGACACCATGACATTCCTGAAGAGCAAAGGTTTCTTTTTTTAGAATTAGAAGCTACACCATTGGATAAGAGAAGTGGGCCCCCTTTCCTAAAAAACATTCCAAAGGTAGTTCTAGAGGTAAACATGTGTCACCACTGCACTTATTCTAAGCATCATGGGCATCATAAGGTATTACAGTTGCACCATATATGGATTTTTGAAGCTCAACTGTACTCATGAGTTAGAGTTATCTAGTCAGTTAAAATGGCCTCATCATAAGCACAAGTGCTCAGTTCTAGGTGTCGCTTCCTTGATAGGTTATGCTTATATAAGCTTAGATTTTTTATTTTGAAAGGGGTTAGAGATTTTAGATAATTGTTTACTATCAAAGAATCCTTTGTAATAGTTAGTTCTAGAATAGAAGTAACAACAGTTGTTATTTTCATTTCATGACCTTAGTAGGTGTGCCTCGCGGGTAGGATTGAATATTTTATATTTTTCCCTTAAGGCCTTTTGTATTTTTTTCACCACCCAACAATAAAGAGAATGTGGTGTTCTATGTCAAATAGAATGGGATTTTATTGTTGACTATTATTTCTTTTTTTTTCCTTCTATAATGTAGGAATTTGTTTAAGTTACAAGCGTTAAACCATGCATATGCTCTTTTAATCTATCTATGATGTTCAAAGGTTGAATCTATTTTATGCAATTTTAGGAGTGAATTATTAAAAAATTTGACACATCACCTTAGTGAGTTTTTATTTTAGGTTTTACTTTCATTTCTTCCTTACCCTTTCCCACCAAATCAATTCAAAGAGTTGGTTTTTAAAACCCCAAAGGTCTCTTTATAGACCATATTTGAGTCCCACATCTGTAAAGCTTCCCATATAAGGTTGTTCACCTAGAGAAAGGGTTTTAGGCATCAACAATTCTTTCTTTTTTGGCATGCTCAGTGGAGCTTGACTACTAGTCTATCTAGCTAGAAGATAAAATTTATGAGCCATAAGCATGTTACAAGGTCATAAATGGCAAAGAATATAATCTTGTTATCACCACCTATGGTATCCACAACTTACCAAACAATCACAGGGTTAAGTGTAACATAACAACCATGATGGATGGTGATCCTAGGACCACCAAAGAACTTCATATCATGAAATAGCATCATCCCACTTATCCTTCTAATAGCCCTAGCTACATGGGATCCTATTCCAACTAACACATTAAAGGCACTCCCTAAATTCTCAATAGAATATTTCAAAAGCATAGTGGAACACCTTCAAGATGTCACCAATATTTATATTTTGCATTACATCACACAACATAATGTGGCCTTAAGGCTACTAGTTACCTCTATCAAAGGGCAAGCTCTTGACTGGTATTGGTCCTTACCACCCAACTCCATATCCACTTGGGATGACTTGGGTAATAGATTATTCAAGTGATTAATGAGAAATTAGACTGATCATCTCTTCTACAACAACTAATCACTATAAGGAGATCCCCATAAGAAGCTATTATAGATTTTAACACCAGGTTTGATAAGACCTGGAAAAGGATATTGATAGCAACTCGACCACCCACAGGTATGGCCATTGTATTCTACGTCAAGCCCTTTAACTTAGACATAGTGGTTATGATTCAGTACCTTGGAGGATAAACATTGTTAGATGCTTATGAATTGGAAGTTAGATTAGAGAATAATCTAATAGATGTCATGAAGCTTCCCCTCGATTGTCGATGCCAATGTTCTTAGAAATATCTATGCCACCATAAGAGGAGGTTCCAATCACCTCATAGATGCCACCTTCCATGTATGTACATCCACTTACTCAAGTGAGCATGCCCTCTTCATCCTTGCTAGATATAAAGATGAACAACATGAAGAGCATTTTGCAAAACTTTTCCAATGAGATCATAAATCTTAGAAGGAAACAAGCTATGCCCCTAAGACCTTTCCAAAAATACTATGAAATAAGAGTGTCATACCAATCAAACCAATACTAAGAAAGGTAAAGGCCAAATCATCAGGCATCGAATCACCAGTTGCAACACATAAACCAAATTGTCCCAGTCCCCAATCCTTTGCAAACGATCACACTAAATTCAAATAAATAATTAGTCATTGGCTAAAACAACTTGGTGGATGATTCTAATTTATGGTGATTCCCATTTAATGATTCACATATGCCTCAAAACTCCCCAAGAGGCCACCTAAAACTAAAATTTATTGAGTAATGAAGGTAAGGAAATGCGCCTAATTCATCTTCCTATAGATACCAATCCCCAAAGGTTGAAAATGTTATATTAATAACATAGATACATGGAATGTACTTATAATAAGAGGATGAAATATCCCTAGAACATATGCTTTTCTCTTGGGTAGAAGTCAAAGATGCAATTTATGCAAGCAAGATCCTAGTGTTGAAGGCCCCATGAGTCCAATCAAACTACTTTACCCGATCCAAGAAGAGACTGGATGAGACCCAAGAATTTTTTGTAAGGCCTAAAGTGGCTTTCAAAAAAATCTTGGGACCCTAACGACCACCTTTGGCATATCAAAGATGGAGTAAAACAACATAGAATAGGCTAAAGTACCCCAAGGTATGATTGTGTGGGTCATTTAACATAATAGAGTAGATGAAGAAGGCTCCAGCCAATGTCTCTCTTTGAGATGTCATGTCTATCCTAGATCAAAAATATCTATTGTTCTTACATTGGAAGATCAAAAGAAACCTACACAAACTAACCCGACTATGAAGTCAACACAAAATAAGGGGAAGGAAGCCAACAATAATATGCCATCTCATACGCCATCAATGTTTATCAAATTGCAGGTGGGGTAGGTAAAACAAAACTGATCTCATTATATATAACCCTCATTATGGGGAAGAAACTACTATATAATTCCATGATCGAATCTGGCACCAGCACCATAGTGATGCCCAAATAGATTGTGGATACACTGCAACTTCAATATGAACCTTTGAATAAAGGTGTGATGTAGTTCTATGGGAAGAAGGTTCAAATTGTAGGTATTATCAGAGCTCTTCCCCTAACACTTTAATCTTGTCTGAATATCATGGTCACCAAATAAGTTGTATTAATTGTTGAAACACAATCTTATACTGAGAGGGAGGGTGAATCAGTGTATGAATTATATCTAGTCCTATTCAATTACCTTTTAGAATAGATTAAAAGATATATGCACATCAAATCAAATATGCAGAGATCACACACACAAATATACATGACACCAGAGTTATACGTGTAAAACCCAAAGGGAAAAACCATGATGAGAATAGATGCTAGAATCTATTGTTCTAATCTAACCTCATAGTTCAAATACTTACTAGCAAACCTCACAGGTTACACTTTTAAAGACACCAATCCTAAAGAGATACCAATCCCCTAATTTAAGAGCTTCAACTCTAAGGAAGCACCCACTCAGTCTATATTATGGCACCAACCAATAAGATTCCTATGGAACTGCAATTCTAGTTTATAAATAGATTCATACATGAATCCAAATCTCTATTCTTTGTTACAGGTCTAATCTACAACTGATCATACTTTGTACATTCTCTTTGTGCCTTTCTTCCTCTTTGTTATTCTCTATGCCTCTGGTCTTGTGTCTAAATATGTCTTTATTTGACATACTACATCTCCCTACTTGACTGTTTCTATATATTTCCCTTTTTGACACAACTCATCAATAGTAGCCCGTCCTTACATTTTCATGAGTCTTAATATTCTTCAAATATAACACATAGTTATAATCTCTCAAGCCCCACTATTTCTATCCTAGATATTATATATATATATATATAAACAATTGATCTAGGGTTCCATTTCTTCTGTGTGTTCACACTCAGACTGGTAACACATCTTACCAATTATGGATTCTAGTTCATAAAGACTTGGACTGACATTTCCCATATCTTGATTCCATGCATCACACCATAATTTCAAGTTTGTTTACTATCTATAATATATATTAGAATCAAATTTTGATGCACATGCTCTTTAATGTAGATTTGATTGGTTGGATCGATCAATCTCATTGTCTATGTCAAGATATGGAGCTTATATGTAAGTTCCTACATGTTACTACAACTTTCCATTTGTCTAGACATGTCTTTAAATGTTGGTTATTGATCTTTCCTTTGGAACCATGATCCAATGGTCCACATTTAAATGGACCAACTTTAAAATGCGTCCATTCTATCACCTTTTGATAGGCTCATGTTATCCATTAGATCTTTGTATGCTTCCAAACTTTAGCTTTGTTAACTTTAAAACATGTTCATCAATATTCTTGATCTGAGTCTTTGCATGTCATTTGATATTTGAATATGCACATTCTTTATTGGTGTATAGATGTTAAACATCGATCTCTTTATCCCATCTTGATGCTTCCTATATCTTTGGATCGCTTTCACTCTGTCGATCTGCTTCAAATTAATCTATATTTTGTTCATTATTATGTCTTTAAACATCGATCATTTTTTTACATCTGAGTCTACTCACTTTATTGGTTATTTTTACATGATCACTCGCTCACTATCAAATCTTTTGATAGGCTTGATAAATAACTCTAAAAAGCTTGTGCTTATTGGGTCTTTGTTTGGTAATCTCTATGAATGTGACACTTATCACTTATGCATTCACTTGAAGATCCTTTTGACAATTTGAATTCATTATGCTTTATTGGATCATCTACATGTGATGAAATGATATCCATTGATCAATCTAAGACATAATATAAAGTCTAAGACATAGGAAATATTAAGTCCTTTGATCACTACTTGAGTCGATAATTACTAGGTCGAGGGGTCAGTTTCACAATGATGACAAAGGCTTAAGTTATAACTTAAGCTACCAGGTCCTAGCTATATCCAATCACTATCAAAATAAAAAATCTTGTTTTACACCATGGCTTAAACCTTTAGGGTTTTACTAAGAAACCCTATCATGTTCAAGAGCAAAGATAATTCAACTCTGAGCTCAATCCTTCTCAATTGAATCTTCAATCCATATTTTTAAGATGCTCATGAAAAACTTATAATAGATCTACAATATATTTCTTTTACAAATGTCCATAGATGAGCTTTGTAAAAGCATGATGACTTTGCAAGGCATTTGTGCATATTTCATCTAAGTAGCCAATTTTTCATGCCCATATCTTTAATTATGCTTGCTCGCATGATTCCAAATCTAGTGCATAAAAACTAGGGACTAGTATGATCATAACCATATGACCATCTCTCCCATACTCATTCATACATGGCAATGGTGATGTCAGTAAAATTTATTCTCATCTTTTCTTGTCTAGACCCAAAATGTCTAGATGATCATTATGAAGAACCAAATGAATTCCATTCATGCACATAAGCATTTCAATCATCCTTGACATATGATAGGTTCACCATGATCACCATATTCATCCCTAAGTATTAATGACATGATCATAATGTCCCTTTTGACATAAATGACAATCATATTTCTAACAATCTCCCCTTTGTCATTGATAGCAAACTAAATGCTCTGATCTGCTACTATTTAGCTACTTTTCTAGAATTTACTTGCAATGGCTTTTGATAAGTATGAACTTAAGAATTTCATGCCAAACTTGTTCCCCCTTAGGTAATGGTACATGGCACATTTTCCTAATACTCAACTTGGACACTTGATCTGACACTTGCTCTACTTCTTCTTGGACATTTGGACTTTTGCAGAGAACATTTTGCTATTTCTCCTATAGAAAGCATTTGCACCTTTTTCTCCCCCTTTGACATCAATGGCAAAGGGACTTTAACTGACAGTTGGTACAAAAATTTCTCCCCCTTTTTTAGATAAAGGATTTTGTCCAAGAATTTATAAATTTCATTAGAAATTTTTAGAAGTATATATACCTTAGTTGAATTTTATTTCTTCTTCGAGGGATTAACAAAGATTCTATGAGACTCCCCCTTGACTCATGCCTTATCACTAGGATATAATGATGTGGTGTAGGAGCCACCACTCCTAACCTTTATATTCAAATTATTCTTTAGGAAGAGGTTTGGTGAATATGTCTACAATCTGGTCCTTAGTTGGTACATATTCCATTGTTACCTCTTGATCTACAACCCTTTCTCTTAAGAAGTGATACTTGATTGATATGTGTTTGGTTCTATAATGCATTACTATATTATTTGATATATTTATAGCACTTAAATTATCATAAAGAATAGAGATAGGAGCCCTATACTCTACCTTGATGTCCTTGAGTGTTTGCTTCATCCACAAGACTTGAGTGCAACATGCCACTACTGCTACATACTCTTCTTTTAATGTAGAAAGAGTATTATATTCTTGATTTTTGCTTAGCCATGAAACTATTCTATTTTCAAGGAAAAATGCACCACCACGAGTGCTTCTTCTGTCATCTACACTTCCTACCAAATTAACATCTATATATGTTATCAAATTAAAGTCTTCACTTATAGGGTACCATAGGCCATAGTCAATTATGCTCTTGATGTATCTAAAGATCCTTTTCAATGCATTAACATGTGAGTCTTTAGAAGCAGCTTGAAATATTGAAACCATGCACACTGCTTGTATGATGTTAGGTCTTGATGCAGTTAGGTATAGCAAGCTACCTATCATTGATTTGTACATTATTTGATTTGCATCAAGGGACTCACCATCTTTTCTTAGCTTGCATCTATTTGTCATGGGAGTACTAACTGGTTTGTTATCTTCCATACCAAATTTATCAAGTATTTCCTTTGCATACTTGGTTTGAGATATGAATATCCCTTCATTAATTTGTGCTATTTTTAGACCAAGGAAGAAAGAAAGTTTTCCTGGCATAGACATCTTAAATTCACTTTACATTTGTGTAGCAAATTATTTGCACATTTTGTTATTTCTACCACCAAAGATGATGTTATCTACATAAACAACAATAATCAGGATATGCTCACCTTCTTATTTGAAGTGCAATTATTGTCTACACATCCTTTATTGAATCCCTGTTGTTGCAGGTATTGGTCTATTCTTGAATACCATGCTCTAGGTTCTTGTTTTAGACCATACAGTGCTTTCTTTAGTCTGCATACATAATCTTATTATTCAAATAATTGAAAACCTTCAAGTTTTTCTATGTAGACTTCCTCTTCTAGGTTCCCATTCAAGAAATATGACTTGACATCCATTTGATAGACTTTGAACTTCTTATAAATAGAGAATGCTAGAAACATTCTTATAGCTTCCAATCTAGAAACTAGAGCAAATTTTTCCTCAAAATATATGCCTTCAACTTGTGCATATCCTTTACACATCAATCTCACTTTATTTCTTATAACAACTCCATATTCATTGAGCTTATTTCTATAGACCCATTTTGTACCTATCACATTCTTGTTTGAGGGTCTTGGAACCAACTGATAGGTTTTGTTCTTTTCAATTTTATTCAATTCTTCATTTATGGCTTTAAGCCAATTCTCATCTTTTTTAGATTCAACATAGTTCTTAGGTTCTATTTTAGATATTAGAGCAAAACTTACTTGTTCCTTATTCATTGCAGCTCTTCTCCTTGTTTGAACTCCTTCATTCTTATTGCCAGTTATCTGCTCTTTAGGATGATCTTTTTGAAAAAATCTTAGAGGTACCTTTTCATTCATTTCCTCAGCTTTTTCATTATCTACTTCTTCTTCAAGATCTAATTCTTCAATACTGATTTCCTTGTCACGTGCAACATGTTTTATGCCTTCTTTAACCTTGACATTGATGCTCTCCACCATCTTGTGTAACCTTTTATTGTAACATACATAGGCTTTGCTTTGAGTGGAATAACCAAGAAATATTCCTTCATCACATCTTGATTCAAAGCTTCCTAATTTATCTTCATTTCTTCTGATGTAGCATTTGCTTCCAAACACCCTAAAGTATTTAAGAGAGGTAGGCTTTCTATATCATAGCTCATATGGAGTTTTATCATTATGTACCCTCTATTGAACTCTATCCAAGATGTATACTACTATTTGGACTACTTCTCTCCAATATTCATCAGGTAACTTGGCCTCCTTTAGCATTGTTCTAGCCATTTCCTTGATTATTTTGTTCTTTCTCTCAACAAATCCATTTTGTTGTGGAGTCCTTGTTGCAGAGTAGTGCCTTTTGATCCAATGATTCTCACAATACTCTATGAATTCACTTGAGGTGAATTCTCCACCTTTATCTAATCTTAAGCATTTGATTTTTCATCCAATCTCATTCTCTACCATGGCTCTAAAAATCTTGAATCTCTAAAAGGATTTTGACTTATCCTTCAAAAAGGTTACTAATGTAATTCTTGAGTAATCATCTACAAACAACATGAAGTATCTCTCTTCTTTTGATCTTCTTGTCTTGGTAGGACCACAAAGATTAGTATGATATAATTTTAAAGGATTTGTAGTTGCATACTTATTTGTTTGAAATTTAACCCTTATCTGCTTACCTAGTTGACATTCCTTACAGGTAGTATCTGCAGGTTTGGTTATCTTGGGCATGTGTCTTACACACTTATTTGAGCTTACTTTGACTAGGTTATCAAAGTTGACATGACCCATTATCCTATGTCATAACTAGCTCTCATCAATCTTTCCCATGAGATAACTATTACCATTTACTTCAACAAGATTATATATGTTATTTTTATTCCAATTCCCTTGTACAACTATTCTTCCACATCTCTTTAACTTGCAAACTTCTACATTAAATGTGACCTTGTATCCATTGTCACACATTTAGCTAACACTTATCATATTATGCTTTAATCCTTCAACATAAAAGACATCATGTGTAGGTAGTTTTCCATTTATGTTCAAGGTTACTTTACCTTTGATCTTTACTGATGTGTTATCTCCCAAGCTAACATATTCTTCCTTACATTTGATCAAATTGGTGAAATTTATCTTGTCATCAGTCATATGTTTTGAGCAACCACTGTCTATCACCCATAAATTTTGCTCCTTGGCATGGAGTGTAGTTTGTGCAATCATAGATTGATTTTTTACTCTCTACACATCCTTGTGTTTATTATATGGCTTCTTCTTATAAACTTGTGAAACTTTGTTCACATTGGGAGGTATGCCTTTCTTCTTATTCTATATTTTTGATCTTACAAAGCTTATTCTATAATGTTTAGTTATGTGACCAATATTATTACAATTATAACACATTAAATTTGTATCTAACAGAGGAGTGAATGAGTTTCTACTTACAAAATTTATTTTCCTTGTAGGTGCAACTCTATAATCAATAACCCTATGACCAAATTAATTACAAGTATAACAATAACCATAAAAAGATGAGGAGGACCTGGTCATAACATTCCTTGGTTTAGCATGAGGGGCTATTCTAAGCTTTGGCTTCTTCAAGTCTCTCACTTTGGTGTATCCATCTACATGAGCTACCTTTATCTTCTTCTCTTCAAGCTTCTTCTTAGGTTCAGCTTTCTTCACATCAATTATGTTTGAGTATTTTGTTGTGTCCTTACTAGCTTTCTCTTTTATTGCTTCAACTTTCCTTTCTACTTTGAAGTTTTCATATAAATTAGCATATGTACTAGTAGTATAACTCTTTCTCTTTTCATAACCAAGACCTGATCTCTATTTTGAGGGATTTTGAGAGTTGATCAGTTCATCTAGAATGTCTGATCCTCCTGTCAACTTCAAAGTTTTGTTTATTTGACCTTTGGATTTTTAAAGCTCTTTTCTCAAAACCACTATCTCTGCTTCTAGTTTTATACATTTATTAGTTTTAGATTATAGTTCAAGTTTGACTACATCTTCTATTCTCTTAGCCTCTTCAACTTGTGTCTTTAGACTTACCATCATCTGATCAAATTTCTCAAGACTCTTGGACATTTTCTCAATTTCCTTTTGCCCAAGATTTTTATGTTTTGAGCTCTCTTTTCTCAATTTATCAATTTCCTTTAAAGCAAAGATGAGCTTACATTCAAGGTCCACTTCTCCTTCTTCTTCTTTTTCATCTGAGTCTTCAACTTTTTTTATCAAGATCTACATAAGTTGATCCTACTAACATGAATATGGGATTCATTTCCCTTAGCCTCAAAAGCACAGTCATGATTATCATTTGAACTATCAATATCTTACATTGAGTCACTATCTTGTTTTGTGTATAAACTTTTCTTGTTTTTGAAGAAGTTCTTCTTCTTGGGATAATATGATTTCACCTTTTTTTTACTCTCTACTTGCTCAACATTATCCTTTTTATTATGAGGGCATTTAGTGTAAAAATTTCATACTTTACCATAATTAAAGCATTTGAAGGGTAACTTACCTTTGTACTTTCTAGATCCTCTCCTCAATCTCCTAAAAAAGTTGGATTCTTTTTCTTCATCAGTCTCCTCAGATCTAGATGAGGATGTTTCTACTTTTGCTTGCTTGGCAACTTCTAATGTAGCTTCTCTCTTTAAGGTGTCTATCTCTCCCATTCTCATCTTATAGGCTATGAAGGTCCCATGTAACTCATCAACGGTGAGTTTATCTAGATCTCTTGCTTCTTCAATTATAGATATTTTAGAATCGTATCTTGATGGCAAAGATCTTAAAACCTTTTTTACAATAATTGACTCTTTCATTTATTTTCTAAAGCCTCTAATTGCATTGACTATTTCATCTACCCTAAGGAGGTATTCTGCAATATTTTCTTCTTTATTCATCTTAAGACTCTCAAACTTGCCTTTATAAGTTTGTAGCTTGGATTGCTTTACCTTGTCATCTCTTTCATAGATGCTCTTCAATTTGTTCTAGATATCTTGAGCATTTTGACACTGCATCACTTTAACAAACTCTAAGTTTAACAGTCCATAAAAAATAGAATTATTTACCTTGACATTGTTCTTATATGCCTTTTTGGTATCCTGATCAGTAAGAGTTATAGCAAGGGTTGTATATCCATTTACCATAGACATCCATACATAAAACACTAATGAGGATAAATAAGCTTCCATTCTTATGCTCTAAAATGCATACTTAGATCTATCAAAGAGAGGTGTTTTGTTAGATGAATATCCTTAATGACTATCCATATGTGTTCTTATTCTAATAAATACCTGAGCTGATTAAGCTTCTATTAAGAACTTGGCTCTGATACCAATTGTTGAAACACAACCTTATACTGAGAGGGGGGGTGAATTAGTATATGAATTATATCTAGTCCTTTTTAATTAACTTTTAGAATAGATTAAAATATATATGCACATAAAATCAAATATACATAAATAACACACACAAATATACATGACACCAGATTTATACATGAAAAATCCAAAGGGAAAAACCATGGTGAGAATAGCTACTAGAATTTACTGGTCTAATCTAGCCTTACTAGAAAACCTCACATGTTACACTTTTAAGGACACCAATACTAAGGAGACACCAATCCCCTAACTTAAGATCTTAAACTCTAAGGAAGCACCCATTCCTTAATCTGATCACCCACTCAGTCTATCTGATGGCACCAACCAATCAGATTCCTATGGAGCTACAACTTCAGTTTACAAATACATTCATACATGAATCCAAATCTATGTTCTTTGTTATAGGTCTAATCTACAACTAATCATACTCTTCACATTCTCTTTGTGCCTTTCTTCCTCTTTGCTCCTCTCTATTCCTTTGGTCTTGTGTCTGAATATGTCTTTATTTGACACACTACATTTCCCTACTTGACTATGCCTATATATTTCCCTTTTTGACACAACTCATCAGTAGTAGCCCATCCTTACATTTTATCGAGTCTTGATATTCTTAAAACATTACACATAGTTCTAATTTCTCAAGCTCCACTATTTTTTTCCTGGATATTATATATATATATATATATATATATATATATATATATATATATATATATATATATATATATATATAAACAATTGATCTAGGGTTCCAATCTTCTGTGTGTTCACACTCAGATTGGTAACACATCTTACTAATTTTGGACTCTAGTTCATAAAGACTTGGATTGAAGTTTTCCACATCTCAATTCCATGTATCACGCTATAATTATAGGTTTTTTACTATCTATAGCATCTATTAGACTCAATTTTTAATGCACATGCTCTTTAATATAGATTTTATTTATTGGATCAATCAATCTTGTTATCTGTGTTGAGATATAGAGCTTATATTCAATTTCTTTTATGTTCTTGTAAATTACCATTTGTCTGGACATGTATTTAAATGTTGGTCATTAATCTTACCTTTGGTGCTATGAACTGATGGTTTACGTTTAAATGGCTCAAATTTAAAATGCATCCATTCGATCACATTCTAAAAGGCTCACACTATCCTTTAGATCTTTGTACACTTTAAAACTTTAGCTTTGTCAACTTTAAAATGCATCCATCGATCTTCTTGATCCAAGATTATGTGTGTTATTTGATCTATGAAGATGCACATTCTTTATCTCTGTCTAGAAGTTAAATGTCAAGTTCTTTATCCCATCTCAATGCTTCCTATATCTTTGGATCACTTTCACTCTATTGATCTTCTTCAAATTGCTCTATCATTTGCTCACCACTATGTCATTAAACATCGATCACTTTGTTCCATCTAAGTCCACTCACTTCATTCGATCTTCTTTATATGATCACCCACTCACCATCATATCTTGTGATAGGATCAATTATTAACTCTGACAAGATTACACTCATTGGGTCTCTATCTGGTAATCTCTGTAAATGTGATATTTGTCATATGTGCATTCACTCATACCTTCTTTTGACAATTTAAATTCACTATGATTCATTGGATCATTTTCATGTAATGAAGTGATATCCATTGATCAAGTTGGGACATAATATAAAGTCTAAGACTTAGGAAATATTAAGTCCTTTGATCACTACTCAAGCCAATAATTGCTAGGTTGAGGGGTCAGTTTCACAATGATGACAAAGGCTTAAGTTATAACTTAAGCTACCAAGTCTTGAATATATCTAATCACCATCAAAATATAAAATCATGTTTGATGCCATGGCTTAAACCTTTAGGTTTTTACTAAGAAACCCTATCATGTTTGAGAGTAAAGATAATTCAAATTTGAACTCATTTCTTTTCAATTGAATCTTCAGTCCATATTTTCAAGATGCTCATGAAAAACCCATAATAGATCTACCATATATTTCTTTTGTAAATGTCCATATATGATATTTGTAAAAGCATGATAACTTTGTAAGGCCTTTGTGCATATTTTATCTAAGTAGCCAACTTTACATGCCCATATCTTTAACTGTGCTTGCTCACATGATTCCAAATATAGTGCATAACAACTAGGGACTAGTATGATCACAAACATTTAACCATCTCCCCTATACTAATTCATACATGGCAATGGTGATGTTAATAAAATTCCTTCTCATCTTTTCTTTTCTGGACCCAAAATGTCTAGATGATCATTATGAATAACTGAATGAATTTCGTTCATGCACACAAGCATTTAAATCATCTTTGACCTCTAATAGGTGCACCATGATCACCATATTCATCTCTAATAATTAATTACATGCTCATAATGTCCCTCTTAACATCAATGACAATCATATTTCCAACAATGATAGACATCCTATTAGTCTTTGGGCTATGTCTATCAAGATATTTCACCACCAAAATACGTGGATACTTATCTTTAGATTGGTCCCACTTGATCCTGAGGACTAAATACAGCTTAAAATTGAAAGTATTGTCCATGCCACTACATACATAACACATAGTGGATGATGCTATGATGAACTTTTAAACAATGCACACTTCTTTCTCAAAAAAGGAAACACATTATGTAGAAATGCTCAAAGAGGAAGGAGTGGCCGACAATAGGAGCTCAGAAGAAGAATTCCTAGTCAATGAATTCATTGAGAATGATCCTTTCATGAATTTTTATACCACCAATCTCAGGACCTATGTAATCCATGATGTATATCAAGCCATCCTTGAGGTCATGAAGAAAGAGGATCAAAACAAAGAACTTGAAAGTGAGTATGATTTTCATACTCTGTATTTTGATAGTGCAAAATACAAAACCAATTATAGAGATGGTATTCAGGTGGTCTCTTTGATAAAAAAGAGACCCTACAAGCCTTATGATTCCAATTTTATTGCATGAATAATGAAGCCAAATATGAAGCGCTAATCCATGGCCTTAGCCTCATTGAGCGCATAGGTGTGAAATAACTAATAGTGTTCAATGATTCCAAATTAGTGGTGAGACAAGTAAGAGGGGTCATAGCTATAAATAATATCCACATGAGATCCTAACACCACTAAATATGGGATTTGATTAAATTATTTGAGGTATTTAATATTCAAATCACCCTTAAGTCCATAAATATAGAAGCAGATATAATGGTGGTGATTGACTCCTAGTTTGATCTAGTGACTAATTTGTTTATCAATGACCAAGTAGTGTGAGTGATCATTAGGCCCACCATTATAGATAATGATAATAACTATCAAGTATTTAAAAGTGATTCCCAAAAAATTATGTTTCTCTAGTAGTCATGTGAATTCATGAAGTAGTTATAACTAAAGATCAAAGATGCCTATGGGGATTAGATCCAGCAGCTGAAGTCCAACAAAATTCTAAAGGGGTTAATAAATTTAGAGAATCTATTCAATTTTGATGATGTTAGGAATGATAAATATAATTTTACCATAGATAAAAGTGACTACTATGATCTTGATGTTAGAGGTATAAGAAAACTAAAATTAGGGAAAGAAGTTTCCCAAAAGGATAAAGACTGACTGGTTTCTTTCTATAACAAATATGAATTAGTGATGGCCAGGACCTATGATGACCTAAAGGAATATGACCATGACATCATCCAACACACCATAGATTTGGTCAAAGGGGTGAAGCCTATTTTTCAAAAACAAAGACCTGTTAACCCAAAAATTGAGACCCTTATGGCTCAAGAACTAAGGAAATTGATTGACTCTAGAATTATTTACCCAATCAAGCATTCAACTTGGGTATCCAACCTAGTTCTAGTGAGAGAAAAAATGGAGTAATTAGGTTATGTGTGGACTTCAAGGACTTAAATAAATCATCCCTAAAAGATCATTACCCCCTCTCATCAATGAAATAAATCCTCCAAACAGTAGCATGCACATAAATATTATCTCTACTAGATGGGTTTCAGGATATAACCAAGTATGGGTTAATGAAGAAGACCAGCATAAGACCATGTTCACAACAAAATGGAGAACCTTCATGTATGCGAAGATGCCTCTTGGCCTCTCTAATGTAGGGACTACCTTCTAATGATCCATGGACATAGACTTTTAAGGACTAATTAAAAAAATAATCCTTATCTATTTAGATGATCTCACAATATTCTCCAAGAAGAAGGAAGATCACTTTGATCATTTGGAAAAGGTTTTTTGAAAATATCAAGAGTTTGATGTATCTCTCAACCCCAAAAAATGTGACTTTAGTATCCCGCAAGGCAAGCTATTAGGATACCTAGTATCCAAAGAAGGCATCTCTATTGATCCTAATAGAGTAAAGGCCATCAGGGATTTAACATTACTAATTAATAAGAAAGGAGTCTAATATTTTTTTAGGAAAGATCAATTTCATTAGCAAATTCATATCTAAATTTTCATGGCTGGTAAGGCTTATCACTTTGATGCTAAAGAAATATCAACATTTTAAATGGGTAAGCGGAGGAAGAATAACATTCGATAAGATCAAAGATGTGATATCCACTACCCCTATACTGATCAATCTCAACTTCTTCAAAGACTTCATCATGTATGTCTATGGGAGTGAACATAGCCTAGTAATTGTGTTAACATAGAATAAATATAGGGGGATAGGTGAGTGCTTGATCGCCTTCTATTCAATGACCTTGCACAGATATGAGACCAAGTATAATTTTATTGAAAATTAAGCTTTTGCCATTGTCAAGGGTCTCAAAAAGTTTAGACACCTAGTGGTAGGGAGTAAAATAATGATATACATAGTGCATTATAGTGTCTGAGAATACATAATGGAAGGAGAGATTATCAAAAAAAGGGCCAATTGGATCACTAAGATCCTATAATATGACTTGAATTCAAGCCAACCAAGGTGATCTAAGGAAGAGGACTTTGCGAGTATCTATCCCAATACACAGATACCCTAATAGAAGGATAAAATACATCGAAGATGGTTCTGGTGAATCAATATGAAATTGATGGGTCTTGGGTTACTGATAGGACCCATTTTATGCAAATTAGTTGATACTTGGGTGGTCTCCTTATGCACAAAATAAGATTTTATAGATTACAGGGAGTTAGATATACACTAGTGCAAGGAGTCCTATTCAATAATAACTTTGATGGAGAACTTCTTCGATGTGTCAATAAAAATTAGGCTAGTAAGATCCTGCAAGATATACATTTTTCCCCTCTGGGTGGACACTTATTTATAAAGACAACTATGACCAAGATCATGCATATGGGATATTACTAGTTAATGATGTTCTCTAACTGCCATCAAGCAGTCAAAATGCTAGCAATGTCAATTCTTTATAAGCAAGCAAAAGAATTTAACCATGCTATTGAATCCATTCATAACTCACAAACCTTTCACATATTAGGGCTTATATTTTATTGGGATGATAAATAATATATTTAGAATGGGCCACAAATGGATACTCGTAGCCACAAATTACTTTACAAGGTAGATTGAAGCAGCCCTGATGAAGAGGCAACCAAGAATATGATCCTCAACTTTCTAGAAGATCTAATATCAAGGTTTAGCCTACCCAAAATGATCAATTCTAATAATGTGAAGGCTTTCCTTGGTTCTAATATTTTAGAATTTGTGCTCTAAAATAAAATTTTCCTAAAAATTCAACCAATTACTACCCATAATGGAATGAGTTTTCCAAATTAACTAATAAAAATATCATAAGATTGATCAAATGGATGGGCATCAACCAACAACAGTAGTGGCATATGCATCTCAAAATCTCTATCGGATGACTGAATTACTCCCAACCAAATTTTAAAGACATCCTTGTATGAACTAGTATACGGAAAGAAGTAGTCATGCCCATATCAATAAATATTCTTGCCTTACATCTTTTGAAAGCTATTGAGATGGCAAAGAATGGGGTGATGGAGTTTAGGCTAAAGGAATTATGTAGACTCCAAGAAGTAATAAAATGATCTAGTGATGCTAAGGCTACCCAAAAGTAGGTGGTCAATTGATGGTTAGACAAGAAGGCATCTAACCCAGTCTTCAAGCCAAGGGACTTGGTCCTCAAGTATGACCAAAGGGTTGTAAATCCAAGTCAACATGTGAAGTTTTATTCCCTATGGAGGGGGCCATTATACATCATAGGCAATTGACAGGGCAATGTATTTGAGTCAGAAGACATATAGGGTAATGCATAAGGAATTCTAGTTAATGGAATCAACTTCAAACACTTCAACTAATTTAATTATTCTCCATTATACATAGTTATTTTCCCTTCTTTGTTGTTGTTTCTTATTTTATTATTCTTTCCCTTCACTAATAAGTGTTATTGGCATAGATTATTCATTCAATTTCCAAGTGTCCATGCCTTGGCTCCCTTAGTTTTGAATCATCTAGTGATAGATGGTTATTTACCCCACTCCCCTTGCCATTAATACTAGATGCTTTATATTGCATGGTTCCCCATGAGGATTGCTACAAATCCCTTATGAGATGTTCTTCAAGTGTGTGTGCCACCCTCAACATTTATGAAGCACTAAAATTCAAAATTTACATGATGATTATGCTAATAAGTGTTGGCTTATAAAAGCAGCTCTCCCAATCAAGCCAAACACTTGAACTCCTAAGATTTTCCAAGAGAATTGAGTGAATAATTAAGCATTTGAGTAGGGAAACTTGAGCCAAGAAAATTGAGGAAGAATTGTAAGAGTTATAAGTATAAATCTGATATCCATTATTTTCTTTAGAATAGAGAGAATTTTTGAAAAGAAATTATAGGATAGAGACTTCTACATCCTTGTCTAGTAATAGAAGGCATCTGAGGAAGCATAGAACCCATGGGCCGGGAGGTCATGGAGATATTCCCCCATATCATGTAGTAATTAAATTGTATGATTCCACCTTCACATAGCTAAGGCCTAAAGTATCAAATGTTAAAAGTGTCATTAAGGGGTTAAGACCCCATGTTGGTCTTAGATTATGTAGATGGGATCTTTGACCCCAAATTGGCCAAAAACCTAAAGATCCTGAGATAGAGCACCCATGCCTAAATGATCAAAAAGATTTTTAAAAATGACTATGAGTCACTTGAGTATAGGATTTGGAGCTCGACACTAGCCCAATATATGGTGCCTCTTGTGCACCCATGCCTAGAGAACATTTCCTTATACATAGATAGAGATGATGCTAATACTAGCATTATTACAGGTAATAACCACCTAAAAGTGGATATCAGTGTCGATTCTATAAGGGAGATGCTCTAAATCTTGAGTGACCACAATCTTGACATCTACAATATGAAGAAATTACAAAATGTTTGGGATACCCATGTTTAGAATCCATAATTCATCAATTTAGTTCTTCAGAGCAATTACATTGAAGTGCCTCCTCTGCTCATCACTCTCATGATTTTTTAAACATAAGATATGAAGGATACCTTCTCCACGATGGAAATAATCTTTGATATAGACTTAGATGCTAACGTCATCGATTTCCAATTAGGAGCAATCTTCCTTTTGAAGATGGTAGGTAAGGAGAAGGTTTATAGGATGGACTTTACAAATGCCATCACCACTTCCATACATAATTAGCTAATGAACTTCTCAATATAGAATAACTTAAGGTATTCCTCCTTCTTCCTCCACCTGATTCTATATTAAAAATCCCCATTCTTATCTTTATACTTCACCTTCAATGCCACTAAAATAGGAACCCTTCCCAACATGGTGATCTATATCTCTGTATGGACACATATCTTGTCGACCACACAAGATTACTATGAGTTTTTTGAATCCTTCCTATCTCTGGTTCTCATCAACCTCAACTAGAAGGCCATCACTTTTAGGATGACCGAACACCAAAGGTCATGGCTCACTAATGGCCAAATTATAGTTGATGAGTTTTTTGGGGCCCATTTCACATTCATCTAGGTCCATGAATTTAAGGAGGATCCATTATGGCTCTTACACCTACTAATAGATAGGACCTTAACCTTAGAACTAGCTCACCAGCTCAACATGGTTGACTCAGTCTATGGCTTGGACCATAAGAATAAGGCCCCGTATGATGTCCCCTTATCAAGAGGAGGCATCATAGTGGTGAAGATGTTACATGAGCACCTAATTATATTCAAGCTTATAGAGCTCAACCTCGACCAAATTAATGACTAGTGGAACAATGACCTAATTGATTACATAGCCACCTTGGAGATCATTGCCCCATTCACCCATGAGCCTTGGCCATACTTCAAAGAGTAAAGGTCATTGATAGAGGATGGCATCAAGTATTACATGGATCTATCCAAGATCCCATCAAACATGTACAAGCTATGGGAGTCCTTTTATAAATTAGTCTAGGAGTTTGACCCCATGAAGAAAATGATAAAGGGGCTAAGAGCATAGTTCATTCAAAGGGGATGGGGCCAGGAGAATATAGATGCCTATTATAAATATAGGTAAGATATTGTCCATTAAGAGTGTAATTTTGATGACCTTGTAGACACCGAAATCGTGTCTAACCCTTGGTCACCTTCCCCCCCTTGGTCCATTTCTAACCCATTCCTAAAACGTGCAATTACTAATTTAAAATAATAAACTTATTTTGAATTAACCCCCCTCCTTTGACACATCACCCATGACACCTCGCCTAGGACACCTTGCCTTGGACTAATTCCCATCCTATGACTCACCCAAGACCTATTCTTACTCCTTTCCAACTGCCTAACCAACTCTCGTGCATCTTTAGCCTAACCTTCGACCAAATCTCCAACCGATTATGCACTTGGCAGATGTAGAACGGGCTTGTTGGGCCTTTTACTCGTTCTGCAACCATCGACGTCGATCAACTATCAACCGACGCCGGCGGGATCGCCGACGTCGGTTTACTTAAACCAGCGTCTAACCTCTTTCTTGGCGTCTAACCTCTTTCTTGTTGGTTTTTCTAGACGAACTGCAAGACAGACCTAGACACATACAAGATACTTGAAAACCTTTGGGATGAGCACCATGAGGAGGAAGCTCTCGCTGAAGAAGTATCAATCAAAGAAAAAGAGGAGGATAATCCTTTGGAAGAGGAAGAGGATGACCATTCAGAGGAGGAGGAAGTTTTAGTAATTTAGAGGTTAAAAAACTAGCCACTTCTTATGTACCCATATCTAACCACTCCATAACAATAATATACCTCTTTAAGGCTTCTCAAGGTAAGGTCATCTCAGCCCAAATCTAGGGTGCAACCCTCCAGTTCACCCCTTAAGCCCCCACAAAAAAAGGTAACTTTTATCAACACCTTTTTTCCACTTACACTTCATTCTTCACTCCCTCTTCACCCTCTATAGTTTCCACTAAACTCACACCACTCTCCATTGCCCAACCTATCACCTTGCTCGCACCACTTTCCTCTATGCAATCAATCACCTTCCTTATGTCATTTATCACTCTTCCACCCTCATCATCCACATCATCATCTATTATGGCATAATTTCCCCATACCCCTATCCATGGCATCCCACCTTTCTCTCATTCCACTTTGACCCTTCACCCACTCATCCCCTAAGAAATAACGTCCATTGCTTCATAAAAAAAAGTGACCATTCCCTTTTGATTTCTACAAGGATACTCCTTCATGGGGGAGTTAATCCAATCACAAGAGCAGTTTCATTAGTAGTTGGAGACTACTAGAAAATCTTGAGAGGCTCAAGTAAAGAAGAAAAGAGGAAAATAGGCCAAGGCCCTAGTGGTGCCTTACATGCAATCATTCTTTGACCCATCACAACAATCTCTAATGTTTTTACACATGGCACCCCAAGTAATCAAACCCAAAGAATAGATGTAACCAAGGGATTACTCGATACACATCATTAGCTTCAACCTCAGCTAGGAAAAATTGATCAATAGGGTCAAGTTGATGGAAGAAATGCAGAAGTCCATCATCATGAACTATATCAAGGTTAGGTGAAAATTAGACAAGAAAGATTTGTAACTTGTAAGAGTGAAAGCTACAGTTGATCACCTCAATACTAAGGCCAAGGACAAAGAGTGGAGCTCACTAAAATGAGGTTTAACCTACATAACCACCTAACTAATGAGAGATTATAAGGTGGAAGCCAAGCTATAGATCCAGGTTACAAAACTAAAGATCAAGATAGATGGTATGAAGAAGGAGAAGTAGGATGAAAAGAATAAACTATATGAGAAATTAAACTCATGCAAATCTATAAGAGTCTATTGGACTCTACAAGCATGCAAAATCAATTATAATAATAGATGCAATGGGAGTCCTTGGCCAAGGACCAAGAAATCCTATAATTTAAGAATAACCTCACTGCCTACCCCCAGACCATAGGAATCATCCCCATGGTCCAATAATTATATGTATCCTATTAGGAGAGGATAAAGAATGTGACTGTGAACTTGAAGCTAGCACTTGGTTTCATCATGGATTATTAGAAGTTGAGCTCCTGGGTGAGCACATTCATAGACTAGGTCCTAGCCTTCATGTTCCCTAAGGTTCAATATTCGCATCTCCTCATCCAAAAACTATATAGCATGATGGATGGGATGCAATAAGTAGCAAGGGTGGTCGACTAAAGGTAGGTGGCAGTGAAAGTCAATGAGTACCTAAGTTGTAATAAGGTATCAATAAGGTGTAATGCATTTTTAAATGCCTTATAAAAGGTGGTTCAAGATATGAATGGGCATATTGAATAGCTGGTCCAGTTGGGACTATTGGCCATTTCGACCCACATACCAAACTTTGCCTAGACCTAGAGAGTAGCTTAGTAGGGTCCCAATTGAAGAAAGATCAAATGGATTAGAAGTAGGCACAACATTGCAAATGAAGGAATTCAAACTGGTCCTCATAATTTTCATAAGCATTCAGAGGCATGAAAAAGATGGAAAAACCCTTAAGAGTTCATCAAAACCCTGAAGGTTGAAAGGAGGATAAATTTGGCAAGTTTAAGGATCTAGACTATCAATAGGATATCATGTAGAAATGAGAAGACCAGTTCACTTGTGAATTTTATAAAATTTTCTCAGGAAGGATCATGAGCCAAAATATTATAGCACCATAGATTCCTTCATGCCAAGATCATATCCTGCAAATTTCATGCCTTGGCAAGTTCTCTAGCTTGAGTTATAAACATTCAAAGTTGAACTTGTAAAATGAAACGTATATGCTAACGTCAAATTTAAGCTTCATAAAGTAGTTATTTAGATTTAAAATTCCTTAAATAGGCCTCACATTAGACAATATATAATTATGTATGTCATTTCATATTATGACAAGCAGATCTAATGGTTCATGTTAGGGTCAAATAGGTCAAAATGTCCCTGGGTTAAAATCCTTACAAAGCTACAAGTTGGATGAGATCTAATGGTGCATATCAACTAAGTAGAGATCCAACGGTGTGAGATCGATTGATAAGAAGGTGGTCCCAAGAAAATCTATGATCAACATTCAATCATATCGAAGATCTAATGGTACATAGTTACTGATAGGAAAGTAGGCCCAATGAGATCTACGGTACGTATTCACTCATACATCTTGATCCAATAGTGCGAGTGAAAGTCAAGGAGTCAAAGGATCTAGATCAAAGGCTAACATTCATTCATACCAATAAGGTGTATGTTGTGTAAGAGGTCAAAAATTTAAGATCTAATAGTAGGGATCTATGGGACCAATAGGAAAAATATGTTTTGGATTAATTTAATTGGTCTAAGTTGATATTTAATAGTCAAAGTTGAACCTAGGAATCTTTCCTATTAAAAGTCAAAAGAGTATCTTTCAACCAAAACAAGCAAAAGAATGGAGCCAAGTTCAAGCATGGTTCAGATTGAACCAAAGCTAACATTTCAAAAGATGTCGACAAGGTAGAGACATATACTTCAATGACTTCATTGCCAAACCCAGTTGCATGAAAGTGACCCTTCTCTCCACTCTTGCATGCCACAATGAACTAGTGAAGAGTAGTTAGCACCAAGATAAAACTATAACAAATAGATCTAATTGTTTTAACTACATCAACACTAAAACTTAGCTCATAACAACTTGATCCTACTATTATAAACATAAGGGAGCATTAATGAAGGAATAATGTAACTATGCAATGGATTAAAGTGACCTGGATCAATCAGGAAGCTTGAATGAGCATAAATGCATAGGAGTTGTAACTACGGTTCAAATGGAGTTGATCTCATTGATTCATTTTTTAGTGTCAAAATATCTCTCTCTTTCTTCCTTTTTCTTCTATAAATATAGACTTTGAGCTATGGATGAACATCCCTCAGGCTGGTATGACTAGACTCTACCAAATATTGTATGTTACACCTCTTAGAGTAATAAATAGAGCATTTTGTAATTGTTTACCAATCTATACTTAGTGTTTTGTATTTATTAGATATGTAAAATTGGTTTTCATCTTCCCCTTATAGGTCCAAGTTCAACCTAAGTGTTAATAAACTTTCCTTGCAGGTCATCTAGCATGTCTTAATGTTGGTGTCTCAGGTATAGAGTGGATTGTTGACTGTAAGTGATTTAAATCACACCTTATCCTCATTACCCTCTAACTTAAGTCCATTAAATTGATCTCTAGGTGAAGCATTATTTCTTGGAAACCATTATAGGTGCTATGTCTGTTCTTTTCATAGTCCATTAGTTTGTTGAGAGTCTAAGCCTATAGTGGATATAATGAATTCACGGTGCATCACCACATGTTAGTATAGGTTTTAATTTATGCAATATCTTAACCCTTTTCACCCCAACTTGTTTAGGTGTTAGAAAGAGAGGCACAAATTATCATATCTAAGGAGCTAGCCTCATAAAAAACCTTAGAGGTCTAACCCAAACATAGGTAACCCATAGCCTAGGGCCATTCCCATGTTGAACTAGGTTTGAAAACAAAACTTGAACACTTATGTTTTTAGCTAGGGTGCATCCTAAGTCTCCAACAGGTACTCCTCTCCCTGTTCCTCATAGATAACATTAACCTCTCAGAGGACAAAACAAAAGAGATATTAAAAAAGAAGAATAATAACCAGACCATTTTTATGGCTCTCGATCAAGAGCCAAGTATCTGCAAGGTGGAGACCATTTTGTAGCCCCTTATCCAGCTGGATTTTCAGATGTTGGCAGTAGATTAAGGCTTGAGAAACATCTCCTTCAAGGAGATTATTAATCTGGATAGGGACTTTGATTCCCTGAAAAAGAAGACTTAGTCGAAGGAAGAAGAATTGATGCCTTTGAAGGCAACTCTTTAGAAATTGTAAGTTCTGCAAAACACACCCATTTTCACAATTTTGCTTCGATTGGTTTGGGAAACCAAAGTATTGGGTTCTTCCATCTGTAAATGGATTCCCCCTATAAGTCACCAAGAATTATGGATCATAATCCATGTTTTGTATTTTGTATTAATTATCTTTTGTCAAGGATAAGCTTGACAAGTTTGGTGTTTTGTGTTTTGACCTCCTCTTTTTCTTCAAGTCCCTTTGTATTTATGCTAAGTTTCAGCTTCCTTTCATAGCTTTCACATTACGTCTCGATGCTCGTTCAACCCAAAAAAATTCTTGACTTCCCCATGAGAATTACCTACCCTCCATGTGACATCTTGATGCTCACCCAAGGGAGGTTTATTTTTGTTAGACTTTCAAATAGCACCATTGGCTGACAGAGCAATAGGTGGGGCCTAATGTGTAGTTAAAATGGAAAGGAAATAAAACTCACCATGTGGTGCCATGATGCTCCTCAAGAGTAAAAATTCCTTTTGCTAGAACTAAGAACTACATCATTAGATGAGAAAAGTGGGGCCCCTTTCCTATAAGCACTCTACAGGTAGTTTTGGAGGTAGACACGTGTCATCATCATACTTCTTCTAAGCTTCATGGGTATCATAAAGCATTGAAGTTGTGCCATATCTATATTTTCGAAGACTAATTGCACTCATGAGCTGAAGTTCTCTAGTTAGTTGCAATGGCCTTATCATAAGTGTAAGTGACTGGTTTTAGGTATCACTTCCTCAAGAGGCCAATGTGCCTATATAAGCTTAGATTTTTTATTTTGAAAGGGGCTAGAACTTTTAGATAATTATTTACTATCAGAGCAATGATTATAATAGTTAGTTCTAAAATATAAGTAATAGTAGTTGTTATTTTCATTTCACAACCTTATCAGGTGCCCCTCATGGGTAGGATTGAATATTGTATACTATGCCCTTGAGGCCTTTTGTATTTTGTTCCCCACCTAATAATGAAGAAGATGTGGTGTTCTGCTTCAAATGGAATGATATTTATTACTGACTATTGTTTCTTTTTTTTGATTCTATAATGTAGGCTTTTATTTAAGTTACATGTGTTAAACCATGCATATGCTTTTTTAATCTATCTGTGATGTTCAAATTTGAATCTATTTTATGCAATTTTAGGAGTGAATACTTTAAAATTCTGATGCATCACCTTATTAGTTTATATTTTAAGTTTTACTTACATTTTTTCCTTACCCTTTCCCCCCAAATCAATTCAAAGAGCCAACTTCTAAAACCCCAAAATTTGCTTTACAGACCACATTTGAGTCCCACATCTGTAAAGCTTCCCATAGAAGGTTGTTTTCTTAGATCGAGGATTTTAGACATCAAAAATATACACAATTTGTATTTGGATTCAAGGCTTGATTGAGATAGATACCTTAATGGATTAAACCTATAATAATGCCACTAAAAGTAATATTTGTTCATATTAAAAATTAAAACTTGAAATTTATTTATTTTTAATTTTAAAATAGGGTTAGGAAAGTAAATTTCCTTGTAACTCAAATATGGCAAAGTGTGCATACCCCCTTGTTGGGACATTTGAAGAAGTGTTAAACTATGGAGAATTGAGAGTGATCTAGTCTCAATTTGAAAACCATTTAATGCTCCTGATTTAGAAGCATTGTATGCTCCAAACATCATTTGATTGTATATAATACTCTATGAAATATTTTTAAGGGGTGTAACCATGAACTATGTCACACTACATATTGAAAAAGTGGAACCATAGACATTGAGTGTCACTGAGACAAATCACATCGTTGCGGATAGATCTAGATTATCTTTGAAACTTTATAACTGAACTTGAAACTTTAGAAGTTTGAAAATGCTGTAATATAAATGTGGACATGAGTGAATATATTTCCCCATATATTTTTATTGTATTCAAATGCTATTTTTAACATGTAATATTTTTGAACTTTTCAAAATTTTCCACTTTTGAAACACTTTGAAACTTTTGCTATTTTGTAACTTATAACTTTTGAAATTGTTTGAAAATTGTAATTTATAACTAATTAAAACTTTTGATTTGCAATTATAGGATTGAGTGCACATACATGCCACAAACCCCCATAATCTAAAAATGTTGAATCGTATTTCTATTTCAAAATTGTAAATTGCCATAAAGCCAAAATTTTGCTTATGAGGCTTGACTGTTCCAAGCAAGCCCATTATGATACCCCCCTTATCAGATGAGAAACACAAAGCTCAGAGTCATTTATTTCAAAAGAAAACATATGTGAAATATATATCAATTTGAATTTTTGAAATCGATTACATTCATAGTATTGAATATATCAGTAAAAATTCGTATGAAGCATGTATTAGGAATATATATCATTGAAGCATCGAATAAATGTATATATGATATGTATCATGACATTAAAGTAGGAATAGAGTATATAAGTGATGCATTACATGATTCATGCCACCATATTAAATTATATATAGTTCATGATATGAATCATGGCACCATAAGTAACAAGCATATAAGTAATGTCATACAATGTCATGTAGTTTGTATAATATGTCACTCATAAGGCTCAAGAAGCCACATACAAGGGACATGTAAAATGTTGCATAACAAACAAGTCAAAGGGCCACATGAAAATGGCATAATAATTCCATACAAGTGATGATTTGAACACATAAGGCCAAGGGCCATACACACAATAAGCAAGAGAGTTTAACCTATCATGTAGTAAAATAAGAATGTAAAACAAATCATGTATCAAATGAGACTAGTATAACTCCATCATATGTATGAATTTGAATGATATCAAGTATCATATTTCATGGAATACATGTGAAAAATATGAGTGATTAGCAATACATCTGTATGATATGTATCTCAACATGGTAGAGAGGTTATGGATAAATATAATATGTTAAAGTGTTCACATAGAACATAAAGATACCCCCAAATTAGCAAGGTTGTTGGGTATTAAGGGAAAACTAACATCAAATAATCATTTGAAATTATGTCTTGTATCACACTCAAGTACATTAGGAGAAGAATTATGTAATGTAATATGTAACATGTTATTTTCTTAGCATAAAAATAAATAAAATATGAAAATAATTAAGCTAATAAAATTTGAAAATGATTTAGGTCCTGATTTTGAGTTTTTTTTTTTGAATATATGCATTTTTTTAATTTTTGCCAATATTTGAATGATAAAAGAGATTTGAAAAAGGTGCGAAAGAGATTTTTTTGAAAAAATATAAGAAATGGGATAGATTTGAATAATCCTCAACAAGGTGCAAAAGCATAGTAAAATAGGGAGGAAGGCAAGCAATGTGCCCCCATTGTGGATTAAACTTTGAGTCATAATAATGTAATGAAAATATGTAATATATGTAGGAAAGTACATGCTCCTCAAATGGGGAAGAGTCTAAATGTGCTCATGTAAAAAGAATCAATATGAGATCATGTAAGGATCATAGGGTGTAAGATATACAATAGTAACAAAATGGAGTGCCATAGTGATAGGTGTTTTAAATTATTTGAATTGATTTATAAATCAAGAGGTTAATTACCCAAAGTAAAAATTAAAACTAAGAGTTTATAAGAATGCTTGGATAAGGTGTAGAAGAATTAGTATTAAAGTAAAAGTAAGAAATCTATGTACAAGTAAATTGCATGTAAATAACCAATGATAGCAATGATGGAAATGTATGAATAACCCAAGGCATGATATAGAGTGACTTATTCTGATGCATAAGGGCCAACTATAGATACCTTTGAATCTTAATAGGAGCCATATTTTGTAATATAACCCTTTGAATCATTATTCATAGATGTAAACATGCATTCATATGCTCATGTAAACATGTATCCTCATGTATAAGAGAAGAGGGTGTAATAACTTGTACTTATACCTTTGGTGAATTTATTTGAATAACCTATTATGCCTTAGGAGATGGAGACCTCCTTGTATGTGCCCCTTTCTATTTAGGAGGATGTATTGTGCTTTGTGAAACAAACTAAATATGCTCATTTGTAACTACAACATACTCATAAGTAGATGAAGAAACTAATTATGTAATATGCCCATGCTATTTAGAAATTGTAATATGCATTGGAAGATGTATATCATGGTATCGAATAGTTATATAAACTATGTCATTACCATGTTGATCAATAATTGTGCCAGATAATTGTTCTATATATAATAAGTAAATATCATTTATTCCAAAGGATATTCATATTGGATTCTTTGAATTTTAACCACTTGATCATCATGAATGTATTAGAGACATTTATGCACTATAAAATGTATTGCTCTAATATTTTTTATCCAAGGTAAGTTTAGTTCCATATCCAAAACCCTTGTGCTTGGTAGAACTAGAAATGGATTATACACTATGAGAGGGCCCACTTGTAAAGGAAGCACAATATTCCCATCAAATGCTTTCACAACTAAAAGAATCCTAAAAATCTTGTTTTATATAACCAAGATAATGAAGGAGAGTTATGGTGCACACATTTTCACTTGATCCATTATCTATCATGACATTATGGATGGATTTATTGTTAACATATGCTTGAATAAAAAGTGCATGTATATTTGAATAGTCATCAACAACTTCACTATCATCAAATATGATCATAAGACGTGATTTTTGTATAATTTTAACTATACCAATAATACTATCAAGTGGGTGTCCATATGTAGGAGGAAGAGGATGAGAATTATGTGCATAGCATACTTCAAAATTATCCTTGTTATTTGCTTCATGATTTGGAAAAAGGTCCTTATAAATTATGAACTTTGCATTATCATTTACCTATGGCTTAGCCTCTTCAATAGGTGTACCAATACCTATGATATTCTCATCAGTGAGATCTTGAATCTTATGATTAAGCTTGAAACATTGATTTTTATAATTCCCAATGCATTAATTATAGACACAATATGCATTGCCATAAAAAAATATAGATTTTGGTCTAGACATATTTATCTCCATTGGTGTGGAAGAGAGATTACATTTAATTCTATGATATTTTGATAGAAAACATGAGGAAGTGATATGAAATTTTAAAATTGTCTCCTTGGTGGAGCTTGTACTTGAAGTTTTGAGGTGGTTGTGATATAACATTAATTTTAACTTTCGATTCACTCTTGATTTTAGTTGGTTTGCTCTTATAATTTGGATTTAGTTGAAACTTGACATTTGAAGTAGAAGGAACATTTGAAACATACTTAATCTTGTTCAAGTAAGCAACTTGACTTCATGCATTTTGACTATATGGCATAGTTCATCAAAGGATTTGAACTTATCAAACATAATGAACTCTTGAAGAGGAGAGAGAAAAACTTGTGTAAAAATATCTTGAAACTCACTATCAACCATTTTATTTTAATTTTGACAAGCATAGTCTTTTACCTTTGCAAATATTCATTTATTTTTTCTTTAGACCCTTGTTTGAGCTTTGCAATTAGAGCATATGATAAATTTTAAACAATGTTAATAGAAAAATGTGTCAAAAACTAATTTTCCAAAGCATTTAAATCCTTTACTGATTGAAGAAGAAGATCATATAACCATCTAAGATCATATTATTTAAGACTTATTGGGAAAAATTGTCAATAATTTATCATTATCTAGATAATCTAGACAAGTTGCATGGAAGTCATGCAAATCTTATTCAAGGCCACCTTTGCTTTCATAAAGATGAGTCTTAAGAGACACAAAATGAATTGGTAATAGATAAGATGCAATTTTAGGTACCAAAGTGTTTTGTAATAAGAAACATGAGTCCATGGAAGTGTTGGAAGAAAAATGACTGAGAGGGGGGGTTGAATCAGTCTTCAAAAAAAACTTTCTTATACAATCTTACTTAAGCTTTCATAGATCTTTTAGATAAGCATGTACATCTTAGCAAGCATAAGAATCAATTCATAAGAGAATGAAACACATGAACATAATATGTATGTGGGAAACCCTCAAGGGGAAGAAAACCCACTGATGATGTAAATGGACTATAGTCTTATAATACAAACACCAACTTTAGTGAAGCACCAATTTCACATGGAGCAACAACCCCAACTAGCTAAACACCAAATCAAATAGGATTTAGCAAGCACCCAATTTCAAGGAGGCACAAACCCCCTAGATGAAATTTATAAAAAAAAATTCTCATACAACATATGATAATCTCCTTCTTCATCTCTTTACACACTTCTACCCCTCTCAAATTGGCCTCTAACCTTCTTCGCTTAACTAGCCCTCTTTTTGACTTGATTAGGTCATATAACCTTGATCATCACACACATAACCTATATAAAATGTTAATAACTGATACTATATCCCATTATAATGGTCTATAGTACCTCCTTATTATCTCCAATATACTTCCTTGTTCACTTACTCTCAACTCACACAATAGGTCTAAAAATTACTTAGTATTTATACAAGTCTTTCTTGTTTATTTCTTTCTTGGTCGAACAAACATTATTATCTTCTTAGGTCAGCCATGGAATGGATATTATTAAATATTATATACATTTATAAAACATTATTTTATTCCCTTTAGGTATGATCTTCTTCAATTAGGCCTTATCTCATCTTTAGGCCTCATGGAGACCTAATCCCATTAAGCCTATTTAGCACATGTTATATTTTGATCTTCTAGGAGAACATTAAAAAAATTTACATGGTATAAACACATAATATTCCATTCCAATAGACCCATTATAATATCATCTAGGATTCATATCACTTTTTAGCTCAAACCACTACTTGTAGCACATTGTTAGTATTGTTCATATTAGGCATGTGTATACCTAGAAAGTCTATCTTGAATAATTGAAGCATAAACACAAATTTAAAAAAAAACCATGGAAAAATAATATATATATAGAATCTACATGACCTTATAGTAATCACCATGTTCATTATACTTCATAACTTATGGCAAAAGGACACAAACCATTCTCTACAAGTAACTCACTCAAAATTTCCAATTGATCTCAAAACACAATCATGGAACCTTGAGTTTTTTACACCTATAGGAACATACTTAATGTATTCCAATGTATGAAAATTATCTCAAATAATCCTCAAATAAAATTTCATTAAAAATATTTCAAGCACTAAATACAAGTGTTGGTCTTGTAAACCAATCTATTGACCTCCTCTCTCACATACCTTACTCAGCTAGACAAGCCATTTTGGCTTTGATATTTCAAACTATTAAACTAAATCTAAAATATTATACAAAGAATGGATAGGTAATTCAATTTAAAAAAAATCATGTCCATTACATTCATCAACTTAGGGAAAATGGCATCTAACTCATCACTGTAACTTTCTTACCCAGGTTTGTTAGTTTACGTTCAAACACAGTCATGGTGATAATGACTTTCAACACCTGTGTAGACACTTTTAGGGACTTATAATTCATGTGTACTATCTTATAATTTCATTAGGTAAATATTACATATAAATATACCATTGTTAAGTGAAAATATTGGTCTTCCAGACCAATCTCACAACCTTTCACCTTCACTATCTCATCTTCACTAGACATGTCAACTTATGAGCAATAATTTCATCATATCTACTGACCACCAAAAAATCTATCCAGAATTAACATGTGTTACATGTCTTGAAAAAATTCTCCATTCACTTAGATTCATCCATAGTCCATGATAACACTTCCTTAATCAACTTCTCACTTTTGCCTAGTTTTCTCTTGCATGATTGGTTTAGCACTTTTGAGCTCTAGAACTTGTTTAGAAACCACCATGGACATCTAATACAAGTCTTAATGTTTAACCTCCATCTAATTATAAACTTTTACTTGTTCAAATCTACCTATTACATCAAATCTCTAAGAAATAAGGCTTTTCCAATAGGGTGCACTCACTCCCCTAAAAGACCAATAACACTTGGAGGTGCCTGGGAGAGTCCACTACATGTTCCAATCATCAAAATAGCTCATATAATCAATTTTTATCAATATTTTTCTCATCGGGTCATTTTTAGGGTTTTAGAGAGGGTTAAAACTATTTTTGGTGTTAATGATTGTTCATAAAGCTTAGCCCCTTATTCCATAAACAAATACTTAGAAATTTGAGATAGGACCCTTCCTCATCTACCATGAATAGATTAGTTTATCATGTAGAGGTTACATATGCCAATGATTACTTAAAATTTCTTCTCAGATTGAAAATCCTTCATTTTTTTCACATAAAAAAACTCAAAACCACATTTCATGCCTTTTCTTACAAACTTCAACCTTAGACTTGGTCAACACATCTGAACCAACATTACATACCTCTACAATTCTCATTTGTCCATGCTTATCTTGAAATATGAAACTCATACCTCATTTGGCCACCATCTCTCTCTTTGCTTACTTGGACCTTGACCTGCAAGCCATATTAGGTCTTGAAACTAACATTTAAGCCTCTTTTCATACACTCAAAACCTCACTCACATGCTTAAGAAACATCTCACATGATCAAACACTACTTTTTATCTTTCATAGGCCTTGACAATACTTCATGGTACCTCATTGTGTTAGGCAAGGTCTAGAACTAGTCTAGTTGCATGTTAGGTATGTAGGTCTTACCCATATAGGCCCACATTGAAACAAACCAGAGTGATCCAATGCCTCATATAAATACTCAAACAACCCTATACTTATTCTTATGCCTTTGTCCATCCATCCAATCAGGATACTAAGCTCATACCTTCTCACAAGGTCTCTTCATGTAATGACTAGTGTCATGATGAGGCTTCTTAATCATTTGAAGTTTGAAAACTGACATTGAAACACTCCTTGATGATTCTACACATTTATCACATTCCTTTCATGATACTTAGATAATATCATACGTATGTACACACCTCTTCATGCTCATCATGCGCATACTTGTTATGACTAGGTTTCTCAAGACCCCTAGTACTCAAAACATGATAACCTTGACTTGATCATCAAAATTCTTTAAGACAACACTATCAGTCATCAAGCTGACTTGAATCATGACATTTACCTCAAAATAATAATTAGGTTGCCTTCAAATTCTCTCTTAATAGAGAGACAATAGTTTGCCTTCAAATTCTCTCTTACCACATGGATTCCTTGTCATATACCACTTCACCATTCATCTTTACTAGATGTACCATGACATCAATGACATCAACCTTAACCTTAACATCAATGACAACACTTCTCAACAAACTCCCCCTTTGTCATTGATGGCAAATCAATCTTCAAACTGATCATTCTCATCTCCCCTAGTCTAGTCAATCTCCCTTTTTGGACTTTCTTCCCCTTTGACATTAATGACAAAGGGTCCTACATAGGCTATCATATCAAACCATACCTTCTTTCTATAAGATCTCAATACACAAAATATGAATCATTAAGGTAACATGCTCCCCATTTCACCAAGCAAATCTCCTTTAGATGAACTCTGAATACAAAACCACTTCTTAACATAAATCAAACTCAATCACTAACCTAAATGGCTCCCCCTCAAACCAAACATCTACCATGCTTCTGTTACCCGAATAGTGTCTCCATTAAGCCTAATGGAGTCACCACTTCTATATGGCACTAAAACAACTCAAGTTTAAGAGATTCCTAAATATCCATTTTTTCATCTGACTGAATGTCCAATACCCTTTTAGGCTTGATTTACATTATAGGTTTGATCTCTTCATCATCTGTTTAATCATCAATGTGGATGACAATAGGAATTTCTAACTTGATTTCACATTTGAAGCATGCTCTATCACAGCAAGTAGTCCTCTTGAGCCTGTAGATTGATCATGACTCATCTTCATTATATTTGGTTTTCAAACATTTATTTATCTTCTCTCAGGCACTCTAGAGGCTTCAAACCTCATGTTTTGGCTTCATGACCTTCTAACCTTGTTAGGACAAAAAATTTCAATGTGTCCTACATCATGAAAAATTGTAATAAACCACCTTATACATACCTCTTGACTGGTGTGAGATGTGACTCCTTCCATAGTCCCATGAGCACTCAATCTTGGAGGGTCTTCTACATTCTCTTGCTCTATAACCAAACTAATTGCACATAAAATAGTAATCATTGAATGAATTGGCATACCTTATAGCATTGGGTTTTTTTATAGGTCTTTCCATGTTGACCTTTTTGTATTGAACAATCTTGTCCTTGACTGGATGTGCCTCATTTTGGTCTTATTTGAAACCAAGACCTATTTTGTCACTTGCAAACTTTTGACTACTCAAGATATCATCTAAAGCCTCAATGCTTTTTTCAAATTTCAAAAAGGTCCTCACTTTGATAGATGTTTTATTCAACTCAGCTTTCAAGGATTTTATTTTAGTTTTATACTTGATGCATTCTTCCTCTTTAGTCTTTAGGCTTACATTGACTACCTCCATCTATGCCTCAACTTGATTAATGATCTCATCATACTCCTTGAAAGCATTATTCAGCCTTTCCTCAAACAAGCCAATTTGCTCCTCATAGTCCTTAACTAATGATCTTAGTTTATGATTATTTTTCCTTTGAAACTTTAATTCCTCTAGGGCACTTACTAATTCTACCTTAAGATCTACTTCATCTTCTTCTTAATCTATTTCCACATCAACCATAATGCCTTTCCCATTTGAACAACCCTCATTATCTAATTATATGACCATAAACAAGGTTTCATTATTATCATGTCCAAGTTCATGACTGCCATCATCACTATCAGATTCACTTGAGTCACTTACATCAAAAGAGTTGTCTTCTTTAGTATAGAAGCTTCTTTTGTTCTTGAAAGTTCTTTTTCTACCTTCATACTCCATGAACTCCTTATTTTTATTAGGGTTATAGGTCTTGTTTTTATCTCCATGATGAACATCATCTTTGTCATTATGTCATATTTATCCTTGTTAGGAAACTTGGATGCAAAATGACCAATCTTGCCATAGTTGAAACATTTGAAGGGCAACTTACCTTTGTACTTACCAAATAGAAACCTCAACTTCCTTGCAAACATGGCTACAAGTTCATCATCATCAATATTTGAAGATTCCTCATCCTTGACCTTCTTGGATTTTGACTTCTTTTCAACTTTGAAAGCTGATTCCTTCTTGGGAGGTCTTCCTTCATTAGTTCTCATCTCATAGGTAGTCAAAATGCCATAAAGCCCATCTATCTCTAGCTTGTCCAAATCTTGCATCTCCTCTACTATAGACACCTTAGAGTCAAACTTAGAAGTTAGTAATCTCAAGACCTTTTGAACAACTATAGATTTTTTCACCTCTTCTCCCAATACTCTAATGACATTGACAAATTCATCAACCCTCAACAAGTAAGATGAAATAGTTTCATCTTCATTCATCTTTAGGATTTCAAATTGTCTTTGTTGGATATGTAACTTGGCCATATTCACCTTGGTGTCTCCTTCATAGATATTCTTTAGTTTTTCCCATGTCTCTTTAGCTAAGTCATAATGCATTAGTTTCACAAGATCTACTTTTGATAGACCACAAAGAATGGAATTCATTGCCTTGGAGTTGTTTTCACTAGCCTTCTTACCTACTACATATGTTGGTGGAATAAGAAGAGTAATATAACCATCTACAACTGATTTCCAAATATCATGTCCTTTTGACATGAAATATATCTTCATCCTAACATTTAAAAATGCATAGTTTGATCCATTGAACAATGGAGTCTTACTAGTAAAGAAACCACCTTGAACTTGTTGACTAGCCATCCTTGCTTCTAGGATCTCCTTTAGGATTTTAGACCGGCTTCAAAGGACCAAGATATAATACCAAATGTTGGAATAAAAATGACTGGGGGGGTGAATCAGTATTTTAAACAAAAATTATTGTACAATCTTACTTAAACAATCATAGATCATCTAGACAAACATGTACATCTTAGCAAGCATAATCATCAATTCCTAAGAGCATGAAACACATGAATACAATATGTATGTGGGAAACATTAAAGAGGAATAAAAACCATTGATTATGTAAATTAACTACAGTCATATAAGATAAACATAAACTTGATTGCATCACCAACTTCACATGGAGCACCAACCCTAACTAACTAAGCACCAACTCAGCTAGGCTTTAACAAGCACCCACTTTCAAAGAGGAACCAACCCCCTAGATGACTCATCACCAAATAAGCCACCTAAAACACTTTATCACCTTCATAACACTATGTTTATCATATAATATATGATGATATCCTTCTTCATCTCTTCACACACTTCTATCCCTCTCAAACTGGCCTCTAGCCTTCTTCGCTTAATTAGCCCTCTTCTTGACTTAATTAGGTCATATGACCTTGATACTCACACAAAAAACCTATATAAAATGTTCATCACTAATCCTCTATCCCATTATTATTGTCTACATGACCTCCTTCTACTCTCCAATATACTTCCTTGTTCGCTTACTCTCAACTCACACAATAGGCCTAAAAGTATTTATACAAGTCTTTCTTGTTTATTTCCTTCTTGGTCAGACAAACATTATTATATTATTAGATAATAAATGTAATGGATATTAGGACATATTATATACATGTATAAAACATTATTTGAGTCCGTTTAGGTCTGATCTTCTTCAATTAGGCCTTATCTCTTCTTTAGGCTTCATAGAGACCTAATCCCATTAGGCCTATTTAGCACATGTTACCTTTTTGATCTTATAGGAGAACATTATAACACTTTAAATGATATAAAAACATCATATACCATTATAATATAAACTTTATAATATCATCTATGATTCATAACACTTTTTAGCTCAAACCATTACTTAGAGCACATCATTAGTATTGTTCATATTAGGCCTATACATACCCAGAAAGTTTATCTTGAAAAATTGAATCATACACACAAATTTTACAAACAACCATGGAAATAAAAAACATATAAATAAGAAAAATTACCTTATATTCATAATCATGTGCACTATACTTCATAACTCTTGGTAAAATAACTCAAACCATTCTCTGCAAGTAGCTCACTCAAAATTGCCAATTGATCTCAAAACATAGTAATGGAACCTTGAGTTTTTTACACCTATATGAAAATACTTAAGGTATTAAAATATATTAAAATTTTCTTACATAATCCTAAAACCTCCATTAAAAATATCACAAGCACTAATGACAACTATTGGTCTTGCAGGCCAATATGTTGACCTCCTCTCTCACAGACCTTACTCAACCAGACAAGCCATTTTGAATTTGATGTTTTAACCTCTTAAAATGAATATTAGATATTATAAAAATAATGGATATGTAATTAAATTTTCATAAAATAACATCATGTCCATTACATTAATC
The DNA here is from genome assembly GCA_037957365.1 of Torreya grandis. Taxonomy (NCBI): domain Eukaryota; kingdom Viridiplantae; phylum Streptophyta; class Pinopsida; order Cupressales; family Taxaceae; genus Torreya; species Torreya grandis. Next base: position 2,537,534 of record JARHVA010000042.1, read on the forward strand.
AACTTATTTCAAATGGCCTCCAACTCATCACTGTAACTTGCTTACCTAGATCTATCAATTTACCTTCAAACATAGTCATGGTGATAATGAATTTTAATAGCTATGTAGACACTTTAAAGGAATTATTATAAATTTGGATAATCTTATGATATCATTAGGTAACTATTAGGTATAAATATACCATTTTCAAGTGATATTATTGGTCTTTTAGACCAATCTCACAACCTTGCACCTTCACTGTCTCATCTACACTAGACAAGTCAAATTATGAGCAATGATTTCATCATATCTACTGACCATCAAAACATATATATAGAATTAAAATGTGTTACAGGTCTTTAATAACTTCTCCATGCACTTGGATTCATCCTTATTCCATGATAACACTTCCTTGATCAACTTCTCACTTCTGCCTAGTTTTCTCACTATCTGCACCATTAGGCCTTTTAGTGATAGGTCAACTTGCATGACTAGTTTAGCACTCATAAGTTATAAAACCAACTCATAAAATACCATGCACATATAATACAAGTATAAATATTCAACCTCCATCCAATTATCAACTTTGACTTCATCAACTAATAAAATCTTTGAGAAACAAAGTTTTTCTTATAGGATCCACTCACTCATCTGGCATACCAATCACACCTAGAGGTGACTAGGAGAGTCAAATACATGATAAAATCATCAAAATAGGTCAACCAATCCATTATGATCCATTTTTATCAATATCTTTCTCATCAGGTCATTGTTAGGGTTTTAGAGAGGGTTAACACTATTTCTGGTGTTAATGATTGTTCATAAAGCTTAGCCCCTTATTCTAGAAAAAAATGCATGGAAATTTTATATAGGACCCTTCCTCATCTACCATGAATATATTATGTTCTAATGTAGAGGTTACACATGCTAATGATTACTTTAAATTTCTTTTCAGGTTGAGAATCCTTCATTCTGTGCACACAAGAAACCTCAAAACCACATTTCATGCCTTTTCTTGTAAACTATGACCTCAAACTTGGTAAACACACCTAAAAAAACATGACATATTTCTATCAATGCTCAATTTTCCATTATTATCTTGAAATCTAAAACTCATACCTCATTTGGCCACCATCTCTCTCTTTGCTTGCTTGGACCTTGATTTGTAAGTCATATTAGGTCTTGAAACTGACCCTCAAGCCTCTTTCCATGCACTCACAACCTCAATCACATGATAAATAAACCTATCACAATATAAAACAATAATTTTCATCATTCATATGCCTTGAAAATACTTCATGGTACCTCATTGGGTCAAGCAAGGTATAGGACTAGTATAGTTGCATGCTAGATATGTAGGTCTTACCCCTATAGGCTCACCTTGAAACACACCAGAGTGATTTGATGTATCATATGCATAATTAGAAAAACCTATATTTCCTCTTATGCCTTAGTACATCCATCTCATCAGGCCACTAAATTCATACCTTCTCATAAGGTCTCTTCATGTAATGGCCAGTGTCATGACTAGGCTTTTTAATCATTTGAAGTTTGAAAACTGACCTTGAAACACTTCTTGATGATTTTACATATTTATCATGTCCCTTTATGCTCATTATATAGTATCATACATCTGTATACACCTCTTCATGATCATCATACACATGCTTGTTATGACTAGGCTTTTCAAGACACCTAGTACTCAAAACATGCTTACCTTGACCTAATCATAAAACCTCTTTGTGACAACACTATTAATCATCAAACTGACCTGACTCATGAAATTGACCTCAGAATAATCATTAGGTTTCCTTCAAATTCTATCTTAATAGAGAGACAATAGGTTGCCTTAAAATTATCTCTTGCCATATGGCTTCCTTGTCACATACCACTTCACCATGCATTTTTACTAGATGTATCTTGACATCAATGAAATCAACCTCGACCTTGAAATCAATGATAACACTTCTCAACAAGAAGGGATAGCATGGGAAATGGATTTATCAATGTGGGTAACTTACCTTGTAATGCAAGGATGGTATGCTCTACAGTAGCTTTTGAATAGGTAATAAGAGGAGTGTAAGTAGCATAAATAGGCATAGGCATGTATATATTTTGGAGACCAAGAGACATCCCTAAACTGAGAGATGGTGCCATAGAAGTAGTAATTAGAATAGATGACATAGTATAAGTAATAACATTGGAAGTGTTATCTTGGGTGCCTTTGTTGTGTTAATCTCTAGGCACATATAATAATAAATCAACCTTTTAGGGATGTTAATGAAGACATTGTAGGAATTTTGCATCATTGTTTGGATCATCATACACTTTTTGAGTGTTGGATTCTAAAATAATAGCCATGATGTTCCCCTAAATAGGGTGTGAAGTAATCAAGGGAAAATTCAAATCATCTAAATTTTCCCATGTGATGTGATTGGCAATATATGTTTCTCTTGTTCCCAAGTCCTTTAAAATTGCATAGTTTGACAATAATTAGTAGTAAAAATGATCTTAGAAGGTGGATTGACTTGACTTAGTCCATGAGGAGTGGACATAACATCATACCCAAGACATGTTCTCCTAGAAGGAGCACTAGGACATGTAATTCCTTGAGCATGCTTACCCTTGTCCAATAGTATACTTATACTTCTATAAATATGTAAATCCAAAACCATATCGGTTGGCATATATTGATGAATTAATTGAATGTGGTGTATCTTATGGTATAATATTACAATTGTTTGAAAGAGGAAAATTATAATTTTTTACATTAGTGCATTTTAACCATGTGGGTATGTAATGAACATTTAGAAGCTTGTTAAAATATTGCACACATGCTTTTTCAATGTTATAACAATGTGAAGTACAATGTAATGGAATATGATCTAAAGTAAGTTTTGGAACATTATCTAATTTTAAACATGTAGAAATGAAATGAATAGCATCTTGGTAACTAAGAGCATATTTTACAAGAAAATGCATAATCCTATGTAACATATGAGAGAAAATTTCATTCATTGAACCCATTAAATAAATGATGCAATATGAATTAATTAATACAAATAATTATGAATAAAATACAATGTAAGTCAAGAAATTCTAATGACTATAAATATAATACAAATAAAAATTAAGGATTGAGGGTGATCTAGGCAAGGGTTTGAATGATTTGTAGGCTCTCAAATATACTTTCTCATTCATTGATCAGTGTCAGCTCATTATTTCAAAGAACTCACTATAGAGGTTTTATGTAACCCACTAACCTTAATTTCTAAACTACGATGAGAGTAACTTCACTGGATGATACGCTCCTCTCAAGTGCACCAAAAATTAGATAAATAAAAGATGATTCCTATGGTATAAATAAGGTACCCTAGGTATTTTTGATATACCATGAGGCAAGCATAAACTAAACTCCATGTTTAGTGATGTACAATGGCTATGAGTATTGGGGTGAACCCCTCATGCCACAATATTTGTAAAAAGAACATTATATATCCCTTTATGACAATCATTAAGTAGTTTAAAAATTATCATAACTTAGTTTTTTAAACAAGTAAAAGTAAATGAAAAATAAAGTGAAAAATAAAAGCAAAATATTTTGGTAAATAAATATCAAGCAAATTTCAACCTAATATCAAAAAAAAGGAGCTTCAAAGTTGGATTTTATCCAAGGTGACAAGACAAACTTCTTTAGTGTCAAATAAAATCCAAGGTCGAGGAGTTGAATCATTTTTTTCTATTTTTATATCTAAATTCAAAGGATGTTTTCGTTCACTATCAAGAATTTACATAAATTTGATGAAATCATAGGATAAAAATCAACCAAACAACAAGAAATGTTCAAAATAAAATGCGAGTTCACCAGAATATTTAACCCTGCTAATTTAAGAATATTTAAACTAATGGTATTTAACTATTGAAATAAAAATGTTGATATGTATTGATCTGATAATAATATACAATCAATATACAATATGCTACATAATTTACATAAATAAGGAACTTATAAAAATAATAAAAAGGCTTAAGGATGTACTAACCTCCCTAAAATGGATTTAATTACATATGTGTGAGCTCATTGTAACTAAATACTGGGTTCAATTAACCTATATATAGAGTTGTATTAAAAAAAGTAATTTGTAATACGTTGGGACAAGTCCACAAGAGGTAGATAAGGGCGTACTACAGTTTTGTGTAGCTACTACAACCGCATCTTGGTCAATTTTATTCCTAATTTTTGGATCTAGGTTTGTATGATCCCCTGTAAGGGTTGACTGTTGAAATCTATGTTCTTTGTTGTCACATAAAAGATCTTTAAAATATAAAATCCTAGATCTTTCACATGTACTAGATAACAAATAGATAAAAAAAAGGGGGATAAAAATGGGTTAGTGTAGATAGTATTTATAAATTATATAACACCTCAGCATTGTACACTTCACAAATACATATCATAGATGTACCTTGATCTTCTAGACCTTTCTCACTGTTAAAAGGCATGCATACACTAGCTCTTTATGCCTAATTAGTTATCTCTTAGTCTGACCAATGCCATTTTGATGACCAGACCTTCTATCTTGCCCATAATGTTATAAACTTGCTTATCTTCCATCTCTACAAGTTCTAGACCTACACTTATTTTCCAACTGCCTAGACACTTACATCTCAATCAGATACCTAAGTCAATAAAAGTGTCTAGTACCTTAAAGTCATCTAATTTACAAAAGAAATATATTCTTATGGTTGACTTAAGTGCGTTAATGTGATATATTATCCAAAAGTATTATTATAAATACAAGATCAATTTCCTCGCCTAAAAAAAATCAAGCAAACCAAAAGTACTCAATCAAGCACTCAAATGAGCAAAACTTCCCTATTTTCTCCTATTTTCATATCACTCATAGGGACAACATATCTAAATGTCTAAAATATTGAAGGAAAATTCCATGAGACATATTTTCTAAGTTAAATATATGATTCACACACAATCCAACACATAGGGAAGAACTACATAACTCTGAGGCCCTTTTCAGAGTATTGGCTATGTAGGAAACACTTGTTGACAAAAGGATCTTTGGGGAAGATTGACACTGTGTGCCCACTAAAACATTTTTCCCATAGCCACTTGAAGATAAAGAATTAGGGTTTTATCATTTGATAAGGAGTGACAGTCTATGACCTAGATCTGAATGCACTAAATTGAAGGTGATATAAAACCTATATGGATCTAATGGTTGTATCTAATTGTAACAGGTATTCTATACTAGACATCTGCATCCTATTTAGATAGTATCACTAACATAACTATCTTAGGTTGATGCAAGTGTCTGCGGATATAAAGGATAATTTACAGGATTAGGTGATTGATCTAGAATCTAAATTCAATCTATTTTATTCATGTTTTAGATCCATATTTGTATTAACATCAAAACTACCTAAGTATCTTATTTCATTATCATTATAATATCTAGCAGAGGTGTAATTTATATCTTTTTCATCTTAGTATGATAAATTTAATATATATTTATGTGATTTTTGTAATTAATTGGCCTACTTTAGAGATAGTCTACCATCCTTGTGCCCTAGGTTATCTCTACCCCTTTAACCCTAGATTCTCCATATCTAAATTTTAGGGTCAAACATTTGGTGAACTTGATTTGTGTGAATGAAAAAAAATTGATCTATAGTTTTCAAACTCTTGGGGTTTTAGCTTTTTGTGATGGATTTTTACATCTAAAACTTTACCCTAGGTTTTTCCCTCTTTTGGTTGCCAACATTGGTGTTTATACACTTGTAAGTCAATTCTTCATTGATTGGCACATTTTTGCATCTAAACAACTCCATGTTAAAATTCCTCAGATGTATTTTATACTGAGGTTGGTATACTCAAAAACCTCTTTGGGTTTTCCCAAATTTAGTATGAAGTTTTTAATTTTTTCAATTTACTATTTTTAGTAAATATTGACATATAAGGCGAATGGTCTACTTATTTTGAAATTAATTTCTAGGTTTCATAAAAAGTAATATTTAATTCAAAAACCTCTCTTATATATCTAAAATAAATTATTATTTTATCAAAATTTATAATTATTTATTTAGAATATTTTAGGATTTTGCTTGTGAAACATTCCACATTGTTTGACCCATTTTTGATTCATAATATATCAAATTTCAAATTTCTCATATGTTTTTCATAATTATGTTGATATTATAGACAAAAAAAAAATTCCAAAATATTGGGTGGATTTTATGAATTTATCATTTTACTATTTTTAGTAAATTTAGACCTACATGTCATACATTGTACTTTTGTTTCTCTATTTTTTTGGGTTTGTCTCGTTTCATATTTTTATAGAAAAATATATCTTAGATTTTCAAAACACTCATCCAATAGTCTAAAACTTATTTATACTTATTATATAATGTTGAAATGCTAGCTTTTGTATGTCTCTTGTTTCTTATGTTGTTAATAATTTGTAGAACATTTAAAATGGATACAAAGGAAATTATTCTTCCTCCTCATCCTAAGGAGGGGTGATGGCTACCATCCCTCTAACCAGGTCCATGATATCTATCACTCATTCAAGGGGTAAGGTAGATGGTATATATATGCATGTTTAATCTGAAATACCTAGGGTTTGTGCTTGTGAATCCCTAAAAGATCAAATCACATTTATGAGCAAGTTAATAGAAGAGTTACAAAATCAAAATTAATACTTCAGTTCAAGGCTTACATCATTAAAAAAATCAGATTCCATACATGTAAAATCTAAAACATGTTAGTAATGATCATATATTTTCATCTTCATCTAGAAACGTTATAACCAACAAGGTTTCACATCCAAATGAAAAGCTACAATAGAATACATCTAAAATAAGTAATTCAAAAAGTGACCAAAAGGTTACTAAGAGTCCAAGTGAAATCTTAAGAGAAATGAATCGAGATAAAGCAATCAAATTACCTCCTCCACATCCTATAAGGTGATCTAAATACTATTATGCATATCATAAAATGCATGGACATAATATAGATTGTTGTTTTATATTAAAGAACAAAATACAAAGTCACAAAGGTAATGGTGATCATATCATTGATACATCAACCAAGAAAATCACTCACATTATGAGTACCTATCCTAAACCACAAGTACCAAAACAACAAATGTGGGTACCAAATTTATTTTTGAGAAAAAATAGTTACCGATATCAAACATAGAGAAAAAAAGGTTCAAAAAGAAGAACCAGATTAAAGAAATGATATAGATTTACTTCTAAATAATGATACTCAACTTTCCAAACAATATGGTTTTGGAAAGCAATATTTACAAAACTTTGGTTATCAAGGTTCAGGATTAGGAAAACATTCCCAATGCATAACTCATCCTATCTCCACATCCGATAATAATGATAAAAAAGGCTTGGAATATAGTGGAAATACTGATGTAAATCATTCAAAGATACATTTTATCAAACAACAAGAACCCACAAATGAAAACAAGGTAGAAAAAGACCAATGGGCATATAAAATATTAAAACTGAGATTTCTAATAAAAGAAGTCAAAAATCAAGAGAAAATTGAAAAATATAATATTTCAAATGTGGTTACAAAGGAAGAAATCACAAGTCATTCCTCATATCAAGGCCCTTTTACTATCACTACTCAAATTAAGGGCAAGAGATTTATAGATACCAAGGTTATAGACTATCAAGATACAATTTTTTTGTTCTATGTCATTTATTAGATCTCTTAAAAATAAGTTTCAACATGTGGATGAAACTAATGCAATTACAACAAGTATGGGATCAATATGTTAAGAGTTTTATTTGCTTAAAAAGAATGTTTTGTTACTTTTCAAGGTATTAATAATCCAAATGCTTACAATATCATGCTTGGAAAATAATGGTTACACTAAATATGAGCAAAGGTTGATATAAACAACAGTTGTATTTTATTTGATCATCAAGACAAACTTACATCATTTTTCAAATAAGGAAATATATCTTCAGCTACCATACAAAAAGATACATCATCTACAATGATAGAGGAAAAACCAGAAATTTCATTACTACTTGATCATTACAATCGAGCTTTCTTATTTCCAACCAAGTTTCATTACATATGGTAATTACTTCATTACCACTAAATTACATACAAAAATACATGATCTATGCACTTTTAGATGTTGGGCCTTCCCCCTCTACTCATGTCATGTGGACATTGAGGCATTTGATTCTTTGATCATGATACATCCAAGTTATATTATTTAATGGTCATATTACATTATCATGTTTGAGTTTATGTTCTTACACATGCCTTTATCCATGTTTATATATTTTGTAGTGTAATTGATATGCTATGTACCTAACATTTTTTGCTAACACATATAATCCATCAACTAGTACGTTATATTTATGTTGTTTTTTTATGCTTTTATTCATGCACTTCCTTGAGTGTCTTACCTTGTTATTGTCTTGCTTGTTTGAGTACTTGAATATGTTACATTGTTTGCATCTCCCATGCCTCTATTTGCCTCTTTGACATTTGAATATGTCTTGGTTTGTACTATATTGACATTTGAATATATCATTTCTTGATTTTTGGACATTTGACTAAGTCATGTCCTTTTGATTGGGCAAATTTTGAACATGCCTCTTGTTTGAGGTCTCTTTGGATCATTGTCTTTTAATTTGATTTTGAGTGATCTTGTGTGTGTGATTGATTTCTCATTGAACTTGTATTACTAATATCTATATGTTATCATGATCCACATCATGTATCTTAGGATTTGGTGTGATCTCATTCTTCGTGCTTCAATGATAAATCTATTTAAACATGTTCCCTCTATATGCTACATGGTACATTCACAATTTACATTATTATCTTATCTCTTTGAGGTAAGTTAACTACCAATTGCTACTTTATCTCACCTCACAAAGGGGGGAATTCCATAGAGGTGCGACTTCCACATTACTTCACAAATTCATATTATAGTTGGGGAATGTTTTATAAACATGTTTTCAACATATATTCAGTATTCAACATACTCAGATTATAATGGAGCCATATTTTAGAAACATATTCTCCACACTTATTCAATATTCAACATACCCATATTATGGTGGGGGCATGTTTTGGAAACATTTTCTCCACACTTACTCAGTATGCAACATATCTAGATTACAATGGGGACATATTTTGGAAACATATCCTCCACATTGGCACTTATATCAATTTCAGATTTTTTAATATACAATAGGGGCATGTTTTGGAAACATGTTATCCACACTTACACCAATTCCCAGATTCAAATTACAGTGGGGACATGTTTTGGAAATATGTTATCCACACTTACACTAGTTCTTAGATTTAGATTGCATTGGGGGCATGTTTTTGAAACATGTTCTCCACACATACATTAGTTTTCAGTTTCAAATATATGGCAGAGGCATGTTATGGAAACATATTCTCCACACTTACATAGTTTCAAATTGACTAAATTCATAGTTAAATAATTCAGATACACATTTATAAAAAAAATTATATACATTGATATAATTTTTATACATAGTTTCAACATGATACATATATAACGGGCATATGTTATGTAATGTGCACCTAATACTAAAAATTCAAATCAATTTTAGATTCCAAACACTATTAGGGACTATCATCACCCACCATGTAAGGTTTTTATAGACTATATTAAGCTAATCTATTGCAGTAGTTGGTTCACTTTTTGATATGGTTGAGGTGATTAAATAACTCAATATTTTTAAGTGTATAGGTTGGACTTGATTACATCATCTAGAATCAGCAATTTTATAGTGTGAGTTGACTTGGTTCAGTCACACTCACTAGGTTATAAATATGATTGGGTTGCACAGTTGAGCTAATCTCAATTGTGGGTGAAAAATCACCTTTTCCAAAGTTGGGGGCATGTGTCCAATATCTATCTATATCTTTAAATATATGCACTTTTCAAATTTTATATTTGTCATAATCTAAGTGTTGACCATTTTTTGCCCAACAGGCAAAAAATCAGTCCCCTTTTGTCCCTACTATTCTAGACCATTTCATTTTTCAATTTTGCATGAATCTATTCATTTCTACAGACTCTGCAGGTTAGTCCTTTGGCGCATGAAGGATTAGTTCAGAGAGTTATAGGTTTTACAAGGCTTCTTCGGGCTCTGGTCTAAAGAAAATGAAGAAGTTTGGCATCATTGAACCATTGAACCCAGTTCAATGCCTTGGTTCAATGCTTGGTTCAATCACTTGGTTCAATCGGCCTTAGTTCAATGCCTTGGTTCAATCGGCAATTCAATCACTCCATTTCAAAGTCTGGTTCATCGCTTCAAGTCCATTGCTTCAATTTCCAGGCTTGGTTAATCACTTGCTTCATGGCTTTTGGTTCAAACAAAAGAGTTCAACGGGCTTGTTTCAACAGTCGCTTGAAGCATTGAACCGTTGAACCGGTTCAATGCATTGGTTTAGACACTTGGTTCATTGGACAGTTCATCGGGTTTGGTTCAACAGGCTCGACACGCAATCGTTGAACCGATTGAACCGTTGAACCAATTTTGGTTCAATGGCTTAGTTCAAGGGTGTGCCCTACAGCCAAAGGGCGGTGCTAAGGTGAGAAGCCCTTGTGGAGGCTAGGGAGCATTTCAAAGGGATCCGTAGGGTTTTCAAGCGATGACAGGTGCGTGAACGTCAAATTTTACACCAAGGAAGCCAGAGCACAGAAAGCACCAAGTGGCAATCGTGGAGGACTTCAACATGCTTTTTTAGGAGCAGTAGAATGTGCCACGTGTCCCCTGCAGGGCTTAGTGGAAACCAACAAATGGAAACATCCATGGGTTTCTCCTGTTGGCCTCAAAGAAGACTGTGGTGGGCCCAAATGAGTTGCCAAGAGCTTTGCAGAAGCAGCCGCGTGTCAACATCCACCTGACTCTCAAAATACCCTCTAATGTAAGTAGACACTACCACATCCCATTATAAGCTCAGTGGAAGCCACCATGTGTCAACGTCCACATTTCAAAGTATCTTCTAAGTGCCCAAGCAGCGGACTACAACACGTGTCAAGGGTGGATGCGCTCTCAGCGAAAAGGGCAAAGCAGGAAGCTGAAGGAGAGTCTAAGGGCGATGGGTGCATGAATGCCAAATTTAAGCTAGTAAAAAGGCTATAGGTTTTTAAATGCTTGAGCACCAACCATGAAATGAGTCCAAAGAATGCAGCAACCTGCCAGAAGACCACCCTCAAGGGCTGAAAGAGTAGAAATGACAAAGCATTCAAGTGGTGAAGGGAAGGTGAGTTATTGTCAGACCCAGTGTGCAGCCTATTTTCTGCAGTATGCATTGATGAGGGGACAAATTGTAGTCTATTTGCAAAAAAGGGGCATGACCATGCTCTTACATTAATGTTTGAATGCCAAAGTCAATTTTGGCAATTGTACAGTATGGCTCTAGCATGCCTCTTTTGAAGAATGACATCAGTAACAATGGTTTCCTCTTCCCAAGGTTCAAAATGCATATGGGCCACTTGTAGAAAAGAGTGCCAAAAAATCTTTCCCAGGAAGTGCCAAGTTGCTCTTCCTCTATATATTGTAAAACTTCTCATTCAAGAAAGAAATTTGTTTTCAGCCTTAAGGCAAAACTCTGCCCAAAAATCTCTCAGGATTGTAAGGCAAAGCTCTGCTAGAATTTTACCTTGAATCGAAACATAGCATTTTTACCTCCATTCTAAGTTTTGCATCTTTAGTATATGTCTATGCCTTGATTCTATGTTAAGTCATTTTCTTAATGCTTTTCCAAAATGATTTCAGCATGTCTGGTGCATTTTTGAGTTTTCCTTTTACGGGTCTGTCAGAAGTGTCCCTAGAGGAGTATAGGTGAAGTGAATAGACTACTGCAGCGTGTCTTAGAATGCCTCTAGTAGTTATTTCCTCCCTGTATCTCCACGGACCCCTGACCCACTTATGCAGAAGGTTTTCTCATGACAGATGAAGTGTATGGGAGCTGGTTCTCGGTGAAAAGTGTATGTTCAGGTGTGAGTGGGTCACATTTTTTTGGTGTATCACCTTTTCTTTTTTAGGCTTAGGCTTTGTTTTCAGCATCTCTCTCTCCCTTTTCATCCCCCCCTTTTTACATTTTTTGTTAGCAGTAGGAGAGACTAGGACCTAAATGATACATCAAAGGGAGCTAGCCCTCATCTAGAGACTCTCCCCTCTAGCTTCGTCGGTCCCACAGGCGAGAGGGGAGTTTCCATTGTTACGTGAAGAAGGCAGGAGCTCGGCCTCCTACCAAGGGTGCAATCTTCTATGTCAATAGTTTTTGGCACTCCTGGTGGGACCAACTAAGACAACTTGTGTCCAAGGAGTTGAAGAATTTTTGGTGTATTCTTCAACCAACCAGCCTTTGGAGGCTTTTACATCAACACCAATGGTGACTCTAAGTTGAATTTTCTAGTTAAGTAGCCTGGTGCCATTAAGAAACCTTTTTGTATGTATAATTCATTTGCACAAAATTATGGGTCTTATTTTCCATCATGTGACTATAATCAGACTCAAGATTTTCAGAGAATTGCCTCAAGCAACCCTCCTAGTTGCCCTGCAACGATAAGGGAAATGGCCCTAGAATTTGAGAAGTAGATGATGGAGATTGATAGACTAGAGGAGCAGTACGAATATCAGCAGGAGCTGATGTATAAGGAGGAGTGTTTGTTTAGGCAAGCACATGCCTTGCAATCCATGGAGGAGGAGGTAGTAAAATGGAGAAATCCATTTATTCAAGGCAGTCAGCCTTGTATGCCCCCTCCTATTCTGAAGAAAGCCCCCTCTTTTACACCAAATCCTTTCTATCAGATAACACTTGCTCACTCTAGTTCATCTGATGCATCTGCTCTCAATCCCATGCGCCTGGCTTTCCAACATCAAAGGGCATCAGAGCAGCCCCCCATGGAGATCAATCTTCTCAATTCCTTATATTGTGAATTTTCCATTGGGGGGAATATCATGAGCCAGCACGTCACTCTTCTAGAGACTCTTTCAATGCATCAACAGTCTCTTCCTAGCATTCCTCAACCTCCCCAAGTTTTTCAACATGATGTGCAGTTTTTGAGTTGGAGGAAGGAATGCCAGGAACTAGCCCAGAGCCTTGAAGAGGATGATGCTGGTGACCTCCAACAAAGACTCTTTCAGGACAATCTAGCCAAGCAAATTGAATATTTAGAGGCTAGGATGAGACTACTTCTTGAAAGACCTTGTGGAGGAACCCCAGGACCTTGGAGAAAACAAAGTTGATGCCTGTTCACAGGGGCAAAATTCCAATTTTGAAATCCTGAACTGGGGGAAAATAGTAGAATCATGGGGCAAGAAAGAGGAGAAGAAAGGTTTTTCTCAAAACCTTGAAGAAGGTGAGGCTGCCCCTACTCATGATGATGCTGGTGACTTCTAGGAAAGGGTTTTCCAAGAGGATCTAGCCAGGAGAATTACAGAGTTGGAATCTAAAGAGAGATTCCTCAGCCAGTGTGTGATGGATGGTTCAGACCCAATGGCACATTTTATGTCTAAACACACCCCATATACACACCTCTAAGAGAGCTATCAGGCCACACCTAATATAGATGAAGTGTTGACCAAGTGGAAAGAGAAGAACCATTCGATTCTAGCTCAAGGACTACCTCCTCTTCCACATGTTTTCTCCACTTCACTCCTTAAGGAGGAACCTGTTTTGCAGGAGGTGAGTGAGGAGCTAAAGATCCAATCTATAGTTTTTCAAGGGGATATCATGAGCGATAGTGAATAATAAATCATCATCGAGGCTTTTTGTGAAGGCATCATCAGTAATAAATAAGACTCAGGTCACACATACATGCAGATGTTCCAGCAATATGAGGAGGGACAAAAGCATGGTGAGCTCTCTTCTCCTTTGTTTGATGAACTTCCTTGTTGCTTTGATGAGGAGGATGACTATGCTGAGGAGCCTAAGTTGGAAGAAGATCAGGAGGGTACCTTTGAACATCTAGAGACCCTGATCATCTTCAAAGAGGAAAAGGAGAGGTCTATCTTCTTGGAGGAAGGCCTTGAAGAAGAAAGCTTCGAACAAAGAGGTGATGTTCTGTGGGATGAGCAAACATTTTGTGAGTCCATTTCAGACATCACCACAGTCACCCTTCTTCAAGAAGGCCAAGAGGAAGCAGAGGATGAGTCTGACAGAGTCTTCAATGAGGTAGAAGGAAACAAGTCAGACCATGATACATTACAGAGGAGATATACACATCAAAGGGCTTATGGTGATGAGCCAACAGCCATTGATTTCTTGGTGAAGAGCAAAAATATGAGGGACCAGCATTCAACAAGCTTCTAAGGATAAGCAGAGTACATATACATTGGAAGCATGTTTGAATCTGATCCACTCGAATATCAGCCAATCCAGGTGACAGGCAAGAGGAGCAGGTCACCAAATCTCTTTTTCATTCAGCCACTTGCCTGGCACCATAAGTCTTCTTACCAAGAAGGGGACTTAAGAAATTTTCCATTTGATCTAGGAGGGAGGCTAACATTCCTGGTTAGTATATATAGTAGTTTTTTTTTAGTTTCTTTTCCTGCTTTCCCTAAGTGTAGTTTGCATAGGTAGTGTTTTTTAGCCTTGTGTGTTTCCCTTTGCGTGTGGGGTAGAAAGCTTCATGTTTGATTCTTGGATCTTTTGGGGCTGTTGCTGATTTTGTTTAAGATGCATCTATCTTTATGCCCAATGGACTACAAGGCAATTGGTCTTTAAGCATAGCAGGCATGCTTGCCCTGGGAGTCACCAATTTGTTGATCATTTTTTGCCCAACAGGCAAAAAATTAGTCCCTTTTTGTCCCTGCTATTCTAGGCCATTTCATTTTTCAATTTTTCATGAATTTGTTCATTTCTACAGACTCTACAGGTTAGTCCTTTGGCGCATGAAGGATCAATTCAGAGAGTTCCAAGTTTTACAAGGCTTCTTCAAGCTCTGGTCTGAAGAAAATGAAGAAGTTTGGCATCATTGAACCATTGAACCCAGTTCAATGCCTTGGTTTAATGCCTGGTTCAATTGCTTGGTTTAATTGGCCTTGGTTTAACGCCTTGGTTCAATCAGTAGTTCAATCGCTCCATTTCAAAGCCTGGTTCATCGCTTCAAGTCCATCACTTCAATTTCCAGGCTTGGTTCATCACTTGCTTCATGGCTTTTGGTTCAAACAAAAGAGTTCAACGGGCTTGTTTCAATAGTCGCTTGAAGTGTTGAACCATTGAATCAGTTCAATGCATTGGTTCAGACACTTGGTTCATTAGATAGTTCATCAGGTTTGGTTCAACAGGCTTGACACGCAAACATTGAACCGATTGAACCATTGAACCAATTTTGGTTCAACGGCTTGGTTCAAGGGTGTGCCCTACAGCCGAAGGGTGGTGGTAAGGCAAGAAGCCCTTGCGGAGGGTAGGGAGTGTTTCAAAGGGATCCATAGGGTTTTCAAGCAATGATAGGTGTGAAAACATCAAATTTTACACCAAGGAAGCTAGAGCGTGAAAAGCACCAAGTGGCAACTGCGGAGGACTTCAACATGCTTTTTTAGGAGCAGTAGAACGTGCCACGTGTCCCCTGTAGGGCTCGACAGAAGCCAACAAATGGAAACATCCATGGGTTTCTCTTGTTGGCCTCAAAGAAGACTATGGTGGGCTCGAATGAGTTGCCAAGAGCTCTACAAAAGTGGCCACGTGTCAATGTCTGCCTAACTCTCAAAAGACCCTCTAATGTAAGTAGACGCTACCATGTCATATTATTAGCTCAGCAGAAGCTACCATGTGTCAACGTCCATATTTCAAAGTGTCTTTTAAGTGCCCAAGTAGTGGACTATGACATGTGTCAAGCGCAGATGTGCTCTCAGTGAAAAGGGCAAAGCGAGAAGCTGAAGGAGAGTCCAAGGGCGATGGGTGTGTGAACATCAAATTTAATCTAGTAAAAAGGCTGTTGGTTTTTAAATGCCTGATCACCAACCATGAAATGAGCCCAAAGAATGTAGTGACCCACTAGAAGATCACCCCCGAGGGCTGAAAGAGCAGAAATGACAAAGCATTCAAGTGGTGAAGGGAAGGTGAGTTATTGTCAGACCCAGTGGCGCAACCTATTTTCTACAGTTAGCATTGATGAGGAGACAAATTACAGTCTATTTTTAGAAAAGGGGCATGGCCATGCTCTTACATTAATGTTTAAATGCCAAAGTCAATTTTGGTGATTGTATAGTATGGTTCCAGTAGGCCTCTTCTGAAGAATGACATCAATAATAGTGGTTTCCTCTTCCCAAGGTTTAGAACACACATGGGCCACTTGCAGAAAAGAGCACCAAAAAATATTTCCCAAGAAGCACCAAGTTGCTCTTCCTCTTTCTATATATTGTAAAACTTCTCATTCGAGAAAGAAATCTGCTCTCAGCCTTAAGGCAAAACTCTGCCCAAAAATCTCTCGGGCTTGTAAGGCAAAGCTCTGCCAGAATTTTACCTTGAATTGAAACATAGCATTTTTACCTCCATTTTGAGTTTTGCATCTTTAGTATATGTCTATGCCTTGATTCTGTGTTAATTCATTTTCTTAATGCTTTTCCAGAATGATTTCAGCATGTCTGGTGCATTTTTGAGTTTTCCTTTTACGGGTCTGTCAGAAGTGTCCCTAGAGGAGTATAGGTGAAGTGGATAGGCTGGTACAGCATGTCTCAGAATGCCTCTAGTAGTTATTTCCTCCCTGTATCTCCACGGACCCCTGACCCACTTATGCAGAAGGTTTTCTCATGACAAATGAAGTGTATGGGAGTTGGTTCTTAGTGAAAAGTGTATGTTCGGGCCTGAGTGGGTCACATTTTTTTGGTGTATCACCTTTTCTTTTTTAGGCTTAGGCTTTTTTTGCAGCATCTCTCTCTCCCTTTTCAGCCCCCCCTTTTTACATTTTTTGTTAGCAATAGGAGAAACCAAGGCTTAAATGATACATCAGAGGGAGCTAGCCCTTATGTAGAGACTCTCCCCTCCAGCTTCGCCGGTCCCAGAGGTGAGAGGGGAGTTTTCATTGTTGCGTGAAGAAGGTAGGAGCTCGGCCTCCTACCAAGGGTGAAATCTTCTGCGTCAACACTAAGCTCTAATGATTTATAATGATATATATTTTTAAATTAAATTGTTAAAAGGCAAGATAGTTGCATCGATACATAAATGTACTCCTAAAACTTGCTCTCTTTCAATTTCAATCATTTCAATACTTTCAATTTTAAATTATGTGCACTGATTATATAACATAACATGTTCTTGGTTGTAGATTAGTCACTAACAAAACATTTAGACTCAAGCAAAGGTAAGGTGTGTTATACATGCCCAGGTACACATTCATTCTCCTTTAAACCAATAATTTCATTACTAGATTCAAAGAGAAAAATGTAGACATTATTTATGAATTATTTAGCACCAAAAAATCTTGTACACTTGACAAATACATATCATGGATATACCTTTATATTTTATACCTTTTCTAATGCCAAAAGGCTCACATACACGAGCTCTTTGCACCTAATTGCTTATCTATTAGTTTGACCAATGTATGACACAGGCCTTTTATCTTTCTTAGAATGTTATAATGTTTATATTATATCTCTCTAAGTTCTAAACTTGCACTTATTTTCTAATTGTTTGGACACTTACATACCAATCAGATGCCTACATCGATGTAAGTGTCATATCCCAATGCAAGTGTCCAATGCTCTAAAGTCACTCAATTTACAAATGAAACATATTATGATGGTTAGCCTAAGTGCTTTAATGTAATATATTATCTACAGGATTGGTATAAAAATAATATCAATCCTCATTCATTCATCACCTAAAAAATACCAAGGTGACTTACCAAAATGACTCAATCAAGCACGCAAGTGATTAAAACTTCCATATTTTATCCTATTTTCATATTAGTCATAGGGTTCATAAGACACATTTTTCAAGTTATAAGCTAAGTCATTATTTTACTCGTTCATCACACACTGCATGATTCAAACACAAGCCAACATGTAGGGGAGAGCTACATAAATCTGAGGCCCTATTTGGAATATTGGCTATGTAGAAAATGCTCATTAACTGAGGGGTCTTTGGGATAATTTGACACCATGTGTCTACTAACCTATTTTTCCACAACCACTATGAAGATGAAGAAATAAGGTTTTATCATTTGACAAGGAACAATAATACATGACCCATATCTGAATACCCAAAAATGAAGGCAACACAGAACCCATAAGCATCTAGGTGGTTGCATCTAATTTTACCAAGTATTCTATAATGGACACATGTGTATGATTCAGATAGTAGCATTGATGCAACCATCCTATGTTGATGCAAGTGTCTATGACTACAAATATATAATTACCAAAATCAGAGGAATGGTCCAGAATCTAGATCCAATTTACTCTCTACTTGTTTCAGATCTATATTAGCATCAGAACTAGCTAAGTATCTTATTTTCATTATCATTTCAATATATAACATAGTTTTACTTTATGTTTTTAGCATCTCAACCCAATATACTAGTATATGTTTATTTTAGTTTTGTAATTAATTAACTTTTATTAGAGATAGTCTACCATCCTTGTGCCCCAGGATAACTCTACCCCTTTAACTCTAGATTCCCCATAATATATATTTTAAGGTTAAACAGTTAGTAAAGATCATCAATCTAACCTCATTAATTCCTTTGTAATTTAGTGTTGCCTATTTAGCCCAAATGGGCCTCACTCTAATGTAGTTCCCCCTCCTAAAGTGATCATGTGATATGTGATGATGCAAATAAAATGAATATAGGTAGAATATTGATTGAAATTATTGACAATGTATGCCTTTAACCTCTAATAAATAATATTAAAACTTGGCTTAAGACCATTAGAATGCTGCAAAGTTGAAATAGGAAGTAGTGTTATTTTGCTCAGTGTGTAGTACAATTGCTAGAGAGATCTAGTGGGGGTAAAATGAGTGGCCTTGATAGAATAATTTTTTTAGCCAAATTTACCAAATACACAAAATATCCATTATGAAATTTCTTGAATCTAAAAAGTGACCATTGGCGAATGAGAGATAAGGCCACACTAGGGGACAAGGCCGCAATACGACCCTGTTTGACTAGTGCAGACTTGTCAAAAAAATAAAGACACTTTGGACAAGTCTAACAGTATCCTATAGGTTGGATAGGGATGAATGTAATTGAAATTAGGAGGTTTATATGATATTTATAGTGCTTATAATACAATGAAGTCTCTTTTGTAGACTATGAATTAGTGAAATGACGGATAAACTAAGGGTAAGGATGTCAAGAATAAATATTGTCAAGCACTTAATGATTAATTTTGTCTCTACAGTATACACAAGAGGACCAATTGTGTAAAAATAAATAAAATATACTATATAAAATGGTCTTGTACTAAAATTAGGTGCCTATAGTTGCAACTAATTTTAAATTTAATATTTATTATTTTATGTTCCCCCATATTTGTGTAGGAAAGGTAAGTGTGGTTTTCCAGGTTCCATGTCTCAACATTTTATTTTTCAAAAGTTTTAACTTGCAACATCATTTGTGTATTTTTTTATATGTTCTAATTTCAAGTACATGTTTACGCCCACATACTTTGTGGATGAGCATGCATATCAAAGTGGGCTAAATCGTAAACACTAAAAATTGTTCCCTTAGCATTTATTTTGTGTTATTTCATGTATATTCTACACATTTTTACATGTATGGGTGATTTGGTCTAAATCATGTGTTATTGGACCTCATGGAAACTTCTAAAGTTTGAAATACTTTTACGTATCTCCATGCTAACCTCCACATTAGCCTTATGCTTATCTTGAAACCTTTATTTTTTTCACCTACCCCATCTTCACCCTTTAATTGGATGACCCATATTTTGACCCTTTATGCCTTTCTTAAAATTAGCCATTCACGCTAATTACATAATAGTTTGAATTCAAGCCACATATAAATAATAAACAATTGTTAAGGTTCATTTGATCATCAAGAAATCAAATAAAATCAAACACTTTACATTTATTAGCTATCATTCTATTGTGGATCACTTGTTGGAGCTATTTTTGTTATGCAATATCTATACATCAATATTTATGAATACTTTGAGAGGATGACAAACTAGAGTGCTAGGTAGTTCACACTAGTCACTAACCTTAATGTAAACCCCCAAAACCAAACCCACGTATATCAATTTGTAAGATTGTTGATTTCAAAATAATAGGGGTCGATGTAAAATTCAAAAGCCCTTATAACAATACCTACAAAGTTTAAGAGCCTTATATCTCCTCCTATATCTTATTGTGTATTTAATTAGATTATATTTAGTGTATTTTACATGTTTAATAATGTTTATCTTGAAGTAGTCATAGTTTATGCATACACATTACCATTAATAGATTATATATTAAACCATATTTTTCAAATTAAATTTCATACACTTTTTTAATGGTAATATGAATATTATATACATACATATTAATAAAAAAAAATGTGGTACATGAGGTGTTGAAAGGCACATGATTTGAAACAAGTAGTTTCGCACATTACAATAGTTAAATGATATTATTAACCACTAATCAATCTAATGTAGATAAATCTATAACACATTATAAAACTATATACCTATAAGCCACTTATTATTTTATAAATTCAATTAGACAACACCCTAAAATAGTTGAGGACCCATGAACCCAATAAGATAACCATTGTATGTTAAGATTCCATAAATTTGCATGGCTAACCCCCCACAATAGATAATGAGGGTCAACAATTGTGAACCCCATAAGGGGTTAACACATTAATAAATTTCCAAAGGATAAAATACCTAGTATCAAACCCACCACATTAATGCAACAAAATCCCATATTTGGCAAAGGCATTACTACTAAGATCCCCAAACATAAATAAATCCATAGTAGCCACATTGAACATCTCTCCTCAATCTAATGCCTCACAACTCAACATCACACATCACTGCCTCAAATGATCCACCCGATTGATGACAACATTTCTAGTTACCCTTGATGTAGGCATTTAAATCCCCATTTTTGTTAGATTTGTGACCAAATAGAAACCTGAATCCAAACCCAAAACAAAACCAAATTGTGATCCTGATCTAGACCCAAAGTCAAATCCGAAGCCTTCATAACTATCTATTCACCTCCTAAACTAGACTGCCTAGATAAAGCAAAAAACTTATGAGCAGACATAGATCTAGATGCAACATCGGCCAACACTTTTGATGTAGGCATTTGAATCCCCATTTTTATTAGATTTTTGACTGAATATCAACCCGAATCCAAACCCAAAACAAAACCAAATTATGATCTTGACCTGGACCCAAATTTAAATTTGAAGCCTACACAACTATTTATTTACCTCCTAAACTAGACCACCTAGAGTAAGCAACAAATTTATGAGCAAACATAGATCTAGATGCAACATCAACTAACAACCTTCATACAAATTCTATCCCTTGTGTCATAAGGTAATGAAAATTGCCCAAAAACTCCATTGATACCATCATTTTTATTTATTAGAGGGTTTCATATAATAAATATGAAAGAGGGAAAAAGTACACAATATATACCATGGTTGCAAAGAAGTGCACAACCCTTTAATCTAAACCCTACCTTAAATTCAGATCAATTAACTTGTAAATATAAGTCCACACCAAAACACCAAACTAGGGTGCTTGGTAAAGCACTTACAAATTTTATATTTATTGTAGAATCTCTCAAGTGAAGGTTTTTAAATCTTGTTTGGCATAAAAAAAGGCCATTTGCTTATTTGTGGGATTTGAGAAATAAGTGCAATGTCAACCATGAAATCATCTTTGAAGAAGTTTTGATGAGGAAAAAACAACACTATGATTGGACTTTCCATTGATATTTCTCATCTTATATAGGTTTTTAAGATTGGTTTTAATTTTACAAGGTTTATATTATGTATGAAATTATGGCCAAGACTAAAAATGTAAAAAAATACACCATAGCCACATCAAATATCTCCCCTCAATCTAATGCCTCCCAACTCCACATTACACACCAATGTCTCAAATGATCCATCTAATTGATGACAACATTTTAAGTCACCCTTGATGTCCACCATATTTGTAACAACCACTTTCGATCCAAGTATTTGAATCATCTATATAAGAGAAGCATATACCTGATTGAGTTTTACAAGTAAACTAAACATATGACACAATAGGGTCCAAGGGAGCCAATTGTTGGTGTTTTCATCCCAAATATCCTTAACTGTATTACTACCTTTTTTTTTAAGGGATTTGGTAATTAGTTTTGGTTGGACAATAAGGGGGAGATTGTTAGATTAGATAATCAGGTTCCACAAAAGATTGAAGTTAGGGATAATCAATCCTTGCTGAAGGGATTGGTGCTACCATTGGAGAAGACAGGCCATTTACTGCCATGCTACCCAATTAAGTTTGAGAGGAACAAAGCCATTAATATCAGAAAAGGGTTCATTTAGGATTTTATCTTCTGAAGGAATGGAATTCCAAGAGCCTTTATGAAATGTTTGTTGACCCTGTTCCCTGACAAGGTTCTTCCAAGGCTTGGTACCTTAAGTAGATTTTGAAAACCATTTAGTTACAAGATAATTTCTTTTTTGTAGTGGATCAATGATTATAAACCCACCTACAAATTTAGGTTGACTGCAAAGCTCCCATGAAACTGTGGACTAGCTGTATAAGTTTTCCATAAGTTGATTTCAAATGAAACCAACAAGATGAGTATTATGCATGGATAATTAAAAAAATACAATTGATAACAATCAACGTGTCTAATAGAGACAAAAATTTGCAACAACATTTTTTCACATTTTTCTTGTTAAAACCCCTCAAGTTGTACTTAGAATAATATAGTATTTTTTTTTAAAGCTATTACTTAACATCATTCCACATAAGCATACTAAAAAATAACCAAACCACTCAGAACATAAATACTTCTAAAATCAAATACAAAAAATAATACATATCTTATACAACTCCAATGAAAGAAAATACAATAGGACACAGCTATGACTAGTCCTAAAATACAACTATTGTTCAGCATATACAAATGAAATATAATAACATTTTTTTAAGGCCTTCAACCTTAATATAAAAGATAGATATCAAGCTCTCTAGAGCTCAAGTCAAACCAACTCGTGTATAGTTGATAATATTCAGTATGGTCTTTAGATAAGTAGTACTATTGTGGGGAGAGAGAACATCATCTGAGCATTTTTTCACACCAACCATGAGCCTTTGATATCCTGCACAATTTAATATTAGGAAATGACCCTTCCTTCAAAAATAGATAGATAGATAGAACGGTGTAGAAATTTAGAGAATATGCTAGTACCTATGTGTGTATGATAAAACTAAATATGCAATGTATCATATAAAGCCTATTCTATTATAAGATATCACACTTGACATGTAAATCATACATTCTAAGAAAATATTTCACTATACATTATTTAAAGACAAGATTCATACTAAGCACATTCTACTGGCAATCATATCACACCACATGTTAAACATAGGAGTAAGCAAAGTATATTTTTATTCCAACCACACATGAATGAATCATACATTATTATTCAACTCATACAAGAAATAAAGCCTATAGTTCATATCACTTGAGTATGTTTCATATTCATAATAAATTACAGTCTTCCAACTACTACTATAAAAATTAAACAACTAAACCCCATGATATCCCATATTATCATAGTCTAGAGTTCTAAGGTACAACTACTGGTTTTTGCATATTTAGTGATACTAAATACTCATAAATACAAAGAAACATACACTTTTAATCAAATAAGAACATATAACAAATCAAGTCATACAAATGTATATAGTTCTATCTTAATATTCATTTACGCATTTAAGATTATATGCATGCATAAATAATATCTTACCAAATATTACAACACATATTATTCAATTAACAATCAACACACACACACACACACACACACACACATTTATGTAAGTGTGGGTCTAGATATAACAAATATAATATGTACCATTCAGGTACCTTTTACACTGTATAACTATATGACATCCCATAATATCATAGATCAAGGTATTTGAGCACCATAATCATACACGAACAAACAATCATACTCTATGATTATTAAACAAGAAAGTACAAGGTTATACCACTAGGGTATACCCTAGTTTATACTGCATAGTAAAAATCAAATGAAAACACAATCTCTAGGCATATAACATGATGCACTATTTTATTCTAGCAATGTCAAAATACTTGTACATAAAATACCTTCACAATATTTACTGCACACAAGATTTCATCTTTACATGTAACTACAAAAATTGACCCTGCCGACATGCTTGCATAATTCTATTGTGCTACAGATACACTATATGTCTCTTACTAGCATTCTAAGCAAAGTTTTAGTATAAATTTAGATCATATAATTATATCACCAAGGATATAGTATTTAATTGAACAAAAATATAATAATAAAATTAACATAAAAATTTCTAATTTTATTATAGTTTATCCAAAATGTAGAGATATTCCTAATATTAAAAAAATGTAAGCATAATCATCATATGATAATGGCATACAAGGATAAATATCATATCTCACTATATTGTTCGACAAAAGCTCACCAATGAATCTGACACCCTTTAGAAGATCAAAATAAACATGTTTATTGTTAAAATGCAATTCAATTTGAAACTACACTACGAAAAGCTGAGGCAAAAATAAAGTTCCACCGAACATTCGATTTTTCCTTAAATAAGAGACAATTTCTTATGCTAGTTCTCTTTCTTTCGAAAATATATACGTTGCATCCAAATAAAAAAGGACCCAATAATTTCTATGACCCAGCGTTGCAATTTAAATCCACAACATTATCACTTATAATCTTTTAACATTTTATTATGAGACTTCAGCATTGAATTTAATATAATGTGTTTAATATTATATCATGTACTCAACACCACAAACACACTGTTTAACTTGCATGCATAGCATTTTGTATAATTAACTCAGCTATTTATAATAAAATGCTTCAGTTGTTTGTTAATAGACTTCAGTTATTTATAAGGTATAAATAGAATTATAAAATAAACTTTAAAAATTTATTTAAAACTCATCAATTTTAATTTTTTATTATACTCAACGGCTTCATGCAGTGCAATCAGTGCTTCAATATTATATCCATCAACTATCTTATAATCTCAGTGCTACAATAAGACTAAGGCATTTCATTTATGTTTGGTATTCAATGCTATACTCAATTTTTATCTTTTATATAAGGAAATTCATGCAATGAATTCAATTTAAAACTCAACAAAATTTCAACTTGTTTAGCCTGTAATTAATATGCCCACCATTTTAATGAAAAAGGCACGATAAACTGTCCAAAAGACTCAACGTTGAAATTTATATATTCAATCTTCAAATTGAAGACTTAGCCCTTTCAAAAAAAAATGACTTCAACTATCTCAAAGACTCGACTTTGCTATTTTAAAGACCCAATGTCTTGTTTCAACGACTTAGCATCTTCAAAGACAACAGTGTTCCTTTTTATGACTTCAACGACTCACTAAAAGACAAAAAATTAATATATTTATATTGCTTTTTATATCAAATGCTCAACAATTTAACTCTTTAGCACAATGACTTAACATAAAGACCTAATATTCATGCAAAAGGACTTCAATATTTTAAATCTAACATCAACGATCTCAATCTAAAGATAAGGCATTTACAATTATACTATGACATTTAAATATAATAATACTCAGTTAATTTATATATATATATATATATATATATATATATATATATATATATATAATTAACTTGCATTACCCATTAATATGCAACATTGGAATTTATATATAGTGTATCAATGTTTAATATGCATATACTCAGCAAAATAATGTATATATATTTTAGCGACTTATTAAAGTTTGCATTTCAAATAAACACTAATAAAAAATTAAAAAAAAACTCAGTCCATGAATGTTGCCCAATATAAAACAACTTAGAAACCTTTAACACAATTTTTTGATTCAGCGTTCATTAATTATTAACTTTTGAATCAACATTTACAAATAGACTTCTACGAGTGAATTTAGACAGAATAAATTTTGATTAAAATACTTAATTTTTAATATAAGACTAATTCCATGCTCGGCATAATATCTAAAGACAATGTTATCAAAATTATAGCTGAGCATCTCATTCATTAATTGGACGTCTTATTAAAAGGATGACTTTTTGAAATAAAGGCTCTCAATTTTTAAAATATTATACTCTACATTTTACATTAATATACACAAGTTGAAACTACATTTCACTTAGTGGTTTCAAAACTCTACTCAATGACTTAATATGACAGCTCATCAATTTTTCTTTACACGAGACATTTTATTTCATACTTTTATGCTTTATTTAAATACCCAATAATTTATAGTTAAGTATTTTACCAAAAATATTAACAGTGACTCACCACTTGACTAAGCTTTATAATAAATTGACTGAATGATACAATAAGAGCCCTGGCATTTTATAAAAGGTTTTAGCATTCTAAAATAGAGTTTGGCATTCCAATAATAGTGACAGGCGTTCCATACAATGATTGGGCATTCTAACTTAGAACACAATCTAAGAGAATTTATGCAAACCCAAGAGGTAATACGCTCTATTAAAAGTTATATACATACCACTATGGTTTTACACCATTTGTAGTTTATATATAGCCATATAAAATAATGCTTAGCATTTAAATTTTTAAACTTAGCATTTTATTATTGATACATATCCAAATAAAGTGAGATGTATTCTAATGAAGGAAAAAGATGCAATCACAATAGGTTTTCTTATTTTTAATTAAAGATGATGTTTTTCAAAAAAACATATTTTGCACAAAAAAAAATTCAATTTATAGAATTTATTTGGTATAAATTTGTTTGTTAAAATACCTGAAGAATACACCTTTTTTTTCCAAAATTTCTTATCTCTTCAATCTTCTAAAATTTGCCTCCTTTTTCCTCCTCATGTCTCTGTGTGTTATTAAATTTCAAGAGGCTTTATTAAAAAACATCTCTCTAAACACTGCCTCCCACACTTTGCATGGTAATGCCTTTTAGATTCTCCCCATGCATTGAATTTTTCTTTCTTTTAAATTCAATAATAATTATTATCTTCTCTTACTCTTCCTTTAAACCAAGTTATCTAAAACAATAGACAAGTTAACCAATATTAAATAAAGATATCTATATTTATCTTTCAATGCAATCTCATGGAAGACTAAGCTTACTTGATTTTTACTTTCAGTTAGTTCATTAGGATAACTCAAGCTCTTGCAAGTAATTTATTTATTTAAGGGATAAATTATTTTCAAAATAAGATAAATAAATAATTAACTACTATTTTTATGTAGTAATTAATTATCTATTTTCTTGATTTATTTTCAAAAATCAAGATAAATTAAAGGAATTCAATGCATATCAATAACTAAATCCACTTAGAAATATATTCATAACAATATTTCTTTAATTACGTACAAACATCTAAAACATGCTACACATATAACTTTTAAAATTTACTATGTGTGTGTATAGAGTCAGTAACAATTTCTCTGGCTTCGTCCGATCATCCCATCTAGCTCATCCTCTCCGATGATGCTCTCCCTCATCAAGCTCTGAGGGTATGATCTATCTTGCATCTATCTTGCAACAAGTAGGTAGTTAATCTGAGTCATCATCTAATCAACCAATGAAGTAAATCTAATAATTACATATTTATAATTTATATAATAATAAAATATAATTACCACATCATGTATACTAATCAATAATATCACTATTCCATACCAATATATATCAAAATACTCAAATCAAAGCAAAGACAATAATCCAATAATAACCATACTAGTCAATGGATTAAAAGTTTATAAGTCATAAGGTGAAATCGGGATGTGACATCCTCCCCCCTAAAACTAGTCATCGCCCTAATGAATCTTAATCAAATATAAGTTTTGATTAACAAAGTTTAACATCATAAAAACATAGTATTAAGTATCATATCATGTAAATAAATACAAAATTTACCTGAAGAACTCATCATAGTTCTCTCATTTAACACTATTCTTAGGTCATTGGTCCCATAAAACCCTACTTGATGACATTCTAAATATGCAAACAAGTTTTTTGAATTTAATTTATGCTGATTGGTTCTATCAGGACCACCTGAGGTTCAGAACCACAAGACAAACCCATAAAAACTAGGTAAAAGTTTTACTAACTTTTCAAAAAACACGAGTTCATCACAACAGTCAAAATAATTGACCAAGAAGAGTCTCACATGTCAGGATGCAAAACACCAGAAGCACACAGTTGATTACCAAACCAAGCAACTTAATATGCGGAAATTAACTAGATTCAACAAGTAACTAAAATTTAGAATAACACAGAATATGAGAGATAATACATAACTTGTATTAATAACTCTTACAGAAAAGAATACAATAAAGAAGATGCCACTTATTCTCCACCACCTCTTCAGAGGTTTCCCACACCTCAAGTGAACAGTAATTCTTTCCTCAAAGCTCTCTCTACTAGGTCCCAACACCCAACTCAAACATTGAGTTGGTGTTCACCTTACACTTGTGCTCCACACACTCCACAAGTGCTCCACGCACTCCACAAGTACTCAAAGTACTTCAAGTAGATCTCCCATGAACCTGCAACAACCTGCAATTCAATAGACCATACTTATGGAAGGAACTGCCTTGCCTTCCTCTTTGCTCTCCATGTACTCCACGTACATACCAATGAGTACACACTGTACTCCAAGTAGATCCTGCCTGATTCTGCTCCCTATTGTGTTGCTGTCCTATTTGATCTCCAACCTACAGATCAATACTGGTTTTGCACACCTGTGAACCTTGACCTTGCACACACACACACACCTACAGATCAACGATCTTACTTACCATGTAGATCTCCTATGAGGGCCATGCTCACCTGATGACCAAGATCATACATACCTAAAGAATCCAGCTGACTCTCCAATCTAGCACCCACACACCTGGTACTGTGGCACTAGGAGGAACGCACCATTGCTCTACCTCACACACCGAAGGAGCTTATAATTATGCTCTCTTACTCCCTAGCGCTTCTATACAATACAACCGTGAGTCTATTATATAGATCTCATCCAAACAATAATTAGACACCTAGTACAATAATTAGATCCGCAGCTCTCAATCTATAATTAGCACTAAGCATGCAAACACTTGGTTCGTCAACCAACTGCTCGTAATAAACTCGCAGTCGAACCACACAGGCGACCGACGCCGGTCCCTGTCCGCCTGGGGGTCGCCGACGCCGACCGATCTCTGATCGACGTCGGTTGCTCTCCTACCTTGTTTTGCCGACGTCGGTTGGCCTGACCAACGCCGGTGTCTGTGACACTCAGCAACCCTTCTGCACCCTCCTCCATGTCTGCATCAGTGAAGCTTTTAGCTCCACAACTTAACATCACAAAACCTTCCAACCCCTATGCACATCTCTCCAACTTAGAGAGTATATGTATCATTTCAGAAGAAAATATTTAAAAAACCTGACAAAGATGATGTGTATATGCTAATACTATCACTACACTATGTAGCTTCAGATAAGTATAATATGTCAATATTATCTACTCAATTGGATCTTCAAGTAAGTATGATGAATAATAACTAAAAATATATAGCATACAAAATCATAAAATACTCGTCCACTCAAAATACATGTCCACACATAATACCCATCCATAGTATACATGTGTATGTCCATACGACTTAATTTAACAAGTTTCACCTGTCAAATCCAATATTTGACAAATCAGTTTGTCGAATCACCTCAACTCTAATCTGAGTCAATGTGAGGCTAAGTAGGATACCATCTTATTACTTAGAAACTCATGTTCTTATTTCACCACTCTTCCCTCAGGGCTCCACGATCTGATGATCTCCAAAAAGTGCATAAAGTTCTATGAAAAACAAATCTATATTAACATATCATAAAAAGCAATAATATATGCTAAATGATCTTAGATGTAATAACATACATACAAGAAGAATCATGCAGTCATCCTGAGATTGTATCAAGTTGCTACTAGTCAAATATAACTAGTATCATATTCTGCAACTTAACCTATAGTGTTATACTCATAGTAAATAGATAATAATTAACATAACATACTAAGACTAAGGATTATATTGTCCTTACAACCCTATAAGTGAGACAATGTTTTCTTGCTTGTATGACTAACACATAAGTTAAAAAGTTATCAAAACCCTTTTAGACTATTAAGATAGTTTGCACATCTTATGCCTTACTCTCTCCTAAAAAAAGGTACATATATAACTCTTCAAAATAATATGTTTCAAGAAGAGAATAATATCTGTCCAAACAAAGGTATTAAATAACATAATAATTACCATCACTAGAATTAATATAAATTCCAAGTTAGCCACTCATCATGGTCAAGTACACAAGTTTAGATAAAATAATGACTCTAAAAAGTCACAAAGCAAAAAGTAGATAACTAACATTTCAAAAACAAAATTTTCTACATACCCTCATATGGTAAAAAAAAAACACTACAATTCATGTTGCCTATCACTACTCAATTAGCAACTTGTAAGTGTAGTATTGTAATCCTATCTCCACAACCAGA
This sequence comes from Torreya grandis, assembly GCA_037957365.1. Lineage (NCBI taxonomy): Eukaryota > Viridiplantae > Streptophyta > Pinopsida > Cupressales > Taxaceae > Torreya > Torreya grandis. Next base: position 2,568,309 of record JARHVA010000042.1, read on the forward strand.
AGGAAAATACTAACCACAAAGATGCATCAATCAAATCCTATAACCTCTTTCAACAAGAAGTAAAAAACACTATCCCATGAACTCAAGGGAATAATATCAAAATAAGATTTTAGAAACAAATTTCCTTTAAAGGAAACACTAAATCGACATCTTGAAAATATGAATCTTCTCAAGCCTGCATAAATATAAGGGGACTAATCCACATAACAAACTCCTAAAATGAAGGAATATTAACCAAGACATTTATATTCAACTACAATAAAATTTCTACTGCACTAGGTGGTGCTACTCTAGAATGGTCTTATAGGATTTTCCATTCCTAAGATCTGTATAAATAGGACACAAAACTAAAGCATAAATACTTAAGTGAGAAGCACTCTATGCTTTTAAAACATTCACAACACAAAACATAAATGGTGAAGTTGATTCAATAAAGACATAATCACGCTCAAGGTGTTCAATCTAAAAGAGCAAGGATATGGTAGGAAATTTATGTTCACAACTTAGGAACTAAGCTATGCTCTTACCGATCCAAACACTTTATACAACCATCACCAACGAGACACTCTATACACCAATGATTTAATAAATTCAAGGGAGTATGAAATCTCTAAGGGTACACATTCAATGTATCATACATACCTACACATTTCTTATTTTGGTTAAATAGAAAGGTAAGAAAATACTAATGGACTCATTAGCTCCTAGAGTTCGAGCCATGACTTTGATACCACATGTTACAACCTCTCAAGTTGTACTTAGATTAATGCAGTAATTTTTTAAAACTATTACTTAACATCATTCCACTTAAACATATTAACAAATAACCAAACCACTCAGAACAAAAATACTTCCAAAATCAAATACTGAAAATAATACATATCTTATACAACTCCAAAGAAAGTAAATATAATAGGACATAGCTACGATTGGTCCCAAAATACAACTATTGTTCAGCCTATACAAATGAAATACAATAAAATTTTATTTAAGTCTTCAGCTTTAATATAAAAGATAGATATCAAACTCTCCAGAGCTCAAGTCAAACCAATTCATGTATTGCTGACAATCTCCAATGTGGCCTTCAAATAGATAGTACTAATGTGGAGAGGGAGAGCATCATCCAAGTGATTTTTCACATCAATCACGGACCTACAATCCCCTATCAGGGATTGACCCTCCCTTCATGGATAAGTAGATAAAACAGTGCGAGAATCCAGAAAACAAGCTAGTACTCTTGTGTGTATGATAAAATTAAACATGCAGTGTATCATAGAAAGCCTATTCTATTGCAAGATATCACACATGACATGAAAATCATACATTTCAAAAAAAAAAAGCACTATACATTACTTAACCACAAGGTTCATACTAAACACATTCTCCTAACAATTATATCACACCACATGCTAAACATAAGAGTAAGCAAAATATATTTTTATTCCAACCACACATGAATGAATAATATATTATTATTTAACTCATACAAAAAATAAGGCCTATAGTTCATACCATTTGAGTATGTTTCATATTCATAATTAATTGTAGTCTTCTAACTATTACTATAAGAATTAAACAACTAAACCTCATGATATCGCAGATTATCATAGTCTAGAGTTTTAAAGTAGAACTACTAGTTTTCCCACATTTAGTCATACAAATGCATATAATTTTATCCTAACATTCTTTTATACTTTCAGGATTGTATGCACACATAAATGATATCCTACCAAATGTTACAACATATATTATTCAAGTAACAACCAACACACACACATATATTTATGTGTGGGTCTAGATATAATAAATACAATATGTACCATCCAGATATATTTCATACTGTAGAACTCTATGACATCTTATAATGTCATAGATCATGGTGTTTGATCACCTTACTCATACACGAACAAACAATCATACTCTGTGATTATTAAACAAGCAAGTACAGGGTTGACCACCCGAGTATACCTTAGTTCATATTGCATAGTATAAATCAAATGAAAACACAATCTCCAAGCACACATCATGATGCACTATTTTATTCTAGTAATGTCAAAATATTTGCACATAAAGTACATTCACAAGTTTACTGCACACAAGATTTCATTTTTACATGTTGTTACAAAATTTGACCCTACCGACATGCTTATATAATACTACTGTGCTACAGGGATATTATGTCTCTTAGTAGCATTCTAAACAAATCCGTAGTATAGATTTAGATCATATAATTATATCACCAAGGATATAGTATTTAATTAAACAAAAGTATAATAACAACATTAGCTTAAATGTCTAACTTTATTATAGTTTATCCAAAACATTGGGATATTCCTAAAACTAGAAAAATCTAAGCACAGCCGTCATACGATAATGACATACAAAGATAAGTAGTCATATATCACTATACTGTTTGATAAAAGCTCATCAATTAATCTAGCACTGTTGAGAGGATTAAAATAAGCATGTTTATTGTTAAAATGCAATTCGATTTGAAACCACACTACGAAAATTTGAGGCACAAATAAAGCTCCATCGAACATTAAATTTTGCCTTAAAGAAGACACAAATTTCTTATGCTAGTTCTATTCTTTTCGAAAATATATACGTTGCATCCAAATATAAAAAAGACCCAACAATTTCTATGACTCAACTTTGCAATTTAAATCCACAACATTATCACTTATAGATTTAACATTTTATTATGAGACTTTAGCATTGAATTTAATATAATATGTGTTTAATATTATATCCTTTACTTAGCGCTCATTTTAAACACTTAATGCTATAAACACACCATTTACATTGCATGCATAGCATTCTGTATATTAACTCAACTATTTATAATATAATGCTTCCGTTGTTTGTTAATAGACTTCAACGATTTATAAGGTATAAACAAAATTATAAAATAGACTTCATCTTTATATAAGTTATAAATAAAATTATAAAAAAGACTTCAGCAATCTATTTAAAACTCAGCAATTCCAATTTTTTTATATTACTCAGCGACTTCATGCAATACACTCGACGCTTCAATATTATATCCATCGACTATATTATAATCTCAATGCTACAATAAGACTTAGGCATTTCATTTATGTCTAGTATTCAATGTTATACCCAACTTTTATTTTTTATACAATGAAATCCATACAACGAATTCAATTTAAAACCCTAAAATTTCAACTTGTTCAATGTGTAATTAATATGCTCATCATTTTAATGCAAAAATCACGACGAACTATCCAAAAGACTCAACGTTGAAATTTATATATTCAATCTTAAAATTAAAGACTTAGCCCTTTCAATAAAAATGACTTTGATTATCTTAAAGACTCAGCTTTGCTATTTTAAAGACCCAATGTCTTGTTTCAACGACTCAACATCTTCAAAGACAATAATGTTCCTTTTTATAACTTTAACGACTCACTAAAAGACAAAAAATTTAATATATTTATACTGCATTTTATTTCAAATGTTCAGCGATTTAACTCTTTAGCACATCAACTCAACATAAATCCCTACTATTCATGAAAAAAGACTTCAACGTTTCAAATCTGACATCAACGATCTCAATCTAAAGATAAGGTGTTTTAAATTATACTATGGCATTTAAATATAATGATACTCATCTAATTTTCTTATATATATACAACACCTTGCGTTACCCATTAATATGCATCATTGAAATTTATATATAGTATATCAATGTTTAATATGCATATACTCAGCAAAGTAATGTATAAATATTTCAATGACTTATTAAATTTTGCATTTCAAATAAACACTGATAAAAAAATATTAAAATTCAATTCACGAAAGCTGCCCAATATAAAACGACTTAGCGGCCTTTAGCATAGTGTTTTGATTCAGCTGTCATTAAATATTAACTTTTGACTCAACATTTACGAATAGACTTCTATAGACTTCTGCAATTTTAATTTACACAAAGTAAATTTTCATTAAAATACTCAGTTTTCAATATAAGACCAATTCCATACTCAACATAATATTTAAAGACAACGTTATCAAAATTATAGCTAGGCATCTCATTCATTAGTTGAGTGTCTTATTAAAAGGCCAACTTTTTAAAATAAAAGCTCTTAGTTTTTAAAATGTTATACTCTACGTTTTACATTAATTTACACAATGTTGAAACTAAGGTTCACTTAGTGGTTTCAAAACTCTATTCGGCGACTTAATATGACAACTCAACAATTTCCCTTTACATGAGGCAGCGTTTTATTTCATACTTCTATGCTTTATTTAAATACCCAACAATTTATAGTTAAATATTTTACCAAAAATATTAACAACGACTCACCACTTGACTAAGCTTTGTAATATATTTGACTAAACGATACAATAAGAGCCTGACATTTTATGAAAGGTTTCAACGTTATAAAATAGGGTTTGGCATTCCAATAATAGTGACATGCATTCCATACAATGACTAGGCATTCCAATTTAGAACACAGTCCAAGAGGATTTATGCAAACCCCAGAGGTAATACGCTCCACTAAAAGTTATACACAGACCACTATGGTTTTACATCATTTGCAGTTTATATATAGCCATATAAAATAATGCTTAGCATTTAACTTTTTAAGCTTAGCATTTAATTATTGCTAAATATCCAAATAAAGTGAGATGTATTCTAATGAAGGAAAAAAGATGCAATCACATTAAGTTTTCTCGTTTTTAATCAAATATGACGCTTTTCAAATAAACATATTTTGCACAAAGAAAAAATCTATTTGCAAAACTTCCCTGATAGAAATTTGCTTGTGAAAATCCCTGAAAAATATGTCTCTTTTTTCTAAAATTTCTCGCCTCTTTAATCTTCTAAAACTTGCCTCCTTTTTCCTCCTTCCCATGTCTCTATGTGTTGTTAAATTTCAAGAGGCTTTATTTATAAAAATAAACCTCTCTCTAAAAGTTGTGTCCCTCATTTTGCATGGTAATTCTTTTTAGATTCTCCCCATGCATTGAATTTTTCTTTCTTTTAAATTCAATAATAATTATTATCTTCTCTTACTCTTCCTTTAACTCAAGTTATATAAAACAATAGACAAGTTGATCAATATTAAATAAAGATGTCTATATTTATCTTTCAATGCAATTTCATGCAAGACTAAGCTTAGTTTGTTTTTACTTATGGTTAGTTCATTAGGATAACTCAAGCTCTTGCAAGTAATTTATTTATTTAATAGATAAATTATTTTCTAATTATTTTCAAAATAAGATAACTGAATAATTAACTATTATTTTCATGTAGCAATTAATTATCTATTTTCTTGATTTATTTTCAAAAATCAAGATAATTTAATTAAAAAAATTCAATACATATCAATAACTAAATCCACATAGAAATATAATCACCATAATATTCCCCTAATTACATACAAACATCTAAAACATGCTACGCATATAACTTTTAAAATCTAATGTGCATGTGTATAGGGTCATTAGCAATTTCTATGGCTTCGTCCAATCGTCCCATTTAGCCCATTCTCTTCGATGATACTCTCCCTTATCAAGTTTTGAGGGTAGGATCTATCATGCATCCACCTCACAACAATTAGATAGTTAGTATGAGTCATCATCTAATCAACTAATAATGCAAAATTGACAATTACATATCCATAATGTACAAAATAATAAAATACAACTATCACATCATGTATACTAATCAATAATATGATTGTCCCATACCAGTATATGTCAAAATGCTCAAGGCAAATCAAAGATAATAATCAAATAATAACCATACTAATCAATGAAATAAAGGTTTATAAGTCATAGGGTGAAATGAGGATGTGACATTTCTGAATTTTATTGAGCACCCAATCCCACATGTTTTGAAGGGAAAAGTGAATACAAAATGGAATACCCATGTTACAAATAATCTTCCTATGGGGGATGACGTTCTAAGTTGAGGGGATTCAATCTAAATTGGATCATTTTTTATGAAGATGACTTCTATTTTGTGGCCACACAACTTGGATCCAGACATATCATAATAAACATCAATAATTGATTGGGCATTAGCAATTAGCTACCTAGTATTTTGCAGAAAAAGGAGATAATCATCAACAAAATGGGAGTTAAGAGCATAAAAGTCCTGAGAAAGAGTGATTCCTTTCAAAAATCCTTGGTGATGAGCTTGTTGGAGCATATAACTAAGGGCATTAACAACGAAAACATATATAAAAGGAGTGAGAGCATAGCCTTGACGAATGGAGTGTTGGAGGTCAAAAGATGTTGCGAGGCTGCCATTGACCGAGACCTAGTATTTTGCTTTAGCAAAGAGCATTTGCATGCGATGTCTAAAATAAGGACCGAATCCCATCCACTCAAGCATATTGAGAATAAATCGCCAACGAATCCAATCGTATGCTTTGTCAAAATCAATTTTGACCAATAATACATCTTGATCAGAATCTTCAACCCACTGAGTGGTTTTCGATGCATATAGAAAATTATCTAGAATATATCTACTTTTTAGCATTTCGGTCTACTTAGGGTGAACAATGCTTTGAGCGATAGGTTTCAGTTTCATAGCATTACCCTTTAAAATAATTTTGTAGGATACATCAAGAAGAGTAATGGGGTTCCAACCACATCCTATTCTTGTTTCCAACTTTAGGAATTATTTTTAATGATAGCCCCCAAAGATCCATCGGTTTTTGCCTCCGCATAAACAATAAACCGAGAGCTTGGAACAATTCAACCGAGAGTCCATCCAAGCAAGGGACCTTCTTAGTCTTCATTACCCAAAGAGTTGTTTCAAGCTCTGCTTCAATGAGATGTTGCTCAAGAAGGTGGTTGGTACCCTAATCCACCTTTCAAAGAACTTCATTAATGTAGCCATTCTTCTAGAAAAGATTCATACTCCTCAAGGTAGTGCTCTTCTTGAAAGACCTTACTATTATGCTAGGAGAAATCTCCCTTAATATCACGAGGCAATGAAGTCTCCACTCCATCCTCAGTAATAATGGTTGAGATGTCCTCATGTCATTGTTTATATTGCAAGTATTTGAATAAGAATTTAGAGCCACGGTCACCATGTTTAATCCAAAAAAATTGAACCCACATTTTAACACCTTAGCCCATATAAACCTCAAATTTTCTTAGATCAGATTTAGTTTTGGTAACAACTTGTAGGGACGACCCTCAAAAGTGAGATGATGTTGACTAAGTTTATGTTCTTTCTTTCATCTCCCTTTGGCCATCAACTTGACATATTATCTTAGAAACTTGACTATTCTTGCCAAAGTGGCTTCCACAATAAGATTGATCTTACAAATGAAGTGGGTTGGGGTTGTATCTCCTAAACAATAGAAAGGTGGACAATACAATGCGGGGAAGAGAGATGGGAAATATTTTGCTTGAAGGGGAATTGAGTGAGGGAAGGAGGAGGAGGGTCAAGCTAAAAGGGCAGGGAATATGGAGATGATCAGAGAGGATAGTGTGATTGAGAGTGGTAACATGAGGAAAGGCAAAAAATGACTTCAAAAATGTGCTAACATAGAACTTGTCAAGTCTGTTGAGCCACCTTTGATATCCAACTTGATTATTGGACCAAGTGAATCAACTGCCTATTAGTGAATTTGGACATCTAAAAAGTAGGTCAAAGACTCCCAAGGAGTTGCAACAATGTAGCCATGCTAAAAATTCCTCGGTAGAGAGAGGAGATGAGTGAGCCCAGTTGCGGTCTCTTTGTGTTCAACCATGATAAAATTACCTCCTAAGATCCAATCTGTAAGAGGAAGATTTGAGCTCATCCAATTCCAAAGAATAATGCATTCTAATATTATATTTGGATCATAAATTAAGCATAATCCAATGGTTCGCTCCCCAACATAGATTGTAGCCTAGCCACTTCTATAGTTTAACATAGAGAAGTTGAGTGTCATTATTCTGCGAACCAGGGTTGAGACCATGGGAGCTAGGGTTATTCAAGTGCGGAGATGGTGTTTTTTGTGGAAGAAAGGAGTGGGTGGTAGAATTCTTGGTAATAAGTTCATCTATCCTTTGATGCTTGAGTTTGCATTTAGTGTAATCCCATATTAGATGGCCATCTTCACAACAATAGAAACAAGGGTTGGGTTTATTAAGGTAAAGAATAGGTTGGAGTTGGGTAAACCCTAGGCCAAAAAGCTGAATTGAAGTGGGCAATGATTGATAGAGGTCCCTTTCAATGTAGACTTTCTGATGGTTTCAAAGCCCTAAAAATTTATCTTTGACACTTTAACACTAGAGAACATTACCCAAATGATCGGGTAACTCATGAAGAAAGGGCCTAACATGTCAATCCACATGGAATATTGTAAGCGAGATGGCCCTTCAAGGTGAAAATTGAGCTTCCATCCCTGAAGATCACAAACCTGGGCACAAATAACCCATGTGCGATATTGAAGAGTTGCTATGGTAAAATTAGAGGAAGCAAAAATAACATAAACATATCCTCTACCTAACTCCCTTAGATAATTGATTTTCCACCCCTTTGTTTCCTCCTACACCTAGCGTGTCCATCTATAAAAATCACTTTTAGACAGAATGCCTCAAAGGAAAAAAGAAAATTGTACAGTGAGAAATGTCTACAAAGACTACAAAAAACTCATCAGGGAGTTGAAACTCAAAAGCTTACCTCCCTAATGATGTCCAAGGTCATTGGTTACATTAGTGGCCACCCTAGGATTGTTGGCTTTCTATGTTCCATGGCACTCAAGCGACGTCACATTCCTAGAGGGAGGATGGACATAGAACAACTCCTCTCATGTTTTGATGTTTGCTTTGAAGAAGTTTTGATGAGGATTTGACAACACTATGATTGGACTTGTTATTGATCTTTCTTGTCTTAGATAAGTTTGCAAGATTGATTTCCATTTTAAAAGATTTGTATTGCATTGGGATTGATATGTATCGATAAATTTATTTAAGATAAATTGTACAAATATCTTTTATCTCTAGTTGTTTTCACTTAAAATAACTTTGAAAATAAAATATATTAGTTTGCGCCATGATGTGTCTAACAACTTTACTTTGTAATTAAATATATTTTTTATTAATATAATGTGAAGCGTTCCAATAATATAATAAAATTTATTGACTACATATATAATTTTTTATTTTGGGAGAATATGGAAAACCAATACCGAGCATCGGCTAGTAGTCCATCATGATTAGGAAGTGCAAAGTCTTTCGCCTTTCATAGCAAGAGAAAGAGGCGGTAGGTTGCTCCCCGACTCCATCACCACCCCTGGCATCACCACCCCTCGACCCCCGACGGAACTCCCTTCTCCAAAACTGGTTCCACTATATTGCACCCTCCCTCCCTCATACACATGCCCAAACAACATGGCATTTCTCCCCACTGCCACGTTCCTCTCCATCGTCGCCATCTCGGGATTCAATAGTGCTTCCATGCTATCCACATAGACACCCTCATGCCACGCGACATCGGCACCCAAGCTCCTCATGTACAATCCAAAACCCATAGAACCCCGACAGAGATTCACAAAGTACTCGCTGGCCACGGTCCTCATCGCCTGCCAGATGGTGTCTAGCAATGCCTCTCGACCCCACAACTCGATTCCATCCCCCACACACATCTTCCCCACCAAGGCCCACTTGCAGATGACCGTCCAACCGGCCATGACGAGTCCGGTTAGGAAATACGCCATGGGCAGGAAAACAACCAGGTTGAGATCCGGGAATTCCACCCGAGAGGCAATTGAGAGCAATTGTACGTATGAAAGCAACGCAAGAGGCCCCGCGAAGGCTAGAGTGAGCAGGGCGTAGGGCAGACCGGTTTGTAGCAACGGTTGTGCCACCACGAGCCAAAGTGACACCGCCCGGCTCCGACCCGGCGCCGCTGGTTCGACAACCCGGGCTGCGGCGGCGGGGGCCTGTACGGATGAGAACGGACAGCCGTTTAAGTCGAGCGCCACGTCGGATTCTTGCAGAAGCTTTTTCCACGCCGGGTGAAGCGGCAGGCCGCTACGGATCCGCTGGCAGACGTCGTAGACGAGCGACCGTCCGTGGTCTATGGAGGCGCTGTCGCGGGAGGATGACGCGGGCACCACGTCCAGCCCGGGGCACCGCCGGTACGGTTCGAACCGCAGCCGCTCCGCCTCCTCGCCGTCTACACACTCTGTAAAGTTCATCTCGCCCGTGTCGACGTACGGGTATTTCTCCTCGTCCCATGGCTTCGTGCAGTCGAGGGCCTCGTCTCTCTCTGCAAACGACCCGGGCACCGGTCGGGTCTGGAGCTGTAGGATGTATTTGACGCCAGAGGCGGACAACAGCCGTTTGCGAAAGTCGTCTGCGAGGAAGTGAAGCGGCCGGGTGTCGGCCGGGTCGCGGGGAATGGCGCCGGTTTCGGGCGGGAGAAGCCGGTCCTCGCCCGGGTCGACCGCCCCTGCGTCTTCGCCGACCCGGGGGTCGGCGGGTCGGAGCTTGAATTTTACGTAGTGATCGGTGGACCGGTTTTGCTTGGAGCGGAACAACCTGCATATGTTGGAGTAGTAGTGGAGCTCCGTGTAGGAGTTTGTTTGCCTGAGGGATCCCCACACGGCGTTGCGGATGTGCGGCGAACGCTTCACTTGCTCTTCCCTGTGGTTTAAGCCTCCGACGAGCCAGGAGAAAAAGTCTGCGATGCTTCTGGCGTAGAATGCTTTTCCGGTTTTCAGCGTCAGGTCGACGAGGGAGTCGCCGTTTTCGCCGTTCATTATTCTGATGGATGCGCCCCGGGCGTCCGTCCGGGCGTCGTCGTCGGCGCTCAAACTGTTGCTGTGGCGGATGATAATGGGGTATGTCTTGCCTGGCGAAAATATGTCGTGCTCTGGGATGCCTTTGAGGTCGTTGAAGATTGTGAGTGTGCCTTTTCCGGCCACACCCAGGCGGTGGAAATAACGGGACTGGACCTTGAGCGTGGTTTTGGCCAGGTGGGCAGCCAGATTTCCCACGATTTTTCTATAATGCTTGTCCATTTGCAGAATCCTTTCGTCTGTAACAGGCCCTTCTGATTGATCCTGGGCATTCACCATGACCGGTTTTTCTGTTCCTACATAGATACCGCCGGATTGGAGCACGCAGTCCGCGGGCGCCAGAGACATTGCCCCCAGCGTTACTCGATCCTGCAATGTGGAGCCTGGCAAAAGCAGGCTTTGGGTTCCTGTGACACAGTTTGATCCAATTTGGATTTTCCCCAGTGTAAAGCTATTTGGGCTATTGTGTGTTGCTGTTATTATTTTCGAGAAGTCGCCCAAGTGGGTGTGGGATCCCAGTTCGACGAGGTCTGGATCGACTATGGCATTAATAGCCCTGATGGATGCCGTGCTGCCGATTTTTGCACCCAGGCATTTTAGATAGATGCAAAAAGCTTCGGTTCCTGACAGAAGCTGCGTGAATCTTTGATGACAGAGAGTCAGGAGCCTGTGTATGAACCAAATTCGAAGACCCAAATTCGATGAGACTCTCACAGGAAGCCCTCCGGGCTTTACTTTTATTTTTCCCACAATACACCATTTAAGAATGCAGGTTATCAGCGACAGCACGAAACCATAGGCTACGTAGGTGCACCCTACACAGAATGCAAGCTGTAGGATTTTTGCCCGTAAAAGGATTTGGGTCAGGACTTCCAGCATATGGTCAGGCTCGTTCAGTGCAACCAAAGCTGCAAGAATGGCAGGTGGCCAATGGAATGCCCCGGCTAAGGAAAACACAATGAAGGCTCTGTCGGAGAAGATGTGGATCTGTGGTAGCTGCATTAACTTTGCAAGACATGCAAACAATGGATATACTATTGCTGCAGATAGAGTGCTAACCGTGACCACAGTGTATATTCCGAGAAGTTGCCATATGTGGGTGTTAATTGTTGCCAAGTTACTCTCCTTGTCATCTCCCTGCATCCAATCAAATATGATTGTTCCATCAATATCAACACTGAAATGACATGTGACTTAGAATTTTGTTTGTTTATAAACATCCCAAGATCCAGGCACAGATTAAACTTATTAAATTGAATGGAAAATTGGATTTTTTTAATCATCACAGTTAAGAATCATAGTAGAGAAGTGAAAATACTATTGATGCCAATAAAGAAAAAAACCTGCACTCAATCCCATTTATTCACTCCATTAATTCCAATATGGAAATTAAATGGAACTTTTATATCTCCCTATCCACCTGCAGCTCAACGTATGCCAAATAAGTGAAAATGTTGGTTTTTCTAATGATAAATATGAAATGAAATTCTAATAACTCCCTATCCAGCTGCAGCTCAACGTATGCCAAATAAGTGAAAATGTTGGTTTTTCTATTGATAGAATTAAAGACTTGAGGATATTCACATAAGGACAGATATAAAACAGACAAATTATTGTATCAATTACTGAAAAAAACACGGAGGACGGATTATATGGCAAGAACAAAGATATAGAAGAAATCATTGCTAATGATAAGCCCTTGGTCTGACGATCGTCAGAATACAGGAGAACAAATTCAAGATGACCAACAAGAGGAACTCTGGTGCTAACGGCACAAGAATGCCTTAAAGCTATTCACATTTATCAGAAAAATAAAGGAGATAAATCATGCAGGCATAAGAAATGGAGAGCTTGAGAACATCAGTGCTTCGCATCAATAATAACCGGAAGGTAGTTTAAAATTGATTGTATATCGTACCTTTTGCTTTGAACGTGGTGTTGTCTTCCCAAAGTATTGTCCTATTTCTGTCCTGTGAAGAGCAGGAACAACAGATTCTGATGCCAAAACGGTACCCATTTGAAGAAAGGCAAAAGGTCCAACAGAGGCACGGCTTCCAATCCTTACAGGGCCCAAAACCAACATACCGTTCTTCACTTGATGGGTCTCCAAAGTTGCTCCCTCTGAGACCACTGCTTCGTCTGCTATAGAAACTAGAGAGGGATCTGTGATATCAATACTGTCTAAAATCACATCTCTCCCAATATCTGCACCCAGAAGCATGTACCACCATGCAATGAAAATGGTACCACGAAGGTGGGTGGCAAGCATGGTGGTTGCAAAATCCCTGGCACGATACAGTGTCCACCATTTCACAAAATCCACAGACCACACAGACACCTTGGGCTTCAATGTATAATTTACCTGCAAAAACATGTTTCCAAATATAGACAGAGAAATGCCTGTCACAGCTATGTAGAATATCCACACAGCAGGACTGGTAAGAAGCAGAAGCAAGAGGGGATTAAATTTTGTTAGTTCAGCAGCAGCTGAAGAAATGCGCAGGAGAATCGAGCACGCAATGTAGGCTGGAACAATTAGCAATGTTGCTGCATACACAATGCCAATTAACTGAAGAAACCCAATTGCTAGCCGTTTGAGAGTTGAAGGCAATACACATTGGGTATGTGAAGTAACATTCTCTGCTTTTGCACTGTTTGTAGTAGTCTTCCCTTCTCGCTGTAGAAGACCCTCTGCAAATGCTGAAAGTTCAGAAATGTTGGTGGCTGTGAAAATATCAACTGCAGAAACATGGACACCCAGATACGCTGAAAGCTTCTGAGCTGCCCAAACCACTCCCACTGAATCAATCCCATAAGCAACTAGATTCTCTGTAGAAGAAATCTCTTGTACTGGCACCCCTGTCCTCTCTGATACAAGCCCCTTTAAGAAATCCACCAGGTCCCCAGCATTGGATCCTTGAACATTGTGAGTGTTAGAACCTTGAGTTTTAATGAGATTTAAGGCCAATTCTGCGAGTTCAGAGATGCACCCAGCCGTGTAGACGTCAATTGCAGCGACTTGGACACCCAAGAAGGCTGACAGCCTTTGCGCAGCTTCCACCACCACAATTGAACTCAGCCCATAGTTTACGAAGCTGTTATCATGTGATATCTGAGAGGCCTGCAATCCAGTCTTCTCGCTCACCAGCGCCACTAGAAACTGTAGAACTTCTTCTCTCCCGGGGATTCGATGCAGTGACCTTTCGACTGCAACTGGAGAATACTCATTGGCATTGGAGCCATTGAAGGTTTGAGATCTTCTCATGACCGGTGGCAACAGAGGCTTATGACTGGCCTTCCCTGTGAATGTCCGAATGAGTGCCATTTTGCGTGGTGCTCCTGCCATGTCTAAGGTTCCATCTGTAAACTGTTTTAGGCATTCAAACCGCCGAATTTTGCCGGAAGTTGTCTTGCAGATGGTCCTTGGTTTGATCAGATTTACTGCGGCAATTTCAACCCCATGCTCGGCTGCCACTGCCGATCGAATCTGCTCTGCAACCTCTGGCTTAGTGAAATTTTCGTCCCTGATTTCTGCAATTACTACAAGCCCCACCTGGTCGGAGAATTCTGACAGGGAAATCCCCTTTGAAGCCAAGGTGTCTTCAGGAACTCCAATCACTGCACAGCATCCGGGTCTAATGGATTCCGAGCAGGTCTCCACTGTTTTTTCCACATCAGAAGAGTATACGTTCTTGCCACTCACAATGATCAAGTCCTTAATACGCCCTGTCACGAACAATTTTCCAGCCACTACACGACCCAAATCTCCTGTCCTGGTATAGTTTCTTGTTCCTGAAAGCAGAAAAGAATTTATATTAATGTCCACAAATGGGCAAAGTAGATCTCGCTTTAAAGATACAGCTAGTTTAGAATAGACTAGTAAAGAATACACTTTGCACTATTGGCCTAGAATGATAGTTGGACAGATTTGGTGTAGACTTACAAGAAACACAATTAAAATTTTGTCAGAACTTCAAGGTAACAGACTTCGGCTGTATGGAAGATGGTCAAGATCCTGTGAAGGTGTGGAAAATGCTGGAACAATTGCCACAAAAAACTAAAGCTATGCAGCTAAGGAGATTAACTAAACCTCATGCAGCCATGTAGATTCGCTGAAGATTTGGAAATCAGTGGTTGATGTCGAAGCTCACTCAACTATAGAACTCGTACAAATCATGCTGAAATAGAATAATTTTTTAAACCAAAAAAAAGAAGCACCTCAAATGAAGTAAGGGATGAATACAGAACCAACTAATGCCATGGTGTCTTTAGAAGACACGAACATAATTAATATTGCCTTAAGGTACAGTTATTGCTGAAATGTGACAACAAAGTTTTTCCTGGAGAAACCATGAGATGAAAGAAATTTGGTAGCAGCAGAGGAAACAAATTTGGACACAGAAGATGAAAATCTATATTTGGAATCTACATTGCCAGGAAATGGAAATAGAAACTGAAACGGATCGGGAACATGGAAACATGAATTTTCAAAAACCCTTGGTTTGGAAGTGTCATGGAAATGTCTGAACAATATACAATTAAAAAATATAAATATATATAAAAACAGTGGATAATACTCGTTTTTAGTCCTTAAAACATAAAACACTTTATAGTATTCATGAAACTCCAAAACATTCAACATGCTTAAAATTTCACATGTAATGAATCATGTGTCGTATCCTGTTATAGCCCTCCTTCAAAGACAAAATGTACATTCAAATGATTATAATCTAGAGTCAATCACGCATTTTTCTCCTTGAAACTGCTCCTTGCTTCGAAATTCCTTGTCAAACCCAAAATGCTATGTTGTAAGTTTTGAGTCCACCCTTATGGGGCTTTGTGCTCACTAGCTCTATGAGCCTTGCATTTCCCCTATGGATAGAATCCTTTCTGATGCAAACTACCTATTCTTTATGGACTTTTACCCTTTGGCATATTTTTTATTTCCATGATTGTTTTGTTAGATAACGATCTTTAGTTTGATCTATCTCAAGGTGGTGTATCTCATTTTTCACCCATGTAAATACACAGCGAGTTTTTAATTCGCACCCTCATTCTCCATCAACGATCCACAAATTTAGTGAAGCACTTTTTGCTGGGGATTTCACAGATCCACGTGATAGCAAATCCTAACATTGTGGAGGGCAAAATGAGTGCAACTACCAACAGAGTCAAATACAAATAATCAATCAAACAAGATTAACAGTGGCTTGCCACAGTTAAGATCAAAATAGATGTCTACGAAAGAAATTGAAAGCATTATTCGCATGCAACTAGCTGCCACTCATAGCAACTAACCATATGTAGATGATTATAATCTTCAAGCTGTGCAAGCCAAGAAAGCTTCTAGTTTAAAATAGTGTATTCTAGAAGATGAGGGGTATTTTTTTTAATGTTTTAGCTGTTTTTTTTTTTAACTTAGTCAAAAATGTTTTTGCTGGAAACAACTTGGAAACTCCTGGAATGCCCAGAAACTGCCCAGAAATGCCCGAAAATGGACGTTTCCGTCATGTTGTCGGGACATTTCCGGAAAGTTGCCATATAGTAAACATTTCTAAGCAGAAATGGGGGAGGGGCTTGGGACATTTCCATGCAAAATAGTATGGAATTGAAAGTGTGGCTGATACGAAACCAAAAATAAAGGATTCCGGGCTGAAAGATAATTATTGTTAGAAAGCATAGAGCTTTGTGATGTTAATTTCTGCAACTCTATTTTGGATTCAAATTTGAATCTTGATGAAAATTTCTTAAGGATGAATCATGGATGGTGATTTGAAACACGTCGATCAAATTTATGCACATAGTTTCACCCAAAAATCAGCTGCTCAATTCCTATTTGTTTCTCTGTAATGAATGAAAAGCGATTGAATGAATGCATCAACGTGAATGGATGGTCTTTAGGCACTTGACTGATATGAATGAATGGAGTTTACACATTAGATTAACATGATAAACAGCCTTTAGGCACTAGACTGATACTAATGAATGGCTTTTGGACACCAGACCAACATAAATAAACTGTCTTCAAGTGCTAGGCCAACAGATTTGATGCCCTCTAGGTATGGGCTTTTAGCGATTAGACTGGCATGAATGAATGACCTTGAGGCACTGGACTAACATGAATAGAGGGCCTTTAGACAATTCCCCGAAGTGAATGAATTGGGCCTTTAAACACTGAACTGATATGAGTGAACAGCCTCGAAGCACTAGACTGACAAGGAGAGGGAAATCTATCACTGTTATATTACAGAATGAACTGTAAACATATACCGTAGCTAAAAACAGACTAGAAAACACTGAACAGTGGAAATGAAAGGTTATGCAGCTGTAAAGATTCCCTGAAGAATTGCAATGGTGGAACAATTGGTAGAGGAAACCAAATTTCATGCAGCTATGAAGACTCCATGAAGGTTTGGAAATGGCTAGATGAAAGCAAAGAAGTATATATTATAAAGCATGCTGAAATAAATAATTCTCTCTTTTCACAAAAAAAGAAGGCAAGCTGAAATGAGCAAATACGTAACCAACTAGGGCTATGGACCCTTAAGAAGACAGCCACAGAATTAATATTATCTAAAGCTTCAATCATTATTGATCTCTCACAACAAAGTTTTTCTGCCAAAGAATCTCAGGAAGAGGAAATTTAGAAGCCCTATTAGACGAAGGACCAACCATTTTTTTCCCAACAGATTTATTACAGGAGTTTGGTAGAAGATTGGCAACTCTTTTGGGGATTTACTTGAGATTGAAAACACTGTGGAGAATTGGCCCAAAAGCTATACTCGAAACTGAGAATTGAGTGATTTTATTTTAAGTACGACTAAATTCATAAGATGAACATGGCAGGTGTAGATTCCTTTGCCTTAGATTGGCCTAAATAAACCCCATGCTAGTATAAATGGATGGCCTTTTAGACATTAGACCAACATGAATTAGCTGCCTTTGGGCACTCCTTAAAAGAATGGACGGCCTATGGATGCTAAAGCAACATGAACGAAATATGTTTTGGCATTCTATTGATGTAAATTGTAGGATTTTAAATACTATATCGACATCAATGAATGGCCTTGACGCACTGGACTGATGATTGAACAGCCCGTAGACATTAGGCAAAGACCAACTGGATGAACTGCCATTCCACATGAATGAATGGCCTTTAGATGGTAGAACAACACGAATGAACGGTCTTAGGCATTGCTAGGCACTATGTACCAACATGAATGGATGAAGGGCATTTAGGCCCTTTACCTAAACAAATGAATGATAAATATCCTTCAGCATTCTTTTATAAAGAAAGGGAAATCTAACACTATTAGATTATTGAATGAAACTGTAAATTTGCACTGGCTTAGAATAGACATGAGAAAGCACTCAACACCATCTCAAATCACCTGGATTAAGCTTATTCTTGAAGGTCTCTTCTCCCTGCGCCTCGCAGCCCCAGTAGCCAATCCCTGCACTGGGGCTACTAACCCAAATTTCACCTTCAACTCCCTCCCCCTCTATCTCTTCTCCAGTTTCAGCATCCACAATCCTTATATCAATGTCTGGGTTGTTTCTCTGAACATAGCCGCAGCAAACTCTCCCCTGCCAGTCCACATAAATGGGCTTCCCAGCCCCCCATGCCACACAAACAAAAACACTATTCTCTGCCAGGCCATAGCCAGGTGCCAGAACCTCCTCCCCCAGTCCACACGGCCCCATCAGCTCAATAAACCGCTTCAGTGTCTTCTGCCTCACTGGCTCTGCACTCACCATCAAAAACAACATGGACGACAAATCATATGCCTGCAAATCGTCAACTTGTTTTCTCTTGTTACTCTCAAACCTGCGGATGAGGAGCTCGAAGGCAAAATTGGGCCCTGCGCTGTGGGTTGCCTTGTATTTAGTGAGAATTTGAAGCCATAGCAAGGGGTTTCTGATGAAGGTCAAGGGGGAGAAGAGAATTGCAGTGCCGCCACTGAGCATTGCCGTGAGGAGGCCGCCGATGAGCCCCATGTCATGGTACTGAGGCAACCAGCTTACCAGCACAGTGCGTGACGTGCTCTTGTAATGCTTGTGCATGAGTTTTACATTGTGTACAAGCCCTGCGTTAGTTATCATCACTCCTTTTGCATCACCTGTTGAGCCTGATGTGAATTGCAGAAAACACACATCTTCAGGTTGTGGTTTCGAATCCAGTGTGTTGTCATTGTCTGATAGGGCTTGTTCTTGTTCTTGTTCTTCTGCTGGAGAGACCTTGGGCCATGACCAGGAACTGGGGGGTTTCTTATTTTTGGGGTTTTTGTTGGTCCATGAGTCGGTGTGGAGCCATGGCAGATCAGGCCAGCGAGGGACAGCTTTGCCTTTGTATGTGCCTGGCAGAATCATGTTGCGAAGAGCAGATGCACGAACAGCTACATGGTATGAAGAGGTGGAGAGTATGGCGATTGCATTGCAGGATTTTGCTACGTTCTCCACCTTGGCCAGTGCTTGCCCACTGCGGTGAAGTGGGTCTGGTGGGAGAAGAGGGACTGCCAATACCTGCAAAGAGGATAGGTACAAGTTTATCAATCAAGACCACAAACACCATGTATTCAGTGAATATAATTTTAAATCACTCATGGGAAAAGTACTGTATCAATTAATGAAAGTTCAAATTAATAAGCGTATAAAGGGGCACAAACCAAAATTAGTACTTGTGTGCATAGTTACATTGAGAATAGAAGAATGAAAAAAATATTCAAACATTCCAGGGAGTATGAAATTTAAGATTCAAACCTTGAATCCAACAGAAAGAACTGAATAACATTATAATGTAAATCTTGTTTCAGATTATAATATATCAAAATTTTGGAAAATTAAGTGAGGAGGAGAATTTTTTCTCTTTTGATTATTACTCTAGTTCAAATGATTAATGTCTGTGGATTCAAAAAATATAGAAGCGCAGTGGTTAATTATCCAAGAAATCACTGTTAATAAAAAAATGGAATCACTTACACACACCAACACAACGAAAAGAAAATAGTTCTGAGTTAACAAAATATATTAATTGGGGCACGAAATCATGATGCATGGTATAAATTCTATGTATTCAAGCTGGAAAATTTAAAAGTTTGATTAAGAAAAGATTGAATGTAGAACTGAAATAACTAGATAGCTAATAAAATTCTGAATTCACTTTTACAGTGCACATAATGTAACGTTTAAGATTAAATATCAATTTAAAGACAAACTGTCCAGAGAAATATTTAAATTTGGTCTGTGATACTCATCAGAATTACAGAGAGTGACCATCCTGATGATGGGTCACAAAGAGTAACTATCCTGATGATGGGTCACAAAGAGAATATATTCTCCTTAATATTTCTCTACCCAATTTCTCGTGGAGCTCTTTTCTATTAATGATGGATTGCAGAAGCTTGATATCTCTTACTTTGAATTGATAAAGTTTTCTATAATGATTAATTAACTCCCAGAATATAATCTATTGCTAAAATTACATACCTGAGCTCTCAGACATCCAAAGAATGCATCCACAAAATCAAGTCCCGGAGGATGAAGCAGCAAAACTCTGTCCCCTGGTTTTATAACAGGCTTGTTGGATGTAAGCAACTTCCGGGCAATGAGAGTTGTCCTAGCATCAATATCCAGATATGTGCGCTTGTCTATAACTTTTCCTTCATCATTTAGCCATGAGTAGACAGTCCTATTTCCTACTATTTTATGGGATGCCCAAAAATGCAAATACTCATCAATGGTAGCCAAGTCTGGAAACTCTACGCCAGGGATTTCACCCAATTCTCTGATCTTACAACGGCTCTTTTGCTCCATCATTTTAAGTGGAAAGAGTCTCTGCAGACAATGAAATCATCTCATTTTAGGAGAGAATTTCCATAGAAAACAATTCATGGAAACGTTTAAATACAAAATGGGATTTTATTATCACCTTAACATAAGGCAATGGTGGATTATAAGTGTCTGTTGCAAAATGCTTGCAGACCAAATCAATGGCATAGGTTGAATTCAGCTCAGTTAGCTCAAAGGCCATCAGTCCACCAACGTAATATGTATTCTGTCGACCTTGCAACTCCTCCTCCAATCTGTCATAGAATCCACTCTTCATGTCTGCATGATTCACATAATATTAGCCCAATATGCAATTCTCCAAATTCAATCTAAGCTTACGGAAGAAAGAGAAGGAAATTCAAAGAATTTAGATTGAGATCAGGTTGGTGTTTAATGTGCAGCCACAGTTTAGTGTTTAAACTGGAAATAACATTGCAGATCTACTTTTCTCCAAAATATGAGCAAATAGGAATATAAAAAAATATAAATGTGAAATATTACTTTAATACAAATATTTTATTCTCAGTTCAAGCTTACATCATCATTAGTCAAATACAATGAATATGAAACATCACATTATCAATTCTGGATTCAGTGAAAAATAGAAGAAAACTTGGAAAATAGAAGAATCAACTGAAAGTTGAGATACATTTAATCTTTTTAAAAAAAAAAAAAATTACTAAAAATGTTTGTGGAAGTCGTCAATTATTTAATACAAATAGATGATTGGGTTGTAATTGGGGTAATCTCACATTGGTAAGAACCATGAAGATGATTGGGTTGTAATTGGATTGATTTTAAGACATTACACCCTTGAAACCAGTGGAGAAAGACGCTGAGAAGCTTAAAGTGGGGGATTAGATTCACAGTTCCTTACCTCACTGCGAAGAAAAATGGTACTAATGTAATATAGATGAATTTTTATATGATGAAAATGCAAAAGAATTTTTTATATGATAAAAATGTAAAGTAGTAGTCTAAATTTTATCAGTGGAGAAAGACAATAAAAAGCTTAAAGTGGTGGATTAAATTCACAGTTCCTCCTCTTACTAAGAATAAAAATGATATTAACGTAATGTAAATAATTTTTTATATGATAAAAATGCAGAAAAATTTGTAGTCATTTTATCAATCTCAAGGCCCTTATCTTTGATTTTCAATACCTTGAGTTGTGACATGCGGGAAATAAGTCCAACGTCTCTGGAGAATGACAGACTCAACTTGGGCTCCCATATTCTTGACATCCTCAAAGACAAATCTACTCACGGCAGCTTTGTTAACATCGGCAGAGTTGCCATAAGACCAGAACAAGAAAACATCTGTATCTTGATAGAACTTTTGCATGGCCACAGGATGACCAATGGTGTTAGGATCCTCCACATATCTCTTGCAATAGTAGAATCCCACAGGGAGGTGATCAAGGCCTTTGATCTTCGCAACTGTTGTGTAGTAGTCAATTGTTCTTACCTTAGAGAATAGCTCTTCTTCTATTTCACTGAGGTCGAACAATTTTGAGCTCATACCTGCATGACCCAATTTAATCCATATCATCATTGGGTATAACAATGTTAAATGGTTGAGCATGAAACATTTTGAATATCAGTGGTTTACAAATGTGATATATGAAGTTCAGATGATTCCAAAAACAATTGGAGTAAAACTGAAAATCCTCTATTCTAAAATTGTTAGAAATGTATTTTATCCAAGAAAACTAAGGCTTCCCTAGTTTTTAATATCAGAAAACAAAGAAGATTTTCTGAAAACCTTTGTATCATTGAATGAAACATAACATTTTAGGTTTCATTAAGAAAGAACAAATATAAAATGTGGTTCTCTCTTAGCAATAGGTTGAGGACCAGACCCAAAATATTGAAATATTTAAATTTTATTTAGTTTTTCAAACATTTTCTTTTATCTTCTGTAAAATTAGTGAATGTGTTTACTTTTATTTTTAATTTTAAATCTGATTTCTATTTATCTGTTGTTTAGAAATTTTTATTTTTTCTTTGGAGAAGTCAATTGTTATGTTGACAGGGGTTTTATAATGGTAGCTGAGAGATAGAAGGTCAGGGGCTACAATGTCCTCCAGTATGTTCCCTTTTAATTCCACCTTAAATTTGACTTTGACGTTTATTTAATTGTCACAAGTTTTTTTTCTTTTTTTTTGAGAAGTAAATAAAAAAATTGTAATATTTTGGTTATGTGGTGTAGTTTGATGTTCTTTATTTTTTTGAGGGGATTTTTTTTTGAGTTTAACACATTGTTGTAGTTAGATTGACATAATTTGTCATCAATAAGTAAACAAAAATAAGAAACTTGATGAAAAAGGTTGTAATTTAATCGAGGAGGATGATAGTTGTTTATATCCATCCACCAAAATACAAATCCCTCTACATACTCTTAATCTTCTAAAATATAAACAGAAATACTAACATTCTATATAATTCAATAAATTTAAATATACTAAAAATATTAAAAAAAAGACTTAAAATTGATATCTCTTAATTTTTCTTTAACTAATTTATATACAATAATACTAACTTAAAAAATAGTAAAAACAATCATTCATATAAAACAACATTAAATAAATTAAATTTCAATAATCACTTGCAAAAAAATAAAACAATAATCACTTACATAAAACAACGGTAAAAAATAAAAATAAAAATCAATAATCACTTACACAAAACAACATAAAGTACAAAACAATTTTTTTTAATATATAACCAAAAAAAGTTATATATTAAAAATAATAATAATAATAAAATAAAAATTTATAAATTTAAAATAAATGTCAGTCAATCAATAATTAAAACCAACGCTTAAAATATACAAATAAAAGAAATAAAAGTTAAAAAGGTTAAATTAAAATATTAAAATGTGAAGAAATCATAAAACTATTTTACAATTAAAAATTTGTATTGTATTATAGGGTAATATTTATAACAGTATGAACGAAATTAGAAAAATTAAAGATTAAATAAAAAATAATTGTTAATATAATTTTAAGGTATAGTTTATTTGGTCTTAATAATTTATAGAGAAAGTTTTAGTCAGGAGTTTGATTTTTAATTTAAATTGTAGTGTAGGACTAAGTCCACATCATATTACCTCAAGGTTTATAAAAGGATCTTATCTTGTATTAAAAGTCAATCAACTTTGAATGTCTTAAAAATTAAAAATTAAATGTCTTATTAATATTAGAGCAGTCAATTTCAAATATTAATTGGTTCCATTCTCTCACATATCCAAAAAAAATAAAAAATAAAAATTAAATATCAATATAAAAAAATATATATATCTATTAAGAAATTTGATACTTTTACAATTTATAACAAATAGATTACATGTTTTTTGGAAGTATTGTGTATTAAATTTTTGAATTTATGTGTATTAAATTTTTGAATCTATATTTCAAATCAACATCTATAACTCATTCTCAAAAAATATAACTGCAAAAATTTAATATAAATACTCTAAAAAGACATATAATCTATTTAATACACTATCAATCAATTAATATTTCAAATTAATTTAAAAATATAAAAATAAAATTATAATTTTTTCAAAAATTAAAAATATATGTTTATTTAAAATAAATATCAATCAACAAATATTTAAAATTATAAAGATTCAAATACAGTAAATAAATAATAGTTTTACAAATCTAACTTCTTAAAAAGACAAATTCCAAACTCCTCAGCGTATGATAGAATCTTTTGATGCATCCATATTATAAATTAAAAAATTAAAAATTTATTTTCAAATTTAAAAGATGATATTTCTTATATATATTTTATTTTGAGCGTAGAGAATATTATATTATGTTATATATAATTTCTATATATTTTATCTTGTATATCTCATAGTTTGATATATTTTATCTTTTATCTTGAGCGTAGCCCACTCCTTTTATATGGTCTATCTGATTTATTTTGAACATAACAAATATTTATCTATTTGGAACTGTTGGCCTATTTATATAGATCTGAGTGATGCTCAAATTTCCTTTTCCCCACCAAAATGAAATAAAATAAAATATTTTAGGTATTTTACTTTAAAATTATTATCTTATTTTATTTTAGAAATATTATTTTATTTTATTAAAGGTACAAATCTTTTTAGATATTTGATATGGAGATTTAAGTAATTAAGATTAAAATTATGTCTTGGATGATTTTGACGGCATCAATAACTTTTATTTGTAATTGTTTAGTTAAAGGAACTCACTGATTTAGATGTACACTTATTCAATATTGTAAATCTGCTATATGTTTATTTCTGAAATATGGACACAGACACTGACATTTTATATATATTTATTTCAGTGATTCCATGTAATGTCTTGGTAGCTACTAAATAAGTGAATGTTGTAATGTTTGTGAGATTAATGAAATTATATCTTAAAAGGCACATTTTTTTTATTTTCAATATTTTTTTGAGATATATATATTAATGTAGTTAAATTAACACAATTTAACATCAATCAATAAAAAATTATTAATATCTCCCAACATTTTTAAATAAATATATTTATAATATATAATAATAATTTTATTTATTCACAAATCTTGTCCCCTGCCCCAAAAAAATAAAAAATAAATAAATAAAAGAAAAAATATATATATACGGAGTGGAGTTAAACCTGTGAAATTGGATGATCTGTAAACCTTGCTGGCTCCAGTCAATGGAGTTGCACCAGAAATAATAATTTTATCGAACTCCATCGTCTTTTCTTCCAACGTTTCACAATTCTTGGTATCGACACGTATCGAGTTCGAATCCCTTTCGATGCTGACCACCTCGGTGCGACAGTACACCTCAGCCGGCAACCTGGTGCTCAATTTCTCCCACAAACGGGTATAACCGCCTTTGACCCGCCTGATTTTTCCCAACATGGACGTCCGGGCAAATTCATGCACATAAGCATAAGGCATATCTTCGATAAATCCATAGCCGGACGCCGTATACCCATATGCAACAGATTTAGGAATGCTCTTCAAACCATTCCTGGCGATAAATTCCGGTGCCGGATCCGACAACAGGCCGCTTACCGCGTGAACTCCTATGTCACCCGTCTCTTTCACTTTGGCCTGCATTCCAAATATGACAAAACTAAGTCCTTAAGTGGCAATTTTCAATTTTTTTTTAATGATATCAATACAAATCATGCAGAAGTCAGAAGTATATACTCTTGCCGGCGGGTAGATTAATACCTGAAGTTTCATTGTGAGAGGAATAATGGACATGTAATCAGTTTGAACATTCAAATCCTCAAATTGGCCGCCATTGCAGTCAATCAGAGCAAGCTTATGAGATTTCATGTCTTCAAATTCCACATCTTCTAACTCCTCTGCTAGACTAGTGATTGTGGGAGCACTGTTTGCTGCCAACACCTGTCCACCCAAATCATAAACTCGCCCTGCAACCACCAATTTGAGTTTTTTAAAATTCAAATAACAGATGAACTTTGAATACAAAATTTGTACTCGTAAGTAAATAGCTCATGTGTTCACGTTGAATGGCGTTAAATGTAATCGGTTTAATACTCGTTGACATATACAAATATTAAACAGACCTCACCAATATATAATCCATGTGTTTACGTTGAATAATGTTAAACACAGTCAGTTTAACACTTGTATTTGACATATACAAACGTTAAACAACCCTCACCAATATATAATCCATATGTTCACATTGAATAATGTTAAATACAATCGATTTAAAAACTTGTACTCAACATATATAAGTGTTAAACAGCCCTCACCAACATATAAAAGTGTTAAACACCCTGTAAGTTAATCCCAATCAATACCAATGCAATAATGTCACATATCCAATAATATGTCTAATGATCCTATATGATTTAGTAAGGAGAAATTGTGGATCTATTAGGAGAAATAGAGGATTAAATCCTAGAGGTATGTTATGCAATAAAGCTTGAACAGTGAGTATTCATATATTAACATGTGGGTTCAACGCCTTTCAATGGGAATGCATTAGCTGTCTACTTTTAACACCATTCAATGTAAATGTATTATTGAACCTCACTCACTCAAACGAATAAGTCAACATTATGATAACCCAATCTAACAAGAACATCATTGGCTACTTACTTTCAACGCCATTCAATATGAACGCACCAGCTATTTACTGTTCATGCTATTATATCACACTGTCCTATACACTAGAAGTTGGTAGAAAGCACTCAATAGGTCATGGAGATTTGAAAAGTTGAGACATTGTTAATCACTTGTTTTGTGATATATCCAGCCACTTATATACACTAGTTAAACTATCTAAATACAGGTCATATAATGATATACACACACACGGAGAGAATTGGTTACCTTGTATTTCTACAGATTCACACATGCCACCCACAGTATGATGTTTCTCCAGCACTGTTACATTATGGTAACCCAATATAGCAAAAGCATAAGCAGCTGACAATCCACTGGGTCCTCCACCAACTACACAAATTCTAGTGCTGACATCCATGCATGGATGCAGCTTCACTAGCTTTTCTCTCAGACTCAGCTCCATTTCTCCCAATTTTCTTCAATCCACCTCTTCAAACTGTGCAGAGCCTCTGCAATTCAGAATGATAAATCTGCATAATACCCAACACAATTGTTATGACTGAATGAAACTTAAGAATTCCCAGGCCATTTTGAGCTTAGAAAAAGAGGCTTACTAGCACTTAGAATTGAATTTCCAGTGGCTATGCTAATCAATTTTACCATCACAACAGAACTAAAACTGCTAAAAGTGCTGTGAAATCAATGATCAAATCCAGGCTACTTATAAAAGGTTTCCATGTTTACAGAAAATGGCGAGCACTACAAGACAAATGCGGTGAGACAAGAATTCTAACCGGCGATTCTGGAAAACCTTAGGCTTGGAAAATGTCTTGCACTTAAATATTCCATGGCATCTACCATTTTTACTTTGATATTCCCGTTGTACAGATCTACTTAAATCCAAACTTACTATGTTGTTGATGAAATTTCCCACACGCCAGCCTATTATGCACATAATATTCTCATAATATCTTATACACATCCCCTCTTAATTTATGTTATAATCGATTTTGTCTTCTCCCCTTACCTGCAAACAAATGTTTTAAATTAAAACTTAATCGAAGTATGCTAAGTCAATTTCACTGAAACAGCAGCAAATTCCATGAAATGCAAACATGTTTCTGGATAGGGCTAATTGGCCTTCAACAGTGATCTTCAATATATTCTTTCAAACAGTAGAAAATATTGACCGAGTATATACTAGTATGGTTTGAACAAGTTTGTACTCTTTTTAAAATAATAGTTCTTTTTATTTTAACTTTGGAAACTTATCATAGGAAAGCTTCACCTTAGAGTGGAGGTGTCATCGTGGTTAAGTGACATTAATACTTAGATTGTTAGTGCATTTTAAAATGAAATTAATAAAATTCGAATTCATGATTTATTTGTTGATGGGTTTAGAATGAAACTAAAGTGAAATTCGAATTCATGTTTTATCTGTTGATGATTTTATATTTGTTTTAAATCACACGCAATGATGTTAAATATAAGGACAATTTATTTAAAGTGACTCACATTGAAATTCAAATGTATTGATAAGATAAACAATCATTAAAAGGCCTTGGTTTAAGAGCTTAAATGTATTGTCTAACTTCTCTCTATTGAAGTCATTAGGTGTTTTTCTTATCAATGTATGCATTCAACTAATTGTAGACATTAAAAATGGGCCCCTAGGCATTTTTTAGTTTTTAAAATGTATGATTTTAGCATGCTCATGTATCTATTGTTTATTAGCTTAAATTAGGCAGTATTGGTATATTTTGTCGATTTTGAATGGTCTTTAACCTTTTTTAACCTCCTTTAGCCCTTATCTTTGTTCTTCCAGTTAATCAAATATTCCTTGTACTTGTTGTCTCTCATCTTTTTGTTGATTAATGTGTCACTTCCTCCCTTCCTTTCTCAAGAAATTTTTGTCTCCAATCCACACTTAAAGAATCTAAACTTTCTCCTTCACCTCTTCCTTGTTTCTCAAAGTGAGGGTACAAATTTGTTACATTGTACATATGTGATACATCAACTTCATCTTGTAAATATCACATGCATTCACCAAAAATATCCTCAAAACTCTGTAAGGCCCAATCTTCTTCCACTCAGGGTTGTTAAATTAAGCAGTATTGGCATATTTTATCAATTTCTAATGGTCTTTAAAAAATTTAGCCTTCTTTAGCCATTATCTTTGCTTTTCCAGTTAATCAAATGCTCCTTTAATTGTTGTCTCTTATCTTCTTGTTGATTCATGCATCCAATGTACTCTCTCTACTTCTTCCCTTCCCTTCTCAAGAAATTATTGTTTCCAACTTTCTCCTTCACCTCTGCCTTGTTACTCAAAGTAAGAGTACAAATTTGTTACATTGAAGACATGTGATATATCAACCCCATATTGTAAATCTCATTTGAAATTTCATTGAAAATATCCTCAAAACTCTACAAGGTCCAATCTTCTTCCACTCGTGCTTGTTATATGTTCCTTTAGGGACCTCTCCTTACGTAAATATGTCAGAACCAAGTCACCAACTTGGAAATCCTGCTTTCTTCTTGATTTTGCTCTCTTTCAACCTCCTCTTCAACAATTTATGCACATCATGCATAATAGATGCATAGTATTTCACTTTAGAACTTCTTCTCCTCATATCAACTGTAATTATTAGCTCAAAAACACTTATACGGCTATAAGCATACACAATTTGGAAAGGACTTATTGTTGTACTTTTTTTCATTGAGTTTTTGTATGTAAGCTCAACTTGTGCCAATGTCATATCCCACTTTTTTAGCTTGTCTACCACCAAAAATTTAAGCAGTTACCAAGACTCCTATTCATCACTTTTATTTGTCCATCCATTTAAGGATCTGATAGACTAGATCAAAATCTAACCTGGTGCCTAATTTCCTCCATACATTACCCAAAAAATGTTGTATATCTATCTAATACTATGCTCCTAGGTAATCCATGTAGTCTTAATACTTCCTTGAAAAATAATTTTTAACACACATGACATCACTTATATTCTTACATGCCATTTGGGAAAATTTATCCATAACAAAAAAAATGGAATCATTACCTTTTTGAGTTCTTGGAAACCAAAGAGTGAAATACATGTTTATCTCTTACCATGGCCTTTATGGAATCAATAAAGGCTAATAAAAACCTAAATTTTAAATTTTGCCTTTAGCATGTTTGCAAACTTCACACCAATTAATTCTTTACATCCACACTCATCTTTGGCCAATAGTAACTCTCATTAAATCGTGTCAATATTTTGTCAATACCAAAATGACCAGCTAGGCATCCATTATGTTTTTCCTTCAATGAATTCTCCCTCATTGATCCTTGAGGTATGCATAACCATCATCCCCTAAATAATAAACCATTATGCAACAAATATTCCAACCATGGTGGTGCAGACACTATGTGACATGATTTTCAATAAGGAAAAGCATTAACCTTGTAGCTAAATAAACACACATATTTGAAGAACAAAATGACTCTATATATTGATTGCAATAAACAAATTAAAATAGTTTCCTAGCATTTGAGTTATATGTTGTGCTCGACTACAAGCTACAAATGCAAACTTCTCATAACTATTACAATAGAGTCTACTCAGACCTCCTTGCATCACTTTTATAATCTTTGTTGGAATGTTGGATGAAGAAGGCAACCTCAATGCTCTTCTTTGTATTGATCACTCCAAACCTCTTGCTTATGCATAGGCCTCTTTAAGTGAAACATGTCACTTCAAATCTATGCAATTTATTTCAAGTTACCATGTATCGCTAAGAGGTTTGTGTGCCTTTAACTCAAGCTCAAATGCATGACACATGTACTTGTAATCATCTCCAAGGATCTAGGGGCCAATATTCAACCTTAATGATTACATTCTAAATCCTTGCATAAGTGTATCCATCCACATGACATTCTTCCCTAAGCCTTTATGCATAAAATCTTCCTTTTTGGAAGCACAATGACTAGGGGGTGAATCAATGTTCAAAAACTTTTACAACTTTAATTTATCATTCATGATCTATAAAATTAATATAGTGAACTAGGAACCATTTATATGAGCATGCGACAAGAGCATAACACATAGAACACTTATTTGAGTGGAAACCCTCAAGGGGAATAAAACCCATTGATATTTTCAAATGGACTACAATCCTATAAGACAACCACCAAGATTTAGTGAATCACCAAATTCACATAGAGCACCAACCCCAACTAGACAAGCACCCACTTTACTAGGCTTTAGCAAGCACTTACTTGCAAGGAGGCACCAACCTCCTAGATGACTCAGCACCAAATCAGCCACCTAATTGGTTTGATCACTTTCAGTAAAATTTTTTACTCGACTAATTGATGATGACCACCTCTTCAACTATTCACACTCTTAGCCCTCTCAAACTGCCTTCTAGGCTCCTTCGCTCAACTAGGTCTCTTCAAGACAGATTAGGTCATTTAACCTTGATAGCATCCATAGTACCCCTGTTAGATCTTCATGATAGTTTATATGCACCCTTATGATGGTCTAAAATACCTCATTTATCTCTTCAAAGTTATATGTCTTCAGTTTCAACTCACTCATTCTCTAACAAGTCAATTAGGCCTATTAGGCCTTGTTCTTATATTAGGCTCTTGCTCATACACCTCTTGGTTAGCCATACACACTTGACCACTAATATTTAATACATAATAGGCCTTAGGGCATGCCATAAACATTAATCAAATGTTACATTAGATCTACTATAGTTCAAATGGACCAAATCCTTCTTTAGGCCTTAAGGAGACCTAATTCAATTAGGCCTTCATTAGTACACGTTACCCTTTAATCTTTTTGGAACACTTTAAAAAACCAAACATTGTAGGAACACTTCATATTCCACTCAAATATACCCATAATAATCTCATCTTATGTCCATGAAACATTTTATCTCCAACTTCCACTTGAAGCACGCCATTAGCACTATTCACAATTAGGCCTGTGAACCTACAGAAAGTCTATCTTGAACTATTGAAGATTAATCATAAATTAATTGATTAATCATAGAAATAAAATATATACATAAGTTATATGACCTTAGGGACATCACCATATTATTTATACTTCACAACTCAGGGAAAAAGGACTCAAACCCTTCTTTGCAAATAGTCCACTTAAAACTGCCAGAATACCTTCAAGCACAATCATGGTGATAATGACTTTCAACACTTGTGTACATACCGTAATAACTTATGATGAATTTAAATGATCATATTATATCATTATACCATTATTATAAAGAAATATAATATGTTCAAATGGAAATCTTGGTCATACAGATCAATCTCATAACCTCACTGTACACAGACCTTACTGAGCTGGACAAGTTAACTTGTGAGCAACTTTTTCACTATAACCATTGACCTCCAAAACTTATACCAAACATTATAATGTATTAAAATTTATGAATAAAACCTCCATGCATTTTATTCCATCACTATTCCAAGATAACACATCCCTAATCATCTTCTCACTACTGCCTAGGTTTCTCATTGTTTCCACCATCAGGCCTATTAGCGACTGGTCAACTTGGATGACTAATTTATCACATATGAGGGATAGAAACTATCCAAAAACTATCATGGATATTAAATACAAGTCTAAACCTTCTCCATCCAATGATTTTTATACTTTGACTTGGTCAACTTTGACTGCTACATCAAATGTCTGAGAAACTAGCACTTTTTTGTAGGGTCTACTCACACACTTGACAAATCAATCACACCTAGAGGTGCATAGGAGATATGAATACAAGATCCAATAGTTTTTATATTCATTTTAGACCATTTTGGGTTTTTTTTAGCAACATCTTCAACAACAGGTCCTTATTAGGGTTCTAAGAGGGTTTAAACACACTTCTATTGTTAACGATTGTTCATAAAGCATACCTCATCAATCTAAAAACTAATGCATATAAATTTGATATAGGACCATTATCCATATACCATGAATATATTAGGTTCCTATTTAGATATTTTAAGAGCTAACAAGCACAAGAAATCCTTCTTAGGTTGAAACCCCTTCATTATGCGCACTTGAGAGACTTCAAAACCACTTTTCATGCCTTTTACTGAAAACCATGACCTAAAAATTTGTGAACATGCTTGAAAAAATATAAAATAAGTCTAAAAACACTCACATATCCATATTTTCTTTGGAAATATAATTTCATACCCCATTAGGCCAAACTTTCTCTCTTTGTTTGCCTAGATCTTGACTTGCAAACCACATTAGGCCTTGAAAATGACCTTCATGCCTCTTTTCATGTTATATTAACCTCACTAAAATAATAAATCAAACTATCTAATTATTATACATATCCTTCACATGCCTTGACAATATACCATTATACCTCTCTAAGCCATGTAGGGTCTAGAAGTGGTCTAGGTGCATACTAGGTCTATAGGTCCTATTCTTGTAGGCTCACCCTAAGACTCACATGAGTCCTCCAATTCATCATATACATGCTAAAAAAAACTCATAAAACATTTAAATATTGTGTACATTTATATCACCAATCCATCACAACCCTTCATGCACAAGACTAGGTATTTTATGCACATACCTTCTCATGTCACTTACTAGGTTCAAGCACTTGACAGTTTTGACAACAAGGACCTTCCATGTTGACCTAAAAATCACTCATAAAATCATATGAATACATACCAAACATTTCTTACACTCTCAAAATCACTAAAACACTGATCTATATCCTCTTTTATAGCTACATTCTATAATGACCTCATGAAGACCTTTCTCAAAAACCTTTGACATCAATGACAACATCAATGCCAAACATAAAAAACATGAAAAATGATAAAAAAATATCTCCCTTTTTCATTAATGGTAAAATTCACTGCAAATACTTGGATCACACTTCTTGCAACCAAAATACTTAACACATAGAACTATGAGTTTATGAGACAAACATGTTCCCTCTATCTCAATGCATACCTTCTTTGAACAACTCACATGTTCTTTGAGATAATGAGCATGATTATCTCCCCTAAGTACTTAACTTCCTCAATGATTACCAGGAGAAATAATTACACCCAGTTCATGTCTTAGGTGTTTAAATGTTACCTTTGAAAGTGGCTTGGTTAAAATGTCTGCAATCTGATCTTATGTAGAAACATATTCAAGTCTGACACTTTATTCACTTACCTACTCTCTTATAAAATGATACCTAATGAGAATGTGCTTGGTACTTGAGTGCATTATAGGGTTATTTGAGACGCTTATAACACTTGCATTGTCATAATAGATAAGGCTAGGACCATCATACTCCACCTTATAGTCTTTTAGGGTCTGTCTCATCCATAGGACCTGAGTGCAACACGAAGCTGTTGTAATGTACTCAGCCTCATAAGTGGATAATGCTATTGATGGTTGCTTCTTGCTTATCCATGAAACTAGGCACCCACTTAAGAAGAAATCTCCTCCACTGGTACTCTTCCTATCATCTAGACTTCCCACCCAATCTGCATCTATATACGTTGTTAAATTAAACTCTTTGCTTCTTGGATACCACAACCCATATTCCATAGTCCCCTTGAAATACCTAAATATCCTTTTGATTGATTACAAATGATTCTCCTTTGTATCTACTTGAAACCTTCTTACAAGACCCACTGCTTGCATGATGTCAGGTCTAGAGGCAGTGGTGTATAACAAACTTCCAATCATTGACCTATATGACATCTGATTGACCATTGAAGATTCATCTTCCTTGCTCAACTCACACCTTGTGATCATGGGTGTACTGTTTGCCTTGTAATATTCCATCTCAAACTTTGTCAACATCTCTCTTGTGTACTTGGCTTATGAGATGAATATACTTTTTTTAGATTGAGTGATTTGCAACCCAAGAAATAATGATAGTTCTCTTAGCGTAGACATCTCAGACTCTTTCTTCATCACCTCTGCAAAGGCCTTGGTCATGTTCTCATTGTTTCCACCAAAGATGATGTCATCCACATAGAGAACTACTATCAATTGATGTTCATCTTATGTCTTGATGTATAGATTACTATCTACAACTCCTTTTTTGAATCCTTGATCCAATAGATACCTGTCCAACCGAGCATACCAAGCTCTATGAGCCTGCTTTAAACCATAGAGAGCCTTTTTCAATCTCCAAACATAGTCTTTGTCATCTGATAGTGAGAACCCCTTAGGTTGCTTAATGTATACTTAATCTTCTAAATTTCTATTCAAAAAGGTAGGTTTGACATCCATATGATATACCTTGAACCCTTTGAATCCTTCATATGCTATAAACAATCTGATGGTCTCCAATCTTGCTAGTGGTGCAAAGGTCTCCTCAAAGTCTACTCCTTCAACTTGTGCATATCCCTTGCATACCAATTTAGACTTTCTCCTAGTGAATTCTCCATCTTCATTCAATTTGTTTTTAAACACTCATTTTGTGCTAATGACATTCTTGTCTTTAGGCCTAGGAATTAGTTTCCAAGTCTCATTCTTCTCTATTTGGTCTGACTCTTCATTCATAACATTTATCCAAAAAAATTCTTTGCTTGCTTCTATAAGATTCTTAGGTTCAATATTGGATAATAGAACAATATTATCTTGATTTAGATTACTTACTAGTCTTCTCCTTGTTTACATACTTGCATTTCTGTTGCCAATGATTTGAGATTCAAGGTGATCTCTTTGAGTTTGTCTTGAGGGTCCTTTTGATTCCTATTTCTCTTCAAATTATTCTTCTTCCTCATCAACCTCTATAGTTTCTTACTAGCATTCTAAGCAAAGTTGTAGTATAAATTTAGATCATATAATTATATCACCAAGGATATAGTATTTAATTGAACAAAAATATAATAATAACATTAACGTAAAAATTTCTAATTTTATTATCGTTTATCCAAAATGTAGAGATATTCCTAAAATTAAAAAAAATGTAAGCATAATCATCATATGATAATGGCATATAAGGATAAATAGTCATATCTCACTATATTGTTTGACAAAAGCTCACCAATGAATCTGGCACCCTTTAGAAGATCAAAATAAATATGTTTATTGTTAAAATGCAATTCAATTTGAAACCACACTACGAAAAGTTGAGGCAAAAATAAAGCTCCACCGAACATTCAATTTTTCCTTAAATAAGAGACAGTTTCTTATGATAGTTCTCTTTCTTCTAGAAATATATATGTTGCATCCAAATAAAAAAAGGACCCAATAATTGCTATGACCCAGCTTTGCAATTTAAATACACAACATTATCGCTTATAATGTTTTAACATTTTATTATGACACTTCAACATTGAATTTAATATAATGTGTTTAATATTATATCATTTACTCAACGCCACAAACACACTATTTAACTTGCATGCATAGCATTTTGTATAATTAACTCAGCTATTTATAATAAAATGCTTCAGTTGTTTGTTAATAGACTTCAGTTATTTATAAGGTATAAATAGAATTATAAAATAAACTTTAAAAATTTATTTAAAACTCATCAATTTTAATTTTTTATTATACTCAACGGCTTCATGCAGTGCAATCAGTGCTTCAATATTATATCCATCAACTATCTTATAATCTCAGTGCTACAATAAGACTAAGGCATTTCATTTATGTTTGGTATTCAATGCTATACTCAATTTTTATCTTTTATATAAGGAAATTCATGCAATGAATTCAATTTAAAACTCAACAAAATTTCAACTTGTTTAGCCTATAATTAATATGCCCACCATTTTAATGAAAAAGGCACGATAAACTGTCCAAAAGACTCAACGTTGAAATTTATATATTCAATCTTCAAATTAAAGACTTAGCCCTTTCAAAAAAAATGACTTCAACTATCTCAAAGACTCGACTTTGCTATTTTAAAGACCCAATGTCTTGTTTCAACGACTTAGCATCTTCAAAGACAACAGTGTTCCTTTTTATGACTTCAACGATTCACTAAAAGACAAAAAATTAATATATTTATACTGCTTTTTATATCAAATGCTCAACAATTTAACTCTTTAGCACAATGACTTAACATAAAGACCTAATATTCATGCAAAAGGACTTCAATATTTTAAATCTAACATCAACGATCTCAATCTAAAGATAAGACATTTACAATTATACTATGACATTTAAATATAATAATACTCAGTTAATATATATATATATATATATATATATATATATATATATATATATATATAGCATTAACTTGCATTACCCATTAATATGCAATATTGGAATTTATATATAGTGTATCAATGTTTAATATGCATATACTCAGCAAAGTAATGTATATATATTTTAGCGACTTATTAAAGTTTGTATTCAAATAAACACTAATAAAAAATTTAAAAAAAACTCAGTCCATGAATGTTGCCCAATATAAAACGACTTAGCAACCTTTAGCACAATTTTTTGATTCAGCGTTCATTAATTATTAACTTTTGAATCAACATTTACAAATAGACTTCTACGAGTGAATTTAGACAGAATAAATTTTGATTAAAATACTTAATTTTTAATATAAGACTAATTCCATGCTCGGCATAATATCTAAAGACAATGTTATCAAAATTATAGCTGAGCATCTCATTCATTAATTGGACGTCTTATTAAAAGGATGACTTTTTGAAATAAAGGCTCTCAATTTTTAAAATATTATACTCTACATTTTACATTAATATACACAAGTTGAAACTATATTTCACTCAGTGGTTTCAAAACTCTACTCAATGACTTAATATGACAGTTCATCAATTTTCCTTTACATGAGACGTTTTATTTCATACTTCTATGCTTTATTTAAATACCCAATAATTTATAGTTAAGTATTTTACCAAAAATATTAACAGTGACTCACCACTTGACTAAGCTTTATAATAAATTGACTGAATGATACAATAAGAGACCTGGCATTTTATGAAAGGTTTCAGCATTCTAAAATAGAGTTTGGCATTCCAACAATAGTGACAAGTGTTCCATATAATGATTGGGCATTCTAATTTAGAACACAATCTAAGAGAATTTATGCAAACCCTAGAGGTAATACGCTCTATTAAAAGTTATACACATACCACTATGGTTTTACGCCATTTGTAGTTTATATATAGCCATATAAAATAATGTTTAGCATTTAAATTTTTAAGCTTAGCATTTGATTATTGATACATATCCAAATAAAGTGAGATGTATTCTAATGAAGGAAAAAGATGCAATCACAATAGGTTTTCTTATTTTTAATTAAAGATGATGTTTTTCAAATAAACATATTTTGCACAAAAAAATCTATTTACAGAACTTATTTGGTATAAATTTGTTTGTTAAAATACCTGAAGAATACACCTTTTTTCTCCAAAATTTCTTATCTCTTCAATCTTCTAAAATTTTCCTCCTTTTTCCTCCTCGTGTCTCTGTGTGTTATTAAATTTCAAGAGGCTTTATTTATAAAAAACCATCTCTCTAAACGCTGCCTCCCACACTTTGCATGGTAATGCCTTTTAGATTCTCCTCATGCATTGAATTTTTCTTTCTTTTAAATTCAATAATAATAATTATCTTCTCTTACTCTTACTTTAACCCAAGTTATCTAAAACAATAGACAAGGTAACCAATATTAAATAAAGATATCTATATTTATCTTTCAATGCAATCTCATGGAAGACTAAGCTTACTTGATTTTTACTTACAGTTGGTTCATTAGAATAACTCAAGCTCTTGCAAGTAATTTATTTATTTAAGGGATAAATTATTTTCAAAATAAGATAACTAAATAATTAATTACTATTTTTATGTAGCAATTAATTATCTATTTTTTTGATTTATTTTCAAAAATCAAGATAAATTAAAGGAATTCAATGCATATCAATAACTAAATCCACTTAGAAATATATTCATAACAATATTTCTTTAATTACGTACAAACATCTAAAACATGCTACACATATAACTTTTAAAATTTACTATGTGTGTGT
The DNA here is from genome assembly GCA_037957365.1 of Torreya grandis. Classification (NCBI taxonomy): domain Eukaryota; kingdom Viridiplantae; phylum Streptophyta; class Pinopsida; order Cupressales; family Taxaceae; genus Torreya; species Torreya grandis. The sequence continues at coordinate 2,607,002 of JARHVA010000042.1, forward strand.
ATAGAGTCACTAACAATTTCTCTAGCTTCGTCCAATCATCCTATGTAGCTCATCTTCTCTGATGATGCTCTCTCTCATCAAGCTCTGAGGGTATGATCTATCTTGCATCTATCTTGCAACAAGTAGGTAGTTAATCAAGTCATCATTTAATCAACCAATGAATTAAATCTAATAATTATATATCTATAATATACATAATAATAAAATATAATTACCACATCATGTATACTAATCAATAATATCACTATTCCATACCAATATATGTCAAAATACTCAAATCAAAGCAAAGACAATAATCCGATAATAACCATAGTAGTCAATGGATTAAAAGTTTATAAGTCATAAGGTGAAATCGGGATGTGACATCCTCCCCCCTAAAACTAGTCATCTCCCTAATGAATCTTATTCAAATATAAGTTCTGATTAACAAAGTTTAACATCATAAAAACATAGTATTAAGTATCATATCATGTAAATAAAAATAAAATTTACCTGAAGAACTCATCATAGTTCTCTCATTTAACACTATTCTTAGGTCATTGGTCCCACAAAACCCTACTTGATGACATTCTAAATATGCAAACAAGTTTTATGAATTTCATTTATGTTGATTGGTTCTATCAGAACCACCCGAGGTTCAAAACCACAAGATAAACCCATAAAAACTAGGTAAAAGTCTTACTAACTTTTCAAAAAACACGAGTTCATCACAATAGTCAAAACAATTGACTAAGAAGAGTCTCTCAAAACTTTCCAACCCCTATGCACATCTCTCCAACTTAGAGAGTATATGTATCATTTTAAAAGAAAATATTTAGAAAACCTAACAAGAATGATGTGTATATATTAATACTATCACTACACTATGTAGCTTTAGATAAGTATAATATGTCAATATTATCTACTCAATTGGATCTTCAAGTAAGTATGATGATGAATAGTAACTAAAAATATATAGTATACAAAATCATATAATACTCGTCCACACATAATACCCATCCATAGTATACATGTGTATGTCCATACGACTTAATTTAATAAGTTTCACCTGTCAAATCCAAGATTTGACAAATCAGTTTGTCGAATCACCTCAACTCTAATCTGAGTCAATGTGAGGCTAAGTAGGATACCATCTTATTACTTAGAAACTCATGTTCTTATTTCACCACTCTTCCCTCAGGGCTCCACGATCTGATGATCTCTAAAAAGTGCATAAAGTTCTATGAAAAATAAATTTATATTAACATATCATAAAAATCAATACTATATGCTAAATGATCTTAGATGTAATAACATACATACAAGAAGAATCATACAGTCATCCTGAGATTGTATCAAGTTGCTACTAGTCAAACATAACTAGTATCATATTCTGCAACTTAACCTATACTGTTACACCCATAGTAAATATATAATAATTAACATAACATACTAAGACTAAGGATTATATTGTCCTTACAACCTTATAAGTGAGACAATGTTTCATTGCTTGTACGACTAACACACAAGTTAAAAAGTTATCAAAACCCTTTTAGACTATTAAGATAGTTTGCACATCTTATGCCTTACTCTCTCCTAAAAAAAGGTAAATGTATAACTCTTCAAAATAATATGTTTCAAAAAGAGAATAATATCTGTCCAAACAAAGGTATTAAATAACATAATAATTACCATCACTAGAATTAATATAAATTCCAAGTTAGCCACTCATCGTGGTCAAGTACACAAGTTTAGATAAAATAGTGACTCTAAAAAGTCACAAAGCAAACAGTAGATAACTAACATTGCAAAAACAAAACTTTCTACATACCCCCATATGGTTAAAAAAAACATTACAATCCATGTTGCCAATCACTACTCAATTAGCAACTTGTAAGTGTAGTATTGTAATCCTATCTCCACAACCAGAAGGAAAATACTAACCACAAAGATGCATCAATCAAATCCTATAACCTCTTTCAACAAGAAGTAAAAAACACTATCCCATGAACTCAAGGGAATAATATCAAAATAATATTTTAGAAACAAGTTTCCTTTAAAGGAAACACTAAATCGACATCTTGAAAGTATGAATCTTCTCAAGCCTACATAAATATAAGGGGACTAATCTACATAACAAACTCCTAACATGAAAGAATATTAACCAAGACATCTATATTCAACTACAATAAAATTTCTACTACACTAGGTGGTGCTACTCTAGAATGGTCTTATAGGATTTTCCATTCCTAAGATCTGTATAAATATGACACAAAATTAAAGCATAAATACTTAAGTGAGAAGCACTCTATGCTTTTAAAACATTCACAACACAAAACATAAATGGTGAAGGTGATTCAATAAAGACATAATCATGCTCAAGGTGTTCAATCTAAAAGAGCAAGGATATGGTAGGAAATTTATGTTCACAACTTAGGAACTAAGCTATGCTCTTACCGATCCAAACACTTTATACAACCATCACCAGCGAGACACTCTATACACCAATGATTTAATAATTTCAAGGGAGTATGAAAGCTCTAAGGGTACACATTCAATGAATCATACATACCTACACATTTCTTATTTCAGTTAAATAGAAAGGTAAGAAAATGCTAATGGACTCATTAGCTCCTAGAGTTCGAGCCATGACTTTGATACCACATGTTACAACTTCTCAAGTTGTACTTAGATTAATGCAGTAATTTTTTTTAAACTATTACTTGACATCATTTCACTTAAACATACTAACAAATAACCAAACCACTCAGAACAAAAATACTTCTAAAATCAAATACTGAAAATAATACATATCTTATACAACTCCAAATAAAGTAAATATAATAGGACACAGCTACGATTGGTCCCAAAATACAACTATTGTTTAGCATATACAAATGAAATACAATAAAAATTTATTTAAGTCTTCAGCTTTAATATAAAAGATAGATATCAAACTCTCCAGAGCTCAAGTCAAACTAACTCATATATCGCTGACAATGTCCAGTGTGGCCTTCAGATAGATAGTACTAATGTAGAGAGGGAGAGCATCATCCGAGTGATTTTTCACATCAATCACGGACCTACAATCTCCTATCAGGGAATGACCCTCCCTTCATGGATAAGTAGATAGAACAGTGCGGGAATCTAGAGAACAAGCTAGTACTCTTATGTGTATGATAAAACTAAACATGCAGTGTATCATAGAAACCCTATTCTATTGCAAGATATCACACGTGACATGAAAATCATACATTTCAAAAAAATATTTCACTATACATTATTTAACCACAAAGTTCATACTAAGCACATTCTCCTAACAATTATATCACACCACATGCTAAACATAAGAGTAAGCAAAATATATTTTTATTCCAACCACATATGAATGAATAATATATTATTGTTCAACTCATACAAAAAATAAGGCCTATAGTTCATACCATTTGAGTATGTTTCATATTCATAATAAATTGTAGTCTTCTAACTATTACTATAAGAATTAAACTAAACCTCATGATATCACATATTATCATAGTCTAGAGTTTTAAAGTAGAACTACTAGTTTTCCCATATTTAGTCATACTAAGTACTCATAAATACATAGAATCATATACTTTTAATCAAGCAAAAACATATAACAAAATAAGTCATACAAATGCATATAATTTTATCCTAACATTCTTTTATACTTTCAAAATTGTATACACACATAAATGATATCCCACCAAATGTTACAACATATATTATTCAAGTAACAACCAACACACACATATATTTATGTAAGTGTAGGTCTAGATATAATAAATACAATATGTACCATCTGAATACATTTCATATATTTATACACATAAAAAAAATATCCTACCAAATGTTACAACATATATTATTCAAGTAACAACCAACACACATATATTTATGTAAGTGTAGGTCTAGATATAATAAATACAATATATACCATCCGAATACATTTCATACTGTAGAACTCTATGACATCTTATAGAATCATATACTTTTAATCAAGCAAAAACATATAACAAAATAAGTCATACAAATGCATATAATTTTATCCTAACATTCTTTTATACTTTCAAGATTGTATGCACACATAAATGATATCCTACCAAATGTTACAACATATATTATTAAAGTATCAACCAACACACACACATATATTTATGTAAGTGTGGGTCTAGATATAATAAATACAATATGTACCATCCGAATATATTTCATACTGTAGAACTCTATGACATCTTATAATGTCATATATCATGGTGTTTGATCACCTTACTCATACACAAACAAACGATCATACTCTGTGATTATTAAACAAGCAAGTATAGGGTTGACCACCCGAGTATATCTTAGTTCATACTGCATAGTATAAATCAAATGAAAACACAATCTCCAGGGACACATCATGATGCACTATTTTATTCTAACAATGTCAAAACATTTGCACATAAAGTACCTTCACAAGTTTACTGCACACAAGATTTCATTTTTACATGTCGTTACAAAATTTGACTCTACCGACATGCTTACATAATACTACTATGCTACAGGGATATTATATGTCTCTTAGTAGCATTCTAAACAAATCTGTAGTATATATTTAGATCATATAATTATATCACCAAGGATATAGTATTTAATTAAACAAAAGTATAATAACAACATTAACTTAAATGTCTAACTTTATTATCGTTTATCCAAAACATTGAGATATTCCTAAAACTAGAAAACTCTAAGCACAGTCGTCATACGATAATGACATACAAAGATAAATAGTCATATATCACTATATTGTTTGATAAAAGCTCATCAATTAATCTAGCATCGTTGAGAGGATTAAAATAAGCATGTTTATTGTTAAAATGCAACTCGATTTGAAACCACACTACGGAAATCCAAGGCAAAAATAAAGTTCCACCGAACATTCGATTTTGCCTTAAAGAAGAGACAAAGTTTCTTATGCTAGTTCTATTCCTTTCGAAAATATATACGTTGCATCCAAATATAAAAAAGACCCAACAATTTCTATGACTTAACTTTGCAATTTAAATCCACAACATTATCACTTATAGATTTAACATTTTATTATGAGACTTTAGCATTGAATTTAATATAATATGTGTTTAATACTATATCCTTTACTCAGCACTCATTTTAAACACTTAACGCTATAAACACACCATTTACCTTGCATGCATAGCATTCTGTATATTAACTCAACTATTTATAATATAATGCTTCCGTTGTTTGTTAATAGACTTCAGTGATTTATAAGTTATAAATAGAATTATAAAATCGACTTCATCTATTTATAAGTTATAAATAGAATTATAAAATAGACTTCAACAATCTATTTAAAACTCAGCAATTCCAAATTTTTTATATTACTCAGCGACTTCATGCAATGCACTCGACGCTTCAATATTATATCCATCGACTATATTATAATCTCAATGCGACAATAAGACTTAGGAATTTCATTTATGTCTAGTATTCAATGTTATACTCAACTTTTATTTTTTAGACAATGAAATCCATACAATGAATTCAATTTAAAACTCTAAAATTTCAACTTGTTCAATGTGTAATTAATATGCTCATCATTTTAATGAAAAAAGCCAAAAGACTCAACATTGAAATTTATATATTCAATCTTAAAATTAAAGACTTAACCCTTTCAATAAAAATGACTTCAGTTATCTTAAAGACTCAACTTTGCTATTTTAAAGACCCAATGTCTTGTTTCAACGACTCAACATTTTCAAAGACAACATTATGACTTCAACGACTCACTAAAAGACAAAAAATTTAATATATTTATACTGCGTTTTATTTCAAATGCTCAACGATTTAACTCTTTAGCACATCGACTCAACATAAATCCCTACTATTCATGAAAAAAGACTTCAACGTTTCAAATCTAACATCAACAATCTCAATCTAAAGATAAGGTGTTTTAAATTATACTATGGCATTTAAATATAATGATACTCATCTAATTTTCTTATATATATACAACACCTTGCGTTACCCATTAATATGCATCATTGAAATTTATGTATAGTGTATCAATGTTTAATATGCATATACTCAGCAAAGTAATGTATAAATATTTCAATGACTTATTAAAGTTTGCATTTCAAATAAACACTGATAAAAAAATATTAAAACTCAATCCACGAAAGCTGCCCAATATAAAATGACTTAGCGGCCTTTAGCACAGTGTTTTGATTCGTCTCTCATTAAATATTAACTTTTGACTCAACATTTACGAATAGACTTCTATAGACTTCTGCAATTTTAATTTACACAAAGTAAATTTTCATTAAAATACTCAGTTTTCAATATAAGACCAATTCCATACTCAACATAATATTTAAAGACAACGTTATCAAAATTATAGCTAGGCATCTCATTCATTAGTTGAGTGTCTTATTAAAAGGCCAACTTTTTAAAATAAAAGCTCTTAGTTTTTAAAATGTTATACTCTACGTTTTACATTAATTTACACAATGTTGAAACTAAGGTTCACTTAGTGGTTTCAAAACTCTACTCGGCGACTTAATATGACAACTCAACAATTTCCCTTTACATGAGGTAGCGTTTTATTTCATACTTCTATGCTTTATTTAAATACCCAACAATTTATAGTTAAATATTTTACCAAAAATATTAACAGCGATTCACCACTTGACTAAGCTTTGTAATATATTTGACTAAACGATACAATAAGAGACCTTTTATGAAAGGTTTCAACGTTATAAAATAGGGTTTGGCATTCCAATAATAGTGACATGCGTTCCATACAATGACTAGGCATTCCAATTTAGAACACAGTCCAAGAGGATTTATGCAAACCCCAGAGGTAATACGCTCCACTAAAAGTTATACACAGACCACTATGGTTTTACATCATTTGCAGTTTATATATAGCCATATAAAATAATGCTTAGCATTTAACTTTTTAAGCTTAGCATTTAATTATTGCTAAATATCCAAATAAAGTGAGATGTATTCTAATGAAGGAAAAAAGATGCAATCACATTAAGTTTTCTCGTTTTTAATCAAATATGACACTTTTCAAATAAACATATTTTGCACAAAGAAAAAATCTATTTGCAAAACTTACCTGATAGAAATTTGCTTGTGAATATACTTGAGAAATATGTCTCTTTTTTCTAAAATTTCTCGCCTCTTTAATCTTCTAAAACTTGCCTCCTTTTTCCTCCTTCCCATGTCTCTATGTGTTGTTAAATTTCAAGAGGCTTTATTTATAAAAATAAACCTCTCTCTAAAAGTTGTGTCCCTCATTTTGCATGGTAATTCTTTTTAGATTCTCCCCATGCATTGAATTTTTCTTTCTTTTAAATTCAATAATAATTATTATCTTCTCTTACTCTTCCTTTAACTCAAGTTATATAAAACAATAGACAAGTTGATCAATATTAAATAAAGATGTCTATATTTATCTTTCAATGCAATTTCATGCAAGACTAAGCTTAGTTTGTTTTTACTTATGGTTAGTTCATTAGGATAACTCAAGCTCTTGCAAGTAATTTATTTATTTAATAGATAAATTATTTTCTAATTATTTTCAAAATAAGATAACTGAATAATTAACTATTATTTTCATGTAGCAATTAATTATCTATTTTCTTGATTTATTTTCAAAAATCAAGATAATTTAATTAAAAAAATTCAATACATATCAATAACTAAATCCACATAGAAATATAATCACCATAATATTCCCCTAATTACATACAAACATCTAAAACATGCTACGCATATAACTTTTAAAATCTAATGTGCATGTGTATAGGGTCATTAGCAATTTCTATGGCTTCGTCCAATCGTCCCATTTAGCCCATTCTCTTCGATGATACTCTCCCTTATCAAGTTTTGAGGGTAGGATCTATCATGCATCCACCTCACAACAATTAGATAGTTAGTATGAGTCATCATCTAATCAACTAATAATGCAAAACTGACAATTACATATCCATAATGTACAAAATAATAAAATACAACTATCACATCATGTATACTAATCAATAATATGATTGTCCCATACCAGTATATGTCAAAATGCTCAAGGCAAATCAAAGATAATAATCAAATAATAACCATACTAATCAATGAAATAAAGGTTTATAAGTCATAGGGTGAAATGAGGATGTGACATTTCTGAATTTTATTGAGCACCCAATCCCACATGTTTTGAAGGGAAAAGTGAATACAAAATGGAATACCCATGTTACAAATAATCTTCCTATGGGGGATGACGTTCCAAGTTGAGGGGATTCAATCTAAATTGGATCATTTTTTATGAAGATGACTTCTATTTTGTGGCCACACAACTTGGATCCAGACATATCATAATAAACATCAATAATTGATTGGGCATTAGCAATTAGCTACCTAGTATTTTGCAGAAAAAGGAGATAATCATCAACAAAATGGGAGTTAAGAGCATAAAAGTCCTGAGAAAGAGTGATTCCTTTCAAAAATCCTTGGTGATGAGCTTGTTGGAGCATATAACTAAGGGCATTAACAACGAAAACATATATAAAAGGAGTGAGAGCATAGCCTTGACGAATGGAGTGTTGGAGGTCAAAAGATGTTGCGAGGCTGCCATTGACCGAGACCTAGTATTTTGCTTTAGCAAAGAGCATTTGCATGCGATGTCTAAAATAAGGACCGAATCCCATCCACTCAAGCATATTGAGAATAAATCGCCAACGAATCCAATCGTATGCTTTGTCAAAATCAATTTTGACCAATAATACATCTTGATCAGAATCTTCAACCCACTGAGTGGTTTTCGATGCATATAGAAAATTATCTAGAATATATCTACTTTTTAGCATTTCGGTCTACTTAGGGCGAACAATGCTTTGAGCGATAGGTTTCAGTTTCATAGCATTACCCTTTAAAATAATTTTGTAGGATACATTAAGAAGAGTAATGGGGTTCCAACCACATCCTATTCTTGTTTCCAACTTTAGGAATTATTTTTAATGATAGCCCCCAAAGATCCATCGGTTTTTGCCTCCGCATAAACAATAAACCGAGAGCTTGGAACAATTCAACCGAGAGTCCATCCAAGCAAGGGACCTTCTTAGTCTTCATTACCCAAAGAGTTGTTTCAAGCTCTGCTTCAATGAGATGTTGCTCAAGAAGGTGGTTGGTACCCTGATCCACCTTTCAAAGAACTTCATTAATGTAGCCATTCTTCTAGAAAAGATTCATACTCCTCAAGGTAGTGCTCTTCTTGAAAGACCTTACTATTATGCTAGGAGAAATCTCCCTTAATATCACGAGGCAATGAAGTCTCCACTCCATCCTCAATAATAATGGTTGAGATGTCCTCATGTCATTGTTTATATTGCAAGTATTTGAATAAGAATTTAGAGCCACGGTCACCATGTTTAATCCAAAAAAATTGAACCCACATTTTAACACCTTAGCCCATATAAACCTCAAATTTTCTTAGATCAGATTTAGTTTTGGTAACAACTTGTAGGGACGACCCTCAAAAGTGAGATGATGTTGACTAAGTTTATGTTCTTTCTTTCATCTCCCTTTGGCCATCAACTTGACATATTATCTTAGAAACTTGACTATTCTTGCCAAAGTGGCTTCCACAATAAGATTGATCTTACAAATGAAGTGGGTTGGGGTTGTATCTCCTAAACAATAGAAAGGTGGACAATACAATGCGGGGAAGAGAGATGGGAAATATTTTGCTTGAAGGGGAATTGAGTGAGGGAAGGAGGAGGAGGGTCAAGCTAAAAGGGCAGGGAATATGGAGATGATCAAAGAGGATAGTGTGATTGAGAGTGGTAACATGAGGAAAGGCAAAAAATGACTTCACAAATGTGCTAACATAGAACTTGTCAAGTCTGTTGAGCCACCTTTGATATCCAACTTGATTATTGGACCAAGTGAATCAACTGCCTATTAGTGAAGTTGGACATCTAAAAAGTAGGTCAAAGACTCCCAAGGAGTTGCAACAATGTAGCCATGCTAAAAATTCCTCGGTAGAGAGAGGAGATGAGTGAGCCCAGTTGCGGTCTCTTTGTGTTCAACCATGATAAAATTACCTCCTAAGATCCAATCTGTAAGAGGAAGATTTGAGCTCATCCAATTCCAAAGAATAATGCATTCTAATATTATATTTGGATCATAAATTAAGCATAATCCAATGGTTCGCTCCCCAACATAGATTGTAGCCTAGCCACTTCTATAGTTTAACATAGAGAAGTTGAGTGTCATTATTCTGCGAACCAGGGTTGAGACCATGGGAGCTAGGGTTATTCAAGTGCGGAGATGGTGTTTTTTGTGGAAGAAAGGAGTGGGTGGTAGAATTCTTGGTAATAAGTTCATCTATCCTTTGATGCTTGAGTTTGCATTTAGTGTAATCCCATATTAGATGGCCATCTTCACAACAATAGAAACAAGGGTTGGGTTTATTAAGGTAAAGAATAGGTTGGAGTTGGGTAAACCCTAGGCCAAAAAGCTGAATTGAAGTGGGCAATGATTGATAGAGGTCCCTTTCAATGTAGACTTTCTGATGGTTTCAAAGCCCTAAAAATTTATCTTTGACACTTTAACACTAGAGAACATTACCCAAATGATCGGGTAACTCATGAAGAAAGGGCCTAACATGTCAATCCACATGGAATATTGTAAGCGAGATGGCCCTTCAAGGTGAAAATTGAGCTTCCATCCCTGAAGATCACAAACCTGGGCACAAATAACCCATGTGCGATATTGAAGAGTTGCTATGGTAAAATTAGAGGAAGCAAAAATAACATAAACATATCCTCTACCTAACCCCCTTAGATAATTGATTTTCCACCCCTTTGTTTCCTCCTACACCTAGCGTGTCCATCTATAAAAATCACTTTTAGACAGAATGCCTCAAAGGAAAAAAGAAAATTGTACAGTGAGAAATGTCTACAAAGACTACAAAAAACTCATCAGGGAGTTGAAACTCAAAAGCTTACCTCCCTAATGATGTCCAAGGTCATTGGTTACATTAGTGGCCACCCTAGGATTGTTGGCTTTCTATGTTCCATGGCACTCTAGCGACGTCACATTCCTAGAGGGAGGATGGACATAGAACAACTCCTCTCATGTTTTGATGTTTGCTTTGAAGAAGTTTTGATGAGGATTTGACAACACTATGATTGGACTTGTTATTGATCTTTCTTGTCTTAGATAAGTTTGCAAGATTGGTTTCCATTTTAAAAGATTTGTATTGCATTGGGATTGATATGTATCGATAAATTTATTTAAGATAAATTGTACAAATATCTTTTATCTCTAGTTGTTTTCACTTAAAATAACTTTGAAAATAAAATATATTAATTTGCGCCATGATGTGTCTAACAACTTTACTTTGTAATTAAATATATTTTTTATTAACATAATGTGAAGCGTTCCAATAATATAATAAAATTTATTGACTACATATATAATTTTTTATTTTGGGAGAATATGGAAAACCAATACCGAGCATCGGCTAGTAGTCCATCATGATTAGGAAGTGCAAAGTCTTTCGCCTTTCATAGCAAGAGAAAGAGGCGGTAGGTTGCTCCCCGACTCCATCACCACCCCTGGCATCACCACCCCTCGACCCCCGACGGAACTCCCTTCTCCAAAACTGGTTCCACTATATTGCACCCTCCCTCCCTCATACACATGCCCAAACAACATGGCATTTCTCCCCACTGCCACGTTCCTCTCCATCGTCGCCATCTCGGGATTCAGTAGTGCTTCCATGCTATCCACATAGACACCCTCATGCCACGCGACATCGGCACCCAAGCTCCTCATGTACAATCCAAAACCCATAGAACCCCGACAGAGATTCACAAAGTGCTCGCTGGCCACGGTCCTCATCGCCTGCCAGATGGTGTCTAGCAATGCCTCTCGACCCCACAAATCGATTCCATCCCCCACACACATCTTCCCCACCAAGGCCCACTTGCAGATGACCGTCCAACCGGCCATGACGAGTCCGGTTAGGAAATACGCCATGGGCAGGAAAACAACCAGGTTGAGATCCGGGAATTCCACCCGAGAGGCAATTGAGAGCAATTGTACGTATGAAAGCAACGCAAGAGGCCCCGCGAAGGCTAGAGTGAGCAGGGCGTAGGGCAGACCGGTTTGTAGCAACGGTTGTGCCACCACGAGCCAAAGTGACACCGCCCGGCTCCGACCCGGCGCCGCTGGTTCGACAACCCGGGCTGCGGCGGCGGGGGCCTGTACGGATGAGAACGGACAGCCGTTTAAGTCGAGCGCCACGTCGGATTCTTGCAGAAGCTTTTTCCACGCCGGGTGAAGCGGCAGGCCGCTACGGATCCGCTGGCAGACGTCGTAGACGAGCGACCGTCCGTGGTCTATGGAGGCGCTGTCGCGGGAGGATGACGCGGGCACCACGTCCAGCCCGGGGCACCGCCGGTACGGTTCGAACCGCAGCCGCTCCGCCTCCTCGCCGTCTACACACTCTGTAAATTTCATCTCGCCCGTGTCGACGTACGGGTATTTCTCCTCGTCCCATGGCTTCGTGCAGTCAAGGGCCTCGTCTCTCTCTGCAAACGAACCGGGCACCGGTCGGGTCTGGAGCTGCAGGATGTATTTGACGCCAGAGGCGGACAACAGCCGTTTGCGAAAGTCGTCTGCGAGGAAGTGAAGCGGCCGGGTGTCGGCCGGGTCGCGGGGAATGGCGCCGGTTTCGGGCGGGAGAAGCCGGTCCTCGCCCGGGTCGACCGCCCCTGCGTCTTCGCCGACCCGGGGGTCGGCGGGTCGGAGCTTGAATTTTACGTAGTGATCGGTGGACCGGTTTTGCTTGGAGCGGAACAACCTGCATATGTTGGAGTAGTAGTGGAGCTCCGTGTAGGAGTTTGTTTGCCTGAGGGATCCCCATACGGCGTTGCGGATGTGCGGCGAACGCTTCACTTGCTCTTCCCTGTGGTTTAAGCCTCCGACGAGCCAGGAGAAAAAGTCTGCGATGCTTCTGGCGTAGAATGCTTTTCCGGTTTTCAGCGTCAGGTCGACAAGGGAGTCGCCGTTTTCGCCGTTCATTATTCTGATGGATGCGCCCCGGGCGTCCGTCCGGGCGTCGTCGTCGGCGCTCAAACTGTTGCTGTGGCGGATGATAATGGGGTATGTCTTGCCTGGCGAAAATATGTCGTGCTCTGGGATGCCTTTGAGGTCGTTGAAGATTGTGAGTGTGCCTTTTCCGGCCACACCCAGGCGGTGGAAATAACGGGACTGGACCTTGAGCGTGGTTTTGGCCAGGTGGGCAGCCAGATTTCCCACGATTTTTCTATAATGCTTGTCCATTTGCAGAATCCTTTCGTCTGTAACAGGCCCTTTTGATTGATCCTGGGCATTCACCATGACCGGTTTTTCTGTTCCTACATAGATACCGCCGGATTGGAGCACGCAGTCCGCGGGCGCCAGAGACATTGCCCCCAGCGTTACTCGATCCTGCAATGTGGAGCCTGGCAAAAGCAGGCTTTGGGTTCCTGTGACACAGTTTGATCCAATTTGGATTTTCCCCAGTGTAAAGCTATTTGGGCTATTGTGTGTTGCTGTTATTATTTTCGAGAAGTCGCCCAAGTGGGTGTGGGATCCCAGTTCGACGAGGTCTGGATCGACTATGGCATTAATAGCCCTGATGGATGCCGTGCTGCCGATTTTTGCACCCAGGCATTTTAGATAGATGCAAAAAGCTTCGGTTCCTGACAGAAGCTGCGTGAATCTTTGATGACAGAGAGTCAGGAGCCTGTGTATGAACCAAATTCGAAGACCCAAATTCGATGAGACTCTCACAGGAAGCCCGCCGGGCTTTACTTTTATTTTTCCCACAATGCACCATTTAAGAATGCAGGTTATCAGCGACAGCACGAAACCATAGGCTACGTAGGTGCACCCTACACAGAATGCAAGCTGTAGGATTTTTGCCCGTAAAAGGATTTGGGTCAGGACTTCCAGCATATGGTCAGGCTCGTTCAGTGCAACCAAAGCTGCAAGAATGGCAGGTGGCCAATGGAATGCCCCGGCTAAGGAAAACACAATGAAGGCTCTGTCGGAGAAGATGTGGATCTGTGGTAGCTGCATTAACTTTGCAAGACATGCAAACAATGGATATACTATTGCTGCAGATAGAGTGCTAACCATGACCACAGTGTATATTCCGAGAAGTTGCCATATGTGGGTGTTAATTGTTGCCAAGTTACTCTCCTTGTCATCTCCCTGCATCCAATCAAATATGATTGTTCCATCAATATCAACACTGAAATGACATGTGACTTAGAATTTTGTTTGTTTATAAACATCCCAAGATCCAGGCACAGCTTAAACTTATTAAATTGAATGGAAAATTGGATTTTTTTAATCATCAAAGTTAGAATCATAGTAGAGAAGTGAAAATACTATTGATGCCAATAAAGAAAAAAACCTGCACTCAATCCCATTTATTCACTCCATTAATTCCAATATTGAAATTAAATGGAACTTTTATATCTCCCTATCCACCTGCAGCTCGACGTATGCCAAATAAGTGAAAATGTTGGTTTTTCTAATGATAAATATGACATGAAATTCTAATATCTCCCTATCCAGCTGCAGCTCAACGTATGCCAAATAAGTGAAAATGTTGGTTTTTCTATTGATAGAATTAAAGACTCGAGGATATTCACATAAGGACAGATATAAAACAGACAAATTATTGTATCGATTACTGAAAAAAACACGGAGGACGGATTACATGGCAAGAACAAAGATATAGAAGAAATCATTGCTAATGATAAGCCCTTGGTCTGACGATCGTCAGAATACAGGAGAACAAATTCAAGATGACCAACAAGAGGAACTCTGGTGCTAACGGCACAAGAATGCCTTAAAGCTATTCACATTTATCAGAAAAATAAAGGAGATAAATCATGCAGGCATAAGAAATGGAGAGCTTGAGAACATCAGTGCTTCGCATCAATAATAACCGGAAGGTGGTTTAAAATTGATTGTAGATCGTACCTTTTGCTTTGAACGTGGTGTTGTCTTCCCAAAGTATTGTCCTATTTCTGTCCTGTGAAGAGCAGGAACAACAGATTCTGTTGCCAAAACAGTACCCATTTGAAGAAAGGCAAAAGGTCCAACAGAGGCACGGCTTCCAATCCTTACAGGGCCCAAAACCAACATACCGTTCTTCACTTGATGGGTCTCCAAAGTTGCTCCCTCTGAGACCACTGCTTCGTCTGCTATAGAAACTAGAGAGGGATCTGTGATATCAATACTGTCTAAAATCACATCTCTCCCAATATCTGCACCCAGAAGCCTGTACCACCATGCAATGAAAATGGTACCACGAAGGTGGGTGGCAAGCATGGTGGTTGCAAAATCCCTGGCACGATACAGTGTCCACCATTTCACAAAATCCACAGACCACACAGACACCTTGGGCTTCAATGTATAATTTACCTGCAAAAACATATTTCCAAATATAGACAGAGAAATGCCTGTCACAGCTATGTAGAATATCCACACAGCAGGGCTGGTAAGAAGCAGAAGCAAGAGGGGATTAAATTTTGTTAGTTCAGCAGCAGCTGAAGAAATGCGCAGGGGTATCGAGCACGCAATGTAGGCTGGAACAATTAGCAATGTTGCTGCATACACAATGCCAATTAACTGAAGAAACCCAATTGCTAGCCGTTTGAGAGTTGAAGGCAATACACATTGGGTATGTGAAGTAACATTCTCTGCTTTTGCACTTTTTGTAGTAGTCTTCCCTTCTCGCTGTAGAAGACCCTCTGCAAATGCTGAAAGTTCAGAAATGTTGGTGGCTGTGAAAATATCAACTGCAGAAACATGGACACCCAGATACGCTGAAAGCTTCTGAGCTGCCCAAACCACTCCCACTGAATCAATCCCATAAGCAACTAGATTCTCTGTAGAAGAAATCTCTTGTACTGGCACTCCTGTCCTCTCTGATACAAGCCCCTTTAAGAAATCCACCAGGTCCCCAGGATTAGATCCTTGAACATTGTGAGTGTTAGAACCTGGAGTTTTAATGAGATTTAAGGCCAATTCTGCGAGTTCAGAGATGCACCCAGCCGTGTAGACGTCGATTGCAGCGACTTGGACACCCAAGAAGGCTGACAGCCTTTGCGCAGCTTCCACCACCACAATTGAACTCAGCCCATAGTTTACGAAGCTGTTATCATGTGATATCTGAGAGACCTGCAATCCAGTCTTCTCGCTCACCAGCGCCACTAGAAACTGTAGAACTTCTTCTCTCCCGGGGATTCGATGCAGTGACCTTTCGACTGCAACTGGAGAATACTCATTGGCATTGGAGCCATTAAAGGTTTGAGATCTTCTCATGACCGGTGGCAACAGAGGCTTATGACTGGCCTTCCCTGTGAATGTCCGAATGAGTGCCATTTTGCGTGGTGCTCCTGCGATGTCTAAGGTTCCATCTGTAAACTGTTTTAGGCATTCAAACCGCCGAATTTTGCCGGAAGTTGTCTTGCAGATGGTCCTTGGTTTGATCAGATTTACTGCGGCAATTTCAACCCCATGCTCGGCTGCCACTGCCGATCGAATCTGCTCTGCAACCTCTGGCTTATTGAAATTTTCGTCCCTGATTTCTGCAATTACTACAAGCCCCACCTGGTCGGAGAATTCTGACAGGGAAATCCCCTTTGAAGCCAAGGTGTCTTCAGGAACCCCAATCACTGCACAGCATCCGGGTCTAATGGATTCCGAGCAGGTCTCCACTGTTTTTTCCACATCAGAAGAGTATACGTTCTTGCCACTCACAATGATCAAGTCCTTAATACGCCCTGTCACAAACAATTTTCCAGCTACTACACGACCCAAATCTCCTGTCCTGGTATAGTTTCTTGTTCCTGAAAGCAGAAAAGAATTTATATTAATGTCCACAAATGGGCAAAGTAGGTCTCGCTTTAAAGATACAGCTAGTTTAGAATAGAATAGTAAAGAATACACTTTGCACTATTGGCCTAGAATGATAGTTGGACAGATTTGTTGTAGACTTACAAGTAACACAATTAAAATTTTGTCAGAAGAAGGTAACAGACTTCGACTGTATGGAAGATGGTGAAGATCCTGTGAAGGTGTGGAAAATGCTGGAACAATTGCCACAAAAAACTAAAGCTATGTAGCTAAGGAGATTAACTAAACCTCATGCAGCCATGTAGATTCGCTGAAGATTTGGAAATCAGTGGTTGATGTCGAAGCTCACTCAACTATATAGAACTCGTACAAATCATGCTGAAATAGAATAATTTTTTAAACCAAAAACAAGAAGCACCTCAAATGAAGTAAGGGATGAATACAGAACCAACTAATGCCATGGTGTCTTTAGAAGACAAGAACATAATTAATATTGCCTTAAGGTATAGTTATTGCTGACATGTGACAACAAAGTTTTTCCTGGAGAAACCATGAGATGAAAGAAATTTGGTAGCAGCAGAGGAAACAAATTTGGACACAGAAGATGAAAATCTATATTTGGAATCTACATTGCCAGGAAATGGAAATAGAAACTGAAATGGATCGGGAACATGGAAACATGAATTTTCAAAAATCCTTGGTTTGGAAGTGTCATGGAAATGTCTGAACAATATACAATTAAAAAATAAAAAATATATATATAAACAGTGGATAATACTCATTTTTAGTCCTTAAAACATAAAACACTTTATAGTATTCATGAAACTTCAAAACATTCAACATGCTTAAAATTTCACATGTTAATGAATCATGTGTCGTATTATGTTATAGCCCTCCTTCAAAGACAAAATGTACATTCAAATGATTATAATCTAGAGTAAATCACACATTTTTCTCCTTGAAACTGCTCCTTGCTTTGAAATTCCTTGTCAAACCCAAAATGCTATGTTGTAAGTTTTGAGTCCACCCGTATGGGGCTTTGTGCTCACTATCTCTATGAGCCTTGCATTTCCCCTATGGATAGAATCCTTTCTGATGCAAACTACCTATTCTTTATGGACTTTTACCCTTTGGCATATTTTTTATTTCCATGATTGTTTTGTTAGATAACAATCTCTAGTTTGATCTATCTCAAGGTGATGTATCTCATTTTTCACCCATGTAAATACACAGCAAGATTTTAATTCGCACCCTCATTCACCATCAACGATCCACAAATATAGTGAAGCGCTTTTTGCTGGGGATTTCACAGATCCACGTGATAGCAAATCCTAACATTGTGGAGGGCAAAATGAGTGCAACTACCAACAGAGTCAAATACAAATAATCAATCAAGCAAGATTAACAGTGGCTTGCCACAGTTAAGATCCAAATACATGTCTACGAAAGAAATTGAAAGCATTATTCGCATGCAACTAGCTGCCACTCATAGCAACTAACCATATGTAGATGATTATAATCTTCAAGCTGTGCAAGCCAAGAAAGCTTCTAGTTTAACTAGTGTATTCTAGAAGATGAGGGGTATTTTTTTTTTTGATGTTTTAGCTGTTTTTTTTTTTTTACTTAGTCAAAAATGTTTCTGCTGGAAACAACTTGGAAACTCCTGGAATGCCCGGAAACTGCCCGGAAATGCCCGAAAATGGACGTTTCCGTCATGTTGTCGGGACATTTCCGGAAAGTTGCCATATAGTAAACATTTCTAAGCAGAAATGGGGGAGGGGCTTGGGACATTTCCATGCAACATGGTATGGAATTGAAAGTGTGGCTGATATGAAACCAAAAATAAAGGATTCCGAGCTGAAAGATAATTATTGTTAGAAAGCATAGAGCTTTGTGATGTTGATTTCTGCAACTCTATTTTGGATTCAAATTTGAACTTTGATGAAAATTTCTTAAGGATGAATCATGGATGGTGATTTGAAACACATCGATCAAATTTATGCACATAGTTTCACCCAAACATCAGCTGCTCAATTCCTATTTGTTTCTCTGTAATGAATGAAAAGCGATTGAATGAATGCATCAACGTGAATGGACGGTCTTTAGGCACTTGACTGATATGAATGAATGGAGTTTACACATTAGATTAACATGATAAACAGCCTTTAGGCACTAGACTGATACGAATGAATGGCTTTGGACACCAGACCAACATAAATAAACTGTCTTCAAGTGCTAGGCCAACAGATTTAATGCCCTCTAGGCACGGGCTTTTAGCGATTAGACCGGCATGAATGAATGACCTTGAGGCACTGGACTAACATGAATAAAGGGCCTTTAGACAATTCCCCAAAGTGAATGAATTGGGCCTTTAAACACTGAGTGAACAGCCTCGAAGCACTAGACTGACAAGGAGAGGGAAATCTATCACTGTTATATTACAGAATGAACTGTAAACATATACGGTAGCTAAAAACAGACAAGAAAACACTGAACAGTGGAAACGAAAGGTTATGCAGCTGTAAAGATTCCCTGAAGAATTGCAGTGGTGGAACAATTGGTAGAGGAAACCAAATTTCATGCAGCTATGAAGATTCCATGAAGGTTTGGAAATGGCTAGATGAAAGCAAAGAAGTATATATTATAAAGCATGCTGAAATAAATAATTCTCTCTTTTCACAAAAAAAGAAGGCAAGCTGAAATGAGCAAATACGTAACCAACTAGGGCTATGGACCCTTAAGAAGACAGCCACATAATTAATATTATCTAAAGCTTCAATCATTATTGATCTCTCACAACAAAGTTTTTCTGCCAAAGAATCTCAGGAAGAGGAAATTTAGAAGCCCTATTAGAAGAAGGACCAACCATTTTTTTCCCAACAGATTTATTACAGGAGTTTGGTAGAAGATTGGCAACTCTTTTGGGGATTTACTTAGAAACACCAAGATTGAAAACACTATGGAGAATTGGCCCAAAAGCTATACTCGAAACTGAGAATTGAGTGATTTTATTTTAAGTATGACTAAATTTATAAGATGAACATGGCAGGTGTAGATTCCTTTGCCTTAGATTGGCCTAAATAAACCCCATGCTAGTATAAAAGGATGGCCTTTTAGACATTAGACCAACATGAATTAGCTGCCTTTGGGCACTCCTCCTTAAAAGAATGGACGGCCTATGGATGCTAAAGCAACATGAACGAATTATGTTTTGGCATTCTATTGATGTAAATTGTAGGATTTTAAATACTATATCGACATCAATGAATGGCCTTGACGCACTGGACTGATGATTGAACAGCCCTTAGACATTAGGCAAAGACCAAACTGGATGAACTGCCATTCCACATGAATGAATGGCCTTTAGATGGGAGAACAACACGAATGAACGGTCTTAGGCATTGCTAGGCACTATGTACCAACATGAATGGATGAAGGGCATTTAGGCCCTTTACCTAAACAAATGAATGATAAATATCCTTAAGCATTCTTTTCTAAAGAAAGGGAAATCTAACACTATTAGATTATTGAATGAAACTGTAAATTTGCACTGGCTTAGAATAGACAAGAGAAAGCACTCAACACCATCTCAAATCACCTGGATTAAGCTTATTCTTGAAGGTCTCTTCTCCCTGCGCCTCGCAGCCCCAGTAGCCAATCCCTGCACTGGGGCTACTAACCCAAATTTCACCTTCAACTCCCTCCTCCTCTATCTCTTCTCCAGTTTCAGCATCCACAATCCTTATATCAATGTCTGGGTTGTTTCTCTGAACATAGCCGCAGCAAACTCTCCCCTGCCAGTCCACATAAATGGGCTTCCCAGCCCCCCATGCCACACAAACAAAAACACTATTCTCTGCCAGGCCATAGCCAGGTGCCAGAACCTCCTCCCCCAGTCCACACGGCCCCATCAGCTCAATAAACCGCTTCAGCGTCTTCTGCCTCACTGGCTCTGCACTCACCATCAAAAACAACATGGACGACAAATCATATGCCTGCAAATCGTCAACTTGTTTTCTCTTATTACTCTCAAACCTGCGGATGAGGAGCTCGAAGGCAAAATTGGGCCCTGCGCTGTGGGTTGCCTTGTATTTAGTGAGAATTTGAAGCCATAGCAAGGGGTTTCTGATGAAGGTCAAGGGGGAGAAGAGAATTGCAGTGCCGCCACTGAGCATTGCCGTGAGGAGGCCGCCGATGAGCCCCATGTCATGGTACTGAGGCAACCAGCTTACCAGCACAGTGCGTGACGTGCTCTTGTAATGCTTGTGCATGAGTTTTACATTGTGTACAAGTCCTGCGTTAGTTATCATCACTCCTTTTGCATCACCTGTTGAGCCTGATGTGAATTGCAGAAAACACACATCTTCAGGTTGTGGTTTCAAATCCAGTGTGTTGTCATTGTCTGATAGGGCTTGTTCTTGTTCTTGTTCTTCTGCTGGAGAGACCTTGGGCCATGACCAGGAACTGGGGGGTTTCTTATTTTTGGGGTTTTTGTTGGTCCATGAGTCGGTGTGGAGCCATGGCAGATCAGGCCAGCGAGGGACAGCTTTGCCTTTGTATGTGCCTGGCAGAATCATGTTGCGAAGAGCAGATGCACGAACAGCTGCATGGTATGAAGAGGTGGAGAGTATGGCGACTGCATTGCACGATTTTGCTACGTTCTCCACCTTGGCCAGTGCTTGCCCACTGCGGTGAAGTGGGTCTGGTGGGAGAAGAGGGACTGCCAATACCTGCAAGGAGGATAGGTACAAGTTTATCAATCAAGACCACAAACACCATGTATTCAGTGAATATAATTTTAAATCACTCATGGGAAAAGTACTGTATCAATTAATGAAAGTTCAAATTAATAAGCGTATAAAGGGGCACAAACCAAAATTAATACTTGTGTACATAGTTACATTGAGAATAGAAGAATGAAAAAAATATTCAAACATTCCAGGGAGCATGAAATTTAAGATTCAAACCTTGAATCCAACAGAACGAACTGAATAACATTATAATGTAAATCTCGTTTCAGATTATAATATATCAAAATTTTGGAAAATCAAGTGAGGAGGAGAATTTTTTCTCTTTTGATTATTACTCTAGTTCAAATGATTAATGTCTGTGGATTCAAAAAATATAGAAGCGCAGTGGTTAATTATCCAAGAAATCACTGTTAATAAAAAAATGGAATCACTTACACACACCAACACAACGAAAAGAAAATAGTTCTGAGTTAAAAATATATATTAATTGGGGCACGAAATCATGATGCATGGTATAAATTCTATGTATTCAAGCTGGAAAATTTAAAAGTTTGATTAAGAAAAGATTGAATGTAGAACTGAAATAACTAGATAGCTAATAAAATTCTGAATTCACTTTTACAGTGCACATAATGTAACGTTTAAGATTAAATATCAATTTAAAGACAAACTATCCAGAGAAATATTTAAATTTGGTCTGTGATACTCATCAGAATTACAGAGAGCGACCATCCAGATGATGGGTCACAAAGAGTAACTATCCTGATGATGGGTCACAAAGAGAATATATTCTTAATATTTCTCTACCCAATTTCTCGTGGAGCTCTTTTCTATTAATGATGGATTGCAGAAGCTTGATGTCTCTTACTTTGAATTGATAAAGTTTTCTATAATGATTAATTAACTCCCAGAATATAATCTATTGCTAAAATTACATACCTGAGCTCTCAGACATCCAAAGAATGCATCCACAAAATCAAGTCCCGGAGGATGAAGCAGCAAAACTCTGTCCCCTGGTTTTATTACAGGTTTGTTGGATGTAAGCAACTTCCGGGCAATGAGAGTTGTCCTAGCATCAATATCCAGATATGTGCGCTTGTCTATAACTTTTCCTTCATCATTTAGCCATGAGTAGACAGTCCTATTTCCTACTATTTTATGGGATGCCCAAAAATGCAAATACTCATCAATGGTAGCCAAGTCTGGAAACTCTACGCCAGGGATTTCACCCAGTTCTCTGATTTTACAACGGCTCTTTTGCTCCATCATTTTAAGTGGAAAGAGTCTCTGCAGACAATGAAATCATCTCATTTTAGGAGAGAGTTTCCATAGAAAACAATTCATGGAAACCTTTAAATATAAAATGGGATTTTATTATCACCTTAACATATGGCAATGGTGGATTATAAGTGTCTGTTGCAAAATGCTTGCAGACCAAATCAATGGCATAGGTTGAATTCAGCTCAGTTAGCTCAAAGGCCATCAGTCCACCAACGTAATATGTATTCTGTCGACCTTGCAACTCCTCCTCCAATCTGTCATAGAATCCACTCTTCATGTCTGCATGATTCACATAATATTAGCCCAATATGCAATTCTCCAAATTCAATCTAAGCTTACAGAAGAAAGAGAAGGAAATTCAAAGAATTTAGATTGAGATCAGGTTGGTGTTTAATGTGCAGCCACAGTTTAGTGTTTAAACTGGAAATAACATTGCAGATCTACTTTTCTCCAAAATATGAGCAAATAGGAATATAAAAAAATATAAATGTGAAATATTACATTAAAACAAATATTTTATTCTCAGTTCAAGCTTACATCATCATTAGTCAAATACAGTGAATATGAAACATCACATTATCAATTCTGGATTCAGTGAAAAATAGAAGAAAACTAGGAAAATAGAAGAATCAACTGAAAGTTGAGATACATTTAATCTTTTAAAAAAACAAAAATTACTAAAAATGTTTGTGGAAGTCGTCAATTATTTAATACAAATAGATGATTGGCTTGTAATTGGGGTAATTTCACATTGGTAAGAACCATGAAGATGATTGAGTTGTAATTGGATTGATTTTAAGACATTACACCCTTGAAATCAGTGGAGAAAGACGCTGAGAAGCTTAAAGTGGGGGATTAGATTCACAGTTCCTTACCTCACTGTGAAGAAAAATGGTACTAATGTAATATAAATGAAATTTTATATGATGAAAATGCAAAAGAATTTTTTATATGATAAAAATGTAAAGTAGTAGTCTAAATTTTATCAGTGGAGAAAGACACTGAAAAGCTTAAAGTGGTGGATTACATTCACAGTTCCTCCTCTTACTAAGAAGAAAAATGGTACTAATGTAATGTAGATAATTTTTTATATGATAAAAATGCAGAAGAATTTGTAGTCGTTTTATCAATCTCAAAGCCCTTATCTTTGATTTTCAATACCTTGAGTGGTGACGTGCGGAAAATAAGTCCAACGTCTCTGGAGAATGACAGACTCAACTTGGGCTCCCATATTCTTGACATCCTCACAGACAAATCTACTCACGGCAGCTTTGTTAACATCAGCAGCGTTGCCATAAGACCAGAACAAGAAAACATCTGTATCTTGATAGAACTTTTGCATGGCCACAGGATGACCAATGGTGTTAGGATCCTCCACATATCTCTTGCAATAGTAGAATCCCACAGGGAGGTGATCAAGGCCTTTGATCTTTGCAACTGTTGTGTAGTAGTCAATTGTTCTTACCTTAGAGAATAGTTCTTCTTCTATTTCACTGAGGTCGAACAATTTTGAGTTCATACCTGCATGACCCAATTTAATCCATATCATCATTGGGTATAACAATGTTAAATGGTTGAGCATGAAACATTTTGAATATCAGTGGTTTACAAATGTGATATATGAAGTTTAGATGATTCCAAAAACAACTGGAGTAAAACTGAAAATCCTCTATTCTAAAATTGTTAGAAATGTATTTTATCCAAGAAAACTAAGGCTTCCCTAGTTTTTAACATCAGAAAACAAAGAAGATTTTCCGAAAACCTTTGTATCATTGAATGAAACATATAATTTTAGGTTTCATTAAAGAACAAATATAAAATGTGGTTTTCTCTTAGTATTAGGTTGATGACCAAACCCAAAACATTGAAATATTTAAATTTTATTTAGTTTTTCAAACATGTTCTTTTATTTTTTTTTTAAATTAGTGAATGTGTTAACTTTTACTGTTAATTTTAAATCTAATTTCTATTTATTTGTCATTTAGAGGTTTTTACTTTTTTTTTGGAGAAGTCAATCACAACGTTGACAGGGGTTTTATAATGGTAGCTGAGAGATAGAAGGTCAGGGGCTACAATGTCCACCAGTATGTTTCCTTTTCATTCCACTTAATTGTCACGAGTTTTTTTTCTTTTTTGTGGAGAAGTCAATAAAAAAATCGTAATATCTTGGTTATATGGTGTAGTTTGATGTTCTTTATTTTTTTGAGGGGATTTTTTTCGAGTTTAACACATTGGTCTAGTTAGATTGACATAATTTATCATTAATAAGTAAACAAAAATAAGAAACTTGATGGAAAGGGTTGTAATCTAATTGAGGAGGATGATAGTTGTTTATATCCATCCACCAAAATACAAATCCCTCTACATACTCTTAATATTCTAAAATATAAACAGAGATACTAACATTCTATATAATTCAATAAATTTAAATATACTAAAAATATTTAAAGAAAAACTTAAAATTGATATCTCTTAATTTTTCTTTAACTAATTTATATACAATAATACTAACTTAAAAGATAGTAAAAACAATCATTCATATAAAACAACATTAAATAAATTAAATTTCAATAATCACTTTCAAAAAAATAAAACAATAATCACTTACATAAAACAACGTTAAAAAATAAAAATAAAAATCAATAATCACTTACACAAAACAACATAAAGTACAGAACATTTTTTTTTAATATATAACCCAAAAAAAGCTATATATTAAAAAAATAATAATAATAAAATAAAAATTTATAAATTTAAAATAAATGTCAATCAATCAATAATTAAAACCAACTCTTAAAATATACAAATAAAAGAAATAAAATTTAAAAAGGTTAAATTAAAATATTAAAATGTGAAGAAATCATAAAACTATTTTACAATTAAAAATTTGTATTGTATTATAGGGTAATATTTATAACAGTATGAACGAAATTAGAAAAATTAAAGATTAAATAAAAAATAATTGTTAATATAATTTTAAGGTATAGTTTATTTGGTCTTAATAATTTATAGAGAAAGTTCTAGTCAGGGATTTGATTTTTAATTTAAATTGTAGTGTAGGACTAAGTCCACATCATATTACCTCAAGGTTTATAAAAGGATCCTATCTTGTATTAAAAGTCAATCAATTTTGAATGTCTTAAAAATTAAAAATTAAATGTCTTATTAATAATAGAGCAGTCAATTTCAAATATTAATTGGTTCCATTCTCTCACATATCTAAAAAAATAAAAAAATAAATTAAATATCAATATTAAAAAAATAAAAATTATCTATTAAGAAATTTGATACTTTTACAATCCATAATAAATAGATTACATGTTTTTTGGAAGTATTGTGTATTAAATTTTTGAATCTATATTTCAAATCAACATCCATAATTCATCTTTAAAAAATATAACTGCAAAAATTTAATATAAAATACTCTAAAAATATATATAATCTATTTAATACACTATCAATCAATTAATATTTCAAATTAATTTAAAAATATAAAAATAAAATTATGATTTTTTCAAAAATTAAAAATATATGTTTATTTAAAATAAATATCAATCAACAAATATTTAAAATTATAAAGATTCAAATACAGTAAATAAATAATAGTTTTACAAATCTAACTTGTTAAAAAGACAAATTCCAAACTCCTCAGCGTATGATAGAATCTTTTGATGCATCCATATTATAAATTAAAAAACTAAAAATTTTAATAAATTATATACGGAGTGGAGTTAAACCTGTGAAATTGGATGATCTGTAAACCTTGCTGGCTCCAGTCAATGGAGTTGCACCAGAAATAATAATTTTATCGAACTCCATCGTCTTTTTTTCCAACGTTTCACAATTCTTGGTATCGACACGTATCGAGTTCGAATCCTTCTCGATGCCGACCACC
The DNA here is from genome assembly GCA_037957365.1 of Torreya grandis. Lineage (NCBI taxonomy): Eukaryota > Viridiplantae > Streptophyta > Pinopsida > Cupressales > Taxaceae > Torreya > Torreya grandis. Next base: position 2,633,858 of record JARHVA010000042.1, read on the forward strand.
TCGGTGCGACAGTACACCTCAGCCGGCAACCTGGTGCTCAATTTCTCCCACAAACGGGTATAGCCGCCCTTGACCCGCCTGATTTTTCCCAACATGGACGTCCGGGTAAATTCATGCACATAAGCATAAGGCATATCTTCGATAAATCCATAGCCGGACGCCGTATACCCATATGCAACAGATTTAGGAATGCTCTTCAAACCATTCCTGGCGATAAATTCCGGTGCCGGATCCGGCAACAGGCCGCTTACCGCGTGAACTCCTATGTCACCCGTCTCTTTCACTTTGGCCTGCATTGCAAATATGACAAAACTAAGTCCTTAAGTGGCAATTTTCAATTTTTTTTTAATCATATCAATACAAATCATGCAGAAGTCAGAAGTATATACTCTTGCAGGCGGGTAGATTAATACCTGAAGTTTCATTGTGAGAGGAATAATGGACATGTAATCAGTTTGAACATTCAAATCCTCAAATTGGCCGCCATTGCAGTCAATCAGAGCAAGCTTATGAGATTTCATGTCTTCAAATTCGACATCTTCTAACTCCTCTGCTAGACTAGTGATTGTGGGAGCACTGTTTGCTGCCAACACCTGTCCACCCAAATCATAAACTCGCCCTGCAACCACCAATTTGAGTTTTTTAAAATTCAAATAACAGATGAACTTTGAATACAAAATTTGTACTCGAAAGTAAATAGCTCATGTGTTCACGTTGAATGGCGTTAAATGTAATCAGTTTAACACTCGTCAACATATACAAATATTAAACAGACCTCACCAATATATAATCCATGTGTTTACGTTGAATAATGTTAAACACAGTCAGTTTAACACTTGTATTTGACATATACAAACGTTAAACAACCCTCACTAATATATAATCCATATGTTCACATTGAATAATGTTAAATACAATCGATTTAACACTTGTACTCAACATATATAACTATTAAACAGCTCTCACCAACATATAAAAGTGTTAAACACCCTGTAAGTTAATCCCAATCAATACCAATGCAATAATATCACATATCCAATAATATGTCTAATGATCCTATATGATTTAGTAAGGAGAAATTGTGGATCTATTAGGAGAAATAGAGGATTAAATCCTAGAGGTATGTTATGCAATAAAGCTTGAACAGTGAGTATTCATATATTAACATGTGGGTTCAACGCCTTTCAATGGGAATGCATTAGCTGTCTACTTTTAACACCATTCAATGTAAATGTATTATTGAACCTCACTCACTCAAACGAATAAGTCAACATTATGATAACCCAATCTAACAAGAACATCATTGGCTACTTACTTTCAACGCCATTCAATATGAACGCACCAGCTATTTACTGTTCATGCTATTATATCACACTGTCCTATACACTAGAAGTTGGTAGAAAGCACTCAATAGGTCATGGAGATTTGAAAAGTTGAGACATTGTTAATCACTTGTTTTGTGATATATCCAGCCACTTATATACACTAGTTAAACTATCTAAATACAGGTCATATAATGATATACACACACACGGAGAGAATTGGTTACCTTGTATTTCTACAGATTCACACATGCCACCCACAGTATGATGTTTCTCCAGCACTGTTACATTATGGTAACCCAATCTAGCAAGAGCATAAGCAGCTGACAATCCACTGGGTCCTCCGCCAACTACACAAATTCTAGTGCTGACATCCATGCATGGATGCAGCTTCACTAGCTTTTCTCTCAGACTCAGCTCCATTTCTCCCAATTTTCTTCAATCCACCTCTTCAAACTGTGCAGAGCCTCTGCAACTCAGAATGATAAATCTGCATAATACCCAACACAATTGTTATGACTGAATGAAACTTAAGAATTCCCAGGCCATTTTGAGCTTAGAAAAAGAGGCTTACTAGCACTTAGAATTGAATTTCCAGTGGCTATGCTAATCAATTTTACCATCACAACAGAACTAAAACCGCTAAGAGTGCAGTGAAATCAATGATCAAATCCAGGCTACTTATAAAAGGTTTCCATGTTTACAGAAAATGGTGAGCACTACAAGACAAATGCGGTGAGACAAGAATTTTGGCCGGCGATTCTGGAAAACTTTAGGCTTGGAGAATGTCTTGCACTTAAATATTCCATGGCATCTACCATTTTTACTTTGATATTCCCGTTGTACAGATCTTGTTAAATCCAAACTTACTATGTTGTTGACGAAATTTCCCACACGCCAGCTTATTGTGCACATAATATTCTCATAATATCTTATACACATCCCCTCTTAATTTATGTTATAATCGATTTTGTCTTCTCCCCTTACCTGCAAACAAATGTTTTAAATTAAAACTTAATCGAAGAATGCTAAGTCAATTTCACTGAAACAGCAGCAAATTCAATGAAATGCAAACATGTTTCTGGATAGGGCTAATTGGCCTTCAACAGTGATCTTCAATATATTCTTTCAAACAGTAGAAAATATTGACCGAGTATATACTAGTATGGTTTGAACAAGTTTGTACTCTTTTTAAAATAATAGTTCTTTTTATTTTAACTTTGGAAACTTATCATAGGAAAGCTTCACCTTAGAGTGGAGGTGTCATCGTGGTTAAGTGACATTAATACTTAGATTGTTAGTGCATTTTAAAATGAAATTAATAACATTCGAATTCATGATTTATTTGTTGATGGGTTTAGAATGAAACTAAAGTAAAATTCGAATTCATGATTTATCTGTTGATGACTTTATATTTGTTTTAAATCACACGCAATGATGTTAAATATAAGGACAATTTATTTAAACTGACTCACATTGAAATTCAAATGTATTGATAAGATAAACAATCATTAAAAGGCCTTGGTTTAAGAGCTTAAATGTATTGTCTAACCTCTCTCTATTGAAGTCATTAGGTGTTTTTCTTATCAACGTATGCATTCAACTAATTGTAGACATTAAAAATGGGCCCCTAGGCATTTTTTAGTTTTTAATATGTATGATTTTAGCATGCTCATGTATCTATTGTTTATTAGTTTAAATTAGGCAGTATTGGTATATTTTGTTGATTTTGAATGGTCTTTAACCTTTTTTAGCCTCCTTTAGCCCTTATCTTTGTTCTTCCAGTTAACTAGATATTCCTTGTACTTGTTGTATCTTGTCTTTTTGATGATTAATGTGTCACTTCCTCTCTCAAGAACTTGTTGTCTCCAATCCACACTTAAAGAATCTGAACTTTCTCCTTCACCTCTTGTTTCTCAAAGTGAGGGTACAAATTTGTTATATTGTAGATGATACATCAACTTCATCTTGTAAATATCATATGCATTCGCCGAAAATATCCTCAAAACTCTGTAAGGCCAAATCTTCTTCCACTCAGGTTTGTTAAATTAAGCAGTATTGGCATATTTTATCGATTTGTAATGGTCTTAAAAAAATTTAACCTTCTTTAGCCATTATCTTTATTCTTCCATTTAATCAGATGCTCCTTGTAATTGTTGTCTCTTGTCTTCTCGTTGATTCATGCGTCCAATGTACTCTCTCTACTTCCTCCCTTCCCTTCTCAAGAAATTATTGTCTCCAACTTTCTCCTTCACCTCTGCCTTGTTACTCAAAGTAAGAGTACAAATTTGTTACATTGAAGACATGTGCTATATCAACCCCATATTGTAAATCTCATTTGAAATTTCATTGAAAATATCCTCAAAACTTTGCAAGGTCCAATCTTCTTCCACTCATGCTTGTAGGGACCTCTCCTTACATAAATATGTCAGAACCAAGTCACCAACTTGGAAATCCTACTTTCTTCTTGATGCTGCTCTCTTCCAACCTCCTTTTCAAAAATTTATGCACATCATGCATAATAGATGCATAGTATTCCGCTTTAGAACTTCTTCTCCTCATATCAATTGTACTTATTAGCTCAAAAACACTTATACAACTATAAGCATACACAATTTGGAAAGGACTTATTGTTGTACTTTTTTTCATTGACTTTTTGTATGTAAGCTCAACTTGTGCCAATGTCATATCCCACTTTTTTAGCTTGTCTACCACCAAACATTTAAGCAGTTACCAAGACTCCTATTCATCACTTTTATTTGTCCATCCATTTAAGGATCTAATAGACTAGATCAAAATCTAACCTGGTGCCTAATTTCCTCCATACATTACCCAACAAATTTTGTATATCTATCTAATACTATGCTCCTAGTAATCCATGTAGTCTTAATACTTCCTTGAAAAATAATTTGTAACACATGTTGTCCCCAAAAATGAGTGACATTTTTGGGACAACCTATGAACTATTTTGGGTTCAATACACCAAAATCATCTCTCCCCTTTTCAAAAGTTGCTCTGAGCATTCAAGTTCTTCATTTTTCAAGGCATTTGCTCAAATTTACAAACTCTACAGGTATGTTTCTACGGACTCAACATGTTTGAAATTAGCAGGTTCAATAGGTTCAAAGGCTTCTGCAGGCGAGTTCAATCAAAAGAACAAGTTTCCAACACTTAGTCATTTCTAGGATTGGTTCAACACCTTGGTTCAACCAAAAAATGTTCATCGGCAAGCTTCTAAGCAAGGATTGAACCATTGAACCGTTGAACCTTGAACCATTTTGGTTCAACGGGTTCAATGGATTCAAAGGTTCAACGTCATAAGCAAGAGTTAAGTGCTTTGTCAAGGTTCAAAGTTCAACCATTTCAAGGTTCCACGGCTTCAAACACTTAACGAAAATCAAAGGCTTGAACCGTTGAACCATTGAACCTTGAACCATTTTGGTTCGACGGTTCAACGGGTTCAACGACCAAATGGTTCAACGTGTTTGGTTCAAAAGATCAAAAGGACTTAGCCAAATAAAGAGATTGAACTGATTGAACCATTGAACCAAGGTTGGTTCAATCAGCAGGTTCAAGGGGTTGCCCTAGGGCTGAAGGAACAAATGTCCTTGCGGAGGGCAGTGAACTAGAGGCAAGTGCCCTTGCGAAGGGTAGGCAACATTTGTTTAAGGGTTAAAGAGAAGACAACAAAGATAGAATTCCTTCAGATTTGTTGAAAGGCCGATAGGGAACATTTCCTTCAGACTTTTTATCTGAAGGAAATTATTAAGTAAAAGAGTCGTTAGACTTCGGGAAGATTTCCCTCGAAAAAATGGTTAACGCAAAATTCCTTCGGACATTTTGTCCGAAGGAATTCACTCGGGAAGAAATCCCGAAGAAATTGAAAGGAAAAAATGGCTAAGGAACAAAAGCTTTCCTTCGAACAAATTGCTCGAAGGAATTCCTTCAAACTTTTTGTTCAAAGGAAAAGTCTGCAGAAAAATGCTCAATGAAAAAAGACAAAGTGCATCGAAAGCTGCCACGTGTCCCTTATAGAGTCGAAGCAGAAGCTGCCAAGTGTCATCTATCGGGACACAATTTCTAATAAGTTTCAAAGCTGTGGAACATGCCACGTGTTTCGTTATAACTCAGTGGAAGCTGACAAGTGTCAACATCTGTGATCTCTCCCTTTTGTGTCGTAAGGACTATGATGGGCCCTCAGTGAGTTGCTAAGGTCAAGCGGAGCGCGACAAGTGGCATCATCCATGTGAATCTGAATGAGTCTCGAATGTTTCTATATTATTTCTAAAGCAGAGTGAAAGCCGCCATGTGTCATCTTCTACAGGAATCTCAAAAGGTTTCTAAAGCTTCTATAAGTTAAGCGGAACATGCCATGTGTCCCGTTATAACTCAGTGGAATGTAACAAGTGTCTGCATCCACATTCCCCTTTTGAAGCTACTCGAGCAGGAAGTGTCATGGATCCCATTTTCTGTAAGTTTCTAATACGTTTCATAACAATGAAACTTGCCACTTGTTAAAGATGCAGAGCCAAGGAATTCCTTTAGACATTTTGTCTGAAGGAGATAAAGAAACAACAGCGTGGACCCTAAGAACAAACTCAGTGAACAGCCAAAGAAGGAGCCGAAAGAGCCAATAGAAAGTGAGAAGATAGCCCGAGAGCTCAGATCACCAGGAAGAGACAAAATGCAATAGAAAATATAGAAATATCTGTAGGAGAGTTATTTCCAGTAAGTGGAACAGTCCACCAGGTGGACATCAGAGGATGCGAGTATTCAATGGCACGACCTATTTTTTCCCCTTTGAGTAAAGGCGAATGGACAACCGTGTAAGCATCATAAAGAATACCAGACAACCCATGCTTAGGAGGAGACATTTGAGATGATTTAGAACGCCAAAGTCAAGGCTGATGACCTATTCCAGCATGGCCCTTTCACAGATATTTAAGGTATTCAATTCAACATGGGCCTTTTTCATGAAAACAAGTGCCCAAGTCTTTCTTGGAGCGCTATATATTGTAATCTCTCATTTTATACGAAGGAGATCTTTTTGATCACAGAAGCAAAACTTTGCCCAAATTGAAAGGTGAATACTGAGACTTTGAGCTCAGATTATTGTTCATATTATTTTATCTGAATAAGAAAGCAAGTTACTTGCAGACTTTGTGCTGTTAAAGCTTGTGCCATTTTAGCAGATTGTTCTTATGTCTGTCTTCTAGACGCATTCTTGTTTATTTAATCTAACAAGCAGAATTAGTGGAAGTGATAAGGAAGATGTCCTGAAGTCAGTTACTTTCAGACTTTGTTTCTGCATTGAGAATTTTGGGATGACTTTGTGCCCTCATTATCCTTTGTATCTCACTCTTTGGGCAGCTGAAGTGGATACTTTGTGCTACACTTCATTCTGTTGGTTATTGCACCCTGTTACCAATTACTTGCCACTACCTGAAAGAACTCCTACTGTCCCCTGCAATAACACTTCTGAAAGAAGAGAAGTGCCTTCAATGTCTTCACCAGGATTTTCTCCTCTATTTGTTAACATCATCTCTGAAAAAAGAGAGATGGATGGCTTATCCTACCCCTGAGTGTTATTTTTTGCTTATACATATAGTATATAACTACCTTATATTTATAGGGAACCTCCCCTTGATGAGAGGAGAGATTTGTCCCCTTTGGATGTGGTAAACCTGCAACTTTGGTTGACCTATCTCCCTATGCTGTGGTTGAAGGGACCTATTTTGCTCACCAGTTAGCTGGTCGACAAAATATTCACCCAACAGTTTTTGGCGACTCTGCTGGGGACACAATAATTTTATGCAATTTGAAGCCTCAAGCTTCAGATTGAAACATCACCTGTGTCTTACCCATTATGATTATAGCCTTATCCATTTATCCCGTTGTGGAAGAACAAGCTGCTCTAGTGCTTTCCCATTGTTAATTTTCCTCCCAGCTTCGTGCAATAGTCTTTTTGGTGACTCCACTAGGGAAGAGCGCGCAGTTTGAAGTCTCAAGCTTCAGGCTGAAGTAGGGCTAGTTCTTTCCTATTTTTGTTCTACAATCTAGCAACTCCACCCAGATTTGTTATCCCCCTTTGTCATAATCCAATCATGGTAGTTCAAGGCCCCTAGGGTAACTCTTTTGGCCCACTTAATCTTACTCCACCTTTGCATGAAATTCCACACAGCTCAAGAAAGAACTTTCCCAAATTCTTTAGTGATGGGAGAGTTCACCCTGATGAATATATTGCAGATTTTAGCATATCCTATGGTGTGATAGGCTTAGAATTTGAGGATGTGGCAGTCAAGATTTTTGTGGAAACACTACAAGGTGCTGCTGCAGACTGGTTCTACCATTTGCAAGCTAGATCAGTGACTGACTGGGACACACTCAAAGCTAAATTTGAAGTAAGGTTCAAGCCTGCAGAAGATGCACATGCTTTGTTGGCCTAGCTCGCACATATGAAGAAGGATCCCCATGAACCTATGAGGGACTTCATTGCCAATTTTGATGAGCTGAGGAATAGGATTCCCATGATCGCCCAACTGACACCTGAGAATCTCAAGTGTTTCTTCATCAACTCACAGCTGCCTGAAGTGAGTTTTTTTCTGAGACGGGCTAGACACATAGACCTTGCTGTTGCTCAGGATTTGGCTACTGAGGTAGAAGATGACCTTATCTTGGCAAGAAATATAAGGAGAGACCCTAATAAAGGTAAATCCTCTTCATCCTCTGAATACTCACCTACAATCACCACTAATCAAATGGTGCAAAATATGGCAAATGAACTGCTAGCCTTGAAAAGGCAAATGGCCCAAGGTATGTCTGCTCTTCCTAATCAGGTATGCCAAGGAGGACATTTTAGAGTTAGCCATATCAAGGCAATATTGCCAGGAATCAAGGGTAGCCAAATCGTCTTCCTCCCCCACAGAGGAACCTTGCCCTTGAAGTGGTGCCCCCAACCAACTCAGCAGTTGGATATCTGGAAATTGAACATGATTTCTCTTTCCAACCTGAGTTTGAGCAAGAAAATGACGCTAATCTCTTCACTGAGGAAGAAGAAGAATTAGCTGGCGACTCCAACATTGGTTTCTTGAATTATTAGGATGAACCCAGAAGTGAAGAGAAAGCAAATGAGGGATCATACGTAGTGTTCACCCGGTCCAAGAACCAGTCAGCCCAACAAGCTAATAAAGGAAGACAAAGGAATGACCTCAACCAAAAATTTCAATTACTAAGCGGGGAACCACTCTACCTTTCCAGCCAAAGGACCTGGTGATTGCCAGAAAGGTAAGTACATCAAACATTTCTGCACCTTCAACTTCAACTTCACAAGCCAGTCCTCCCCCTCCTAAAAACCAAAAGGATGAACTCCCATCCTCTCTTCCTAGTCCATTTAAGTCATTTGACATAATCGACCATGTCAAGAAAACTAAAATTCAAATGATTGAATTTGAATTCCTACAAGCCAACCCTGAGCAGTTGGATAGGTTGGTGGAGTGTGTGAAGAATATAGCCATCCCTACAGGACAAGAGATTATAAGGTAACTCATGATCCCCCAAGGAACATGTCCATCCCAAGCAATCTTGTCATTACTCCTTCGGCTGCCCCTGGGAAAATAGATCCTTTCTATGTTTCCCTGTTGATAAATGGTCACAAGCTGAGTAACTGCATCATTGATTCCGATGCATTTGACAACGTCATGCCTGCCAAAGTGGTAGAATCTCTTGGTCTCACACTGACCAAGACATTTGGGAGATGCTTCTCCATGGAGAATAAATAAGTGTCACTGCTAGGACAGATCAAGGACGCCCAATTTGCATTTGTGGCATTCCCAGAAAAGAGAATCAAGATGATGGTCCTGGTGGCCGACGTCCCAGCCTCATACGACATTCTGCTAGGATGAAATTTTTACAAGGATGTGGGTGATGAGTTGAGCATGGACCTATATGAGGAAAGGATCCTTTTCAAAGGTGTTATGAAGAGGCTACTCCCTGAAAAGGAAGCAAAATATGTTGTCACTCAGACATTAGCACCCGAAGCTCAGATTTTATTTGAGTCTTCAAGCAGGGGTAATTACTTCTTGACCACAGAGGGTGTTCATGTTCCTATAGATGAAAGTCCTGTAGGTAGCAATCTGAAAATTGATTCAAACAAGACATCAGAAGAATTGGTAGGGCACAATACAAATGAAAAAGCATCTTCCACTTCCAATGAAGAGAAATATGATAGAAGATCAGTTTTTGATGATGTTTGGATCTTGGAATCCAATCGCAGCAATTCTTCTACCAATGTTAGAGCTGGGATTGTGTTGATATCTCCTCAACGAGATATTTTTCCTTCATACGAGTTGCAGTTCAACAACACCAATAACATTGTTGAGTGTGAATCTCTATTGTTCAGATTGAAGGCTGCTCAAGACCAAGATGTCAAACTCCTTCACACCAAAGGAGATGCTGAGTTGATGGTTTGTCAGGAGTTTGATGCTGAAAATCAAAACATGTGTTGGACTGAACCAACAGAATAACAAGCTATGGTAGTGGACCATACTACTATACTCAAAAGTCAGTAAAAGGAACTCTTTGTAGAGAGAGCAGGGAGTTATGGTTTTCAGATTGAAGATCACGTCTTGCCATGGAGCAAGAAGAGAGAGCCAAAAGGAGTGCACAGAAAATGTGATTCCTGGTGGAGAGTTCCATTCGCCCATCACCGATTCTAGGGACAAAATGGTTTCTTGCTGATTTATCAGGACAGAACACCATCTTCATTGTCTCATAATAGGCAACGTCTGAATCACTTCAATTCTTGAAGTATCAAATGAGTTCACCTGTACATATGTATATTTGTATAGTCTTTGTTTCTACTTTGTGTTGTTCATTTTCATTTTTGGAGCCTTTCTTTTTTGGGGAGCATGACTCCATATCCCAATGGCATACTTCAAAGGTACTGGAGATTCTGGTTTCTACTCCCCTCAGATGTTCCAAGTTTTCAACTGAAGGAAGTTCCCCAACTGGAGCCATTTGTTGTCCCCAAAAATGAGTGACATTTTTGGGACAACCTATGAACTATTTTGGGTTCAACAGACCAAAATCATCTCTCCCCTTTTCAAAAGTTGCTTTGAGCATTCAAGTTATTCATTTTTCAAGGCTTTTGCTCAAATTTATGGACTCTACAGATATGTTTATATGGACTCAACATGCTTGAAATTAGTAGGTTCAACAGGTTCAAAGGCTTCTGCAGGCGAGTTCAATAAAAAAAACAAGTTTCCAACACAGTCAATTTTAGGATTGGTTAAATGCCTTGGTTCAACCAAAACATGTTCATCAGCAAGCTTCTACGCAAGGATTGAACCATTGAACCATTAAACCGTTGAACCTTGAACCATTAAAACATGACTCTCAAAAGGTTTCTAAAGCTTCTATGAGTTAAGCGGAACATGCCACGTGTCCCGTTATAACTCAGCGGAACGTAACAAGTGTTTGCATCCGCATTCCCCTTTTGAAGCTGCTCAGGCAAGAAGTGTTGTGGATCCCATTTTCTATAAGTTTCTAATAAGTTTCATAACAATGAAACTTGCCACTTGTTAAAGATGCAGAGCCAAGGAATTCCTTCAGACATTTTGTCTGAAGGAGATAAAGAAACAATAGCGTGGACCCTAAGAACAAACTCAGCGAACAGCCAAAGAAGGAGCCAAAGGAGCCAATAGAAAGTGAGAAGATAGCCCGAGAGCTTAGATCACCAGGAAGAGACAAAATGCAACAGGAAATCTAGAAATATCTATAGGAGAGCTATTTCTAGTAGGTGGAATAGTCCACCAGGTGGACATCAGAGGACGTGAGTATTCAATGGCGTGACCTATTTATTCCCCTTTGAGTAAAGGTGAATGGACAACTGTGTAAGCATCATAAAGAAGACTAGACAACCCATGTGTAAGAGGAGACATTTGAGATTATTCAGAATGCCAAAGTCAAGGCCAATGCCTTGTTCTAGCATGGCCCTTTCACAGATATTTAAGGAATTCAATTTAGCATGGGCCTTTTTCATGAAAACAAGTGCCTAAGTCTTTCTTAGAGCTCTATATATTGTAATCTCTCATTTTATATGAAGGAGATATTTTTGATCACAGAAGCAAAACTCTACCCAAACTGAAAGGTGAATACTGAGACTTTGAGCTCAGATTGTTGTTCATATTATTTTATCTAAATAAGAAAGCAAGTTACTTGTAGACTTTGTGCTATTATAGCTTGTGCCATTTTAGGAGATTATTCTTATGTCTGTCTTCTAGACGCATTCTTTTTTATTTAATCTAACAAGAAGAATTAGTGGAAGTGATAAGGAAGATGTCTTGAAGTCAGTTACTTTCAAACTTTGTGCTGTTATAGTTGTCTTCAGTGTGTGTTTATTTTATGTTTCTATGTTGAGGATTCTGGGATGACTTTGTGCCCCCATTATCCTTTGTATCTCACTCTTTGGGTAGCTGAAGTGGAGACTTTGTGCTACACTTCATTCTGCTGGTTATTACACCCTGTTACCAGTTACTTGCCACTACCTAAAAGAACTCTTGTTGTCCCCTGCAAGATCACTTCTAAAAGAAGAGAAGTGCCTTCAGTTTCTTCACCACGATTTTCTCCTCCATTTTTTAACATCATCTCTGAAAAAAGAGAGATGGATTGCTTATCCTACCCCTAAGTGTTATTTTCTGCTTATATATATAGTATATAGCTGCCTTATATTTATAAGGAACCTCTATTTGATGAGAGGAGAGATTTGTCCCCTTTGGATGTGGTAAACCTGCAACTTTGGCTGACCTATCTCCCTATGTTGTGGTTGACGAGACCTATTTTGCTCACCAGTTAGCTGGTCGACAAAATATTCACCCAACAACACACATGACATCACTTATATTCTTACATGCCATCTGGGAAAATATAGCCATAACAAAAATGGAATCATTACCTTTTTGAGTCCTTGGAAACCAAAGAGTGAAATACATGCTTATCTCTTCCCATGGCCTTTATGGAATCAATAAAGGCTAATAAAAACCTAAATTTTAACTTTTTCCTTTAGCATGTTTGCAAACTTTGCACCAATTAATTCTTTACATCCACACTCATCTTTGGCCAATATTAACTCTCATTAAATCATGCCAATGTTTTGTCAATACCAAAATGACCAGCTAGGCATCCACTATGTTTTTCCTTCAATGAATTCTCCCTCATTGATCCTTGAGGTATGCATAACCATTGTCCCCTAAATAATAAACCATTATGCAACAAATATTCCAACCATGGTGGTGCAGACGATATGTGACATGGTTTTCAATAAGGAAAAACATTAACCTTGTAGCTAAATAAACACACAAACACATATATTTAAATAACAAAAGGATTCTATATATTGATTGCAATAAATAAATTACAATATTTTCCTAGCATTTGAGCTATATGTTGTGCTCGACTATAAGCTACAAATGCAAACTTCTCATAACTATTTCAATAGAGTCTACTCAGACCTCCTTGCATCACTTTTATAATCTCTATTGTAATGTTGGATGAAGAAGGCAACCTCAATGCTCTTCTTTGTATTGATCACTCCAAACATCTTGCTTATGCATAGGCCTCTTTAAGTGAAACATGTCACTTCAATCCATGTAATTTATTTCAAGTTAGCATGTATCGCTAAGATATTTGTGTGCCTTTAACTCAAGCTCAAATGCATGACACATGTCCTTATAATCATCTCCAAGGATCTAGGGGTCAATACTCAACCTTAATGATTACATTCTAAATCTTTGTACAAGTGTATCCATCCACATGACATTATTCCCTAAGCCTTTATGCATAAAATATTCCTTGTTGGAAGCACAATGACTGGGGGGGTGTGGGTGAGTATGGAGGGGTGAATAAGTGTTCAAAAAAATTTACAACTTTAATTTATCATTCATGAACTATAAAAGTAATATAGTGAACTAGGAACCATTTATATGAGCACGAGACAAGAGCATAACACATAAAACACATGTTTGAGTGGAAACCCTCAAGGGGAATAAAACCCAATGATAGTTTCAAATGGACTACAATCATATAATACAACCACCAAGATTTAATGAATCAACAACTTCACATAGAGCACCAACCCTTTCTAGACAAGCACCCACTTGACTAGGCTTTAGCAAGCACCTACTTGCAAGGAGGCACCAACCCCATAGATGACTTAGCACCAAATCAGCCACCTGATTAATTTGATCACCTTTAGTAAACCTTGTTACTCAACCAACTGATGATGACACCTCTTCAAATATTCACACTCTTAGCCCTCTCAAACTACATTCTAGGCTCCTTCACTCAACTAGGTCTCTTCAAGATAGATTAGGTCATTTGACCTTGATATTCATCCATAGTACCCCTATTAGATCTTCATGATAGTTTATTTTCACCCTTATGATGGTCTACAAGACCTCATTTATCTCTTCAAAGTTATATATCTTCAGTTTCAACTCACTCATTCTCAAACAAGTCAATTAGGCATATTAGGCTCTTGCTCATACACCTCTTGGTCAGCCATACACACTTGACCACTAATATTTTATACACAATAGGCCTTAGGGCATACCAAAAACATTAATAAAACATTAAATTATATCTACCATAGTTTAAATGGACCAAATCCTTCTTTAGGCCTTAAGGAGACCTAATTAAATTAGGCTTTCATTAGTACACATTACCCTTTACTATTTTTGGAACACTTTAAAAAACCAAAAACAATAAGAACACTTCATATTCCACTCAAATTTACCCATAAAAATCTCATCTTAGTTCCATGAAACATTTTATGTCCAACCTCCACTTGAAGCACACCATTGGCACTATTCACAATTAGGCTTGTGAACCTACAAAAAGTCTAACTTGAATTATTAAAGATTAAGCATAAATTAGTTGATTAATCATAGAAATAAAATATATATACATAAGCTATATTCACTTAGGGACATCATCATATTATTTATACTTCACAACTCAGGGCAAAAGGACTCAAACCCTTCTTTGCAAATAGTCCACTTAGAACTGCCTGAATACCTTCAAGCACAGTCATGGTGATAATGACCTTCAAAACTTGTGTACATATGATCCAAAACTTAGAAGTTTTGAGTGACATATATTTAAAAAAAACACAAAAATAACATAGTAACAATAATTCTTTGAGAAGAGATGTTTTATTAGTCAAGATCGCAATACAACTATATGTTTATCTCTGGGAAGAGATGTCTGATTTCCATTTCAGGTTACATATTCATTTATACACATTTTTAAATTAGGATGAGGATGTGGAAGGTCACCAATATTGAGGGAGATTAATTGGTTTGACTTCCATGATTTAAAACAATACATAATTCAAGGAATTACTATTTTTAGAAACTTACTATTTTTAGACTATACTACTAAAATTGAAAATTTGGGCACTTCCATTGGGTTTTTAGGTGTCAAAATCCATATATTATATCTACATGCCATATCACCATGTTATTCTTCTTATTATCTTTCCAACGGTTCAAATGACGAGTCAATTGGAGCTACGGTGCAAAAGTTATGGCTCCCACAAGTTCCGTCATCAATTGGGGCAGAACCGTCACCCGAATTATCGCCTGAATTGTTGCCCAAATCATTCCTCCTTCCTTGAGAATAAATGATCCCCATTTCATCAATATTCCTCATCAAGTTTGGTATTTGTGTCTTAATTTGATTCTTCGTGAGCCACTTATCTTGGTGGCTAAGCTGGCCCCTTTTGACCACCCGATAAAGCAGAATAGAGTGTCCTCTTGTTGTCTTCATCCGGGTGTCCACAATCTAATCCTCCTCCATTGGAGAAAAACTTTTTGGATCAAGATCTTTAATGTATAGTTATTCTGATATGACTGAAGTTTCCAACATAGGTGGATGGTATGGTTTGAGGAACTCCACATTGAATATTGGATGCAGACCAAGGTAGGCTAGTAGGTTCAACTCAAAAGCATTTTCTCCAAATTTTATAGTGATGGTGTAGGGACCATATCACAAAGGCCAAATTTTTCTATGTGGGCCTACAATTAATTCCTTTTTAATCTACAATTGAGCCTTATTACCCACAACAAAATGGTGTGCAATCCTATGTTTGTCAAGGCATTGCTAATACTTCTAATTCATCTTCTCCAAGATGTCATGAACTTGTTGATGGATGTGTTGCATTTTTTCAATGAAATTTGTTTCTTTTTATGCCTTAGATATTCCATGAGGTGTGTATTATATGGTGGAGAATGGAATGGCTATATCAATTGATGCCATGGGTTGGAACCCGAAGCATACTTGGAATGGACTATGCTTGGTCGAGTTGTGTAGGGCCTGATTGTATCCATGTTGTATGAAAAGAAGCCCCTCATCCCATGTGCATTGATGTTTGGAGTGATACATCTGAATCATGTGAACAATCAAGTGGTTCATCACCTCTGTCTAACCATCAGTCTGTAGATAGAAGGTTGTGGATTTCATCAGCTTGGTATCCATCATCTTCCATACAGTGGACCAGAAGATGCTTAGGAACCTGCTATCTCAATCTGAGATAATGGAATTGGGGAGACCAAAATGTAGCCATACATGACTAAAATATAGTTTATCAATTTATTCAACAGATATATTTTTCTTACAAGCAATCATGATAGCCATTTTTGAAAAATGATCAACTA
Source organism: Torreya grandis (assembly GCA_037957365.1). NCBI lineage: Eukaryota > Viridiplantae > Streptophyta > Pinopsida > Cupressales > Taxaceae > Torreya > Torreya grandis. Next base: position 2,649,891 of record JARHVA010000042.1, read on the forward strand.
CAACAAAAATACCTTCAAGCACAATCATGGTGAAAATGACCTTCAACACTTGTGTACATACCTTCAATGACTTATGATGCATGTAAATTATCATTTTAGATCATTATACCATTATTATATATAAATATAATATGGTAAAATGGAAATATTAGTCTTACAGATCAATCTCATAACCTCATTGTACACAAACCTTACTATACCAGACAAGTCAACTTGTGAGCAAAATTTTCACTATAACCACTGAACTCCAAAACTTATACCAAACATGATAATGTATTAAAAAAATTTAATAACACCTCCATCCATTTTATTCCATCACTATTCCAAGATAACACATCGCTAATCATCTTCTCACTACTGCCTAGGTTTTTCACTGTTTCCATCATTAGGCCTATTAGCAACTGGTCAACTTAGATGACCAGTTTATCACATATGAGAGATAGAAACTATCCAAAAACCATCATGGATATTAAATAAAAGTCTCAAAATTCTCCATCCAATGATTTGCATACTTTGAATTGGTCAACTCTAACTACTGCATCAAATGTCTGAGAAACTAGCACTTTTATGTAGGGTCTACTCACACACCTGACAACTCAATCACACCTAGAGGTAGGAGAGATGAATACAAGATCCAAAGTTTTTATAGTAATTTGAGACCATTTTGGGTTGTTTTGAGCAACATATTCAACATCGGGTCTTTATTAGGGTTCTAAGAGGGTTTAAACACACTTCCATTGTTAACAATTGTCCATAAAGCATATCTCCTCAATCTAAAAACTAATACATATAAATTTGAGCTAGGACCCTTCCCCATTTACCATGAATATATTAGGTTCCTATTTATAGGTTTTATGAGCTAACAAACACAAGAAAATCCTTCTTGGGTTGAAAACCCTTCATTCTATGCACTCGAGAGACTTCAAAACCACTTTTAATTCCTTTTATTGAAAACCATGACCTCAAAATTTGTGAACATGCTTGAAAAAATATACCATACCTCTAAAAATACTCACCTATCCATAATTTCCTTGTAAATATAACCTCATACCCCATTAGGCCAAACTTTCTCTTTTTGGTTGCCTAGATCTTAACTTGCAAACCACATTAGGCCTTGAAACTGACCTTCATGCCTCTTTTCATGTTCTCTTCACCTCAATCAAATAATCAATCAAAATATCTAATGATTATACATATCCTTCACATGCCTTGAAAATAGACGAGTATACCTCTCTAAGCCAGGCAGGGTCTAGAATTGGTCTAGGTGCGTACTAGGTATGTAGGTCCTACGCCTGTAGGCTCACCCTAATACTCACATGATTCCTCCAATTTATCATATACATGCTGAAAAAAACTCATACAAAATTTCAATCTTGTGTGCATTCATACCACCAATCCATCATGACCCTTCATGCACAAGACTAGGTATTCTATACACATACCTTCTCAAGTCACTTACTAGGTTTAAGCACTTGAAAGTTTTGACAACAAGGACATTCCATGATAACCTTCACATCACTCATGAAATCATATGAATACATACCAAACATGTCTTACACTCTCAAAATCACTGCAACACTGATCTATATCCTCTTTTATAGCTACATTTTGCAATGACCTCATGAAGACCTTTCTCAAGAACCTTTGACATCCATGACAACATCAATGCCAAACATCAACAACATGAAAAATTATCAAAAATCTATACCTTTGTCATTAATGGTAAAATACACTTCAACTCCTTGGATCACACTCCTTGCAACCAAAATACGTAACACACAAAACTATGAGTTTATGAGACAAACATGCTCCCTCTATCTCCATGCATACCTTCTTAGAACAACTCACATGTTCTTTGAGCTAATGAGCATGACTAGGTCCCCCTAAGTACTTAGTTTCCTCAATGATTACCAGGAGAAATAATTACACCCAATTCATGTCTTAGGTGTTTAAATGTTACCTTTGAAAGTGGCTTGGTCAAAGTGTCTGCAATCTGATCCTATGTAGAAACATATTCAAGTCTGACACTTTATTCACTTACCTACTCTCTTCAAAAATGATACCTAATGAGAATGTGCTTGGTACTTGAGTGCATTATAGGGTTATTTGAGATGCTTATAACACTTGCATTTTCACAATAGATAGGGCTAGGACCATCGTACTCCACCTTATAGTCTTTTAGGGTCTGTCTCATCCATAGGACCTGAGTGCAACATGAAGCTGTTGTAATACACTCAACCTCATAAGTGGATAATGATACTAATGGTTATTTCTTACTTATCCATGAAACTAGGCACCCACCTAAGAATAAATATCCTCTACTAGTACTGTTCCTATCATCTAGACTTCCCACCCAATTTGCATCTATATAGGTTGTCAAATTGAACTCCTTGCTTCTTGGATACCGCAACCCATATTCCATAGTCCCCTTGAAATACCTAATTATGATTTTGATTGATTACAAATGATTCTCCTTTAGATCTGCTTGAAACCTTCCTACAAGACCCACTACTTGCATGATGTCAGGTCTAGAGGTAGTGATGTATAACAAACTTCCAATCATTGACCTATATGACATCTGATTGACCATTGAAGATTCATCTTCCTTACTCAACTTACGCCCTGTGATCATGGGTGTACTATCTGCCTTGTAATCTTCCATCTTAAACTTTGTCAGCATCTCTCTTATGTACTTGGCTTATGAGATGAATATAATTTTTTTATATTGAGTGATTTACAACCCAAGAAAGAATGATAGTTCTCTTAGCATAGACATCTTAGAGTCTTTTTTCATCACCTTTGCAAAGGCCTCGGTCATGTTCTCATTATTTCCACTAAAGATGATGTCATCCATATAGACAACTACTATGAACTGATGGTCATCTTATGTCTTGATGTATAGATTACTATCTACAACTCCTCTTTTGAATCCTTATCCAATAGATACCTATCCAAACTAGCATACCAAGCTCTTGGAGCCTGCTTTAAACCATAGAGATCCTTTTTCAATCTGCAAACATAGTCTTTGTCATATGATAGTGATAACCCCTTAGGTTTCTTAATGTACACTTCCTCTTCCAAATTTCCATTCAAAAAGGTAGTTTTGACATCCATATGATATACCTTGAACCCTTTGAATCCTTCATATGCTATAAACAATCTGATGGCCTCCAATCTTGCTAGTGGTGCAAAGGTCTCCTCAAAGTCTACTCCTTCAACTTGTGCATATCCCTTGCATACCAATCTAGCCTTGGTCCTAGTGAATTCTCCATCTTCATTCAATTTGTTTTTAAACACTCATTTTGTGCCAATGACATTCTTGTCTTTAGGCCTAGGAACTAGTTTCCAAGTCTCATTCTTCTCTATTTGGTCTAGCTCTTCATTCATAACATCTATCCAAAATTTGTCTTTGCTTGCTTCTATAAGATTCTTAGGTTTAATCTTAGATAATAAAGCAACATTATCTTAATTTAGATTAATTACCAGTCTTCTCCTTGTTTGCATACCTACATTTCTGTTGCCAATGATTTGAGATTCAGGGTGATCTCTTTGAATTTGTATTGAGGGTCCTTTTGATTCCTATCTCTCTTCAAATTCTTCTTCCTCATCAACTTCTATAGTCTCCTCTTCATTCTTGAAGTCCAAATTATCTAAAGTGTCTTTTGACTGTGAGTGTGATTTCCTTATCTCATCAATATTCACATTGGTGCTTTCCACTATCTTTTTTAGCCTCTTGTTATAACATCTATAGGCTAAGATCATTGATGAGTATCCTAAGAATATGCCTTCATTAGATCTAGAATCAAACTTTCCCAAGTCTTCATCATCTCTTTTAATGAAACATTTGTTCCCAAACACTCTAAAGTGTTCCACATTGGTAGGTATGCCCTTCCATAGTTCATAAAGAGTGTTGTTTCCATTAGTCCTTATATGTCCTCTATTCAAAATGTAGACTGAAGTGATTACTTCTTCTCTCCAATATCTACTAGATAATATAGACTCATTTAGCATAGTTCTATTCATTTCTTGAACTGTCCTATTTTTCCTTTCCACTACCCCATTCTATTGAGGTGTCCTAACTGCTAAGAATTATCTCCTTATTTTATGAACCTCATAGAAGTCATCAAACTCATTGCACCAAAAATCTCCTCCTCTATCAAATCGTAGGCACTTGATCTTACCATTCTTCTCATTCTCAACAAGAGCCTTGAATGCCTTAAACTTGTCAAGAGCTTCTGACTTTTATTTCAAGACTGCAACCCAAGTATTCTTATGTAGTCATCTATGAGTAACATGAAGTAGCTATCTCTTTAAATGCTTTTAATTCTTGTAGGCCGATAGATATCAGTGTGTATTAACTCTAAGGGTATTTTAGTAGAATACTTCTTGAATTTGAACCTTCTTCTAGTCTGCTTACCATGTTGACATGCCTTGAAAAGTATATTTGTAGGTTTGGTGATCTTAGGCATGTTCTTCACAGACTTATTAATGCTTATCTTGACCAAATTGTCAAAGTTTAGGTGGCCTAACCTTCTGTGCCATAGCCAAATTTCATCCATTTTTCTCATAAGACATCTCTCCTTAATCTCATTCAAGACATATAAATTGGTCTCAGTCCTCTTAGCATTGACAATTAGCCTTCTTGATTTGGCTCTCCTTATCTCACACCCTTTGTCAAGAAAGGTTAGTGTGTGTCCTTGATTTCACATTTGACTTAAAATTAGTAGGTTATGTTTTAAACCTTCCACATAAAACACATTTTGTGTCTTGGTATTCCTATTGTCCAAACTCAAGACACCCTTGCCAACTATATTAGTAGTTGTGTTGTCTCTAAACCTCACTGTTCTTACAAAATTATTATTTGATGAGATGAACTTATTTATGTCTCCTATCATATGTATTGATAAATCACTATCTATATACCATTTCATGCCTTCCTTTTGAATGTGAAAGGCAGTCTAAGCTAGAATAAAATCCTCTTTGGTCTTATGTTCCTTCTTGGAAAACAATCCATCTTGACTCTTGAGCTCAATATGATTGGTCCTAACTTGCTTCGGATTCCATACCAATGTTTTATTTTTCTCATGCATTCTAAGAGATTCATATGTTTTTTTGAATCTCAAGTTCCTTCTAACTCTATTATATCATAATCTTGTAATGTGTCTTATATTATGACAGATGTAGCAAACAATATTTTTGTACTTAACTCTTGACTGATTACTCCTTTTCCCATGGTCCCATGATGATTTATCATTTATTGCATTGGGATACTTGATTGTTATTTTCATGTTTTTACTCTTGACTTATTCTAAATTCTCATTCTCTCTCTCAACCTTGCTCATCTTGTCTATGATATGCTCATCTCAACCTTCAAGGAATCTAGCTCTGTCTTCAATTAGTCATACTCAACTTCCTTTGACCTGAACCTTGTGTTCATACCTTCTCATTGAATCTTGAGATCCTTTCTAGTATTATTTTGATGCTTCAAATAATCAAGGGCACTTATGATCTCATCTTCAATGTCTACTTTAGCTTTTCCTTCTTCATTGTCATAGTAGACTTCATCATACATGTTGTCTTCTTCCTTTTGATCACTGGACATCTTGTGCTTCTTAAGATCACCTTTAATTTGTTAGACTTGATTCAAAAGACTAGGATCTGATACCACTTATTTGAAGCACAATGAATGGGGAGGAGGGGTTGAATCAGTATTCAAAAAAATTTACAACTTTATTTTATCATTTATGAACTATCAAATCAATAGAGTGAACTATCAACACATCAAGAACCATTTATATGATGAGCATGAGATAAGAACATAACACATAGAACACTTATTTGAGTGGGAAACACTCAAATGGAATAAAACCCACTGATATATATAAATGGAATACATTCCTATAATACAAATACCAAGGTTTAGTGAAGTACCAACTTCACATGGAGCACCGACCCCAACTAACCAAACACCCACTTGACTAGGCTTTAACAAGCACCTACTTGCAAGAAGGTACCAACCCCCTAGATGACTTAGCACCAATTAAACCACCTAATTTATTTGATCATATTTAGGAAACCTTATTTCTCAACCAACTTATTATGACCACCTCTTCAACTCTTCACACTCTTTGCCCTCTCAAACTGCCTTCTAGGCTTCTTTGCTCAACTAGGTCTCTTCAAGATTAGGTCATTTAACCTTGATAGTCATCTAAAGTACCCATGTTATATATTCATGATAGTTTATATGCACCCTTATTTTGGTATAAAATACCTCATTTATCTCTTAAAATTTATATATCTTCCACTTCAACTCACTCATTCTCTAACAAGTCAATTAGGCCTATTAGGCCTTGTTCTTATAGTAGGCTCTTGCTCATACACCTATTGGTCGGACATACACACTTTCCCAATAATATCTTCCACAAAATAATCCTTAGGACATGGAAAAAACATTAATCAAAAACTACATTAGTTCATCCAGAGTTCAAATAGACCAAATCCTTCTTTCGGCCATAAGGAGACGTAATTCAATTAAGCCTTCATTAGTACATGTTATCCTTTGATCTTATTGGAACACTTTAAAACACCACACACAGTAGGAAAAATTCATATGACATAAAAATGGACCCATGATAAGATCATATTTTATCCATGAAACATTTTAGCAAAAACCTCCACTTGAAGCACGTCATTAGCACTATTCATAATTAGGCCTGTGAACCTACAAAAAGTCTATCTTGAACTATTGAAGATTTAGAATAAATTATTTGATTAATCATGAAAATAAAACATATATATAAAAGCTATATAAACTTATGGACATCACCATATGATCTATAATTTACAACTCAAGTCAAAAGGACTCAAACCCTTCTCTGCAAATAGTCCACTTAGAACTGTAAGAATACCTTCAAGCACAGTCATGGTGATAATGACCTTCAAAACCTATGTAGATACCTTCAATGAATTTTGATGAATGTAAATTATCCTGTGAGATAATTATACCATTCTCAAATAGAAATATAATATGGTCAAATGAAAATATTGGTCTTGTAAACCAATCTCATAACCTCCTTGTACACAAACCTTACTGAGCCAGACAAGTCAACTTGTGAGAAAAATTTTCACTATAACCAATGACCTCAAAAAATTATACCAAACATGAGAATGTATTAAAATTTATGAAAAACACCTCCATGTATCTGGTTACATCACTATTCCATGATAACACATCCCTAATCATTTTCTCATTGTTGCCCGGGTTTCTCATTGTTTTCATCATTAGGCCTGTTAGTGACTAGTCAACTTGGTTGTCCGATTTAGCACATATAAAAGATAGAACCTATATATAAATAATTATGGATATAAAATACAATTATCTACCTTATCCATCCAATTATTTTCATACATTGACTTGGTCAACTTTGACTTCTACAATAAATCTCTGATAAACTAGCACTTTCATGTAGCATCTACTCACGCACCTAACAACTCAATCACACCTAAAAGTGCCTAGTAGATATTAATACAAGATATAATGGTTTTTATATTTATTTGAGACCATTATAGGCTGTTTTTAGCAGCAAATTCAACATTGGTCCTTATTAGGGTTATAAGAGGGTTTAAACACATTTCCACTATTAATGATTGTTCATAAAACATAGATATCTCCTCAATCCAAAAAATAATGACTAAAAATTTTAGATATGAACCTTACCCATATACCATGAATATATTAATTTCCCATGCAAAGTTTTGATGAGCTAACAAACACAATAAAATCCTTCTCGGGTTGAGAACCCATCATTCTATTCACTCGAGAGACCTCAAAACCATTTTTCATGCCTTTTATTACAAACCATGACCTCAAAATTTTTTAAAATTATTTTAAAAATATAAAATACCTCTAAAAAAACTCACTTATCCTTAATTTTCTTGGAAATTGAACCTCATGCCCCATTAGGCCAAACTTTCTCTCTTTGCTTGCTTAGACCTTGACCTGCAAACCACATTAGACCTTGAAATTGACCTTCATGCCTCTTTCTATGTGATATACACCTAAATAACATACTAAAGAAACCTATCTCATTATTATACATATCCATACATCCTTCACATGCCTTTACAATAGACCATTATACCTCATTAGGCCAGGGAGGGTCTATAAGTGGTCTAGGTGCAGACTAGGTCTGTAGGTCCTACCCCTATAGGCTTACCTTGAGACTCACATGAGTGATCCAATTAATCATATACATGATCAATAAAGCTCATAAAACATTTCAAGAATGTGTGCATTCATCTCACTAATCCATCATGACCCTTCATGCACAAGACTAGGCATCCTATGCACATACCTTCTCAAGTCACTTACTGGGTTCAAGCACTTGAAAATTTTGACAACAAGGACCTTCCATGATGACCTTCACATCCCTCATGAATTCATAATAAAATATACCAAACATGTATTAAACTCTCAGAATCACTACAGCATTGATCTATATCCTCTCTCATAGCTACATTATTCAATGACCTCATGAAGACCTTTCTCAAGAACCTTTGACATCAATGATAACATCAATGCCAAACCTCAAAAACATGAACAATGATCAACATTCCACGTGACCATTTTTTTTTTTGCTTTCTCTTTCCTTTGCTTTTCCTCTTTTATGTATATCAATATTTGCATGCATTGACCATCATAATTCCTATGTAATCAAGCCAAACACATTTTGTAAGTAGATCACTACTTGATCTAAATTGAATATTATTTATATGGCGATTTCCATGTACCAAATTTTTTAAACATAGTCCACGTGAAAAAAAATATTATCTCAAAAAACTCACCAAACTACCACAATCCATTACAACCTTTTATGCAGTTCTTCAATCAGACAAGCTATGCAATGCATGTGTTATGTGCACCATGTTGGAAATTTATTGAAACACAAACTTCAAGATATCCCTAAGCAATGGATGCTCATACATCAAATATATTTATATTCATGCATGCTACCCATGCATATCGTAAATCCAAATCTTATTCACACAACTCCTTGAAACCCAGTGACTTCTACTCTCATTTCATTTACTAAAATAACTCTCCTACTCAAAGCCTATATGACCTTATTTGATTCACCACTCTTATTATTAAAAAAAAAATTTGAATAAATTCAACCCACTTTATGTGCTTTTGATTCAACTTACCTTGGTTGTTTATGAATTACAATGCTTGATGATATGTGTACAACACAAACTCCTTGGGCAAAAAATAATGCCTCCACTTATTAATATATTATACCATATCATAAAATTACATATCATTAACTAAATATTTCCACTTTTCTTCATTCAAATTATCATTAAATTTAGTAATGTTCTTACCTTCTTGACTAAAAACTAATCATATGGTTGTCCCACTAGCATAATAATCAACGTGAAATATCTTGTTTAAATTCAATAATTCCAACAACATTTGTTTCATCACTCTTTTCTTTATATATATATATATATATATATATATATATATATATATATATATATATATATATATATATATATATATATATATATATATATCTTTTTTTCAATAGTCCACTCAAACTTACTTTTATCACCTTTCATAGTTTTTGTAATGGGTGCACATTTACTACTGAAGTTTCTAATTAATTTTCAATAGAACCTTGCTAACACATTAAAGCTTCTAGTCTTAGGCATGCTTCTATGTGATGGCTATTCAACTATTTATCTTACATTTTTGGTTTGCATTTTCAACACTTCACACGAGATCGTAAATCCCAAATAAATCAATCCATCCTTCATGAAGCTACACTTCGTCAAGTTGAATATAAACTTCTCTTCCTTCAACCTTTGTTATAACAACTTCAAATTCAATAAATTCACTACCTTTGTATGATTTAAAATAATAATGTCATCCAAATAAACAATGGTAAACTTACCCAAATAAGGTTTCAACGCCTCATTCTTGAGTATCATGACTGTACTAGTGCAATTGACAACTTGAATGGCATAACAAGCCATTCATATAACCCATCCTTCATATTGAATGTGGTTTCCACTCAACACATTTTATAATTTGTATTTGGTGATATCCACTCTTCAAATTAATTTTGGTGAAGTACCTTGTGCAATTAAAATAATCCATCCTTAGTAATGGAAATCTATACTTGATAGTGGTCTTGTTAATTATTGTACACATTATTCAATCTCCACCTTTATTATGTGATAATACTTATATAATTGTGCATGAGATTAAAATTTCCCTTATTAAAACCTTATCTAACATCTCACTCACTTTCCTTTCCACTTCCTCATTCTCTATAGGCATCAACCTATATCCTGCCTTGTTTGGCAAACCTAATCTAGGCACTAGATCCACATGATGACTAATCCTTCTCATAGGTGGGAATCCATCTAAAAAATATTTTGAAACAATATTAGAAAACTCATTAAAAAAATTTAACTTCAAAAGGAATGTCAATTGCCTTGTTTTTTAATCATAACTTGCATCAGTTTGGGGATGAAAATAAAATGTGCCTTCTCAATCATTTCTTGATTCAATAATTGCTTACTGGAAAACCTAAAAACCTTAGGACTGATGTTCACATATTCTCCTCTTTATTTCAATGGGTTTAATGTGAACCTCCTACCATCCTTTACAATTTTATAGGTTTTTTCTCTACCATCATGCACAACCTTTCTATAAAATTACCATGGTCTTCCCAACAACACATGACATACATCCATGGGAATAACATAACAAAACACTTCATCGTTATAAGACATAATCTAAAAATTAACATTTTATTTTTAATTCACCAACACTTGATGGATATTAAGCAAGCAATAAAATTTGTATGGATTAGGTTGCATAATTATTTTTCAACCCAAGCTTCTCTACCATTTCATTTGAGACCAAATTACCTATGTTACCATTATCAACAATAACCTTAAAATTGTAACCTATTGCTTTGTAAATAGTCCATAAAATATTATTTCTTTGTGTTGGCATATCTTTTTCCTTGGTTGGTTTCAAAAACACTCTCTCATCATAAGAGCTTCACCATGTTATGGTTCCTCCCTACCATTTATGGATGCAACACTTTATTCATCCACATGATCAAGATAATTACTTTCTCCATTTATGATCACTCTTCTAAAATGCTTTATGAAACTCAATGTATCTATGCCCAACATATACACATTTAAATAACTTACCCATGAATCATCTACATTTTCCTCTTATAAAGTATCCTCTTCATATAGAAGAAAATTATCTTCCTCTTTGGGTTTGATTATGATTTTATGAAGGGCTTGCTTCACCTTCATGAATGTGTTTCTATCTTCCATTATTTTTTTGTCATCTCCCTCTTGATAAACTTCCTCTACCTCTAAATACATTTCAATACCTTCTAGACAAATTTGGATCCACCTTCAATGCACATTGATAGGATTCTTGCATTTACTTCAAATTGAACATTCCAAACTCATCTTGAATGGATATATGAAGTCCATTAATATACATTAATATAATATTATGATCACATTCCATATGATCTAATATAATAGTGAGATTTTATAAGTCCTCCATGCACTCTTTCATACTCAATTCCCTTTGCCTCAAATTTTACAAATTTTTAACAAACTCAATAATTGGAAGGCATATATTTAAATTTCAGCTTTGTGACCATCTTGTCCCAAGTTATGATTCAATATTTTCCTTTTTGTACTTTTCTAGCTATACACAATCCCACCAAAAAAATGAACTCCCTTTCATCTTGGTGTAGGCAAATTCACTTTCTTGAGGTCCTCCATTGATTCATAGTCAAAACACTTCTCCATGTTCTTGGCCCAATCTATAAGATCTTGAGGGCTCAAGCTTCTTCCATAACAAAGGCTGTCTAACTTTAGTTTAATTCCAATATTTGTAATAGATTTTAAAAATATAAATTTTGGTTCATATAATATCTATTCCACTTAAATCTATTGAGTGACTACTTATTTATCATCAGTTAAATAAAAAATAGTAGTTCTTATTCCTTATGCAATCTCCATTACATTCAAACTCAATCAGATTCCTTTCAACATATCTACCAAGTCTACAACTCTAGGTGCCTCTCCTCCTCTAAGAATATTTATTTTATGTTCTATACCTTTACACCAAACTGAGATTTCATTTCACAACCTGAAAATTAATCAACAAGATCCTCACACACTCTCAACCCAACAAGGAAAACCTTGCTCTGATAAAAAAAATTGTATATAAGAATGAGGGGGGAAATTGAATGGTTATATTACTCCTCAATGGGTGTTACCCTCACTCTCTTAAGGACACAAACACATACACACACAATACCTTATGATAAAGACCAAAAGACTCTCTTTATTGAATCACAATAAATGTTACATAGATTCACACTCACACGCACACTCTTCCCCTACTAACTATGAATAAGACATTTCACTCAATCCAATGACTAAATTTTCATAAACATACATCACTCTTATCATAAATACTTAATGTATTAGTTTTATTAAGAAAAAATAAATGTTTTTATACAAGTCTATGCTCATAAAAATGAAGAGTCAATCCTCATCTCTCCCTATATCACTAATCTAATCTAACCTATATTTGAGTTGTTACAATAGCTCAATGTAAACACACATTAATATACTAAGAATAATATTTTACTAATAAATCATTAGACTATGATGTATTAACCTAAATATATTTATGAAAATTCCCCCTTAGTACAGACATAGTTCAAAAGGAAAGGACTTACATTTCACTATAAATGTGACATACTCTAGTTTAAAACAAACATAGATGGATGGGAACACATCACCAATCCAAAAAGGTAGTATGAACTAGGACTCACTATAAGTTCATACACATTACATCCATGTGAACAAGGACCTACACAATTTTTCACACTAAACACATTAACTATGTACAAATAGGGACACACCCAAATATTAGTCATAGATATACTCAGGTAAATAGTGACATACTCTACTGTATATAATAGATCAATCAGAATGAGATGTAATAAAATTTATAATGTGTGTAGAGGGACATACACTTTATTTAACACATGTATGGAATTAGCTTCCACTTTATCATCAATTATACTCCTCTGGTTGGTTGGGCCTCATCGAGAAGGTACAAATCAAAATAGTGGGACTGGATCCTCTCTATGCCTTCATTGGGTGTTGACCACCTCATGATCATCATGTATATAATAGTTCAACTGATCAGTACCATTTATCACTACAATTGATCAATCTATTTTCTTACACATTATTTAAACCATCATGCATGAGTTGTGTAAGCCAACACATAATATACCTCATATGTTGGTACATCACTTAAGCTCAAAACCTAAGTTCTCACTCAAATCATAGAGAGAGACTACCAAGTCAAGCTAAGTCAGAGATGGACAAAATTATAGTGGAAACTATTAGCATAAGCTTAAATATTTACTAAACAATAAACACATATAAAGGGCTACTCTAAAACACAAGGAACATTGTATGCATCTATCAATACTAAAAAAAACATAAGATTTTTCATATAAAAACCATATTCATAAACCATAATGTGCTCATACATCAACATGCATAGGCCATAAAAGTATAGTCAAGATCCAATAATGGCAATTGCTCATATAGGTATTAAAACATAAAATAATAAAAATGAACCAACTCTTCAGCAAACTAACTAATCAAAAACCAAAAATAAAAAAATCTAAGAATGAACCTTATTTTAAAATGGTGAGGTGGGGTTTTATAGACAAAATTTTATCTTTCTCTCAATGCCAACTCATAAAATTTAAAAGGCACTTGTTCATATCTCAACAACCTCTTTCCATGATCCTTGATTTGTGACCTTCTTATCAGTCATAGTGATTCTCTCCTATATCCTTCGATATGTAACCATTTGTCTAATTGTTTCATTTCACACACTATACATGCACAAATATTCTATTAAGGTTTTCATTTTACTTAAATTCCATTCATTCTTCCTTCCTTTCACATGGATTCACTCAGTCAAAATTATGCTCACTTTGTTGTATTCTTTCTTTCTTAGTTATTCTTCCACACCAAGTCTTGGGTCAAAGGTCAACCTATTCATGTAACCATTGATAATGTGAGCTTGAAAAAATCATTACACAATATGTATACCAAAACCTAAGTCTAAGTACTGAAGCACATCCTCATTCATATTTTTTAGGATGGGTAGAAGAAGGGATATATATTAAATTTCAAATTCATGCACTTTTAAGTATGGAATCAAGTTCATACATGATGTAATTTCATGTGACATATAACCATTGGAGGTATGTGACATCCCACTTAAAAATTTCACATATGTATGATTGTGATGGAACCTAAAAATATAAACCATATTATTGGTTTCTAATAGTCAATGAACACATTTGCAACATCCCAAAGTCTCTTCAAAATACCAAAGTTACTTTGGTATATACCAATCAATGCTATAAGATTGTTTCTCATGCGATTTTTTTTTTTTTCTTCTTATAGTCCATAATAGACATAAGAGTGTGCTACACTCTTAAACTATGGTGTGTCTAAGGATATATGTGGATGAATTATGGCTTACATAATTTTTATATTATCTTTTCGCATCTCTCTATGTTCTTAGTAAGGTCAACCCCCATGTATAAGTAGAGTCTAAATCTTGAAATAAATCTTCTGTTCTTATATCTAGGGAATATAGGAGGTAGTGGTTAGTATTTGATTATGATATTGTGAATTTTGCTCTTATTACATTGTTTTGGAGGTTTCCCCCTCAAAGTGGCTCAACTATATTTATCAAGCATTCCTCTCTTCTATCAATTATTATTATGGATCTACATATTCTAATGTTATTTATATTATATAATATTTTATTGTGTGAACATATAAGTAATTTCATTACAAGTGGTATCATAGCTTTGATTTGGGCAATTTTATGTATCATTTTTTTTGGATCTGGTATTGCAGGTCTCCTATGAGTGGAAGGATCAAAAAGACACAAGGGGGACAATATTCACCCCAATACCAATATATAAGACTCACCCCAAAATTATATACTAATCCATAAGAACCCCTCTCCCTCTTGTTCGGTCCACCCCCATATAGAGAGTAGAGGTGATCCAAGCATTGATGCACTTGACTACCCCTAATAGATATTGCAATTAGGGAAGAATTTTAACCCTTGTGAAAATTAACAATCATTGGATTTGTCTTAACGAGATTATCACAATAGTATAATCTATTAATACACTTTTCATGCCAAAAATATTCACCCTTGTACACATTAATAGTCATTTGATTCATCTTGATGAGATAATCACAATGATATAATCTACCGATACACTTATTTTTTGTGGGTGAAATCCTCCATCCTAGGGCTTGTGCATTGATGGTCCTAACACTTGCAGATGTAGGAAATGGAAATAAATTTCAAAAAATATTCATAAGGATGACATGGATTTTGAAACTTATAATATGTTTGTTTCTGAGGTGGTTCACCAACTTTAGTTAGATTTACAAAGCATGTGATCCGGGCAACAATTTAGGTGACTGTTCCACCCCAATTGATGATGGAACTTCTGGGAGCCATAACTTTTGCACCGTAGTTCCAATTGACTCACCATTTGAACCGTTGGAAAGATAAGAATGAGGATAACATGGTGATATGGTATTCAGATACATTATATGGATTTTTACCCCTGAAAACCCAATAGAAGTGCCCCAAATTTCAATTTTAATAGTGCAGTCTAAAAATAATAAGTTTCTAAAAATAGTAATTCCTCAAATTTTGTATTGTTTAAAATCATGGAAGTCGAACCACTTGATCTCCCTTGAGATTAATGAACTTACACATCCTCTCCCTACTTTCAAAATGTCTATAAATGAAGATGTAACATGAAATGGAAATTAAACATCTCTTCCCAGAGATAAGCATATAGTTGTATTACGATCTTGAGTAATTAAACATCTCATCTCAGAGAATTCATTGTTACTATGTTATTTATGTGTTCTTGAAATATTTATCAACTAGAACTTATAAGTTTTGGATTAGCACGCTGTATAAATATGATCTCAATGTGGTCAAAAGGGACATCACTGGGGTAAAAAGGGACCTAAATGTTTTTGAAGGATCAATTGACACTTATAACTAGGTAATTATCCAATCTTATAGCTCAACCTTCATAAAATAATCCTCTACCACTCTAACTCAATTCTCCCCATTCAAACAATCACACCTCTAATCCTAGTTTGAAGCAGTTGTTGCCAAAAGTGGACTTGCACAAGTTGGATGGTAAGGATCCACTCACTTGGATCAATCAAATCAAAAATATATTTGATATATATTAGACTCCATGTGTACAAAAGGTAGTCATGGCTTCTCTATATCTAAAACTTGAGTAGTTCATTTGGTATAAATGGATGTGTGTTCAAAATAAAAATAAGGGCCTTTAGGTTTCCTATTCTATATTTCCCATGGAGTTATAGATCCACTATTGCAACAATGTCTCAAAAAACTACTTTAGTCAACTAGCCAAACTACATTAAATAGGGACTATGAAGGAATTATATTCATTAATTCTATAATCTCTCCTTATGTGTGGATGACATCACTAAAGCATATTTGATTGATATGGGTGGCCTCAAAGATAAAAATAAAATGGAGGTTCACATGTTTAATCCTAGCTCAATATCTGAAGTCATATCAATGGTACACATAGAAGAAGAAAAAGTTTTGGTCAAATAAAGTTCTTTCACTAATTTCTGTGAACATAACTTACCAGCCCCATCATTTCCTTACCCTACAATATTGACCCCTCAACAAATTGAAGAGAAGCATGTAAAAGGGCTATGTTTTGGCTATGATAACAAATGGAGGAAATGACATAGTCATGTTGAAAATAAGTTGTTTTACATTTAAGGAACCAATGAGGATGAATAATATGATGAGGCCTTAGGTGTATGTCTAGAATAACCTGAGGACAAATCTAAATATTCTCAACCTACTATTTTCTATTGTACACTTTCAAGTATCAGTACTCTTCTAACTCTTAAGGTGGTGGGCTTCCTCAAGAAAAAAAAGGTGACTATGTTGATTGAATTTAGGAGTACACATAACTTCATCAATAATAAGTTTGCTACTCATTTAAACTTTTTCATTTACCCAGCTCTAAAATTTTAGGTCATGATTATAGATGGTGGTACAATCAACTATTCTAAAAAATTCCATAGTATTAAGCTTGCCATGGGAGACTACCTATTACATTTTCTAATGTTTACTATTCCCATTAGTAGGGCTAACATTATTTTGGGAGTGTAATGGCTCACCACTTTTGGCAAAAAAGAGATAAATTTATAGGAACTATTCATGTGCTTTCATTTAGAATGCATGACATTTGACCTATGTGGTTTATGGGATAAATCTCCAAAATTGGTTAATTATCAGCAGAGGATGAATATGCCTAGAGAAAGGTGCTAAAGGATTTGTTGCATTATTTTTTTCCATCAAATTTCAACCAACTAAGGAGTCTACCCATCCTGATTTATAACTAGTCTTAGACGATCATTCTATTATTTTTGGTGCCATGCCAAAATGAATTCCATAAAGAAAAGTGCATGATCAAGCCATTAGACTAATTCCATGTAGTTCACCCCCCAACATCAGACCCTAGAAGTATCCCTATGCCCAAAAGAATGAAATTGAAAATATGGTACAAGAGATACTAGAGGAAGGAATTATTAGAAATAACCAAAGTGAATATTCCTCCCTAGTGGTCATGGTGCATAAGAAAGATGATAAATGGAGGATGTGCCTAGACTATAGAGAAATCAACAAGTACACCATCAAAGATAAGTTTCCTATTCCAATAATTGATGATTTTATAGATGCGTTTCATGACATTATTTATTTTACCAAATTAGATCTTTGTTATGGGTATCATCATATTCAAATTTGTGAAGAGGACATACCTAAAACAATTTTCTAAACTCATGAAGGCCATTATGAGTTTATGGTCATGTCGTTTGGTCTAACAAATGCACCATCTACATTTTAGATTTTGATGAATACTATTTTTAGGCCACTTTTGAGAAATTTTGTGTTGGTGTTTTTTATATGACATCCTCATTGACAACAAAAATTGGGAAAGATGAATTTTTGTAGATGGTGCTTCCAACTATAAACTTTATATTAGGAACATGTACTTTTAAATCATGTGAAATATGTACTTTTGGTTTTAATCAACATCAATTTTATGCCAAACCTTCCAAATTTTATTTTAGCATCATAGAGGTGGAGTAATTGATCATATTGTTTCACATGAAAGTGTGAAAGTTGATTCTAAAAATATCCAAGTGATGATAGAGTGGAAAGTGCCTAGGACCCTCAAGAACCTTCAGGGATTTTTGGGGATAATAGGTTACTATTACAGGTTTATCAAAAATTATGACAACATCGCATCCCCACTCACATATTTATTGAAGAAAGACTCCTTCTAGTGGACTTAAATAACTACCAAGGTGTTCAAACCACTGGAAATGGATATGTGTACCACTCCAATTTTGGCCACCATTTATTTTTATAAAACATTTATTGTTGCATGTGATGCATTAGTATACGACATGGAGGTTGTACTCATGTAAGAAGTCATAACACTTGAATTTGAGAGTTATCAACTAAAGGGAAAAATAGGCTCAATCCAATCTATGAGAAAGAGATGATGGTTATTCTACATAAAATCAAGCAATAGAGACCTTCTCTGATGGGTTGATACTTTAAGGTAAATATTGATCATGATAGCCTCAAATATTTTTTGGAACATTGATTTTCATCAAAATAACAACATAAATGGGTGACTAAAATGTTAGGATATGATTTTTAAATAGTGTACAAGAAAATAAAAGAGAATGTGGTAAAATATGCACTATCCAGATGAAATGAATCAACTGAGGCATTGTTATGCACAATGACCATTTGGTAGGCAAATTATATAGAGGATGAAAGATCAAAATGGGAGATTGATGGTTCAGGGTAGTATGAAAAATTTGTAGGTAAGGGGAATGTATTATAGCATAAACATCGATTATACCTCTATAAGCAAACTCTCCTTAAACATAATTTTGTTCAATAACTTCATGCATATACAATAGGAGGTCATTCATGATTTTGAAAAACATGTCATAGAATCAAACAAGATTAATTTTGGGAAGGACTCAAGGGGGATGTCTAGAAATATGTGGTTGAATGAATAATATGTCAACAGAATAAAGGTGAAACCATTAAGACCCCATGTCTTTTCTAGCCTTTATCCATCCCTAGCTAGAGGTGGGAGGATGTTTCCATGGATTTCATTACTAGGTTACCATTGTTTAAGGGTAAAAATGTTATCATGGTAATTTTGAATTGAATCACCAAGTATGCTTAGTTTTATTCTTTATCACAACCATTTGTCGTTAATACAATAGCTTTTGATTTTCTCAATATAGTTAAAAAATTACATGATACTTCAGAGACCATTATAAGTGATTGAGATTCCATATTTTCTAGTAATTTTTGGACTAAATTATTTACATATTTGGGCTACCAGTTGGCTCATAGCTCATCCTATCATCCTCAATTTGATAGACAAACAGAGGTAGTCAACAAATGTATAGAAGGGTATCTTAGTTATTTTGTTTCTAACAAACATGACAAATGGGTTCATTGGCTACCACTTGTTGAATAGTGGTACAAAACTTCTTCCAAAATGTCTCCCTTTGTGGAATTATATGGGTATCACCCCCCATACATCACTTAAGATTTGAAGGTGCATCCCAAGGTTTGGGCTATTGAGTAACACATTCACCATCAACAAGAGGTACTTGCAAGTTTGAGAGAGAATTTAACAATGAAAAAAATAGAATGAAGCAATAAGTATAATAACATTATAGTGAGCATAGTTTTGAAATAAGTTATTAGGTCTTTATGTATTTACAACCATATAATAATATGTCTCTTAAGCAATAGAAAAGGATAACAAGCTATCCTCTAAGTATTATTTTCTTATTAGATCTTGTATAAAATTGGTAGTATGGCCCACAAACTAGAATTTCCTCTATCCACTTGCATACATCTTGTATTCCATGTCTCTTTCTATAAGAATGATGAAATGTTAGATCAGAGGAGTTTTAAGACACCTAGGCATATGAATGATGAAATGTCATATCAGAAGAGTTTTTAGTGTAGATAAGGTGTCAAATGAGAAGGTTTGAAGACATTCATGGTGAATTTATGATTGAGAATCCCATGTATCACTCTTCTTATGCAAGGAAGGGTAGTTTTCAAGAAGATGATCAAGTTTTCAAGCTAAGTTCTAACTCCTACACCACTTGGAGGATTGGAGCATTTTTAGAGGAGAGACACACGGATTTAGAATTTTTTTTAGACTGTTAATAACTCCTCTTTGTTTGTAAACCTCACATGGACACTTTCCAATCCCCTTATTATATGCCCCACTGTCTCTCTCTCCCTAATTCTCTATATAAGTTGCCACATTTGGCCTTATTGCATATCCACATTTGGTATGGCAAATCCCTACTAGTTTGATTACCGATTTTGCCTTTGAATAAAATATTTCAATCTGGTTTTAAGTTCTCAACTTTTTATCTAAGTTTGTGAAGTAGTTCATTGTTCAATGGCAAGTGATAGTTATCTCTCCTTGTGTTCATCTCACTCTCATTCTTTTTGAAAGTAATTTTCCTTCTAACAAGTCACATGAAGTGTAGTTAGTTGTTTTGTATGTCTTTAAGTGTAAGGAAAATACTAGTGTCTATGATAAGACTTGATATTCATCTACCTTGATAAATACATGCATATTACCTTCATGTTGAATCAATTTTGTTAGAAGAACCTTGGGCGTTGAGATCAGTTTTGAAAATTTTCTTTTCTTAGTGTAAGTTTAGGTAGTCTTGTGGAGTTAATATTGATGCATCACCTATGTTAAGTTAGTTTTAATCTCCTTCTATCCCTTTTCCTTCAAAATAGGTAGATTAGTGATTAGTTGTAGGTGTGATGTAAGGGAGCTAATCCTTAAATCTAGAGACTCATCTCTCCCATAGGTCACCCATAACTTGAGATATGTTTCCATGTTACATCAAATTGAATGAGGCTGGAGTATACCTCCTTAGGTTTCAAATTTTATTGATAACAGAACCTATGCAAGCTAGTCAATAAAATAAATAATTAACTTCCTATTATAAAGACTTAACTAAAACCTTAGTTAGATCTATTCAATCAAAATAAATAAAGTAAATATACATACAATGTACCATCTTACTAACAAATTAAATCATCTTCTCCATTTATGAACTTAGATTTGTGCTTGAAATGTAATATGTGGATGCTTGATTCATTCTCTAAGGCAAAGGGAATTTCAAAAATATATGGATGTAATTTATTGATTTTATTATGAATAAATATGATAATTTCCATAGAACTTTGATAGATTTTTGAAAATCCATCATGATGATTTAATTTATAGGATTTCAGGTGATAAGATGGATTATTGGGACAAGTCTAGATTTATTGGAATATGTTAATTTTGGACGATAAAATTTGAGTCCTCATCTACCTAGAAGAGACAAATTCCTTATGTGTTTGAGAAATAAGGGGGAAGTTAGTTGGTAATTAAAATTTTATCATGAATGAGTCAAGGTAGTTAGATGACTCAACATGTTGGTTGAAAGGTTCAATGATGACTCATAAATTGGTTGAGCAAGTTAAGGAGATGGTTGGATTACTCAACACTTAGTTGAGATAAGTATGGAAGATGTTTGGTGACTTGGAAATTCTATATTTTTAATTAATTTTGTGGAATATGTGTGCATGAATAATTAATTAATATAGATTATTTAACTATTGGAAAAAGAGATGGAAATGATGTTATGATGACATTTTAATTTAGAGTGATGGCCGAGTTAGTGTGAAATAAAGGAAGTTGTGTTGATATTAAAAAAACTTAATTTTGACACTAAATGTGGTGAAATTTATGTGTCTACCTTTGCCCATATTTGAAAGGGTGTTGCAACTAGAAAAATCAATGCCTTATCAAATAAAAATTAAAAAAATTGATAAAAATGGATGCAAAAAAGATGCCCAAGGTAACTATGAATGACTATGAATGATTCCCCATAGAGTAGTTGTGTTAAGAAAATGGATGCAGGTGGACGCTTAAAATGAATGAAAAATGAAAGATGATTAGAGAGAGAGAGAGAGAGAGAGAGAGAGAGAGAGAAAGAGAGAGAAATGGTGTATTTGATACCATAAGACATGGAATTATTAATCTCAATGAAATGCTTTCAGGTTTTGTAGGCGCATTTAAAATGATTTTCCTTGAGTGGATAGTTTCTAGGGAACATAATGTAGAAATAATATTACCAAGATAAGTTGTATGCTTGGATTTTTCCCCATGAATATTATTACATGGAAGTAGATGTGGGAATGATATATCTAATTGGTAAGCTATGAGTCATAAAAGGAGAAATATTTCTTCCATGGATTTGGTGATAAAATGTATGAGAATTACTTACAAGCAAAAATAAATATAGTGAGCGATCCAATTAATTGGTGGTATGAAATGAAGTGATAATGTGGAAAAGTAGTTAAAAGAGCATGATGGTGGGTTAGTAAACTTGAGTGGGTTAAGGAAATATATATGGGTAGGAGGTAATTTTATTTTCATTATTTTAACTTCATTTGGTTGATTTTCCACATAGGATTTATACTTTCTTTGGATTATGATATGTTGTAGAGGAAAATGGAGCACATTCCAACAAATAGGCATCACAACAAGCGAGTCCAAGTTTAACATAGTCCAATAAGGACTGTGGATATAGTAAGTGACATTTTATAATTCATATTTTGTCATTTGAGGGTCATAAATGCATATGATAGTTGGGAAAAACAAACTTGTCATTTTACAATGGTGTTTTGAAGTCAAAACTAATGATTTTATGATGATAAATGTTAATTTTGTTAATAATCTTAGTGTTTTTGATAGATTAGTGGGGTTTTAATAAAAATTAAAGTGAATTTCTCATTCCATTCAATGAATTCATAAAAACTTGTAGTGAATTTGTAATATCGTATAGTGCATTCATTGAGGGTGCAACATATTCATCAAAATGTGCAACAAATTCATCTTTTCATATAGTGAATTCATTGATGTTAGCATAAACAAAATATAAAATAGGAAATGTTAGATAAAAGTGTCATCTAATATGGATGGTAGTGTAAATGATGATTTTGATACATGGATTTATGATGTGAAAATACTGACAATGTGTCATTTTGATGTGTGTAAGAGAGATGAGTGATACTAATTAAACAAGAGAGGTGATCTAGTGTTTTAAAATTGATGGATAGATTCACTGACTATGAGGTGGGCATATTAGAGGTAGTTGGGTTATCCTATGTGGTAGATATGCCTATGATCCATGCTAATAAGGCACTACTGATGGCATTAGCAAAGCATTGGCAGTAAGAGACTAGTACATTCTAATTACCTATAGGGGAGATAATTGTCACATTAGATGATGTGTGGAGGATAATTCACATCCTAATACGAGGTGTGAAAGTGTATTAGAGAGATATTGCATATGTGGTATCATTATCCAATATTTTTTGGTAGGATATTATCCTAATGATAGATTATGGTATTGTTATCTATCCAAATAGCACCCAATAGAGGTCAGATTTGTTCAAGTCTGATCCATACCTAGACTAACATGGGAATGGTCTAAGGTTGTGGGATGCCTATAAATATACCAGACCTTTAGGATTTTTTATGAGGCTAGCTCCTTAGATTTATAACTTGGACCTTTGGTTCTAAAATCTAAAATTGGTTAGGGTGAAAAGAGTCAATAAATTTGATTAAAGTAAAACCTATTCTAATATGTGGTGATGCACCAAGAATTTATCAGATCCACTCTTGAACTCGAACTCTTTAACACACTAATAGACTATGAAGTAAATTAATGCAATGCTTACTATAGTTTATGTGCAACAATATTCATATAGAGGTCAGTTTGATATACTCAAACTAGGGAGCAATGAAAATAAGGTTTGGTTAAAGATAATTAAATTCAACTGTCCACTATATCTTTGAGAGATCAATGTTGAGACACACTATATGAATTGTAAAGAAATTTTCTATTACTTAGGTTGAGTTTTGACATATAAAAGGTAGATAACATTCACATATTCATATTAAACAAACATAGAGCACTAAATATAGATTAGCAAATGATTGTAAAATACTCTATTCACTACTCCAAGAGGTGTTGAATACAATTCTAGTAGAGTGTAGCCATACAAAGTTGAGGGATGCCAAAAAATAGATCAAAGGCTATATTTATAGTAGAAGGGAAGCAAGAGAGAGGGATTTTTTGTGTTCAAAAATGGAATCAAGCAAGCTCAAACCATTTGAAAAGTGGTTATAACTACCTCTATAAATCAAGCTCACTCATACCCTTCCTGATTGATCCAAGTCACTCCAATCCATTGCATCATTAAAATATCCTCTCAATGATGCTCCATGGTGGCTGAAACAATAAGATCAAGTCATTTTCACTTTGGCCTAATGTAAACAAAACCACTCATGACTAGTTTGTTGATGCATGCCAAAGTGGAGAGAGGAGTAACTTTCATGCAGTTGGCTCTGGTAACTGACGTTGAAGTCTATGTGTTTGCCTTTTCAAGTTCATAATAGGGCCATATAATCCCAAAATATACACTTTTGGCCTGAACTGGATCGTGCTCAAGCTCAGTTCCACTCATGCTTGCTTTCTTTGGTTAAAAACAAACCCTTCGACCTCTATCTAAGTAACCTGGGCTCACCTTGGTTTGATTGGTTGTCAAGAACTACATTGGATCATAGACCCCTTGACTCATCTCATTCCATTTATCTACTTGATACAAGTGAATGTGACCTATAGATTCTTTTCTAGGATTCATGTGCTTGTGTCACTTGTCAATCATGCCTTTGTACTTAGGGTTTGTTGATTCCTTGACTTGATCACATGTTGTTGATCTTAAATCCATCATTTAATGTGAGCAATTGATTTTATCTAGACCCATTAAACTATCTTTACCTATTCACCATTAGATTTTATCGAGGCACCCAAGATTTAGACACTTTTTAAGCTTGGGCTCGATCAGGGACTCTAACAAATTTTGAATGAAAATGGCTATTTTATGAGGCCAAAACTTTTTGTCTACATGACCATCACTGAGATATTTAAACTTCAATGTTCACTTATTGAGGCTTGAGTTTAACATCTATAAGGCCACCCTGAACCTTTTTGAAATCAAATGGTTATTTCTTGCAACATGAAATTGACATTTGTGCACTTGTCTGGATCACAAATTTTATGGGCTATCTCTTTTAGACCTTTTGCTAGATATTTTTTATGAGCTTTGTGTCTTGAACACTATCTCCAAAGTAAATTGCTTTCCTTATCTTTGCCTTGAATAATTATTGCAGAGAAAATGCCTGAAATAATTCATATCTTCAAGATCTCTATTTCAGATAAAATGTCTGAAAGAAATCATCCTTAGTCTTCTACCTTGGAATAAAAACTTTGAAAGAAATTTTCCTTCAGGAAAATTGTCCCAAAATTTTTTTTAGAAGGAATTGTATCCTTATAATTACCCTTCAAATTTTTTGAAATAGCCCTTTGCCCTTTGGAACCTTTGAAAAGTGCCCTTCAGATATTCTTTCTTGGTCACTTTACCAAAAGAAAAGTGTCCTTCAAGATTTATGTAATGGACCATTTCCTGAGAAAAGACCCTTCAAGATTTATATCAAACATTTTCCTCAAAATAATTATGACACTTAGCTTTAAAAAGATACCCTTTGGGCTTGCAAAGGTCCACTGTATCAAAGAATGATCCTTCGAGAAAAGTGTTTTAGACCAATTTGATTGAAATACACCCTTTAGAACTTCTATCTAGGACCTTCTTCGAAGAAAATGACCTTTTGAGAGACTTGTTTCAAATAAAATGTCTAAAATAATTTCCAACACTTAGCCAAATAGCTCGAAATAAATCTCCCAAAATAATTCCAACACTTAGCCAAATAATGTGGGACAAAACTCTTGAAAGAATTAAACCTTATACTTTTATTACGAGATTTATGTGGAAAACTTTCCATGAAGGAATTATGAATGCTATAATTAGTCAAAAGTTGGAAAAGTGTAAACTTAGGATCTTTCTAGACCTATTCCTACAACCATCCAACACCATGAAAACCTACTTAGATCCCTACACTTGCAATGTTGAGCCTACTTCTAAGCCACTTGATCTATTCATCAATTAGGACCCTACTTATCTATTTAAGCCACTTGATCTATTCATCAATTAGGACCCTAATTATCTATTTAAACCAAGTAGAAGCTTGGTATTTGGTCCAAAATGGCCAACACTTATAGTGACTCAACTGGCTTGACCAGCTTGCTGGTCATGGAACCCATCTATTGATCTTGATTGATTATGAAATGTTACTTACAAAAAGACTTTGCTTGACTTCTAGAAACACTTTTTGGAGTAATTCGGGGTAACAACAACAAAGAAACAAAATACAAAGCAACAACCTAAACTACAAACAAAAGAAAAAAAAATAACATGTAAAAACACTTAGAGGAAAATAACAAACCTAACTACTAATGTACAAGGGGCGAGATATGAAACTAGTAGTAGTACTTGAGATACCTTCCATTTACAAGGATGGGAAGGATCTCTCCATTCAATCTATAAATCTCTAAGGTATTTCTCTATTTACAACTTGTGATGACATAGGGTCCACTCCAAAGCTTGTCAAACTTGGAGTGTTTTCCTGGTTTTGACATGTCACCTTGATGGAATGTCTTTGATGAATTTTTTTTGTCAAAATTCATCTTGAATTATTGTTGGTTAGACCACGTGGTATGAATGACATCATCCCTTATTTTCTCTAATTCTCTTAGCTCATTCATTTAACCTTTATTGCATCACTTTCTAGAAGCTCTAGTTGGTGTGCAAGCTCCAAAGCTGGAAACTCCAATGAAATTAGAAACTTTGATTCTCTTCTATAGACTAAGAGATAAGGTGAATTACCAATGGCCTTATTCGGGGTAATTATATTAGTCCATAAATTATTCTTCATCTTCATATGCCAAGACCTCTGAGTATCTTCCAATGTTCTCTTAATGATCCAAATTAGATTCCTGTTAGTGGACTTAGCTAGTCCATTACCCTATGGATATTAATTGGATGAAGATGTTAGATAAATACATTTCTCAAGAGCCCAATTTCATACCTTCATACTAATAAATGTCAAATTATCTGATATTATGGTGGAAGGTACTCTAAAATGGGTGACTAAGCTCTCATATAACTCAAGTACAAAGTTCTCATTTGCTTCCTTCAAGGGAACTACTTCCACCCACCTAGTGAAGTAGTGTGTAGCTATCAAGACCCACTTATTGTCATCACTGGATGGAGGATTAATCATGTCAATGAAGTCTAAACCCCTATTACATGAAAGACTATTCAACCTAAATAGGCTCTAGTGGCATAGTAGCTAGTTTTTGTTTCCCTATAAACATTGCACACTTCTTAACCCATGCATCTACATCTCTAAATAAATTAGGCCAAAATTAACTATCTCTAAAGATTTTTTTAGCTGTGGTCTTGGTTTAAAAATGGCCTCCTAAAGGACTATCATGAAATTGCTTGAGAAGTGTATCAAATTGATTAGTTTTAACACATCTTAAGAGCATACCTCCAATATCCTTTTTGAACAACACTCCATTAATCAAGATGTATGACATTGATTGCAGCCTTCAGTGTCTTCTTAGAGATACATTGAAACCCATTAGACACTCTCTTATTTGGATAAATATAGCCATATCCTGTGTCCAATTGGATGGAAGAGTAGCTTCATCTTCTTGTTGAGTGTCTTGAATTACCAAAATTGTCTCCTTTTCTTTTTTCACATCTTCTGCAAGATGTTCACATAATCCCTTGCCTTGGACTAAAGTTGTGATCTTGACTTCAATTTCATACTCCATACACTTAGTGACCCATCTAGATCTCTTTTCGTCTATGTATCTATTGAGGATAAAATCCTTCACACTTAGATGAGCCCCCATTAATATGATCTTATTGTTTGAAATTAGGTGCCTGAATTTCTTCAAACTTATTATAATAATAAGTACATGTTTTTCAACAAAGTTATGTCTTTATTCATAACATTCCAAAGCTTGGTTGAATAAATCAATAGGTTGCTCCAAACCTTGATCATTTTGCTACATAAGCATAGCTGAAACTACATCTAATGTATAGAAACCACACAAATATAATTCCTTATTAAAATATAGATTTAGAAGCATGGGGGGCCTGAGATATGGCTTCCTTAATGGATTCAAAGCTTCTCTTACCTTCTCTTGTCCATGTGAACTCTTTTCCTTTTCTCAACATATGAGTGAGAGGCTTGACCATCTCTACAAATCTTGGAATGAGCCTCCTGATGAAGTTGATCTTGCCCAAGAAGCTATGCAACCCTTTCTTGTGTTTAGGTAGTGATAGAGCAAGGATTTCCTCTATCCTTTTTGGATTAATGTAAGGACCAATTTTGGACACCACATGTCCAAGAAGTCTTCCTTCATGCACTAAAAAAATGTATTTCTTTTGATTTAAATAAAATCTAAATTATCTGCATCTATGAAAAATAGCTCTTAAGTGCGTTAGATGATCATCATGATTATTTAAAAAAATTGTTATATCATCAAGGTAAACTAAAACCATATCA
This sequence comes from Torreya grandis, assembly GCA_037957365.1. Classification (NCBI taxonomy): domain Eukaryota; kingdom Viridiplantae; phylum Streptophyta; class Pinopsida; order Cupressales; family Taxaceae; genus Torreya; species Torreya grandis. The sequence continues at coordinate 2,678,771 of JARHVA010000042.1, forward strand.
TTCAAAAGACCATGAAAAGCAACATCCATTGCTCTTTAGAAGGTGGCTCTAGCATTGGAGAGTCCAAAGGGCATTTTAAAATATGCATAAGTGCCCTATTTTGTAGTGAAAGTGGTCTTATGCCTATCTTTCTCTTTGACCATGACTAATTATAGCTAGAGTAGCCATCAAGCAATTAGAATATTTGAGAACCTACCACCTTTTGTAGAATTTGATCCATAAAGGGCAGTGGGTAATGATCATTTAGGGACACCTTATTGAGGTCCCTAAACTCAACACAAATGAATATCTCCATTATTTTTCCTTACTGGCACAAGGTTTGCCACCCAAGAGGAATGCTTAATTATAAATATTATCCTTGATTCAATCAATTTATAGAGTTTTCTTCTCATAAGATCCTCCACTCTTGGGTTGACATGCTTTTATTTCTTCCTGACTGGTTTGGCATCTGGTTCAAGTTCAATAGTATGTTGTGCTAATCTAGGATCAAACCCTTTCAAATATTTGTACTCTCAAGAAAATATATTAGAAAATTTTTGGCACAAAGCAACAAATGTATCCCTTTCCTCTATTGTATTGATCTTTCTAGCTTCAACATCTTTCCCTTAAAGATCTCTATCTTTTTGTAGTGTTTGTCCTTAGCTGAGATGCATACCTTACCTTTTCTTACTTGGTCATATTCATTGAAGATGCTTTCTAATGTCACCATCCCTTTGGGAAAATTATTAGACCTTAATTGTAGTATTTGATTATCATATTAATTCTAGAACTTTTCTTGGTTCCTATGGTAGAAATCTACCTCTTACATTAGAAAACATGTGATTTGATAATCATTGTTAAAGACTTGCCAAATCACCTCATTATTAGGTATAGCTAGTCTACATATAACCTTGACCTTATCCTGGCTTTTGTTTCCTTTAAATCCCTTTTTTATCTCATATTGGGCACCAATGACAACAAGCCTATCTGCATGTTGGTTTGCTTCTCTTGGTATGAACTAGATATTAAATGCCAAGAAATCCTCCATGAGGTCCCATACTCAGTGCTTATAGGATTTTAAATGTTGATTATTAAATACACTTAGGCCTCTCACTTGTTTCACTATGAGCTCACTTTCACCCTTGAATTTGAGGAGCTTGACACCTCTCTTTCTTGCTTCTTGCAAACCATGTAAAAGAGCTTCATATTCAACTATATTTGAGGTGAAACTAAATTGGAGTCTTATAGTAGAATGATACTTTTGACCAGAGGGTGAAATTAGTATGGCTCCCACTCCACTTCCATTCTTTGACCTTGAGCCATTAAAGAACAAAGTCCATATACCATCCTCTTCTTGAGCAGTGTTAGTTAAGCAAGGTATTGCAGTATCTTCCTCATGCATGCGGTACACTCCTAAGTCTATCTCTTCAATGTTTATATATGGATTAAATCCATGGTTATTAGCTTCCCACTCATCAAAATAAATATCTGATATGCCTTCAAGATGATCATGGGGATCTTATTCAGTAACCTCTTCAACCTCTTCAAATGTGGCATAGTTGGTATTTGCAAGATTAGGCATGTAGGGTTATAGGTGGAACTTGGAGATAGGCTCAACTCTTATGGTGACTTTGGTTTCATATCTAGTAATAAAAACCATGTATGACCAATCAAATGAAAAATATCCCTTGATATTAGTAGTAAAGTCCCTAGACAATCATAAGGCAAAATATGGAGGTAGGTTTACCACCATTACATCTTGATTAATGACACAATTTGGATATGCAGCTAATGTAATCTATAGATCTTTCAAGATGCCTACTATCTTAGTGGTGGATCCATCCAATTGGAGAACACCCTTTTTTTTAGGCACATATTTGAGCCCAAACTTGTCTACTATGGCTTTAGGCATTACTGAGGTTGAATCACATTAGTCTATCATGCAATTGTGTACTAAACAAACCCCTATGATGACTGATAGATAAAATGGGGGAGGATTAACAACCTTAGAAAGATGGACAACATTTTGAGATTAAATTTTGCTTAGAATTTAACTGGGAACTTGGCTAGGGGCTTGGTTAGGCTGACTATTATTGATGAAAATATTGTTCACTTTATCAGCTATCTTTTCCACATGAGAAAGTTTGGAGAGCTCTTTCTGGAGAATCTCCTTTTGCCTAGAGATAAACAAAGCATCATGCATGGACATAGTTACACTATACTTCTTCAAATGATCCACTATATTAAAGGGAAGATTAGTACTTTTAGACCGTGCCTTGGAATTAGGAGCATCACTTGGAATTTAGGTAACATGAAGAAAAAATGGGGGTTTTTGCTACTATCCATGAGGTTGGGGTACTTGTTGATTTACAAGAGCTTTAGCAACCAAGTTTGAAGAAGTAGGTTGTTGACTAGTCTATGGAGATGATGAAGAAATATTAGAAGGCCCTAAGTTATCTTCCATCATCCTCTTCTTATCCCTTATCTGAGCTAAAATTGGTTCATTTGTATTTTATGAAGCTTGTCCCATATTAGCTGCTACATGCTCAAACACATATTCCCCTTCTTAAAAATTCACACATGTGGTATTAGCTAGTGTTCTACCCATGTTCCCTTGTTGTTGTCTTTGATCTTCTGATAATGACATGGTAGTCATGATGTCTTGACTCATTTGAGGGGCTTGTGGTGGAGGAGGCATCATATCATGACCTTGGAATGAATGAGCATGCTACCAACTAGGGTCTTGATACATGTCTCTAGCAGTAGCCATCACCATCTCATTAGACTGTCCCTCTGACTGCCATTGACCTTCTTGAACATAATTGTTATGAGTTGGCACAATAGCTCTAGAATTACTTAGATTATTAGGATTGTATTACATGACTGAGGATTTTTCCCTTGTCTTTGTTAATTAGATTGATAGGGTGGTCTATTGTACTGATAATTTTGTTTAGTGTTTTGGTATGGCCTATATGCTGGATCTTTCTACCTCTCCATTATAACCAACTTGTTATTCTGCACTTTGAGAAGACTTTATATCTTCCCCAATCTATTAGTTTTCTCAACTTATATTTGATAAAACTTTGTTGATTGGAACTGGAGCAATAGTTAGGGTAGGAAGATGTATCTATGGAAAGAGAGGCATTGGTGGCCTTAGAGCCAACTTGCCTACTTGTATAAGGCAATTTTTAGCCTTAGTTACTACTTCAAAAGCTCCAGGTAGGTGTTCCCTCTCATGGATTGAATCATCATAGCTACATCTCAATTGAGAGCCTTTAAATAGTATAAAAAACATAGTTGGGCATAGGCTTGATCACTAAATTAATTCTATCCTAGGTCTTCTAGAATCTATAGTTGAAATCTACCATGAATTCATGATTGAGTCTCTTAATTATTGTAAGTTGTTCCACAAGTGAAAGATGATCAATTTTATCCTCAAAGTGCTTACATAGATCCTCTCCAAACTCATCCCAGCTATTAATTGATGCAGGGGCCAATCCTCTATACCATTAAAGTGCTTTCCCTTTGAAATAAGTTGTTAATAACCTCATTGCTACATTTTATTAAGTCACATGATGTATTGAATAAAGGTTAGCAATATATACCATATGATATATAGGAGTTACTATATTTTCTCCTGTAAAATAGGTAAGAGTCTTCAAAGTTGAGACTAGAATATCATCCCATTGAGTAAGATTCATAAGACTACCACCATTGAATGTCACAAAGGCTTGCCTTCTAGGAACAACCATTTGAAGTATGGGATTTATAACAATGTTTGGTTAAACAACACTAGCTTGAACATGATGATTTTGTGCAAAAAAAAGGGGAACAAGAGGTGTTGGTGAAGCATTTGACTAAGAGGCTTTCTTCTTCTTTGTTGATTGGAAAGATAGTTCAAAGAAATTTGTCTCCTTCCCTTTTGTAGAGGATCTTGTGATAACTCTGGGGGGCATGAAAATTATGCAAATCTAAAAATGAAACCTTGAAATTCACTATTATTCTTAGATATGCAAATAATTGGTCCCATCGAGTGTGCCAAAACTATTAGCTATCTAGATAACACCCAATAGAGGTTAGATTTGTTCAAGTCTGACCCATACCTGGACTAACATGGAAATGGTCTAAGGTTGTGGGATGTCTATAACTAGACTCTAGGATTTTTTATGAGGATAGCTCCTAAGATTTATAACTTGGACCTTTGTTTCTAAAATATAAAATTGGTTGGGGTGAAAAGAATCAATAAATTTGCATAAATTAAACTTATTCTAATATGTGGTGATGCACCAAGAATTTATCAGATCCACTCTTGAACTCAAACTCTTTAACACACTAACGGAATATGAAATAAACTAATGCAATACTTACTATAGTTTCTATGCAACAATATTTCATATAGAGGTTAGTTGGATACACTCAAACTATGGTGTAATGAAAATAAGGTCTGGTTAAAGACACTTAAATCTCGATGTCCATTATATCTTTGAGAGATCAATGTTGAGACACACTATATGACATACAAAAGGAAGATAACATTCACATTTTCATATATAAAAAACATAGAACACTAAATATAGATTAGAAAATGACTATAAAATACTCTATTCACTACTCTAAGAGGTGTCAAATATAATTTTGGCAGAGTCTAATCATACCAGCCTGAGGGATGCCAAATAATAGATTGAAGGCTATATTTATATAATAAGGAAAATAAGAGAGAGGGATTTTTGGTGCTCAAAAAGGGAATCAAATGCTCTCAAATCATTTGAAAAGTGGTTATAACTACCTCCACAAATCAAGTTCACTCAAACCCTTCCTGATTGATCTGGGTCACTCTAATCTATTACATCATTACAATATCCTCTCAATGATGCTCCATGGAAACTACAATGGTGGGATCAAGTAATTTTCACTTTGGCTTGATGCAAAACTACTCATGACTAGTTTGTTGATGCATGCCAAAGTGGAGAGGAGTCACTTTCATGTAACTAACTCTGACAATCACTATTGAAGTCTACATGTCTACCTATATAGGGTCTTAATGGCACTGTTCAATCTCAAAATATCTACTCCTAAACCAAAATAGATCATGCTCAAGCTCAATTCCACTCATGCTTGCTCACCTTAGATGAAAACCAACCCTTTAACTTCCATCTAAGTAACCTGGGTTCACCTTGGTTTGATTGGTCATCAAAAACTACCTCAAATCATTAACCCCTTGACTCATCTCATTATGTTGATCTACCTAATGTGAACAAATATGACCTATAGATCCTTTACTAGGATTCATGTGATTATGCCACTTTTCAATCACACCTTTGTACTCAGGGTTCATTGACTCCTTGACTTGCTCACATGCCATTGATCTTGAATCTATGACCAAATTCAAGCTATTGATCTGATTTGGGCCCATTAAACTGTCTTTACCTTCTCACATTAGATTTGATTTAGGCACTCAAGATTTGGAAACTTGTCAATATTATGCTCATTCAAGGACTCTTATGATTATTTTTAAATGTAAATAGCTATTTTATGAGGCCCAAACTTGATGTTTGCATGATCATCACTGAGAAATTTGAACTTCAATGGTCACTTGTTAGGTCTTGAATTTGATGTTTGTGGGTCCACCCTAGACCTTTTTGAAATCAAACAGCTATTTCCTATAGCCTAAAATTGGCATTTGTGCACCTATCTGGATCACAAATTACACAAGCTATCTCTTTCAGACCTTTTTTTGTACATTTTCTATGGGCTTTTTATCTTAGCCACTATCTTCAAACGAAATTATTTGCCTTATCTTTGCCTTGAACATTTTTTATGGACAAAATGCTTGAAAGAATTCATGTCTTTGGGATCTCTATTTTGGACAAAATATCTAAAATAAATCATCCTTAGTCTTCTGCCTCAGAATAAAAACTTTGAAAGAAATTTGCCTTTGGGAAAATTGTCTTAGATAATTTTCTCGAAGGAATTATATCTTTAGAATTAACCTTAAACTTTTTTGAAATAGCCCTTTGCCCTTTGAAAATGCCCTTCGAAACCTTTGAAAAGTGTGCTTCAAATATTCTATCCTGGTCACTTTCCCAAAATAAAAGTGTCCTTTAGGATTTCTGTATTGGACCATTTCCTGTGAAAATATCCTTCAATATTTTTGTCAAACATTTTCCCCAAAAGAATTATGCCTTCAGGAAAATTGTGTAGACAATTTTCCTAAAAGAACTCTAACACTTAGCTTTAAAAATATACCTTTTGGGATTTTTACAAAGGTCCACTTTGTCAAAGAATGATGCTACGAGAAAAGCGTTTTGGACCAATTTTCTCAAAAGATACCCTTTAGAATTTTGATCTAGGACCTTCTTCGAAGAAAAAGACCCTTCGAGAGAATTGTTTTCGATAAAATGTCTGAAAAAATTCCTGACACTTAGCCAAAAAACATGAAATAAATCTCTCAAAATAATTCCAACACTTAGCCAAATAAAGTGAGATAAAACTCTTTAAATAATTAAGTTTTGTACTTTTGTTGTGGGCTTTATGTGGAACACTTTCCCCAAAGGAATTATGAATGCTATACTTGGCCAAAAGTTGGAAAAGTGTAAACTTAGGCTCTTTATGGACCTATTCTTGCAACTATCCAGCATCATGAAAACATGTTTGGATCCCTTCACTTGAAATGATGAGCCCAATTCTAAGCCACCTAATCCATTCATCAATTAGGACCATGATCATCTATTTAAACTAGGTAGAAGCTTGGTATGTGGGCCAAAATGGCCAACAGGTATAGATTTGGATACATGCATGGCATTAGAGGAGACAAACATGTTGACACTGGTGATAATGGCTCTTATTGGTGGCATCAATCTATCGGATAAGATTGTGAGGTTGTTTGTTTCTAGACTATTAGATGTTATTATTGATATGTTGGAGAGTGAGAAAAAGTTCACGTGGGGACCATGTGTGTTGGCTCACATGTACAAAGACTTGCATGGTGTTGTGTACAAGGGAGGAGATAACATAGATACATCCATACTATTGTAGGTGTGAGAGTGGGATCATATTATAGTTGAGAGGCTAGCTAGATAAGTGAAACAAAGAGCAGATGGTGAGACATTTACTTATACATGACACCTTGTTATAGGTTGTCATAGAGCTCATTTGGAGGATGAGGTTTTTTATAGGAGAACAGTTGATGAGTTAGGGATGTTAGGTATTACATGGATCCCTTATAAGGAGGATTATATGTATTGGGGATATGATGCATGTTTTATGTACTATGTGCTAACACCATGCTACATTATTGGCATGCATGAGAATATTATAGAGTGATACATGCCAAATAGTGTTTTGAGGTAATTTGGCATAAAAAAATGTGTGCCAATAGATCTACATGTTTTTACACAATTAGTATAAGATAGACCATATTGGGGACCATGTATATACCCAAGAGTGATAATGTATATATGGGTACATATGCAAATTGTAACATATCAGCTAAGAAGAGACATAAGTGTAGGAATGATTGAGGCCTACAAGGTATGGTGGGATTAAATGTGGTCATTGAGATTGATATTTCCTTATCATAGGTCAATTACATGGAGGGAGAGGTTATAGAGGTCCTTCGGAGTATGACCATAGAGGAGAGGATAATTAAGTAGTTGAGAGAAGGCAGGTTGGTGGTGGTGATGGAGATCGAGGTGAGGATGTTCATATTGAGGAGCTATATGTGGAGGATGTTATGTACCTAGGGATATGGTATATTAATGTATATGGGTTGATGGATATTTTGAAATGTGACACACATGCCCCTTAGTTATTTGTATGGGTCTAATATATTAGGATAAATGAGTAACTTATGGAATTAGTGCATTGGGTAATAGTTAGCTTTCATTGGGATTAAGAGGTTACCCATCCATTTTTAGTTACATAAAGATATATATAAAGGATGTGATATAATTTTAAGGGAATAAATTAAGTATTGAGTCTTATATTTTAAAAGGATATTGAAGGTTGTCCCCTTGTGGAATTATTCCTTCCTAAAGGAGTATTGTATGGTGTTGCCCTACCTTATGGGTAATTATTATATTTATGTATTTATTAAATATTTAGGCATCTTGGCCTACTAGTATCTATTGTGTTGTGTTTATCTACATTAAAATATAAATATTTTTAATTATTATAAGTGTGGATTTATAACAAGTGGTATCCAAGCTTTGATTTGGGCAAATTATGTGGACTCCTAGTTTTAAAGAATCATTAATATCTTGCAAATAATTATGAATTTTTATACATTTTTTAACTGTAGAAGAATAATATTTTAAGGAAGTCACAGCAAAAACATCGAGGTTTTATGATCAATTTTGAGGGATTTAATGTTATTTTGGGGTTTGTAATATTTTTATTAAATATGCTTAAAAAAAAATATGAGATTTTTACTAATTTTGTATTCATATAAAAGAGAGATACAATCAAAATTTTAGAATTTTTTTAATCATTTTGAGTTATTAATCGTGATTTAATTATTTTTCATAAATTCACTCTGCATGTTGAAATATTAGGATTTTTTCCCCAATTTTTTCACTGAAGTTTTAATATTATACATAAAAGCTACAATAAAAAATTTATACTATTTGAATCAATTTCACATGAATTATTGAATTTTTAGGTTTTTTCACTTATCCATATTTTTCTCTCTAAATCATGGGTCAAATGGATTACAAAAAATTGAAACAATTGATGGAGGGTTTTACAAAAATTAAAAATATTTTGGAGAATTATTATGTGGCAAAAAGTGGGCATGTGGGCAAATAAGAGACTAATGATGATAACCAAGAAAAGAGTGCAGATGATGAAGAATAAGATGAAAAAGAGGATGAACATAATGATGATGAGGAGGGAGTTACAAAGGATTCAAGAGGAGAGGTTGAGGATCATGATGTGGAAAAAAGGAAAAAAATATTTTTTTATGATGGAAATGAGGAAGATCATGTAGGTGATTATGAAGAAGAAGAAACAAAGCATGATGATGATGATGATGACAATGATGATGATGATGATGATGATGATGATGATGATGATGATGATGATGATGATGATGATGATTATGATGATGATGATGATGATGAGGCTATAGAGTGTGAAAAAGGAGAGGTATAGTATCTTGAAGAGGAGGAAGAAGGATTGGATGATAAAGGTTCAAATAATTTGGCTCCGAATAAATCATAGTCAATTTTGTAGTTTCATGTATTCATTATAAAGAATATGGTTATTATGTCCATAACCCCTAGTAACAATTATAACTTCATCAACATAGATGTGGCCCAACATCTATAGGTTCAAGCAACAAATATCAAGGAAGCTCAATTATATGGTAAGAATATTCTAGTTTTTTAAAATTTGAACCTCACTATGGATAAATATGTTTTGCATTTAGATTTTTATGCTTTAGATATATATGGTGTGGATATGGTTCTTATATATCCATGGTTATAAATTTAGGAACAATCAATATTAATGTTCAGAACAAGTTCTTGAAGTTGTGGTATAGGAAAAAGGTCAATTTATAAGATATCATATTTAGAAAGACACATAAAAATCAAGGTAAATCATGAGGATTATATTGAAGCAAGTGAATAAGAGCAAGAGGAAGATTAAGATGAAGACATAGATGAAGAAACATTCCAAGCAGAGCAAAACACTTCATCTACTCAAGAGGCAAGGAAACCACCAAATGAAATGGTGGAAGAGGTAAAATAAAAGCTTGATATGGTCAAAGTATTAGAAAAAATTGAGGTATATCAACACCCACATCATCATGAGAGGAGAAAATCATGTATCCATGTGAGGAAGTGTCATAAATACAATTACTTTAGATATACATGAAATTAGAGTACCGATCACAATGGTTATGCATAGAATCCAAAAAATAACTACTATAGTTAGGTATAGAATCAAAGTAATGCAACAGCGTATGGAACATGGAATCAATGGGAAAATCACTATGACTATGCATGTAAGAATAACTACTATTGTCATGCATGGAATCAGAGTAGCACAAAATAATATGGTACATGGAATAAAATGATGAATAATTATGCATGGACACCAAAGCAATACAATTATGATCATGAATGGAATCACAGTAGCACAATGAAATTTGGAAACAAGGTTAGAGAGGTATCACCTGCTAAGATCACATACGGATGGTTAGATGATTGAGATTGGAGATTAGTGTGCAATGATTTGAAGCACACTCATTATTTGGTTTCTTCTTGTGTTTCAAGGATAAAACATGTCAAGGAGGGAAGGAACATTATGTACTTAGGGATATGATATATTAATGTATACGGGTTGATGGAGATGGTTACATGTGGCACACATCCCCCTTAGTTAGTTAAATGGGTCCAATATATTAGGATAAATTAGTAACTTGTGGAATTAGTGTATTGGGTAATGGTCAACCTACATTGGGATTAGGAGGTTACCCATCTATTGTTAGTTACATAGAGGTCTATATAAATAAGGTGAATATCATTGTAAGGTAATAAATTAAGCATTGATTATTATATTATAAGAGGATATTGGAGGTTGTCCCCTCGAATAGACATTGTGAATTTATTCCTTCCTAAAGGAGTATTGTATGGTGTTGCCCTACCTTAAGGGTAATTATTTTATTTCTGCATATATTAAATATTTTTGCATCTTTACCCACCAATATCTAGTGTGTTATGTTGATCTACATTATATTTTATATATTTCCAATTGTTATAAGTGTGAATCATAACATAAGAGTGTAGGTTGATGATGTTGAGGGTGATGGATTAAGAGGAGTTATGCCTATGATTGTGATTGACAACGAGGAAGAAGAAGTTGGGGAAGACACAATGATATATCTAGAACCAAATATTCACATATATGGAGATGATGAGTTGGGGATATTAGGGTCAATTTGGTTAGTGGAGGATGAGGCCTTGATTAAGAGGCTATAGTAGGAGATCAGAGCTAGAGATGTGGAGATTGCAGGCATGTGGAGAGATGGAGTGGAGGGAAGCTTAAGAATTGAAAAGATACCCAAATTAAAAGCTAAGGTGGATCAGTTAACAATAGAGTTTAGGATTAGAGAGGAGGGTTTGATGACCCATGATGTGTGTACACCAATGGAGGATGAGATAGGGCCAACAAATAGATACTATAGAGAGTGAGATACATCATTATTAGACTGATTTTCATAAATCTAGATAGATATTTACTTCACCAGGCTAATTGAAGACCCTATCAAACATTATGAAGGTGATGGAGTAGGTGTATTAATACATGAATCTCTTTGAGTGAGTGTGATCCAAAACTCAAAAGCTTTGGTTGAAAGATAATTAAAAAATAAGAAAAACACAATTCAAATAATGCTATCTCTGAAAAGAGATGTTTTATTGATCAAAATTGCAGACCCAAACATATGCCTATCTCTGATAACAAATGTTTGATTTACATTTTGGGTTACATCTTAATTTATATATGTTTTGAATGTGTGAGGAGGATGTTGAAGGTAACCAATCTCGAGGGATATTAAGTGGTTTGACTTCCACGATTTACAACAATACAAAATTTGAAGAATTACTATTTTTAGAAACTTACTATTTTTAGATTGCATTACTAAAATTAAAATTTGGGGAAATTACATTGGGTTTTAGGGGGTAAAAATTCATTTATTATAGCTCCATGCCATCTCACGATGTTACCCTCATTATTATTTTTCCAACGATTCAAACGATGAGTCAATTGGAGCTACGGTGTAAAAGTTATGGCTCCAGGATGTTCCATCATCAATTGGGGTGGACTCATCACCCGAATTGTCATCTAAATTGTTGCTCGGATCAGAGTGGTGTCAGTAGATCAATGATCACCATCATTCTTAGAGTACTCAATTGTGAGGATATTAGGATTGGTGATGAGGAGAACATGAAAAAAAACATCAGAGTATTATGTAGGTCAATCATCTCAGTAAATCATGGGTCCTTTACATAATACACCATAATGTTCTCATCCGAGATCACCCCAATAGAGGGACAAAGCAAGAGTTGAGATTGATATTATGTAAGTACATTTTGTAAATGTACATGAGATTATGAGATCTATTGATGGACACATTATATATATGATTCATTTTGGCATTTGATTGTTTATAGATATGATCATGATTTATGTTTGTTGGATGATTTTTTATGGCATATGTAAATAGATAGATGGATATACATGTTATTATATATTTTCTCTTATGTATTTTATATTTGACATATATTAGGTTTTTTATAAGAATTATTATGAGCTAGATGCGAAAATGTATTTAGGAGAATGAGATAGGTTGATAGATTCTTTTTTTAGGCTTTGCATGGAGTTCCAACATGGGGTTTGACATGAGTGCAAACATGATTGTGAATATGATTGAGAACATGAATTGAGAAACTTTATTTTTTTAATTGTGTATGATAATAAGCACTAATGATATGTAAAAATGATGATGTCTAATTTGTAATACACATAGGGACTGATATATTCATAAGTGCAAGGAATAATGCATCATGATATGGAAGATCATAATACTCAAATAAAAAGATGAAAAAAAGATAAAATAAATCAACAATCATTAAAAATAATGATAAAAAAGTGATAACACCAACTAAACTTAAATTAAATAAAATCTATTAAACAAATGTACAATCAAGTAAGTGAATGAACAGATGAAAAAACATAAGGAAAGAAACTATACAAACAAGGAAAATAATTATCTTTTTATTATATCCATTAGATTCAAAACCCTTTGTCGTATGATATCTTTTTATACTGTTAACCTTGTGAAGTGTAATCTAAATAAGGTAGGAAAATAGTGGTGATCATAAGGACAAATGGTTTTGGGATTTTTTGTGTTTTTTGTGGTTTTTTATGGATGGTGATCAAACTATGTAAATAAGGAAAAATCAGTTCTAGAAGTTTGGAAAGAAAGGGTATTTTCATTATGGATGGATTTTAGTATGAATGGGTGATTTATTATCCAAGGATTACAACATGGGAGTCATATATGCAAGATATTTCTAAGATATGAGCAAAGGCAGATCTATGTAACTACCAAGATCAACCTTAGACTGAAATGTCATAGATGACTAGGATAAAATTGAAGGGGGATATATATAATGAGATATATGGCATATAATATATATGACAGATGATATGGATTTGGAGATGCCCCCAAGTAATAAGGTTGTGTATAGACAATGGTTTATGTATGGCATCGGAATCTATTTTTTGTCATGGTACTTATCCAAATGCCATAAGAATGGTTTTCAATACTCGATGGATTATTTATCTCTCTCTATTTTATTTTTTATATACATATAGACAATATCACTAAATTAATTTAAGCATGGAAGTGCTTGAGATGCATGATGTTCAATGGTTCATCAAGCACTTCATCATCTTCAATAGCCAATTTATAAGTACTAGATCTATATTTGTCAATGACAACATAAGGACCTAACTAATTAGGTTCAAATATGCCCTTTTTGTGATCAACACTTGTATTTAGTTGATTTTCCTTAAGAACAAGATCTCTAACTTCAAAAAATTTGGATTTAATTTTTTGTTATAACTATGACGAAAGTGGTTTTGATAGGCTTGTAAATGATTAAAATCATGAAGTCATTTCTCATCTAAGAGGTCAAGATCATGTAGTCATGGCGTGTAGTATTCTTCATCATCGACCAAATATTGTAATGAAATTCATAATGAAGGAAACTTGATTTCAACTATATAAACTTAGTGCCATAGACAAAGGAATAAAGGGTTTTACCCATGGGTTTTTGGATGCTTGTATGGTAAGCCCATAGAGTAGGATAAAACTTGAAATGCCAATAGTGACCAACATCATTGAAAATGTGTTTGAGGATATTGAGAATATTTTTATTGGATGCCTCTACTTGGCCATTTCCTTGATGATAATATTGTGTAGACCATTTATGCTTGATGTGATAGGTTTGGAAAAGGGATTTTGTGTCTTTTTTAATTAAATACTTACCATTATCAGAAATGATATTGGATGGAATAATTTAATGGTAAAAGATGTGGTTTAGGATAAAATTAGAGATATGTTTTCCTATTATGTGGGTAAGGAGAATGGACTCCACCCATTTGGAGAAGTATTCAGTAGTGATAATTATGTGATTTTGGCCATCAAAATAATTTGGATTAGTTTATACAATGAGGTCTAACCTTGTGTGGAAAAGGGCCATGGTGTGGAAATGGATCACAGTGCTTGGGATGGATCATAGATAAGATCATCATATTTTTGACATGGGACACACTTTTTGAAATATTGATAGGAATCAATCTACATTCTTGGCTAATAATATCCAATTCTAAGAAGAGTTTTAGAATTGAATATTCAACTTATGTGCACACCATAAATACCATAATGAATTTATTTAATAACTAAGGTTGCCTCATCATAAAATATACATTGTAATAAAGTTTCATTGTAGCCTCTATGATATAGGGTATTTCTAAGGATTGTGAAGTGAGAAGTACGTTGGATTAACATTTATTATGGTTATGGGGAATGTTTTGAGGATATTTTCATGAAGTTATGTATAAATATATTGGTACCAAGGGGAATTAGGACCAACAATCTCACAAATCATTTCAAATTTAGGAACGTCATAAGTTGGAATCATCAACTACTCAACAAATAATTGATTGTGACTGGCATCTAGATTCATGTTAAGAAGGGAATTAATTATATCCATAACATTAGTTGCTCTATTATTTAATAAAGAACCTGCTCAAACTATGTCCATAAAGTATAGTTTCAAACGGTCCACCATTATTTTATAAGAAATGATCTTATCATCTTTTTCTTAGTATTAGTAATTTACTTGGTTGATAATGAGATTTGAATCCCCATAGACTAAGAGATACTAGATGTTCCACTGAATAACTATCTTTAATCCATAAATAAGAGCCTCATATTCTAATATGTTATTGGTGTAGGGAAATTCTATTAGAAATGATTTTGGAATAAGATCACCTTGTGGAGTGATGAGAAAAATGCTTGATTTGGAGCCATGGTTGGTGAAGGATCCATAAAAATATAATTTCCATTATGTTGATTCATACAAGGATATAATATCCTCATCGAGAAACTATGTGTTTAATGGTTGTATATATATTAATGGTGATTTTGGTAGTGTGTCTTCACAAATTTGGCTTTTAATAACATCATGATTAGCACACCCAATATAAAAATCACTTAATAACATAATCCACTTAGCCATCCTCCATGTTAGAGATGATTTTGAAAGGAGGTATGTGAGTGGATCGATTTTTTCAATGATTTTATTTTTATTATTAAGCATGTAATGATGAAGGTTTTGGTAATAAAAGATAACTACTAGACATGCTTTTTCAATGACAGAGTAGTGTAACTCATAAGCTAAAAAGCTTCTACTTAAATAGTACATTGTTATTTCTATCACATGATCATCATGGTGTGCCAATAATGCCCCCAATGCATGTTGTATAGTTGAAATATATATTAATAAAGGTTTTCCCAGGGTAGGTGGCATTCAAATTGATGGATTTGATAGATATGTTTTGATATTTTCAAATGCTTTTTTGCATTCCACATTCAAGTTAAAAATAACATTATTTTTAATTACATAGGTGAATGGGTGGCATATGTTTAAAATCTGAGATATGAATCAACACATAGCCTAAATTTCCCTTATAAACTATGAAGTTGTATGAGATTAGTTAGTGGAGGCATTTATGTTATAGTTGTGACCTTTGTTGGATCCACTTTTATACCTGGATGTGATACAATAAAACCCAAAAGCTTCCTTGAAGTAACCCCAAACACATATTTATTTGGATTTAGGTGAGCCTTGTATTCCCTTAACCATTCAAAAATCTTGTGTGGCGCTATGGGATGTTTTGCACTTGTTCTATTGTCCTCGAAAAATGTCACTCATTTTTGGGACAACCTACAGACTATTTTGGCCCTACACAGACCAAAATTTCTCTCTTCCCTTCTCAAAATTTGTTTTGAGCTTTCAAATTCCTCATTTTTCAAGCTTTTTCAGTAAAGGGATTAGCAGGTTAAAAGGCTGTTGCAGGCGAGTTCAATCAAAAGAACAAGTTTCTAACACTTAGTCATTTCCAAGATTGGTTCAGCACCTCGGTTCCATCAAAAGAGTTCAATCGGAAAATGATAAAGAACAAAGGCTTCAACCATTGAATTTTGAACCACTTTGGTTCAAAGGTTCAACAGGTTCAATGACCAATTGGTTCAAATGCACTTGGTACAAAAGACTTAGCCAAATAACAAAGAATGAATCAATTGAACCATTGAACCGTTGAACCAAAGTTGGTTTAATCGGTTGGTTTAATTGGTAGGTTCAAGGGGCTGCCCCAAAGCCAAAGGAACAAGTGCCCTTGTGGAGGGCAGTAATTAAAAGAGGTCAAAATAATTCTTTCGGAAGTATTTTCTATGGGAAAATGACTAAAGCAAAATTCCTTCGAACTTTTTGTCCAAAGAAATTCATTCAGAAGGAAATTCCGAAGAAATGGAAAAGAACAAAGGGCTAAGTAACAAAAACTTTTCTTCGGACATTTTTTCTGAAGGAATTCTTTCAAGCTTTTTATTCAATGGAAAAATCCCAAAAGCCAAAAGCCCGTCGGGGAAGTTGAAGCCTGAAGTCCACCCAAAAATCTTGAAGGATAAGTACCCTTGCGGGAGGCACTTGACGACAGAGAAAGGACCATTTCAAAAGACCGAAGAGACACCTTCCCTTCAAGACATTCTAAAGACTAATAAAAGATGCAAAAAGGAACCTTCAAAGACTTAGACAAAAAGGGCTTCAAAGGATGAGCTAAATGAACCAATTGAACCATTGAACCGTTGAACCAAAAGGTTCAATGAGTTCACAAGTTCAAAGGTTCAACCAGAGCTTAGAAAGATAAAGGAAGCAATGATTGAGCGAGACACAGAATGAACCAATGAACTGATTGAACCTTGAACTAAAAGAGTTCAAAGTTCAATGGTTCATAGGTTCAAAAGTTCAAAGGCGGCCTCAGTCAAGGAAAAAGCAGAAAATAAGTGGTTCAATGGATGGTTCAACCAAGGAGTGGGGAAGCGATTAAATCAAGAAGTGATGGAATAAAAGAGACAGAATGAACCAATGAACCAATGAACTTTCATAGGTTCACAGGTTCAAGGTTCAACATGGTTCAAGCAGCTGGCGACCATTGACGGTCCCGTGGATGTTAAATTTAAAGGGAATATCTGTGGAAATTCAAATAAAGTATCAAATTTAAAGGAAGAATCAAGTGAATGACTGAGAAGAGAGCCCGATGACTCAAATTGCTATAGGGAAGATAAGATCAATGCAAAGGACCAAAAATATATTCAAAAGAGTTATTTTCAGTGGGTGAAATAGTGGATCAAGTAGACGTCTGAGCGCACCAAACCAAGGATGCGGCCTATTTTTCTTCTATGAAGTAAAGACAAATTGGACAGCTGCACAAACATCAGGAGAAGGATCAAAACGTCCATACCAAGGAAGAGACATATTAGATGAAGGGACACACCATAGTTATGGTAGTGCACTATTCTCAGCATGGTCCCTCCAGACAAGAGTTGAAGGCACATTGAAGATGTTGACTACAACATGGGTCATCCCATGGAAAAAAGTGCCAATCCTTGTGTAGTTGCTATAAGATTGTAATATCTCTCATTTGTAAAATAGACTTTTCATTTTTACAAGAGTGAAACTCTACCCATTTGAAAGAAGAAGACCAAGACTTTGAGCTCAAATTGTAATTTCATTTCATTTTATCTAAATGAGAAAGCAAGTTGTTTGCAGACTTTGTGTTGTTTTGGCTTGTGCTACTTTAAGAAATTGTTCTTATGTCTATTTCCTAGAAGCATTCTTATTTATTTAATTTGACAAGTAGAATTAGTGAAGGTAAAAAGGGAGGTGTCTTGAAGCCAACTATGAGAAGACTTTGTGCTTTCACAATTGTTTTCAGCGTGTGTTTTTCCTTTTCTTTCTAAGTTGAGGATTCTGGGATGACTTTGTGCCCCCATTATCCTTTGTGTTATACTCTTTGGGCAGTTGAGGTGGAAACTTTGTGCTCTATTTCATCCTACTGGTTATTGTGTCCTTTGTCACCAGTTACTTCTACTACTTGAAAGAAACTCATGTCGTTTCCTACAAGAACACTTATGAAAGAAGAGAAGTGCCTGTCAGGATCTTGCTCCACCAATTAGAGCACATATGATTACTTCTTGTATTAGCAAATAAACACAAAATTTAACCAGAAGTAACAAGTAACTAGAAATATGAAACAACACAGGAATATGAGAGACAATACACAATTGTATTAATAATCACTCAGAAGAAAATACAATAAAGAAGATGCCACTTCTTCTTCCACCTCAAAGGCTCGCCACACCTCAAGACCTTCTTCCCTCTCTCTCTCGGTCCCAACACACAACTCTAATACAGAATTTTTGTTCACCTCCACTAGTCAGAAACAATGCTGCCAGTACACCAAGTTCACAATCATACTCCAAGTAGATCTCCCGCTCTCTGCTGCTACCTACAAATCACCAGACCTTACTCACCATTGTAGATCTCCAAAAGAATCCATGCACACTTGTTGACCAAGATCATACATACACGAAGAACCCTTCTGATTCTCCAAACCAGCACCCACACTTGGTACTGTGGCACTAGGAGGAACACACCATTGCTCTCCTCTCTCTGAAGGAGCTTATTTGCTCTCTTACTCTCTAACACTGTAGTTTACAATACAGCCCATGAGCCTATATATAGATCTCATGCTTACAATAATTAGACTATCTTAACTACAATAATTAGATGCACAACTCAAGACTGTAACTAGCCTTTAACATGCAAACTAACAGTCCAAAAATAGACTCTCCAGAATCAACATGCAAATTGCATGTTCACGCACAGGCTGCCGACGTCGGCTCCTCCTTGACCGATGTCGGCCTACTGGTAACCGACGTCAGTTGCTTCTTCACTATTGTCTGACCGACATCGGTTGATCAAACTGACGTTGGTTTCTCTGCAACTCTCTGTAACCTCTGTAACTCCTCTTGTTTGCATCTTGGTGAAGCTTTTAGCTCCACAACCTAAAAATCTCCCACTTGGAGATAAATAGCTGCACCTGTACCTGTACCTGTACACCAACTAAATTATTCCCTGGCTTGTATCCCTCTTCAAGCTCAACCCTAAAGACCAACCACCACACATCCTGTGATGCTACACCTATCATCCAAGTAACCTGCCACATCCAAACCTACAACTCCATGTAGTGAAGACCTTGACCCTACATAACATGTTAACCTGCTGCTAGTCCCTCTCAGATACCTGAGAATCCACTGAACTGCCCTCTAGTACTCCTTCCCTGAATTGGCTCCATACTTTCTGACAACTCCCACTACTTGGGAAAACTTAGGCCTACACTAGACCTTATGTGATTTCAAACCCTATTCTAAGCTAAGCTTGAACTGTCCAACCCTTGGTGTGCTTTCTGATTCTACATCCTGCATCTTGAACCCCGCCAACACCGTCTTCACATCAGCTCCCACTGGAGACAAAATCTCCATGTCTCTTATGCCAAAGAATTTCACTGCTCCAAATTCTTCATGACACACCTCTGAACTAACCTTACCTTTAGCTCAGCAAAACCCTGTATGTACAAACCTGCTAGCAAATCACCCACATACAGTAACAAAATAATGTTGCAATCATTATCCACCTGGTAAGTCAAACACAATGGTTACACTGACATTGATTGAAGCCCTACTTTGTCATCCACATGTCAAAACCTATACCACTGTCTTGCAGCTTCCTCAAGACCATATACCTTGGCCTTCCATCTCACGTATTCATCCACTCTCTTCTTTAACTTGGGAATCCATCCATCTTTTAGTGCTTTCTTCCAGCTGACAACTCCACCAACAAATACCTATTTGGTTCTTCTCTAAGGATTCATACTCCTCATCCATGCCAAGCTCCCACTGTATCTGGATTCTACCTGCATTGCCTCTTCACATCTTCTTGGTTCTTGACCATCAATAAGTAATATAAAGAAGGTGAACAATGAATATGAGGTTCACTTACCCTTTTTGACCTCCATATGGGCATTTGAGACTTCTTGACAGCTTGCTGTCTGCCCACCATCCATTCCAGTGACCGATCTCAGCCATCTCCCAATCTGCATCTGACCGATGTTGGTTTCCTGCACTGACCCTGACTGCCGATGTCATTTCCCTGGCTGACGCCGATATCCCTTCTACCGATGTCAATTCCTATATGACCGACATCAGTCTTCCTATTGCCGATGTCGGTTACTGTATGACCGATGCTGGTACCTATGTTCACCTGTGAGTGATAACCTTTTTACCCACGAGATCCTTTTGGGTCAAAACCCTATTCAAATCAACACAGCCCTACTCAGAATAATTCAGTCCCCTCAGCTGATCTTTGTCTGTCATCTCCTCCATGAACACCAAGGCCTTCCAGTTCTTAAGTTTATCAAAAACATCTGTCTTCTGCTTAAGAACATGCATTCCCCTCCTACATATGTGACCAAGCCTACAAAGCCACATCTCTGCAATAGAAGGTGAATCAGTAATATAAGTAGATAGATAAAGGATACCTACTTTCTTACCACCATCTAATTCAAGTGCATTCACTTCCCCTTCATCAATAATCTGACAAGGCTCACCAACCCCTAAATAAATCTCTCCAAAGTCTCCAGAGACATACCCATGAAAAGATGCTCTATTTCGAGCTGCATGGAAAGAGGCAAAAGAATCTGTAAACAAAGATTCTACTTTATCCAGAGCAACCTGTGAAACATCACCTGCAACATCTACTTCTACACGCTGATCTTCTGCTGACCAACAATCTCCCTTTACCTGCTCTTTCTTTCCATCAATCAGACCATTTGTGCTATTCAGTTTCTCCATTCATAGCTTACTTTCTTCTGCCATTGCTATACTCCCACTCAATCAGAAACCCCTATGAGTACTCTGTAATCAACAAACACTAACCAGATCTGAAACCACCTGTTAGTAACCCAACCAAAAGCTCTGATACCAACTGTCAGGATCTTGCTCCACCAATTAGAGCACATATGATTACTTCTTGTATTAGCAACTAAACACGGAATTTAACCAGAAGTAACAAGTAACTAGAAATATGAAACAACACAGGAATATGAGAGACAATACAGAATTGTATTAATAATCACTCAGAAGAAAATACAATAAAGAAGATGCCACTTCTTCTTCCACCTCAAAGGCCCGCAACACCTCAAGACCTTCTTCCCTCTCTCTCTCAGTCCCAACACACAACTCCAATACAGAATTGTTGTTCACCTCCACCAGTCAAAAACAATGCTGCCAGTACACCAAGTACACAACCGTACTCCAAGTAGATCTCTCGCTCTCTGCTGCTACCTGTAAATCACCAGACCTTACTCACCATTATAGATCTCCAAAAAAATCCATGCACACCTACTGACCAAGATCATACATACACGAAGAACCCTTCTGATTCTCTAAACCAGCACCCACACTTGGTACTGTGGCATTAGGAAGAACACACCATTGCTCTCCTCTCTCTGAAGGAGCTTATTTGCTCTCTTACTCTCTAGCACTGTAGTTTACAATACAGCCCATGAGTCTATATATAGATCTCATGCTTACAATAATTAGACTATCTTAATTACAATAATTATATGCGCAAATCAAGACTGTAACTAGCCTTTAACATGCAAACTAACAGTCCAAAAATAGACTCTCCAGAATCAACATGCAAACTGCATGTTCACGCACAGGCTGCCGACGTTGGCTCCTCCCTGATCGATGTCGGCCGACTGGTAATCAACGTTGGTTGCTTCTTCACTACTGTCTAATCGACGTCGGTTGATTAGACCGACGTCGGTTTCCTTGCAACTCATTATGCAACTCTTCGCAACCTCCGTAACTCCTCCTATTTGCATCCTGGTGAAGCTTTTAGCTCCACAACCTAACAATGCCTTCAGTGTTTCCACCAATATTTTCTCTTTTTTCTGTAAGCATCATCTCTGAAAGAAGAGATATGGATGGTTTATTCTGCCCCCATGTGTTATTTTCTACTTATTTATATTATATATAGTGTTGCATATTTAATAGGGAACCTCCCCTTGATGAGAGGAGAGATTTGTCCCCATTGGATGTGGTAAACTTGCAACTTTGGACAATCAATCTCCCTATGCTATGGTGATAGGAACTATTTTTCTCACTAGTTAGATGGTTGACAAAATATTCACCCAACAGTTTTTGGCGACTCCGCTGGGAAAGAACGGGTAGTTTGAAGTCTCAAACTTCAATTTGAAGTAGATCCTGCTCTTTTTCATTTTTTGTTCTGCAATCTGGCCACTTCACGTTATACCAGAGGCCAAAAATCCCAAGGTGTTGTTGACCCTTCTTTTGAGTTGGTGCAACAGAGTAATTTTGAGTTGTTTCCTCCACAACCTCACCTTAGACGAACTAGGAGTCTTCCTCATAGCCCTACCAGGCCACCAACACAAGGCAAAACTTCTTTTTCTGCTACTAGCTGAGCTTTGCCTATCCACACTCCACTTGGATTAGTGATCCCACTTTTACATAATCAAATCATGGCTCAAGGCCCCTGGGGTAACTCTTTTGGTCCACTAAAGTTGACTCCACCTCTACATGAGCTTCCACACAGTTTAAGGAAGATTTTCCCCAAATTATTTGGTGATGGGAAGGTTTATCTTGATGAACACATTGTAGCTTTTAGCATAGCCTATGGTGTAATAGGGGTGGAGTTTGAAGACAGCGGTCAAGCTATTCATGGAGACACTACAAGGTGCTGCTGGAGACTGGTTCTACCACCTATAGGCAAGATCAATGACTAATTGGGACACTCTGAAAGACAAATTTGAAGCCAGGTTCAAGCCTATAGAAGATGCACATGCCTTTCTGGCCTAGCTCACATAAATGAAAAAGGAGCCCCATGAACCTATGAGGGATTTCATTGCCAGGTTCGACAAGCTGAGGCACAGGATTCACATGGTTGCCTAGCCAACACCTCAGAATCTCAAGTGTTTTTTCATCAACTCATAGCTGCATGAAGTGAGTTTCTTGCTGAGACAGGATAGACACATAAACCTTGCTACTACTCAAGACTTGGCTATTGAGATAGAAGATGACCTTATCTTGGCAAGAAAGATAAGGAGAGACCCTAATAAAGGTAAATCCTCTTCATCTTCTAAGTATTCACCTACATTCACCATTGACCCTATGGTACAAAAGCTAGCAAATGAAATGCTAGCTCTCAAAAAGCAAATGGTGCAAGGGATGTCATCTGCTCCTGCATATAGAGATATGCCCAGGAGGACATTTCAAAATCAAGTGTACCAAGGAAATGTTGCTAGGAATTAGGGACAACAAAACTGCCTTCCTCCTCCACAGAGGAACCTCGCCCTTGAAGCACCTCCAAAAAACTCAGTAGTTGGATATCTTGAAGCTAAATCAGATTTCTCATTCCAGCTTGAGTTGAATCCTGAAGATGATGCTAATCTCTTCACTGAGGAGGAAGAAGAAGAATTAGCTGGCGACTCCCATATTGGTTTCCTGAACTATCAGAATGAACCCAGAAGTGAAGGCAATGCAGCTGAGGGGTCATATGTTGTATTCACTCGGTCCAAGAATCAATCAGCTCAACAAGTTGATAAGGAGAAAGCAGAGGAGTGACCTCAACCAATAGTTTCAATTGCTAAGTGGGGATCCACTCTTCCTTTTCAGCCAAAGGACCTAGTGATTTTGAGAAAGGTAAGTACCCCAAATGCCCCTATGCCTTCTACTTCAAATTCGTAGTCCAATCCTCCCCCTTTAAAAAGTCAAAAGGATGAACTCCCATCCTCTGCTCCTAGCTCGTTCTAGACATTTGATATCATTGATCATATAAAGAAAACCAAAATTCAAATGTCTAAATTTGAATTTTTGTAGTCCCATCCTGAGTAATTAGATAGACTGGTTCAATGTGTTAAAAACTAGAACATCCCTATTAAACAAGCAATTCCCAAAGAGACACATGATCCTACCAGGAATGCACCCACTAGGAACAACCTTGTCATTGCTCCCCCTACTGCTCCTGGCAAGACTGAACCTTTTTATGTCTCATTACTGATAAATAGACATTAGCTGAATAATTGCATCATTGATTCTGGAGCTTCAGACAATGTCATGCCTGCTAAAGTGGCCGAATCCCTTGACCTCACATTGACCAAAACTTTTGGTAGATGCTTCTCCATGGAGAACAAGCAAGTGCCTTTGCTGGGACAAATTAAAGATGCCCAATTTGCATTTGTTGCCTTTCCAGACAAAAGAATCAAGATGACTGTCTTGGTAGTAGACGTCCCAGCATCATATGGCATCCTTCTCGAGTGAAATTTTTGTAGGGATGTTGGTGGTGAATTGAGCATGGATTTATCAGAGGCAAGGATTCTAGTCAAAGGTGTTATGAAGAGGTTGTTCCCCAAAAAGTAAGTGAAATACGTAGTTACCCAGACCTCAGCCCCTACTTTAGGCATGGGTAACTACTTTGTGTCCACGGATAGAGTTCATGAGACATCTGATGAAGCTCTTGCAAATGACAACCTGAAACTGCATTCAATTGGGACAGTAGAGGAATTGGCTAAGCACAAGGCAAGCGTGGAAGTATCTCCTCCCTCGAATGAAGAAGAATCCAAAAAAAAATCAATATCAAATGAGGTATGGATTCTTGAATTTGATGGCAGCTGCTCCTCCACTAGTTCGGGACCTGGAATTGTGTTAATATCTCCTCGAGGAGATATTTTTCTCTCATCTTATAAATTGTAATTCAGTAACATGAATAACACAGCTAAATATGAGTCTTTATTTCTTGGATTAAGAGCTACTCGAGACAAAGGCATCAAGCTCCTTCATGCTAAAGGAGATGCCGAACTAGTGGTTTGTCAGGTGAGGAACATGTATCAAACCAAGAATGAAAGATTGCATCATTACCACAATCTAGTCTGAGACCAGCTTGAAGACTTTAATGCTTTCAGCATCTCTGTAGTTCCCAGAGAATTCAATGATCGGGCTGATGTACTAGCTGTTTCAACTACTCTCTTGATCCCCCACCTAAACTTTAAAAGAGACAGGTACACCATTGAGTTGGTCTTTTGGCCAAGTGTACCTAATAATGCCAGTCATTGGTAGGTATTCAATAATGTCAATCAAATCATTGACTTCCTGAAACAAAATCATAGCTTTAAACGGCTGCATTTTGAAGGCAATGAACCTCAAAAGCCTGAACTAACTCCTGAATCAAGTTCAAGCATGGGTGAGGAGTTCTTGCAACTGAAAGTGAATAAGATTCCCAAAGACCTAGTTTCCCTTGAGAAGTTGTTTGATAAGAATGATAGATTCAAATAGCAACAAATGGATTCAAGCTCGTCTCAAGAGTTTGATCGAGTAAATCTGGGAACTAAGGAAGACCCCAAGATGGTGAAAATTGGGAAATATTGTACTCTTGAAGAGCATTTCAAGTTCACCTCTTTGCTCAAAGAATACATGGATGTCCTAGCCTACTCCTATGATGACCTAAAATAACTCCAGCTTGATGAAATTTGAGACAACATTCCTCTCAAGGCTGATTCAACACTTTACAGGCAAAAGTCCAAGCATTATAATCCAAAAATATCAAGTACTATTTTATCTGAGATACAAAAAATGCTAAATATCAGGATAATCTTCTCAATCCATCATTCCACATGGATTACTAATATAGTGCCTGTAAGAAAGAAGAATGGTGAAATTTACCTTTGCGTGGATTTTAGAAATTTGAATCAGGCATCCTTAAAGGATAATTATCCTTTGCCAATCATGGATCAAGTGCTACAGACAGTGATGGGCTCAGAGATGTTATCAATGCTAGATGACTTCTCAAGATATAATCAGGTAAAAGTTGGTGAAGCAGACCAACATAAGACTGCTTTCAACACACCCTGGGGCACATTTGCATATAGAAGAATGCCTTTTGGCTTGATAAATGTTGGCGCTACCTTCCAAAGAGCAATGGACCTTGCCTTCAAGGATGAGATGGGTAAGTTCATCATAGTTTATCTTGATGACTTGACTGTCTTCTCTAAGCATCACCCAGATCATGTGAGCCATTTGTAACAAGTGTTGGAACGCTGCCACCAGAATGGCATTTCTTTAAACCCCAAGAATTCAGTTTTTAGAGTAACAGATGGGAAACTTTTTGGACACATTATGTCCAAAGGAGGCATAAAGATTGACTCAGACATAGTCAAGTCTATCCAAGAACTTTTCTTGCCCACAAGCAAGACTATTTTTCACTCTTTCTTTGGAAAGGTGAATTTCTTATGGAGGTTCATCCCTGAGTTTGCCAAGAAGACTAGGCACATTGTAAACATGATGAAGGAAAAGGCCACCTTTAGCTGGACTGAAGAAGGTAAGTTGGTTTTTGAGGATATCAAGACTACCATTGCACATGCTCCAATTCTAGCTTGTCTAGACTATAGCAAAGAGTTCACCATTTACAGCTATGCTTCAGAAAATACGCTTTCAGCAATTCTAGTTCAACAAAATAAAGAAGGTATGGAATCTCCCATTTCCTTCATGAGCTGTCCTCTCAAAGCTCATGAGCAGAAGTACTCAAATATGGAGAAGCATGCTTATGTAGTGGTGAAGGCCGTAAAACATTTTTGTTTCTACATCCTCAATTCTCAAGTTACTGCCTTAGTCCCTGACACCACGGTGAAATCTATACTGACTCAGCATGAGTTTGGGATGAAAAGAGGCAATTGGGTTGCAAAGATCCAAGATTTTAATCTGATCATCAAGCCAACAAAGCTGGTACGTGGAAAGGGGCTATGCCAACTAATTGTTGATAACAAGCCAAGAGGAATAGAGCATGAAGAACCAAAAGTGGATGACACACCAACAGTCCTCTTTGTCTCCACCACATATGAGTGGTATTCAGGTATTGCTCATTTCCTTACTTATGGTGAATGTCCTACTCACCTATCTTATAAATAAAGGAGAACCATCAAGCTAAAAGCTGCTGATTTTGTCCTTTGGGACAATGGCCTATACAAGAGGAGCCTTGATGGAACATTCCTTCGTTGTGTGGACAAAGAGCAACAAAGCTGACTTCTAAAGTCCTTCCATAATTCAGCCTATGGAGGAAATTTTTCTACTGTTGTGACTACCCATAAGATCCTATGAGCCAGGTACTATTGGCCAACTCTCTTTCAAGATGCATACAAGTGGGTCAGGGGATGTGAACTGTGCCAACAGTTTGTTGGGAGGCCCAAGCTAGCTGCCCTGCCCCTCGAACCAGTGATAATAGAGGAGCCATTCCAGTAATGGGGAATTGATTTTATTGGAGCTATAAACCCATCATCAAGTGTTGGACATAACTATGTCCTCACGACAATAGACTACTTCACCAAATGGGTGGAAGCAATTCCAACCAAACATGCTACTTTAGAAGTAGTATGGAATTTCCTTAAATAAAACATCATGTCCAGGTTTGGGGTCCCAATCAAAATTTTCACTAACAATGCTGCCTATTTCAATTCCCAAGAGATTACTTAATTCTATTTCCACTACAGAATCACACTCTCCCACTCTTCTAATTACTTTTCACAAGGGAATGGACACGCTGAATCAAGCAATAAAAACCTGGTGACTATCATCAAGAAGCTGGTGGATGACAACCAAAGGACTTGGCATAAGCCATTGGTTGATGCACTATGGGCAGACAAAATTACACCCAAGAGGGTAATTGGTATGTCTCCCTTCCAACTTCTTTATGGTGTCAATGCTGAAATACCCATCACCTTAGAATTGCCAGCATTGAAATTGGCTAAGGCGATTGAGGATCGAACGTATGAGAGCTCACTTTATAAGAAGATCATGTGCCTTGCTGAGTTGAATGAGCAAAAAAATTTAGTGTGATCAAATTGCTGCCCATCAAAGTCTGGTGAAGAAGCTCTTCGACCAGAAAGCAAAGAATCATGATTTCCAGATTGGAGATCAAGTCC
This sequence comes from Torreya grandis, assembly GCA_037957365.1. Lineage (NCBI taxonomy): Eukaryota > Viridiplantae > Streptophyta > Pinopsida > Cupressales > Taxaceae > Torreya > Torreya grandis. Next base: position 2,706,938 of record JARHVA010000042.1, read on the forward strand.
TGTTGTGGGACAAGAGAAGAGAGCCAAAGGGGATGCATGGAAAGTTTGATTCCCTATGGAGGGGCCCTTTTACTATTCCTCAGCTCAATGGTAAAAATAGTTTCCTATTGAAGTATCAAGATGGCACTCTCTTTTCTCTGCCTCATAATGGGCAACATCTGAAGTACTTCAACTCTTGAAGTATCAGATGAATTCCCCTGTACATTTGTATATTTGTATAGTCTTTTGTTTCTATTTTGTTCTTTTATTTTCATTTTTTGGAACCTTTCTTTTTGGGTAGCGTGACTCTATATCCCAATGGCACACTTCAAGGCACTGGAGATTCTAGTTTCTACTCCCCTTAGTTGTGTTTCAAGTTTCCAACTGAAGGTAGTTCCCTAACTAGAGCCAGCTGTTGTCCCCGAAAAATGTCACTCATTTTTGGGATAACCTACGGACTATTTTGGCCCTGCAAAGACCAAAATTTCTCTCTTCCCTTCTCAAAATCTATTTTGAGCTTTTAAATTCCTCATTTTAAAGCTTTTTCAGTAAAGGGATTAGCAGGTTCAACAAGTTAAAAGGCTTCTACAGGTGAGTTCAATCAAAAGAACAAGTTTCTAACACTTAGTCATTTTCAGGATTGGTTCAGCACCTCAATTTCATCAAAAGAGTTCAATCGGGAAATGATAAAGAACAAAGGCTTAAGCCATTGAACTTTAAACCACTTTGGTTCAAAGGTTCAATAGGTTTAATGACCAATTGGTTCAAACGCACTTGGTGCAAAAGACTTAGCCAAATAACAAAGAATGAATCGATTGAACCATTGAACTGTTGAACCAAAGTTGGTTCAATCGGTAGGTTCAAGGGGCTGCCCCAAAGCCAAAGGAACAAGTGCCCTTGCAGAGGGCAGTAAGTAAAAGAGGCCAAAAGAATTCTTTCGAAAGTATTTTCCATAGGAAAATGACTAAAGCAAATTCTTTCGGACTTCTTGTCTGAAGGAATTCATTCGGAAGGAAAGTCCGAAGAAATGGAAAAGAATAAAGGGCTAAGTAACAAAAACTTTCCTTCGGACATTTTGTCTAAAGGAATTCTTTTAGGCTTTTTGTCTGACAAAAAAATCCTGAAAGCCAAAAGCCCATCGGGGAATTTGAAGCTTGAAGTCCGCCCAAAAATCTCGAAGGATAAGTACCCTTGCGGGAGGCACTTGATGACAGAGAAAGAACCATTTCAAAAGCCTGAAGGGATACCTTCCCTTTGGGACATTCCAAATACTAATCAAAGATGTAGAAAGGAACCTTCAAAGACTTAAACAAAAAGGGCTTCAAAGGATGAAATGAATGAACCAATTGAACCATTGAACCGTTGAACCAAAAGGTTCAACGAGTTCACAAGTTCAAAGGTTCAACTAGAGCTTAGAAAGATAAAGGAAGCAATGATTGAGCGAGACGCAAAATGAACCAATGAACTGATTGAACCTTGAACTAAAAGAGTTCAAAGTTCAATGGTTCATAGGTTTAAAATTTCAAACGCAGCCTCAGTCAAAGAAAAAGCAGCAAACGAGTGGTTCAACGGATGGTTCAACCAAGGAGTGGAGAAGCGATTAAATCAAGAAGCGATGGAATAAAAGAGACAGAATGAACCAATGAACTTTCATAGGTTTACGGGTTCAAGGTTCAACATGGTTCAAGCAGCTAGTGACCATTGATGGTCTCGTGGACGTCAAATTTAAAGGGAATATCTATGGAAATTCAAATAAAGCATGGAATTTAAAGGAAGAATCAAGTGACTAATTGAGAAGAGAGCTCGATGACTCAAATTGCTATAGGGAAGATAAGATCAATGCAAAGGACCAAAAATATCTTCAAAAGAGTTATTTCTAGTAGGTGAAATAGTGGATCAAGTAGACGTCTGAGCGCACCAAACCAAGGACGTGGCTTATTTTTCTTCCATGAAGTAAAGACAAATTGGACAGCTGCACAAACATCAGGAGAAGGACTAGACAGTCCATACCAAGGAAGAGAAATATTAGCTGAAGGGACACGCCATAGTTATGGTAGCGCACTATTCTCAGCATGGTCCTTCTAGACAAGAACTGAAGGTGCATTGAAGATGTTGACTGTAGCATGGGCCGTCCCATGGAAAAAAGTGTCAATCCTTGCGTAGTTGTTATAAGATTGTAATATCTCTCATTTTTAAAAGGGACTTTTCATTTTTACAGGAGTGAAACTCTACCCATTTGAAAGAAGAAGACTAAGACTTTGAGCTCAGATTGTAATTTCATTTCATTTTATCTGAATGAGAAAGCAAGTTATTTGTAGACTTGTGTTGTTTTGGCTTGTGCTACTTTAGGAAATTATTCTTATGTATGTTTCCTAGAAGCATTCTTATTTATTTAATTTGACAAGCAGAATTAGTGAAGGTAAAAAGGGAGGTGTCTTGAAGCCAACTGTGAGAAGACTTTATGCTTTCACAACAATTTTCAGCGTGTGTTTTTCCTTTTCTTTCTGTGTTGAGGATTCTGGGATGACTTTGTGCCCCCATTATCCTTTGTGTTATACTCTTTGGGAAGTTGAGGTGGAAACTTTGTGTTATGTTTCATCCTACTAGTTACTGCACCCTTTGTCACCAGTTACTTCTACTACCTGAAAGAAACTCCTGTCATTTCCTGCAAGAACACTTTTGAAAGAAGAGAAGTGCCTTCAGTGTTTCCACCAAGATTTTCTCCTTTGTCTGTAAGCATCATCTCTGAAAGAAGAGAGATGGATGGTTTATTCTGCCCCCATGTGTTATTTTCTGCTTATTTATATTGTATATAGTGCTGCATATTTAATAGGGAACCTCCCCTTGATGAGAGGAGATATTTGTCCCCATTGGATGTGGTAAACCTGCAACTTTGGATGACCAATCTCCCTATGTTGTGGTGATAGGAACTATTTTACTCACCAGTTAGTTGGTCGACAAAATATTCACCCAACATGTTCTATATTTTTCTAATATTTCATAAACATAATATTCGACAATATCATGAAACATATCAATGTTGATATGTGGATCTAACATTTTTGAGACCAAATGACGAGACTTAGTAACAAAAAATTCCCCAAGGTGTGATGAATGTTTTTTTTTGTTTGTATTTGGTTCTATCTCAAAAACCATCCATTAAGGACAACATATCATGACTGACTATAAAGTCCATAATCATGTCAATATTAGGAAGGGGAAAGTTATATTTCAAATAATATTTATCAATGTCTCCAAACTCTATATAAAGTTTGATCCATATTAGTTTCTTGATGACTAACACTATGTTAGAGATCCACTCTAAATAATTCGTGGGTCTAATGAATCTGAATTCTAACTATTTTTACAATTCCTCGAAAGTAATTCCATTTTAGGATGCATTTTTCTTAGTTTTTATTTGATAGGTTTAACATTCTTGTAAACAAGAATTTGGTGAAATACAAGTTATGGGTCCTTTGATCTAGGAATTTGACTCAAGATAGGATGGTTAGTATGGTGTTAGTTTCAAAATGAAAACAAAATGAAAGAAACACACTAACTAGCATAACATCTCTAGGCCTAGACACTAGGGAGAGCTTAGTTAAAAAACATGAATAAAACACACAACTAAAATGCAAAATAAACCCTCTTTTAGCTCCCTTGGATGATCCAAAATTCTTGTTGTAGTGGCTTGCTCAGCTTATGCTCATGACATCCTTGGCAATGGAAGCTTGGCTACCGCCATCTCTCCTTAGCACCTTTGACTTGTGGCTTGGCTTGGATTAGAATTAATTTGGCATGGTAACACTAATTTCAATGGCTTTTGGAATAATTTGTGCATTATAACTTTGCATTACCAAGTCTTATAAATGATGTTTATGGCCTCTCTATTTATAGACTTTTGAGAATGTCTAGAATCAACCTAAACCGTCCATCCTGAGATTGAGATGTGTAGTTGAGGATTAATTAAATTTTTGGAATTAATTTTATAATTATCCTCATCATGACATTGGAAGAAGGGGTAATTAAGAGGCATGGATGGCTTTGATGAGGCATTGATGATGCATAGAGGGCATGAATCTTGATATTTGTGGCATTTATGGCCTAGAGATGTCTTCCCAAGAAATGAGGTCACCTGATGATGCATATATTTAATATTCATTTCCAAAATAAATTATTCAACAAGTTTCCATGGAATTTTTAATTAGGCCTTGATTTGGATTAATTAGCTCTTAAGTATTTTTAAGCACTTTTTGCACAAATTACTCAAATTGATCAAAATGTCTTGTTATTGTTCCAAAATTTGAATGGATTGGAATTGGAAGGCGATCTCAGATGCATTTAATCCATTATCCCATTTAGGATGCTACCGAAAAAAAATAACAAAGGCATGCATCTTATGTAAAATATTTGATAAGAAAGAGTAATCCAGAGCACCTAGGTGTAAAATTAGCATTTTGACTCAGAATGATTTGATCAAAGTTAGCTGGCCCATAAATTGCATTACCCCATTTAGGGATACCCTAGGTAGAATCAACACTTGAATATATCAAGTTCAAAGCTTTTAATGTGCTTTAGTTTTTTTAGGCCAAATTATGTATTTTGGTGGAAATTGGTCAAAATCCTGATTGGGGGTATCGGTGGCCAGATTTAGGTGTCTATAGGTCCAACCCAAACATATATGCATATGACTGGGAAAACACATATGAACATTATTTAAGAAGGAGAGTTAGAGTTATTTATTCTTTACGATAAAGAGAAGCAACAATATTCATCATTTTAGGTTATTCATCTATTCCATAAGTATATTCAGTAAATGAAACATAATTAGTATTTATGTATTGACCTTCTAATAGTTTTTAATAATGAAAAGGTTGAGGATCACTAGGAATAGTAACTTCCATACTAGAGTGGAAAAACTTGAGACACTGGTGGAGGGTAGATGGAATGATGTTAATATCATGGATCTATGGACAACCAAGGAGTAAGTTATATGGTAGATCAAGATCTAGGACATGAATTAAAGTATACTAAATAACATGCCCCACCATAAGTGGAATATATATAGTTCTAACTGATTATTGCTCTACATTATCATAAGCTTCTATGGGAATAGTGTTGGGCTCTAGTGCTATTGTTGAATGACCCAAATGTTTTATCAAAATTAATACACAAATATTCAAGATGAATCTGTTACTTATAAAAACCATATTTACTTTGTGTTTGGAGATTATAACTTCAATATACAAAGGAAAATTATGGAATGTACCATGGAGGAAATATATGTATGGTCAAAAGTCACTGGATTATTGGAGAAAAAATGTCCTGCAAGTGCTTGGAAGTTAGATGGATTAATGTTTTTGGGAATTTTGAATCTTGTAAGACTTTGTAAAAAATATCGTTGCAGGTAGTGGGTGTCTTGAGAAGGTCCATAATGGAAATTTGGGCCAATGTTTTCTCAAAATTTTCAATACTATTATACTTACCTTCAAATGTGGGTAAAGGAACACTTGGATTGGTGATTTTTGTGTACCACATAGTGACAATGCAATCTTTGGATTTGATTTTTATGATGTAAATAGGATTATCCATGTGTTGAATATAATTAATAATGGAATCAAATGTATGACTAGTTTTATGGACATTATTGGATTGTTTTTTTATCTTGGGTTTATTTATTACAACTTTGCTTATGTTTTGAGAAGCTATCTTTATATACCTCTAATTTTTTATTATTTGATGTGGACACATTATACTCTAATTAAATGTCACCATGATTGATTAAGTCTTGGACATAAGATTTGCGTATCCTACATCTATTTTTGGAATGCCCTTGGATCTTATGGTATGGAAGATATTCATCTTCTCGATACTATTTGGGTTTGGGGTGTATGTTCATTAAAGGGTTTTGTGTTTGTAAATGTGATCAATTAGTGGCTACCAAATTTGAAAGATTAATTTAAGTGTTACCCCCAAGGGTGTACAAGTTATTTTACTAAATTATTGTCTAGGTTGGCCATTAAGTACGCTAATATTGTGGATGAGTTGGATATTATGGGCTCATTAGACATCAGTTACCCCATCTCTTACCATGTTATTATCGTGTTGAAATTGATTTTGATTTTCCTTGGTGAAAATTAGTGCTCTTTCAATTTGAACTCCATTTTCAACTATTTCATCAAATGAAGTAGCACAATGGAGTTGGAGTTGAAAGGCCATTTTGGGACTAATATTTTATGTGAAGATTGTAATGAGTTTTTTATAGGAAGTGAATATGAAAAATGACTTACGAGTGCACATCATCATTGTAGGAATGAGGATAAACTCTCTCCATTATGTTGTTTAGTGTTAAATAAGTCTAACATAATCAATTCATGTTCAACATTATAAGAAAATTGTTTTAAAAACCTCTCAGATTTATCTACGAAAGTAGTGATTGATCCATTAAGTATACATAAGAACCATTCTAAAGCTTGACCTCCTAAGCTACATGGAAATAATATAAGTAGGTATTTATCACTATAAGTGACCTCTTGACATACCACGTAAAATTATTTAATGTGTTCCCTAGGATCTCTTTTTATTTTGTACTTGTCAAATTTTGGAGGTTCAAAATGAATAGGAAAAGGTTTTTTCATCATGTTTATGTCAATTGGATAAGGACATAATTATTCAAACTTAAATTTATTTCATTGGGATAGCTTCCATCTTGAAATCCTTGTATTTTATCCTTCATGTTTTACCATTCTTGGACAAATGTTATGTTTTTGAGTGGTGAATATGATGATTGGTCTTGACTTTGATTTTGATTCAGATATGGATTTTGATTTTGATTTCGATTTCTTAATTTGGTTATTATTGGATTTGAAGGATTGTCTGATAAGTTGGATTGAATATCAATTGGTTCTTTAGTTAACCTTTTGACATGGTCCACAATGGTAAATACATGGTTTTTTTGGGATATGTCATCTAAAATTGTCTTTTCCCTTATCCACATGGATATGGGAAACATTTTTAAGATTTTTCATTGGATGATCTTATGATGGCATTTTTATTTCCTAAGGAATTATTAGATGTTATTTGATCATGTGTAAAAGGTGTTGCATATTTCATATAAATTAGGAGCGATAAGTCCTTGGGATCAAAATTAGGTGGAACCTTAGCTCTTATCCCTAAGAGGTGTAACAAGAATTCATTCTTATTTTCTATGAGGTAATCGGTAACTTGGGATGGTGGATTTTAGGCAGATTAATATCATGTTTGTATTCATCTTGGTGGGGTATGTTATCATTATCATTGACCTCAAAATGTTTTTCTTGATTCCCAAAATGGAAAGGGTCATTTCCAAAGGGTTTTTCTCTATTTGGATTATATTGAGTAATATATAAGTAGACTTGAAACCTAGTGATTAGAGACACTATTTAAATATTATACTTGAGTTAAAAAGTATATGAATTCAAACTAAAAAATTTAATTGTCTTATAAGATTTTGGAGTTACTTGGTCTTGGATTTTTTGGATAAAGTTCACTTGATTAAGGATTTGATTTGAAAATTAAGGACTTAATTTTTATTCAAAATAAAAACTTTGGTTTTTAAAACACTAAAAAATTCAATCATGGGGTTTTCACAAAGTGATAAAAATAAAGATAACACACAAGATCTAACTAGATACAAAAAGAATGCAATTCACATAAAAAGATAAAAGCTAGACAAGGGACTTGAGTGACTCGTGGGATTTAAGTTACACTTGCTTGCTTGTTGAATAGTGATGACCCAATATTTTACAGCACTAACTATAGAGGTAGTGCCACACCCATATCCCACTAAACTTGGTTTCAAAGGTGCATTAAAAGTAACTTCATTAAGCAATATGTTCCTCTTCAATTCACCACAAGTCAAATGACTAAATAACTTATTAAGTATTATGATTTTCAAAATTTCAACTAAGAGATGTCTTATATATACCTTTCAATATGATGAGGCCCAAGACTATGGAAGGAGTTAATTAATGAATTACATAATATGATCTAGTCCTTATATACCCACTCTATTCGTTAGATTTCAATATAGTGTTGTCAAAAAATTAGACTTTGAGGTAGATTTTGAAACCCTAAGTATTAGAGGATGAAACCCCATCACATCAAAAAATGCTTAAAACACATAATTGCATAAAAATTTGAAACAATTGATCCTCAATTTATATACCCCATAAGTAGATGATGTTTGGCCTACCACATGGTGGTGAAATCCACGGTCGATAGAGCCCTTATAAATGTAAAAAAGGAGACTCATTTTTTATTTCTAGAGATCATCACCAGTATGACATGAAGAAAGAGCATACATGAGAATAACTCAGGTAACATAAAATTATAGGAATTTATTTTAATTTCTAAAGATCATCAACAATGTGATGCAAGGAAAGAGTATACATAATGTATTGTAATGCATATAAATGAATTTGTAAGAAATGAAATTGATTAATTACTATTAATAAATTAATCAAAACTTGGAATGAAATCAAAGATAAGCATAAAATATAAAAATGTTTTTTAGTTTAGCTTTTTAAGTCTTTGGCTTGCGGTCCTACACAAAACAATTATTAGTTTATGTGTAAAGAGTTGGGAAATCTAAATACCTATAAGTTAGCCAAAAATGAAAGTGAAAAAAAAAATATTAAAGTAGAAAAATCAACTCTTTGAAACAAATCAACTGTTACATGGTGATAAATCGCTACTTAGAAAATGGTGAAAATGTAAAATAGGTAAAAAGAGAGATAATAAGCTACATAAAATAGAAAATGACTACCTTAAAAAATTGCCACTATATTAAACAAAATTGCTAAATTTTATTGCAAAACACCAAAGTTTTCAACAAATTTTTTATTTTATCCTCCAAAAAAAAAAAATTTTAAATGACAAAAAACAAAAAATATAAAGAAACTAAAACATGAAACAGAAAATGCCTCATTTAAAAAACCACTATTTTTTATAATAAAACCATTGAAGTTTTTAATAAATTGCCAAAGTTCACCACAAAATTGTCATTTTTTTGCTACAAAATTATTAGTCTACAAAATAACAAAAAATAGAAACAATAAAGAAACAAAAATAGGAATATAAAAAAAATTGAGTGATAGAAATACAACAAATTTGAAAAGACTGAAAACTAAATATACAAAATCAGAAAGAATGCCCATAGATCAGTAGGAATGAAACCATCAATATACAACACAAAATTTTTGAAGTTTAGAACAAATCACCAAAGTTCTACACAAAATCGTTGTTCCATAGAACGAAACTGCCATTTCACAAAAAATATACAGCAACATCAAAAACTCAAAAATGACACTTGAGAAAACAAATGTAACCTTATAGACCAAGATTAAACAACTATACACCTTAACAGAATTCGAGAATAAATCAAAAACTCTAAGAAAAGTATACACGATGAATAATATTTAGGAAGAGTCCCACTTGGCATGCCAAAATGTGATAGCTATAATTTTAGAACCTGTGCAAGCTAAAAAATCAAATAAACAATTTTTTATTCTAAAGATTAAACTCAAACCTCAGTTAGAGTTATTTAATTAAAATAAACAAATAAAACTACTTACAATACACCATATTACTAACAAATTAAATCACATGTTCCATTGATGAACTTCTATTTATCTTGTAATGTGATATGTGGATTTTTAATTTATTCTCGAAGGCAAAGGGAATTTCAGCAACATATGGATGTAATTTCTTGATTTTATTATGAATGCACGTGATTATTTAGATAACACTTCACTAGCTTGATGATAGATTTTTAAAAATGGAGGATAATACTTTAATTTATAATATTTTGGGTGAGAATATGGATGGTTAGGATAAATTCATATTTATTGGATTGTGTTAATTTTGGATCTTCAAATTTGATTCCTCATCCACATGGAAGAGACAAATTCCTCATGTGCTTGAAAAATAAGGGGGAAATTAATTGGTAGTTTAAATTTTTTCATGAATGAGTCAAGTTAGTTGGATGACTCATCATGTTGGTTGAAAGTTTCAATGATGGCTCAATAATTGGTTGAGGAAGTTAAGGATATGGTTGGATGACTCAACACTTGGTTGAGAAAAGTATGAAAGATGTTCAGTGATTTGAAAATTATAGATTTTTAATTAGTTTTTTGGAATATGTGTGCATGAATAATTAATTAATATAGATTAATTAACTATTAGAAAAAGAGAGAGAAATGATGCTATGATGAAATTAGAATTTAGAATGATGGTTGAGTTAGTTTAAAATAATAGAAATTATGTCAATATTTAAAAAAGTTAATTTTGACACTAAATGTGGCATAATTTAAGTGTATACATAATTTTTGACCACAACATTAGTCATATTAGCTAGCATAGTCTTGTATCAAATTTCAAAATCACTAATTGACTCATTAGACCCATACTTAAGTTTAGAAATTTACACATACGATAGTTTTTCATCAATTGTGATAGCCTAATTGTGATATAAATTGATCTACCAAAGGGTTAGACACTCATATTGATGGGAGGGAACGTCATAGAACCATTTCAAAACATATTCCTTGAGACCTATTTGGAATAAATTTATTAATAATTTATCATTATATGTGTAATCAAAGAATGTTGGGTGGAATGATCAAAGGTGTTGTTCTGGGTTACTTTTACCTTCATATAGTGGAAGCTTAAAAGCTACAAAACTTGTGGGTAAATGATAAGTTTCTATCTCTTTCTATCTCATTAGAGAAGGGATTATGAATCAAGGCATGTTAATACATTGAATGACTAGCTATAGATTCACCTTTCTCTAACTAAATCACCTTAGCATATAGAGCTATAACACTTTGCCCAAGGGAATGCGCAATAGGCAAGGTTGGTTATGTAACATGCATATTCATCATAGGAGGTGTAAATGTTACCTATGTAAGAACACATGTTAATTTTTTTTGAATCCTTGTGGAGCTCCCACACCTTGGGTGGATGCCATGTTTGTCATTAGAGGTGTAGATGTAGGTATAATTACCAATAATATAGGTATGAACACCTGAAGTGAAGGTACTACCTCACAAGGATGGGTTGAAAATAGTAAATGGGTCTTGTTGTGGTTTTTGATATGTTGTAATCTTAGATTGGTTTGTAACCTTAGATGCTAAAATAAATTTGACTATTCTACCCACATATTTGGAATATTGATGGAATCCTTGATGGAAATTGGACAAGGATTTGAATTGGTCAAAATATACCCAATTAATTTCATTGGCATCAATTATATTTAGGCCTTCATAATTATCTTGATTATTATTTTCATTGTAATTATATTCATTATCAAACTATAATGGAGGCATGTCAACATAATAATCTGTTTACACATATTCATGAATAATTACAACATCAAAAGAAGAAGAAACGTTTGTTATATATTTTTTAGATAAATTAGAAGGAATATGGTGTGCTCTATATGGGCCCCATTAATCTAACATTGCACCTTAGAGAAACAAGGGAACTAGCTTTTTTGGATGTCATATGATGGAATCATGTGATCATCTAGGAGGCTAGGGCCACATGTGAAAATATTTATTGTAATTTGTGTGGGGAAATTATAAATTCGAAATGAAACCCTTAAATAGAAAAAGAAACCCTAGAAGGATGAAACCCTAGGGAAGACCTAAGGTTTGACATGTTTCAAGCAATTTATGAGTTCACCAATATGTTTTACCTTAATTTTGTTTTACAAACCCTATTAAGAAATAAACTAATATATAATTATATAGATAGACATGGCATTTAAGCATACATCTGAATGTAAAAGATTGAAATGATTTAACAAGTGAAATATGTTAAATATAGTGAGTGTAACAAATGAATGAATACTTAGCTTTTTTTATTGATTTTATGACTTATAATAGTGAAAAGAAATATTGAATCAATCTTGTGATTTATCAGGTTTAATAACTATATTTATATCTATATAAGGTTAACTTTTTCAAATATGGGTCATTATTAAATATCAAGAGTAACATGTGTTGGTCGATAGTGATCTATGTCAAAAATGGGTCTCTAACCATAAGGTTGCCTTAGTTTATCTCCAAAAGCTATGTATGTGTGATGTCAAACCCTGATGATGTACACAAATCTAGAAATCAAACTCATTCATCTTAAAACCCTAAGTGTGTTTGTGAGGGATAGAAACCTCTAAAAATAGAAAAAATGTAATGGGATGAGTTGACCCCAATCATCCCCATTGATGATTGAATATTGCCTACATATCTGATACTCTAAGAAGAGAAATCAAGCCACAAGTAGTCCTCCCACCTAGTATGATTATGCAATTTTTCTTCATCACTATATGAATGAAACTAATTATTTAGATTTGATAGTTGACAATAACTTTTTTGAATTAGATATAATACACTTCAAACTTAGCTTGTGACTAATTCATAATTTGGGAAGAATATGATAGATTTACTTAATGTGTAATAGTGTATAGATGTGTGTCAGATAAGTACTAAGTCCCCTATCAAGTGGGGCCTTGATTTGTATTTATATGAGTCTAATTATGTAATTTATCATGTCACCAACATGCTAGGTAGATGAGCTAACCCTAAAGTAAGATTTGATTTTAAAAAGCAGTTGTTGATGGGAGATGATCGATAAGTTTAGGTGCATGTCAATATTGACTGGTGATAAAGACCCAATTTGACATTACCGACTCATGTATAAGAGGACGTAATTGAAGGCATATGGATTTATGTATATGATAACATAGGTTTTAAATCAAAATGTAGGTTTATATAGGTTTGTAACAACAGAATGAAAGGATTAAAATAATAATGTAGCATGTAGTTGTGAGACAATGGTGAATTAGGACCATATTTTTACACATAATTCATATATGGTAAATGTCTGTCAAATTTGTCATTATCAAGTACTTAATACTAGACTTTAGTATATTCAAATCCTCCCTTTTATTATGTTAATGTAAATACCAGAGTAAAAAAAAAAGGTATACCTGAGTGTGTAAAACACACTTTGTCTTTGGTAGGAAGCTCCAATTATGCATGTTACTCCATAGAAAAACTTGAAACAAACATATGGTAGTCAATGCACATAAATTTAAATCTAAAATTTAAATTTGAAATTTTGAAAAAATAAAGAGCAAGGACATAATAGAGTTGTGTGTTGGTGAAAACCATGTTACGCTTACAACTTTTTGAAGATGATACTTCTTTATTGAAGCATTAGAGATTAGTTCTTTCTACTAAAGTACCTGGATATTGGTTCCTCTTGTTGAACCATGGACAAATTATGCTTTTTTGTTAAATAAAATGGATAATTGGGGTGATTGTGCCTCAAATTTTTATAGCTATTCAATCCCTTGGGCTTGAAAGATAATATGCGCCAACCCTCAAAAATGTGGGGAGAAAATTGTGTGATATACTAACCTAAAAAAAATCTCATAAATAAAATGAGAACTGCATGATGGGTTTGCTAGAAGTAAAATTGAATATGCCCATTGTAAATGGATTATAGATTTAATTATATATTTTATATCAAGTTTTTTTAATTTAAATCCTTATTAAAAAAGGGAATGATTAAAAGAGAATGAATAACGTTCATGCCCCCTTCTTGACCTCATATTTAATTATACAATTTCGCTCATGTTTGCTCAAGTTCACTCAATTTTTTATAAATGCATAATTAATATATAGTTAATAATTTCCATGTCACCATTATGAACTTAGTGCCAACAAGTTTTAAGTGGAATGACAACCATTTTTATTCAACTTGTAAATTAAATTGTTTTGTATGTGCATGAACTAGTATCATGCCCTTTTGGAGCCATACCAATTTTAAATTGTCATAATATATATATATATATATATATATATATATATATATATATATATATATATATATATGTGTGTCTATGAACAAGTATCGTGCCCTATGAATCTATACCAATTGATATAGAATTTTATGCATCTATATGCTAGATTTCAAAAACTATATTTTAAATGTATGTGCATGTGGAAACATATAATTCATGTTCTTGTAAACTATGTACATATTCCCATGCATATGCACCTAAGTGTGTATGAGTATATACTGAAATATTTGTACTCAATTTGTACTCAACTCTCTATGCATATACAAATTCTAAGATTGAACATATTCACACTTGTTAATACTGAGATCATGAATATTTTTCATTCTTTTTTTATCATGCATTTATTCTACATTGAGTGAACTTAAGTGAAACTATAAAATTAAATATGAGGTCATGATGGGGGCATACACATTATTCATTATCTTTCATTCATGCATTTGTTTTATAAGGAGAGAAATTGAGTGAAACTATACAATTGAATATATAAGATATTTACAATGGTTGATTCAGTTTTACTTCTAGTAAACTAATCACATGGTTCCCATTTCCTTTATTATTAGTTATTTAGGTTAGTACATCATGTACTTATCAAGGATTGGGGCATATTGTCTTCCCAACCCAAGGGCTTACATAGTTACATAAATTTAAGGCATAGTCATCCCAACTATCCATGTGTTTTAACAAGGAAGCATAATTTCTCCACGGTTTAACAAGAGGAACCAATCTCGAAGTGATTCAACCAAAAGAACCTTTCTTTATACTTCAACAACGAAGCATCATCTTCAGTAAGTTGTAAGGACAACATGGTTTTCTCCAACACATAGGTGTATTCCGTCTTTACTCTTTAATTTTTCAAAATTTAAAATTCAAAGTTTAGATTTCAATTTATGAACATTGACTACCATACGTTTGTTGCAAGTTTTGCAATTGAGTGACTTGCACAATTGGATCTTCCTACCAAATATAAAGTGTGTTGTACACACTCAAGTATACATTTTATTTTTGCTCTATAAATTCTATTATTAAATAAAATGGGATATTTTTAGATACTAAAATCTAGTATAAGTACTTGATAATGATGATATCGACATATATTTACCACATGACTTACTGTTTAACCCTAATTTAGATTAGGATCCTACTTGGGTGGATAGGGTTAAGGATATAGAAATGATAGGGCAAAGGGGTGAATATTAGATCTATAACAGGCCAATTAATGTGTTAAATTCAGATGTACCATATATTGAATTTATTAAACTAAAATAAGTTATAAATAAAAATTACAACTATGCTAGATATAGGCACTTAGTTACCTCTAATGTTAATGCTGATCTGGATATGGAATAGGTTTAAAACAAAAATAAAAATAGTTTTGAAATAGTTCTCAAATTCTAGATTTGGTACCTCTAGCTCTCTAGACAGTTGTGTCAGCCCTGGATGGTTACGTTGATGCTATTGTCTAAGTCTGACACTAGTGTCTTGTATGGAATATCATCTGAAATAGGATGTGACCACCTAAATGCTTTTGGGTTTAGTTTTACTTTTGATCTAGTGCATTTAGATCTAGGTCATGGACTATCACTCTTGGTGACAGGACAAAACCCTAGATTTTCATCTTCAATGTGACCTCAAAAAAATGGGTTAGTGGGTACATAGTGTTGAGTTGATTCATAATGACCCCATTGTCAAAAAATATTGCCTACATAGCCAATACTCTATAAGAGGGCCTTATACTCATGTAGTTCTCCCCTACATATTGGCTTTTGTGTGAATCATGCAATGTGTGTAAATCAAGTACAAAAATGACCTAACTTATAACTTAAAAATAAGACCTTATGACTACTTCTTTAGTACTTCAGGCTTGTAATTGGGTTATTCCTTTGACTTATATTAGATTATGAAAGTTTTTTATAACTTAAGTGTTTCTTGAATGCTCATATGGTTTGATTGCTAGGTGAGGAATGAATGAGGGTTGATATTGTATTTATATCAATTTTAGTAGGAGATTACACATATTAAAACACTTAAAGTCGATCATTATAATATGTTTCATTTGTAAATTAGATGACTTTAGGGAACTAGACACTTGCTTTGAGGCAGGACAATAACACTAAAGCTATTGTCTAACCCAAGCATTAGTGTCCAGGGAGGAGGAGAGCAGGTATAGGATCAAAACTTTCAGAGGTATAAGATAAGTATATTTTAAGCATTCTAGACAAGATAAGATGTCTTTGTCATCAATATAAGGTTGATCAAATTAAAAGATAGATAAAAGGATACAAAATAGAGTAGATATGAGGCTTATAGAAACAAGGCATGTGTAGAACTAAGAAGAACAACCAAGGTCTAAGTTTTCCAAGTACACAAGATTGAAGAACTACGTAATCATAAAATATCATCTATACTTGAACACACAAATATGGTTCTAACCGGTCATTATCTCACACCTACATGATACCTTATTAGTTTTGACCTTCCATTCTACTATTACACACCTATAATAACCTTAATTTATGTTTTAAACATATGTTATCCTGCATAAAAATCCTCAAACCTTCAGTTTTATTCTCATGTGAAAGGGTCACTAACGTCAGATTGGATGAGTGTTGTAGTTAATACTAAACTACACCTAATGTTACTGACCCTTTCCCAATAGTGATTACTTTTTAAAATCAAATCTTCCCTAAGGATTGGTCCATCTACCTAGTGTGTCAGTGGCATAACAAATCACCCAACCAAATATACATATATATACAAATCAAGGCCTCACTTGATATGAGACTTTGAAATCATTTATTACACATCTATACACTACTACACATCGAGAAAATTAACTCTATTCTTTCCAAATTATGAATCAGTCACAAGCCAATTCTGAAGCATACCAAATCCAAGTCAAAACAAACATTGTCAAGTATCAAAGTCAAATAATTAGTTGCATTCATATAGTGAAAGAGCACAATTGAACAATCATAATAAGTGGTATAACTATACATGTCTTGATTTCCCTCTTTGGAATATCTAATACGTAGGTAATGGTCAATCATCAACGGGGGTGATTAGGGTCAGCTTATACCATTATACTTTCTCAATTTTTTTATTTTTATAGCCCTCACATGCACAACTAAGGTTTTAAGGTGAATGAGGTTAATTTATAGAGTTGTGCACATCATCAGAGTTTGAAATCATACATACTTAGCTTTCATAGATAAGTGAAGGTGATCGTATGGTCACAGAGCCATCTTTTAGCATATGGTATTACCAATGACTACATGTTAATATCAATAGTTGATATTGTCCTAGTTCTTATAAAACTAACTGTTGACACTGGAGATTGCACCCGAGGCAAGGAGGCCTAGCTCCTGCCTTCTCCTCGCAACATGGAAACTCTCCTCTCGCCTGTGGGACCGGTGAAGCTAGAGGAGAGAGTCTTTAGATAAGGGCTAGCTCCCTTTGATGCATCATGTTTTTTCCAGCAAGTGCTAACATACATATATATAGATATAAAAGGGGGGATGAAAAGGGAGAAAGAGAATGCAAGAAAAAACAAGCCTACTCTAAAAGAGGTGATGCACCAAAAAAACAAGGGTCGACCTTCACACATCCACTCTCAGAACCAGACAAATACAAACATACACTACACATTTGGCAGAAGGACCAGGCTACAAAAGACCGGCAGGGAGGTTTTCATGAAAACATAGGAGATAAAAAATCACTGAGGTGCTGTGAAATGCACACTGTAAGTAACTCTTTCTGTTCTGGTCTTCTCAAATATCAACTCTTCTCCTTTTAGTTGCAGAAATGGCACCTTGTAGATGACAGGTCTGCTGGTGTTAAACCTGTGAGAGCATCAAGAAATGATGACTGGACACAGACAAACATTCAATGCATACTCTGAAACATCTATCCAAATGGAGGTAAAAAATTGCATTTTATTTGATTCAAGTGAAATTTTGCCAGGGCTGTGCCTTTGCAAAAGTGGAAGAACCCATTCTTCTCAAAAATGAGAAGTTACAATATATAGAAGAAAAGAGAAACACACTTGGCACTTTTTTTGACAAGTTGGCCTATTGCATCCCATTTGAAGGAGGAAACACTGTTGTGTTGTCATCATCCTAGAAGAAGCCTGTTGGAACCATGCTGTATAATCGCCAAATTTGACTTTGGCATTCAAGCTTTAATGTAGAAGCATGGGTCGCACCTCTTTTCTGCCAATAGATGAAAATTTGTCCCCTTTTTTAAATGCACGGGCCCTGTTGTATGTTGTTTGTGCCATTTGGAATTAACAGGCAATAAATCACCTGCACTTTGCCATTTGGACTGCCTTGTCACTTCTACACCATGTCATCTCCTTGTCTGTCACTTTGTTTTGTCTTCTTCTGCATCCTTGTCTTTTCTAGCTTAATCAGCCCTTTAGGTAAACTCCTTGGCGGGTCGCTACATTCAGGCCCTTTTCCCTTTTTCAATGTTTGAAAACCCAACGACTATTCTATTTCATTAAATTTGACGGCCTTGGAGACATCATCCGGATTGCTGGCTTCTTTTCCTAAACTTTTACGCGGCCTGCTCCTCTGCCTGCTAGTCGGGTCCATGCCGACTGTTTGACTACTGACGAGCCTTCTCGTGTCCTTCACAGACTACCTTATGTCTTCGCCTTTGTATTAATCTGCGGGCTTTTTTGTATCAAGCCGTGGGCTTTTGGCCTTGAAATGTGCCTAGCTTTGATTAACTTGAACCTCACCTAATTTCCTCCTCGAAGTGCCTGCCTTAGTGTTAAGCTGTGTGCGCCAATGAACCAAGGACATTGAACCATTGAACCCAGGCATGAAATGAACTCTCTAAACTTTCTAAACCCAAAAATGATTGGCATTTGAACAACAGGTGAAGAAGGTGACCAAGATTTTGCTTGCGGGCAAAATGGGTCAACAATTTGGCAACTCACAGGGGAAGCATGCCTGCTATGCTTAGAACCAGTTGCCTTAAAATCCATTGGGCATAGAGTCAGATGCAGCTATGAAATAATTAACAATAGCCTGAAAGATCGAGAATCAAACATGAAGCCTTTTACCCCACACGCAAAGGGAAACACACAAGGCTAAAAACACTACCTGTGCAAAATGCACTTAGGGAAAGCGGGAAAGAAACTGAAAACAAACTACTATATACAACTAACCAGGAATAACTGCCTCCCTCCTAGATCGAAAGCAAAATTTCTTAAGTCTCCTTCTTGGAAAGAAGACTTATGGTGGCAGGCAAGTAGCTGAATGAAGAAGAGAGTTGGTGACCTGCTCTTCTTGCCTGTCACCTGCATTGGCTGGAATCCGAGTGGATCAAAATCGAACATGCCTCCGACATATATGTAATATGTTTATCCCTGGAGGCCTGTTGAATGTTGGTCCCTTTTATCGGTGCTCTTCACCAAGAAATCAGTGGCTGCTGGCTTATCACCGTTAGCCCTTTGATCTGCACATTCCTTCTGCACTGTATCATGGTCCGACTTGTTTCCTTTTGCATCATTGAAAATCTTGTCAGACTCATCCTCTGCTTCCCTTTGGCCTTCTTGAAGAAGGGTGACTTTTGTGATGTCTGAAATGGACTCACAAAATGATTGCTCATCCCATAGAACATCACCTCTTTCTTCAAAACTCTCTTCTTCAAGGCGTTCCTCCAAGAAGACAGACCTCTCCTTTCTTTCCTCCAACTCAGGCTCCTCAGCGTAGTCATCCTCATCATCAAAACAGCAAGGAAGTTCATCAAACAGAGGAGAAGAGAGCTTACCATGCATTTGTTCCTCTTCGTATTGCTGGAACATCTGCATATATGCAAGACCTGCATCTTCTCTGCTGCTGATAAGGTCTTCACAAGGAGAATTAATGATGATTTCTTCTTCGTTGTCGCTCATGGAAACTTCTTGAAAATTTCAGATTGAATCTTCTGCTCCTCACTTGCCTCCTGCAGGACAGGTTCTTCCTTGAGAAGGGGTGAAGTGGCAAAAACATGTGGAAGAGGAGGCAGTCCTTAAACTAGAATCGAATGATTCTCCCCTCTCCACTTGATCAACACTTCATCAATATCAGGCACAGCCTGATAACTCTCTTGGAAATGTGTAGGTGGGGTGTGTTCAGGCATGGAATGTGTTGTTTGGTCTGAACCATCCACCACACATTGGCTGAGGAATTTCTCTTTGGATTCCAACTCTATTATTCTCTTGGCCAGATCTTCTTGGAAGAGCTTCTCCTAGAGATCTCCAGCATTATCATGACCAGGCACAGCTTTAGCTTCTTCAAGGCTTTGAGAAAAACCTTGCTCTTCCTCCTTCCTGCCCCATGATTCTACTATTTCCTCCCAAGTCAGGAATTCTGAATTAGAATTTTGCTCCTACGAACAAGTAGAAACTTTGTTTTCCACAAGGTCCTGAGGCTCCTCTGCAAGGTCTGTATGTTTTTTCTCTCTTTCAAGAAGCAGCTTCATCCTAGCCTCTAAATCTTCAATTTGCTTGGCTAGGTTGTCCTGAAAGAATTTTTCTTGGAGGTCACCATCATGATCCTCTCCAAAGCTCAGAGCTGGTTCCTGGCATTCCTTCCTCCAACTCAAAATCTGCACATTATGCTGAAGGACTTGGGGAGGTTGGGAAATGCAAGGAAGAGACTGTTGGTGCGTTGGAGGAGACTTCAGAGGAGGGACATGCTGGCTGGTGGTATTTTCCCCAATGGGAGATTCACAATATAAAGGATTGGGAAGATTAATCTCCATGGGGGGTTGCTCTGATGCCCTCTGGTATTGGAAAGCCAAGGGCACGGGGTTGAGAGCAGATGCATTTGGTGAACTGGAGTGAGCAAGTGCTATTTGATAGAAAGGATTTGGCACAAAAGAAGGTGCTTTCTTCATATTAGGAAGGGGTGCGCAAGGCTGAATGCCTTGGACAAATGGATTTCTCCATTTTGTTTCCTCCTCCTTCATGGATTGCGAATCCTATGCTTGCCTAAACAAACACTCCTCCTTATACATCAGCTCCTGCTGATATCTGTACTCCTCCTCCTCTTTGTTGATCTCCATTATCTGCCTCTCAAACTCTAGCCTCATTTCCCTTATCGTTGCAGGGCAACTAGGAGAGCTGCTTGAGGGGACGCCATAAAGAGGCTGAGTCTGATCATAGTAATATGAAGGAATATAAGGCCCATGATTTTGTGCAAAGGGATTATACATAAATAAAGTGATTTTTTATGGCACCAAGCTGCTTAACCAATAGATTCAACTCAGAGTCGCCATTGGTGTTGACGCAAAGCCTCCAAAGGCTGGTCGATTGAAGAACACACCAAAAATTCTTCAACTCTTTGGACAAAACTTGTCCCAGTTGGTCCCACTGGGCGTGCCAAAAATGTTGATGCAAGATATTTCACTTGGGGCAAAGAGGCCTAGCTCCTGCCTTCTCCTCGTAACATGGAAACTCTCCTCTCGCCTGTGGGACCGGTGAAGCTGGAGGAGAGAGACTCTAGATAAGGGCTAGCTCCCTTTGATGCATCGTGTTTTTTCCAGCAAATGCTAACATACATATATATAGATATATAAGGGGGGGATGAAAAGGGAGAAAGAGAATGTAGGAAAAAACAAGCCTACTCTAAAAGAGGTGATGAACCAAAAAAACAAGGGTCGACCTTCACACATCCACTCTCAAAACCAGACAAATACAGACATACACTACACATTTGGCAAAAGGACCAGGCTGCAAAAGACCGGCAGGGAGGCTTTCATGAAAACACAAGAGATAGAAAATCACTGAGGTGCTATGAAATGCACACTGTAAGTAACTCTTTCTGTTCTGGTCTTCTCAAATGTCAGCTCTTCTCCTTTTAGATACAGAAATGGTGCCTTATAGATGACAGGTCTACTGGTGTTATACCTGTGAGAGCATCAAGAAACAGTGACTGGACACAGACAAACATTCAATGCATACTCTAAAACATCTATCCAAATGGAGGTAAAAAACTGCTTTTTATTTGATTCAGGTGAAATTTTGCCAGGGCTGCGCCTTTGCAAAAGTGGAAGAACCCATTCTTCTCAAAAATGAGAAGTTACAATATATTGAAGAAAAGAGAAAGAAACTTGGCACTTTTTTTGACAAGTTGGCCTGTCACGTCCCATTTGAAGGAGGAAACACTGCTGTGTTGTCATCATCCTAGAAGAAACCTGCTGGAACCATGTTGTATAATTGCCAAATTTGACTTTGGCGTTCGAGCTTTAATGTAGAAGCATGGGTCGCGCCTCTTTTTTGCCAATAGTTAAAAATTTGTCCCCTTTTTTAAATGCACAGGCCCTGTTGTATGTTGTTTGTACCATTTTGAATTAACAGGCAATAAATCACCTGCACTTTTCCATTTGGACTGCCTTGTCACTTCTGCACCATGTCATCTCCTTGTCTGTCACTTTGTTTTGTCTTCTTCTGCATCCTTGTCTTTTCTGGCTTAATCGGCCCTTTAGGCGAACTCCTTGGCGGGTCGCTACATTCAGGCCCTTTTCCCTTTTTCAATGTTTGAAAACACAACGGCTATTCTATTTCATTAAATTTGATGGCCTTGGAGATGTCATCGGGCCTGTTGGCTTCTTTTCCTAAACTTTTACGCGGCCTGCTCCTCTGCTTGCTAGTCAGGTCCATGCTAGTTGTTTGACTGCTGACGGGCCTTCTCGTGTCCTTCGTGGACTGCCTTATGTCTTCACCTTTGTATTAAGCCACGGGTTTTTGGCCTTGAAATGTGCCTGGCTTTGATTAACTTGAACCTCACCTAATTTCCTCCTTCAAGCGCCTACCTTAGTGTTAAGCCGTGTGCGCCAATGAACTAAGGAGGTTGAACCATTGAACCCGAGCATGAAATGAACTCTCTAAACTCGCTGAACTCGAAAATGACTGGCATTTGAACAGTAGGTGAAGAAGGTGACCAAGATTTTGCTTGCGGGCAAAATGGGTCAATAATTTGGCGACTCACAGGGGAAGCATGCCTGCTATGCTTAGAATCGGTTGCCTTAAAATCTATTGGGTGCGGAGTTAGATGCAGCTATAAAATAATTAACAATAGCCTAAAAGATCGAGAATCAAACATGAAGCCTTTTACCCCACATGTGAAGGGAAACACACAAGGCTAAAAACACTACCTGTGCAAAATGCACTTAGGGAAAGCGAGAAAGAAACTGAAAACAAACTACTATATACAGCTAACCAGGAATAACTGCCTCCCTCTTGGATTGAAAGGAAAATTTCTTAAGTCTCCTTCCTGGAAAGAAGACTTATGGTGGCAGGCAAGTAGCTGAATGAAGAAGAGAGTTGGTGACCTGCTCTTCTTGCCTATCACTTGCATTGGCTGGAATCCAAGTGGATCAAAATCAAACATGCATCCGACATATATGTAATATGTTTGTCCCTGGAGGCCTATTGAATGATGGTCCCTTTTATTGGTGCTCTTCACCAAGAAATAAGTGGATGCTGGCTTATCACCGTTAGCCCTTTGATATGCACATTCTTTCTGCACTGTATCATGGTCTGACTTGTTTCCTTCTGCCTCATTGAAAATCTTGTCAGACTCATCCTTTGCTTCCCTTTGGCCTTCTTGAAGAAGGGTGATTGCTGTGATGTTTGAAATGGACTCACAAAATGATTGCTCATCCCACATAACATCACCTCTTTCTTCGAAACTCTCTTCTTCAAGGCGTTCCTCCAAGAAGATAGACCTCTCCTTTCTTTCCTCCAACTCAGGCTCCTCAGCGTAGTCATCCTCATCATCAAAACAGCAAGGAAGTTCATCAAACAGAGGAGAAGAGAGCTTACCATGCATTTGTTCCTCTTCGTATTGCTAGAACATCTGCATATATGCAAGTCCTGCATCTTCTCCACTGCTGATAAGGTCTTCACAAGGAGCATCAATCATGATTTCTTCTTCGTTGTCGCTCATGGCAGCTTCTTGAAAGACTGCAGATTGAATCTTTTGTTCCTCACTTGCCTCCTGCAGGACAGGTTCTTCCTTGAGAAGGGGTGAAGTGGCAAAAACATGTGGAAGAGGAGGCAGTCCTTGAACTAGAATCGAATGATTCTCCCCTCTCCATTTGATCAACACTTCATCAATATCAGGGACGACCTAATAACTCTCTTGGAAATATGTAGGTGGGGTGTGTTCAGGCATGGAATGTGATTTTTGGTCTGAACCGTCCACCACACATTGGTTGAGGAATTTCTCTTTGGATTCCAACTCTGTTATTCTCTTGGCCAGATCTTCTTGGAAGAGCTTCTCCTAGAGATCTCCAGCATTATCATGAGTAGGCACAGCTTCAGCTTCTTCAAGGCTTTGAGAAAAACCTTGCTCTTCCTCCTTCCTGCCCCATGATTCTACTATTTCCTCCCAAGTCAGGAATTCTGAATTAGAATTTTTCTCCTGCGAACAAGTAGCAACTTTGTTTTCCACAAGGTCCCGAGGCTCCTCTGCAAGGTCTATATGTTTTTTCTCTCTTTCAAGAAGTAGCTTCATCCTAGCCTCTAAATATTCAATTTGCTTGGCTAGGTTGTCCTAAAAGAGTCTTTCTTGGAGGTCACCAGCATGATCCTCTCCAAAGCTCAGAGATGGTTCCTGGCATTCCTTCCTCCAACTCAAAATCTGCACATTATGCTGAAGGACTTGGGGAGGTTGGGAAATGCAAGGAAGAGACTGATGGTGCATTAGAGGAGACTTCAGAGGAGGGACGTGCTGGCTGGTGGTATTTTCCCCAATGGGACATTCACAATATAAAGGATTGGGAAGATTAATCTCCATGGGGGTTACTCTGATGCCCTCTGGTATTGGAAAGCCAAGCGCACGAGATTGAGAGCAGATGCATTTGGTGAACTGGAGTGAGCAAGTGCTATTTGATAGAAAGGATTTGGCATAAAAGAAGGTGCTTTCTTCATATTAGGAAGGGGTGCACAAGGCTGACTGCCTTGGATAAATGGATTTCTCCATTTTGTTTCCTCCTCCTTCATGGATTGTGAAGCCTGTGCTTGCCTAAACAAACACTCCACCTTATACATCAGCTCCTGCTGATATCTATACTCCTCCTCCTCTCTGTTGATCTCCATTATCTGCCTCTCAAACTCCAGCCTCATTTCCCTTATCGTTGTAGGGCAACTATGAGAGCTGCTTGAGGGGATGCCATAAAGAGGCTGAGTCTGATCATGGTAATATGAAGGAATATAAGGCCCATGATTTTGTGCAAAGGGATTATACATAAAGAAAGTGATTTCTGATGGCACCAGGCTGCTTAACCAGCAGATTCAACTTAGAGTTGCCATTGGTGTTGATGCAAAGCCTCTAAAGGCTGGTCGGTTGAAGAACACACCAAAAATTCTTCAACCCTTTGGACAAAACCTGTCCCAGTTGGTCCCACCGGGCGTGCCAAAACTATTGACGCAAGATATTGCACCCAGGGCAAGGAGGCCTAGCTCCTGCCTTTTCCTCACAACATGGAAACTCTCCTCTCGCCTGTGGGACCAGCGAAGCTGGAGGAGAGAGTCTCTAGATAAGGGATAGCTCCCTTTGATGCATCGTGTTTTTTCCAGCAAGTGCTAACATACATATATATAGATATAAAAGGGGGGGATAAAAAGGGAGAAAGAGAATGCAAGAAAAACAAGCCTACTCTAAAAGAGGTGATGCACCAAAAAAAATAAGGGTCGACCTTCACACATCCACTCTCAGAACCAGACAAATACAGACATACACTACACATTTGGCAGAAGGACCAGGCTGCAAAAGACCGACAGGGAGGCTTTCATGAAAACACAGGAGACAAAAAACCACTGAGGTGCTATGAAATACAACTATAAGTAACTCTTTCTGTTTTGGTCTTCTCAAATGTTAGCTCTTATCATTTCAGCTGTAGAAATGGCGCCTTGTAGATGACAGGTCTTCTGGTGTTAAACCTGTGAGAGCATCAAGAAATGATGACTGGACACAGACAAACATTCAATGCATACTCTGAAACATCTATGCAAATGGAGGTAAAAAATTGCATTTTATTTGATTCAGGTGAAATTTTGCCAGGGTTGCGCCTTCACAAAAGTGGAAGAACCCATTCTTCTCAAAAATGAGAAGTTACAATATATAGAAGAAAAGAGAAACAAACTTGGCACTTTTTTTGACAAGTTGGCCTGTCACGTCCCATTTGAAGGAGGAAACACTATTGTGTCGTCATCGTCCTAGAATAAGCCTGCTGGAACCTTGATGTATATCGCCAAATTTGACTTTGGCATTCGCGCTTTAATGTAGAAGCATCGGTTGCGCCTCTTTTCTGCCAACAGATGAAAATTTGTCCCCTTTTTTAAATGCATGGGCCCTGTTGTATGTTGTTTGTGCCATTTGGAATTAACAGGCAATAAATCACCTGCACTTTGCCATTTGGACTGCCTTGTCACTTTTTCACCATGTCATCTCCTTGTCTGTCACTTTGTTTTGTCTTCTTCTGCATCCTTGTCTTTTCTGGCTTAATCGGCCCTTTAGGCAAACTCCTTGGCGGGTCGCTACATTCAAGCCCTTTTCCCTTTTTCAATGTTTGAAAACCCAATAGCTATTCTATTTCATTAAATTTGACGGCCTTGGAGACGTCATCGGGCCTGTTGGCTTCTTTTCCTAAACTTTTACGCGGCCTGCTCCTCTGCCTGCTAGTCGGGTCCATGTCGACTATTTGACTACTGACGAGCCTTCTCATGTCCTTCACAGACTACCTTATGTCTTCGCCTTTGTATTAAGCTGCGGGCTTTTTTGTATCAAGCCGTGGGCTTTTGGCCTTGAAATGTGCCTAGCTTTGATTAACTTGAACCTCACCTAATTTCCTCCTCGAAGTGCCTGCCTTAGTGTTAAGCTGTGTGCGCCAATGAACCAAGGACATTGAACCGTTGAACCCAGGCATGAAATGAACTCTCTAAACTTTCTAAACACTAAAATGATTGGCATTTGAACAACAGGTGAAGAAGGTGACCAAGATTTTGCCTGCGGGCAAAATGGGTCAACAATTTGGCGACTCACGGGGGAAGCATGCCTGCTATGCTTAGTACTAGTTGCCTTAAAATCCATTGGGCGTGGAGTCAGATGCAGCTATGAAATAATTAACAATAGCCCAAAAGATCGAGAATCAAACATGAAGCCTTTTACCCCACATGCAAAGGGAAACACACAAGGCTAAAAACACTACCTGTGCAAAATGCACTTAGGGATAGCGAGAAAGAAACTGAAAACAAACTACTATATACAGCTAACCAGGAATAACTACCTCCCTCCTGGATCGAAAGGAAATTTTCTTAAGTCTCCTTCCTAGAAAGAAGACTTATGGTGGCAAGCAAGTAGCTGAATGAAGAAGAGAGTTGGTGACCTACTCTTCTTGCCTGTCACCTGCATTGGCTGGAATCCGAGTGGATCAAAATCGAACATGCCTCCGACATATATGTAATATTTTTATCCCTGGAGGCCTGTTGAATGTTGGTCCCTTTTATCGGTGCTCTTCACCAAGAAATTAGTGGCTGCTAGCTTATCACCGTTAGCCCTTTGATCTGCACAGTCCTTCTGCACTGTATCATGGTCCGACTTGTTTCCTTTTGCATCATTGAAAATCTTGTCAGACTCATCCTCTGCTTCCCTTTGGCCTTCTTGAAGAAGGGTGACTGCTGTGATGTCTGAAATGGACTCACAAAATGATTGCTCATCCCATAGAACATCACCTCTTTCTTCAAAACTCTCTTCTTCAAGGCATTCCTCCAAGAAGACAGACCTCTCCTTTCTTTCCTCCAACTCAGGCTCCTCAACGTAGTCGTCCTCATCATCAAAACAGCGAGGAAGTTCATCAAACAGAAGAGAAGAGAGCTTACCATGCATTTGTTCCTCTTTGTATTGATGGAACATCTACATATATGCAATACTTGCATCTTCTCCACTACTGATAAGGTCTTCACAATGAGCATCAATGATGATTTCTTCTTCGTTGTCGCTCATGGCAGCTTCTTGAAAGACTACAGATTAAATCTTCTGCTCCTCACTTACCTCCTACAGGACAGGTTCTTCCTTGAGAAGGGGTGAAGTGGCAAAAACATGTGGAAGAGGAGGCAGTCCTTGAACTAGAATCGAATGATTCTCCCCTCTCCACTTGATCAACACTTCATCAATATCAGGCACGACCTGATAACTCTTTTGGAAATGTGTAGGTGGGGCGTGTTCAGGCATGGAATGTGTTGTTTGGTCTGAACTGTCTACCACACATTGCCTGAGGAATTTCTCTTTGGATTCCAACTTTGCTATTCTCTTGGCCAGATCTTTTTGGAAGAGCTTCTCTTGGAGATCTCCAGCATTATCATGAGCAGGCACAGCTTCAGCTTCTTCAAGGCTTTGAGAAAAACCTTGCTCTTCCTCCTTCCTGCCCCATGATTCTACTATTTCCTCCCAAGTCAGGAATTCTGAATTAAAATTTTGCTCCTGCGAACAGGTAGCAACTTTGTTTTCCACAAGGTCCTGAGGCTCCTCTGCAAGATTTGTAAGTTTTTTCTCTCTTTCAAGAAGCAGCTTCATCCTAGCCTCTAAATCTTCAATTTTCTTGGCTAGGTTGTCCTGAAAGAGTCTTTCTTGGAGGTCACCAGCGTGATCCTCTCCAAAGCTCAGAGCTGGTTCCTGGCATTCCTTCCTCCAACTCAAAATCTGCACATTCTGCTGAAGGACTTGGGGAGGTTGGGAAATGCAAGGAAGAGACTGCTGGTGCATTAGAGGAGACTTCAGAGGAGGGACATGCTGGCTGGTGGTATTTTCCCCAATGGGAGATTCACAATATAAAGGATTGGGAAGATTAATCTCCATGGGGGATTGCTCTGATGCCCTCTGGTATTGGAAAGCCAGGCGCATGGGATTGAGAGCAGATGCATTTGGTGAACTAGAGTGAGCAAGTGTTATTTGATATAAAGGATTTGGCGCAAAAGAAGGTGCTTTCTTCATATTAGGAAGGGGTGCACAAGGCTGACTGCCTTGGACAAATGGATTTCTCCATTTTGTTTCGTCTTCCCTCATGGATTGTGAAGCCTGTGCTTGCCTAAACAAACACTCCTCCTTATACATTAGCTCCTGTTGATATCTATACACCTCCTCTCTGTTGATCTCCATTATCTGCCTCTCAAACTCCAGCCTCATTTCCCTTATCATTGCAGGGCAACTAGGAGAGTTGCTTGAGGGGACGCCATAAAGAGGCTGAGTCTAATCATGGTAATATGAAGGAATATAAGGCCCATGATTTTGTGCAAAGGGATTATACATAAAGAAAGTGATTTCTAATGGCACCAGGCTGCTTAACCAACAAATTCAACTCAGAGTCGCCATTGGTGTTGATGCAAAGCCTCCAAAGGTTGGTCAGTTGAAGAACAAACCAAAAATTCTTCAACTCTTTGGACAAAACCTGTCCCAGTTGGTCCCACTAGGTGTGCCAAAATTGTTGATGCAAGAGATTGCACTCGAGGCAAGAAGGCCTAGCTCCTGCCTTTTCCTCGCAACATGGAAACTCTCCTCTCGACTGTGGGACCGGCGAAGCTGGAGGAGAGAGTCTCTAGATAAGGGCTAGCTCCCTTTGATGCATCGTGTTTTTTTCTAGCAAGTGTTAACATACATATATATAGATATAAAAGGGGGGGATGAAAAGGGAGAAAGAGAATGCAGGAAAAAACAAGCCTACTCTAAAAGAGGTGATGCACCAAACAAACAAGGGTCGACCTTCACACATCCACTCTCAGAATCAGACAAATACAGACATACACTACACATTTGGCAGAAGGACCAGGGTGCAAAAGACCGGCAGGGAGGCTTTCATGAAAACACAAGAGATAGAAAATCATTGAGGTGCTGTGAAATGCACACTGTAAGTAACTCTTTTTGTTTTGGTCTTCTCAAATGTCAGCTCTTCTCCTTTCAGCTGCAAAATTGGCACCTTGTAGATGCAAGGTCTGCTGGTGTTAAACCTGTGAGAGCATCAAGAAATGATGACTGGACACAGACAAACATTCAATGCATACTCTGAAACATCTATCCAAATGGAGGTAAAAAATTGCATTTTATTTGATTCAGGTGAAATTTTGCCAGGGCTGTGCGTTTGCAAAAGTGGAAGAACCCATTCTTCTAAAAAATGAGAAGTTACAATATATAGAAGAAAAGAGAAAGAAACTTAGCGCTTTTTTTGATAAGTAGGCCTGTCACGTCCCATTTGAAGGAGGAAACACTACTGTGTTGTCATCGTCCTAGAAGAAGCCTGTTAGAACCATGTTGTATAATCGCCAAATTTGACTTTGGCGTTCGAGCTTTAATGTAGAAGCATGGGTCGCGCCTCTTTTCTGCCAACAGATGAAAATTTGTCCCCTTTTTTAAATGCACTGGCCCTACTGTATGTTGTTTGCGCCATTTGGAATTAATAGGCAATAAATCCCCTGCACTTTGCCATTTGGACTGCCTTGTCACTTCTGCGCCATGTCATCTCCTTGTCTATCACTTTGTTTTGTCTTCTTCTGCATCCTTGTCTTTTTTGGCTTAATCGACCCTTTAGGCAAACTCCTTGGCGGGTCGCTACATTCAGGCCCTTTTCCCTTTTTCAATGTTTGAAAACCCAACGGGTATTCTATTTCATTAAATTTGACGGCCTTGGAGACGTCATCGAGCTTGCTGGCTTCTTTTCCTAAACTTTTATGCGGCCTGCTAGTCAGGTCCATGCTGGCTGTTTGACTGCTGACGGGCCTTCTTGTGTCCTTCATAGACTGCCTTATGTCTTCACCTTTGTATTAAGCCGCGGGCTTTTTTGTATCAAGCCTCAGGGTTTTGGCCTTGAAATGTGCTTGGCTTTGATTAACTTGAACCTCACCTAATTTCCTCCTCGAAGCGTCTGCCTTAGTGTTAATTTGTGTGCACCAATGAACCAAGAACGTTGAACCATTGAACCCAAGCATGAAATGAACTCTCTGAACTCACTGAACCCAAAAATGACTGTCATTTGAATAGCAGGTGAAGAATGTGACCAAGATTTTGCCTGCGGGCAAAATGGGTCAACAATTTGGCGACTCACAGGGGAAGCATGCCTGCTATGCTTAGAACCAGTTGCCTTAAAATCCATTGGGCGCGGAGTCAGATGCAGCTATGAAATAATTAACAATATCTTGAAAGATCAAGAATCAAACATGAAGCCTTTTACCCCACACGCGAAGGGAAACACACAAGGCTAAAAACACTACCTGTGTAAAATGCACTTAGGGAAAGCGAGAAAGAAACTAAAAACAAACTACTATATACAGCTAACCAGGAATAACTACCTCCCTCTTGGATCGAAAGGAAAATTTCTTAAGTCTCCTTCTTGGAAAGAAGACTTATGGCAGTAGGCAAGTAGCTGATTGAAGAAGAGAGTTGGTGACTTGCTCTTCTTGCTTATCACTTGCATTGGCTGGAATCCGAGTGGATCAAAATCGAACATGCCTCCGACATATATGTAATATGTTTGTCCCTGGAGGCCTATTGAATGCTGGTCCCTTCTATTGGTGCTCTTCACCAAGAAATCAGTGGCTACTGGCTTATCACCGTTAGCCCTTTGATCTACACATTCCTTCTACACTGTATCATGGTCTGACTTGTTTCCTTCTGCCTCATTGAAAATCTTGTCAGACTCATCCTCTGCTTCCCTTTGGCCTTCTTGAAGAAGGGTGACTGCTGTGATGTTTGAAATGGACTCACAAAATGATTGCTCATCCCACAGAACATCACCTCTTTCTTTGAAACTCTCTTCTTCAAGGCATTCCTCCAAGAAGATAGACCTCTCTTTTCTTTCCTCCAACTCAGGCTCCTCAGCGTAGTCGTCCTCATCATCAAAACAGCAAGGAAGTTCATCAAACAGAGGAGAAGAGAGCTTACCATGCATTTGTTCCTCTTCATATTGTTGGAACATCTGTATAGATGCAAGACCTGCATCTTCTCCACTGCTGATAAGGTCTTCACAAGGAGCATCAATGATGATTTCTTCTTCGTTGTCACTCATGGCAGCTTCTTAAAAGACTGCAGATTGAATCTTCTACTCCTCACTTGCCTCTTGCAGGATAGGTTCTTCCTTGAGAAGGGGTGAAGTGGAAAAAACATGTGGAAGAGGAGGCAGTCCTTGAACTAGAATCGAATGATTCTCCCCTCTCCACTTCATCAACACTTCATCAATATCAGGCACGGCCTGATAACTCTCTTAGAAATTTGTAAGTGGGGTGTGTTCAGACATGGAATGTGCTATTTGGTCTGAAACGTCCACCACACATTGGCTGAGAAATTTCTTTTTGGATTCCAACTCTACTATTCTCTTAGCCAGATCTTCTTGGAAGAGCTTCTCCTGGAGATCTCCAGCATTATCATGAGCAGGCGCAGCTTCAGCTTCTTCAAGGCTTTGAGAAAAACCTTGCTCTTCCTCCTTCCTGCCCCATGATTCTACTATTTCCTCCCAAGTCAGGAATTCTAAATTAGAATTTTGCTCCTGCGAAAAGGTAGCAACTTTGTTTTCCACAAGGTCCTGAGGCTCCTCTGCAAGGTCTGTAAGTTTTTTCTCTCTTTCAAGAAGCAGCTTCATCCTAGCCTCTAAATCTTCAATTTGCTTGGCTAGGTTGTCCTGAAAGAGTCTTTCTTGGAGGTCACCAGCATGATCCTCTCCAAAGCTCAGAGCTGGTTCCTGGCATTCCTTCCTCCAACTCGGAATCTGCACATTATGCTGAAGGACTTGGGGAGGTTAGGAAATGCAAGGAAGAGACTGTTGGTGCATTGGAGGAGACTTCAGAGGAGGGACATGCTGGCTGGTGGTATTTTCCCCAATGGGAGATTCACAATATAAAGGATTGGGAAGATTAATCTCCATGGGGGGTTGCTTTGATGCCCTCTGGTATTGGAAAGCCAGGCGCACGGGATTGAGAGCAGATGCATTTGGTGAACTGGAGTGAGCAAGCGCTATTTAATAGAAAGGATTTGGCACAAAAGATGGTGCTTTCTTCATATTAGGAAGGGGTGCGCAAGGCTGACTGCCTTGGACAAATGGATTTCTCCATTTTGTTTCCTCCTCCTTCATGGATTGCGAAGCTTGTGCTTGCCTAAACAAACACTCCTCCTTATACATCAGCTCCTGCTGATATCTGTACTCCTTCTCCTCTCTGTTGATCTCCATTATCTGCCTCTCAAACTCCAGCCTCATTTCCCTTATCGTTGTAGGGCAACTAAGAGAGATGCTTGAGGAGACGCCATAAAGAGGTTGAGTCTGATCATGGTAATATGAAGGAATATAAGGCCCATGATTTTGTACAAAGGGATTATACATAAAGAAAGTGATTTTTGATGGCACTAGGCTGCTTAAGCAGTAGATTCAACTCGGATTCGCCATTGGTGTTGATGCAAAGCCTCCAAAGGCTGGTCGGTTGAAGAACACACCAAAAATTCTTCAACTCTTTGGACAAAACCTGTCCCAATTGGTCCCACCGGGCTTGCCAAAACTGTTGACGCAAGAGATTGCACCCGGGGCAAGGAGGCCTAGCTCCTTCCTTCTCCTCGCAACATGGAAACTCTCCTCTCGCCTGTGGGACCAGCGAAGCTGGAGGAGAGAGTCTCTAGATAAGGGATAGCTCCCTTTGATGCATCGTGTTTTTTCCAGCAAGTGCTAACATACATATATATAGATATAAAAGGGGGGGATGAAAAGGGAGAAAGAGAATGCAGGAAAAAACAAGCCTACTCTAAAAGAGGTGATGCACCAAAAAAACAAGGATCGACCTTCACACATCCACTCTCAGAACCAGACAAATACAGACATACACTACACATTTGGCAGAAGGACCAGGCTGCAAAAGACCGGCAGGGAGGCTTTCATGAAAACACAGGAGACAGAAAATCACTAAGGTGCTGTGAAATGCACACTGTAACTCTTTTTGTTTTGGTCTTCTCAAATGTCAGCTCTTCTCCTTTCAGCTGCAGAAATGGTACCTTGTAGATGACAGGTCTGCTGGTGTTAAACCTGTGAGAGCTTCAAGAAACGATGACTGGACACAGACAAACATTCAATACATACTCTGAAACATCTATCCAAATGGAGGTAAAAAATTGCATTTTATTTGATTCAGGTGAAATTTTGCTAGGGCTGCGCCTTTGCAAAAGTGGAAGAACCCATTCTTCTCAAAAATGAGAAGTTACAATATATAGAAGAAAAGAGAAAGAAACTTGGCGCTTTTTTTGACAAGTTGGCCTGGCGCGTCCCATTTGAAGGAGGAAACACTACTGTGTTGTCATCGTCCTAGAAGAAGCCTGCTGGAACCATGCTGTATAATCGCCAAATTTGACTTTGGCGTTCGAGCTTTAATGTAGAAGCATGGGTCGCCCCTCTTTTCTGTCAACAGATAAAAATTTGTCCCCTTTTTTAAATGCATGGGCCTGTTGTATGTTGTTTGTGCCATTTGGAATTAACAGGCAATAAATCACCTGCACTTTGCCATTTGGACTGCCTTGTCACTTCTGCGCCATGTCATCTCCTTGTCTGTCACTTTGTTTTGTCTTCTTCTGCATCTTTGTCTTTTTTGGCTTAATCGGCCCTTTAGGCGAACTCCTTGGCGGGTCGCTACATTCAGGCCCTTTTCCCTTTTTCAATGTTTGAAAACCCAACGACTATTCTATTTCATTAAATTTGACGGCCTTGGAGACGTCATCGGGCCTGTTGGCTTCTTTTCCTAAACTTTTACGCGGCCTGCTCCTCTGCCTGCTAGTCGGGTCCATGTTGGCTGTTTGACTGCTGACGGGCCTTCTCGTGTCCTTCGCGGACTGCCTTATGTCTTCGCCTTTGTATTAAGCCGTGGGCTTTTTTGTATCAAGCCGTGGGCTTTTGGCCTTGAAATGTGCCCGGCTTTGATTAACTTGAACCTCACCTAATTTCCTCCTCGAAGCGC
This sequence comes from Torreya grandis, assembly GCA_037957365.1. NCBI lineage: Eukaryota > Viridiplantae > Streptophyta > Pinopsida > Cupressales > Taxaceae > Torreya > Torreya grandis. Next base: position 2,741,791 of record JARHVA010000042.1, read on the forward strand.
TTGCCTTAGTGTTAAGCCGTGTGCGCCAATGAACCAAGGACGTTGAACCGTTGAACCCGGGCATGAAATGAACTCTCTGAACTCGCTGGACCCGAAAATGACTGGCATTTGAACATCAGGTGAAGAAGGTGACCAAGATTTTGCCTGCGGGCAAAATGGGTCAACACTAACCTTGCACAAACATAAATACTATTATAGACCTTGACAAATCATAGGCTTGCTTCAGTGTATTTTCTACAGTCATAAGTCAATCAGAAAAACTAAGTACTTATCCTTTTACTGTACATATTATATTTAGCATATGACACTTGTCAAATCATTACAATCAATTTCAATATTTTACATTTAAATCTATCCTATTAGAGTTTCTAAAACCAAATTAAGGTAAAAAAATATGTATAACTACTCTCACAAAAGTTCCACTTAATCAAGTATTCTCTTTTCCAGCGCTTTCAACCTGAATTTTTCACGTGAAAGATGGCTCTCTTGGGGGACTTAGTTCTTTTTCCTACAAAATACAATCGATTTTGGTAGATCTTTTGAGCTAACATTTGATTTCAAATTTAAAAAGCTAAAAACTATACTTACTTTAATCATGAAGAGTTAGAACGTAATTTGTCTGTTTCTAACAAAATTATTATTCTATGTAATGTTACTCTTCAAATTCAATAATATCACTCTATACAATTATCACTCTATATAACATCATTTTATAAAATTATATATATATATATACACTATCACTCTATACAATTATCACTCTATATCACTCTATATATATTTTTATATATATATACACTATGTCTCTCTCATTTTATAATTTATATATACTTTGATATTTTAGTTATGTTGCATTCGATTTCTTACACTTTAAACGCATTCACATTGAAATGTTCCTTCCTTTAGATTTTAATATGTTTAGCATTAAAGACTTTATGATAGTGACGTTTTTTTTTTTTAAATATTAATTTAAAAGTTTATCATTGTCAAGAGTATTTTTTAAAATATGATTTTTAAGTTTGTTATATTTGACAAATGATTGATTTATTGGTGAAGTTATTTCTTTTATTAAAAAATTATCTAAAATCAATTTTTAATCAATGTAAAGTTTAGATATTATAAAAGATGATACTAAACTAAAAACTTAATTAAATAATTAAAAAATATTTTTTTAAATTTTTAATTAATAAAATTGAATATAAAAAAATTATATTAAAATAAATCAAAATAAAATAGTGTAACCTATAAATTATAATATAACATAAATTATTTTCAAAAATATTGAATATTAAAATATAGAAAAATTAATTTAATGTGACAAATTATTTTCAAAAATGTTTAATAGTAAAACATATAAATAATTGAAATCCAAAAAACAGTGAGTGTTAGATTCACATTGTTTATTTTTGGGGGATTTTATTCGGTAGGTTTAATTCATTTTAATTTGATGTTTATAAGTATTTATTAGTTTAATAAGGATTTATTTAAGTTAATTTAAGATGATTATTATAATTAATTATTATTTTAATGATATTTTTTATAATTTTATTTAATTTTTTTATGGAATATATCTATATATTAGTTAAATAGAAATATATAAATAATTTATTAAAAAATAAGATGGTATGAGAGCATGTCACGAGACATTAGGCAGAGTTTAGGAGTAAAACCAAAGTATTAAGTATTAATTAGGCAGAGCATAAAAATAAGTAATTACATTACAAAGTCATAAAAAGAGATAACTTTTAGGTAGCAAGAGCAAGGTTAGCAGACAGAAGATCCATATCATCTGGACCCCAGCCCAAGCTAGGCAAATCATTGCCCTCTAGAATAGGCTCCCAGCCAGTGATTTAGACGTGTCTATATCATCATCTACTTGTGTTCAAGTGGGTGAGATAGCCAAAGAGAGCCTTGGAAACCTATCCAAAACATCTACACGACCTTTAGGGGGCGCCCCCAAGCATCTAGGCATAAAGGAGGAGTGCCCCAACCGTCCTATCCAGCAGGGGAAGGAGGCAGTGGCTGCCACCCTCGCTACTACCTAAGAGGGGAAATGTGTTGGTATGGGGTGCCACTATAGAGCAACGCTTGGAACAAATACGATGATGCCCACCACAAGGCAATCGAGGCACTTTGTCATCTAATCTGGGATCCTTGGGCGGAGAAGGCAGAACCTGAGCCATAGTGCAAGGAGCATCTCCCCAATGTGAGAGGAGATCCTAAAGGTACCCAAGCTACATAACCACTTTATTGGCTTGGACATGAATCTACAAAAGAACATTGGAGAAGATAGAGGATTTGTGCAAAGAAAAAATATTACAATCAGCAGAAGCATGATTAAATACAAAATTATTTCTTTCTTTCCAAATCCAAAAGAGAATCTCCACTCTGAAAATATCCCAGACTTGCATATAAATGAAGGGCATTACGAGTTTGTCCCCAAGAAGGATACGCTGCCAAATGAAAAATTTGTGCCAGAAAGGCCTAAAAATATCATGGATCTAATTCTAGACCCTTTGAGCTTTGGAACAGTACCAAAAGAGATGAGGGAGTGTCTCAAGGTAGCCACAGAAGGGGCAAGTAGGCTACTGAACTCCTAGTTGAACAAGTCTTCTACCAATAGGCAAGCCTTGGTGCAGTATACACCAAGCAAAGTGGGCAAGCTTGGGTTCCACACAAGCCCTCCAAACAATGTTGAAATAAACGCTCCATGTTTTAACAGATGAGTGCAGCCCTCAATAGGTGTTGAGCTTGTCTACCATGGGCAAATGGGGGGTGAGCCAAGCATAGCCTAGCCAAAGAGTGTAATTGTGAAAAGGGGTCTCAATATATCATTTCCAGTCCTTCTACCAAGGCCAAGTGGAATGGATTGAGATTTTGTGGAGTATATCAATAGGGATTACATTGATAATTACCTGGTTAGATTCTCAATTCGTATTGGCTAATCAAAATTTAGCTTTCATCTCTTCTCAAGATAGCCAAGAGAAAGCATGCCTATAGAAGATATCCTAGATGGAATGAAATCCTCTATGAAAAATCTTAAGGGCGATGATCCAAGGAACTTCTGCCAGGGGCACTCCATTGCAAGTAAAAATGGGAGACCACCACAGAGTGTGGGAGTTGGCAAAGAACTTGTTATAGAAACTAGAACCATTATAGAGAATCCAAGGCTTAACCTTTTCCCAAGCTTCCAGATTATTTTGGCCATAAAGGAAATCATGATCTAGATGAGACACTGGATGAAGAGTAAATTGGGAAAGCCAAGCCCTTTTCAAGATTTTTTGCCCTTGGGCAACCCGAAAGAGATACAGTGTCTGAATAACACCTTCCAATCTTTTGGGCCCTTAATGGCCTGCATAATCATTTGGTGCATAAAGGCAGTTCCTTATCGAGCTATGTTGATGAGACCCATCCCTCCAGCTTCATGCGTTAGGAAGCAATATTCCCAGGCCACCCTATGGAATCCTTTACCTTACAGGGAGTTTGCCCAAAGGAAATCTCATAACAATTTCTCTAACTTCTAGTAATATTTTTTAGAAAGAACCCAACATGATGAATAATACACATGGGTAAACGCAACAATTTTTTAGCAGATTTAAAATTTTCCTACCAATGAAACAGACTTGGTCACCCACTAATCTAACTTCTTAGCAACTCTATCAATAACATATTACCATTATAAACATGGGGAAGCATCAAAATCAAAGGAGATGCCAAAGAATTTAAATATTTCATCATGTTGGATCCACTTCCAACCAAATTTAATAGCCCACACTGCTAGAGGGAGGTAAGACTATATGTAATGAGTTTTCTGCCATTGGATGCTAGAGCTAGAGGCCAGGCAGAAGGTGTCAAGACACTGTAAGGCATTGCCCACATTGGCTTCATCTTTAATGAGGGTAAGGAAGAAGTCATCTTCAAAGTGGCCATTGAGCAATTGCATATCTTTGAACATATTAGCTGCATCGAGAGGGAGATAAATTCCCTTAACAAGGCCACTAGATTGGGCATTGCTAAAAAGATATCCAAAACCCTCAGCTGTAAGAACGTATAAGGCGGGAGCCAGAGGACACCCTTGGTGAATGAACAAAATAATCTGAATTGCTTGAATGAGGGACTGCTGAGGCATCAAGGGACCGCTGAGGCATCAAATAAAATCATATGAATAGTTTGAATGAAGATGGGCCCGAAACCCAGAGCTTAAAGCATAGCTAATATAAAGGGCCATTCGATGCGATCATAAGCTTTTTCAAAGTCAATTTTGATGAACATATCTTGTTATTTAGACCATCTAGCCCAATCCATCCCTTCTCAGATGAAAATTATATCATCCAAGATATAATGACTTCTAATGAAACCCATTTGTCCTAGATGCATAATGAGAGGCAACATATTACAAAGTCATATTTCCAGAGCCTTGGGGATAATTTTATGGGAAACAATCAGGAGGGTGATGGGATGCCAATTATAGATCAACTTAATATATCCCTACTTAGGTATAAATTTGATATTTCCTTTATTTATATTTTTACCCAACGAATGTGGATGAAATGATTCTTGATAAACCTTATGCAAATCACTGTCCATAAGTTCCCAAAGAGTTTTGTAGAATTCTCAGGGCAAGTTATCAATGTCAGGGGCTTTGTCATTATCCATATGAGACATAGCTTCATGCAAATTGTTAATAATGAGGGGCCTGTCATAAATCACCCACTGGTGGGAGTGAGTTTGCATGGCACCACTGAAAGGCATTATTGAAGGGCAAAATCACACTCAGTTGAAGACACTTGAGATTTGAACACATGTTGATAATGGTGGATAAAATCTTCCACAATCTGAGGAGACTTAGTGAGTCTATTACCGGCCTTAGCAATGACTTGAATTTGTTGCTTTGCATTTTTAGCTTGCAATAATTGAAATAATTCCTTAGAAGTTTTATCCCTTAGTTTAAGCTAATGAATCCCGGCCTTGACTTGGGCTCCCCAAGCACTATAGTTATCTGCAATTTGAATGTGGTGCCTTAAGGATGCAACTCTCACCTACAAGATCTCATTAAAGGAATATTTTTCTAGAGCTATAGCTGTATGACATAGCTCTGAGGTAGTAGTAGAGTAGGAGTGTCTCCAAATTTTGGCAAGTTGATAGCCATAAATCTGAAAAAATCAAGAGGTCCTCATGATGGCATCATCCCACCAGAGAATCCAACTAGATTCTTAGGAAGGACATGGATCTAAATTCTAAACTCTCCTAATGTGTGTTATTGTGGGCCCATGCTTGAGTAAAGAGGTGTTAAAGAAGAATTACATTTTGTGAACTTTGGGCTTTCTAAACTACCATGTCACACAAAACTGAATGGGAGAGTGATCGAAAGCCCAAAATCTAGCAACACTTGCACTAGAGGAAAAAATTTGTTATCAAAAGAGAAGTACATTTGGGTGGACATCATTGCCCTATCTAGATGCTTTAGAATATGAGTAGGGCCATCCTTGAAATTACTCCATGTGTACCAAAATCCATCTGCAGGCTGACGGGTTAAATTAGGGTCATAAAGGCCCCATTTAGTGTACATGTAAAACCATGCCTCCCTTTCACCATCTGCCCATGTCATAGGCAAGTGGCCTAATATATCCTTGAGAGATGCCACCATATTAAAGTCACCATATAATATCCAATGGGCATTGAGGAGATCATCCTCTATCTATTGCCATAAATGGGTATGCTCTAAAGCATCATTCGAGGCATAAATATTAATAAAGCCAAAGGAGTGGCTTTCAATGCTAAAAAGAGCCCAAACAATCTGATTGGTGGGGTCCACACCAAATTACACTAAGTGTGGTTGCCACCTTGGAGAAATGAATGTGATCACCCCTCCATGTCCTACGACATGGTTTCTATGAAGAATGATACTATCATGCCAAATAGAATTATTGACAACTGTAAATAAAAAATTTGTCACCTTGACTTCTTCCAGGTAGAGAATGTCCATCTTGAGAAACTTCTTTCTAAACTCACACACAACAAATTTGCATTTTAGATCTATGAGACCCTAAACATTCCAAGAAAAAAAATTCATAGATGATGAGAGTCAAGGGACATATCCTTCAAGTCCATCCCTTTTAGGGCATCATACCGATTGTAAAGAAAGTTCCCATTATTGGCACTCAAGAACTCATACTGTTTCCTCAAGTCAAGGTCAGCCAAAAACTCTCCTTCTTTCACCTCATCAATCTTTTGAGGAGGGTTGTGAGAGCATTTGGGTGTATCCCACTGAGCAGGAAGTGGAAGAGTGGTTGGCCATGAGTCTGAAGAATTAGGCTCAGAGGCCTCGACACCTTAGGATAAAACATTAGTAGCTAGAGGAGTGTTGAACACCCCAAGCTTTTCTATCAATTTTGGAGCTGCAGTCGGTGAGGGCTCTTTTACAATAGGAGTCTGCTCTTGTGGGCCATTGCTCAAATATAACTTGCCTCCTTTGCGAGTAGCAATTAATTTTTGGCTTTGATGCGAGTGTTCTTCTTCCCAACCATAGTCTAACCATCCTCAATTGGTGCCTTGATAGCTTTAGGAGAGGGCTTGGGGGGAGAGGCTAAGTAGTTAGATGCATTATTGTGAACCAATTAAAGGGGACAATCCCTTATCTTATGGTTTGTGTCTTGGCAGTGAAATCTAGTATTAGGCAAGTTGATATATAGGACTCGCTAAGAGTGCCTTACATCCCTAACCTAGATTTCCACAAAATCCTTGAGGTCTCAGGAGAGGTCTACTTCTATGCAGACCCTTTTTTGCAGTATGGCAGATTAGAACTAATTTTGTTCATGATAAACTACATGGCCTATGGAGGATGCTATTTAGTGAATAAAGTGCCAGCATGGGAGTGAGAGGCCCAAAAATTCCACCCAAACTAGGACTTTAAGAGAGGAGTGCTCTGAGACTACAAAGTCTCATGTCTAGCTAGAGAGAACCATAAGCGAGTTTCTAACATACCAAGTGGCAGTCTTATGGAGGATTCCTCTGGCATGGGATGCGTTAGAAAAGTGAAAGAGAAAAAAACCCTTAGTCATGTTCTGGATACTCTCCAACTTAATGCCGTGAGATGACTAGTGAGTTTGAACCCAAGACTGTAGCATACATTTAGAGAGGATTCTCCCAACAAAATATCCTATTAAACAAAACTACTCTAACCATTGACATACATAATTGAGTTCAAGAATAGGTAAAATAACTTTAGGTTCTAAAGTATTACCTTGTGGTATACCTTCAAGATAAATTTCCTCGGGTGCTTGCACGGGGCCATTGCCCTGAGCCCTCCGTTCTTCTCCGAAGCTAAAATAGTCAAGGTAGAATGGGGAGAAGACATTTTAAAGGTTGGCCTCACCCAAAGGTGAGAAACTCTAAATGGTAATAAATGCTAAGTCTCCTAGGTGCTTAAGGCCACAATATGACATAAGACCAGTCAAGCAAAGAACCAAGGGCCGACTCAATAGCATGCATGGAGAAAACCCTAGCAGAGCAAAAAAACTTTGGATCTTTCTAAAACCAACTACTATCTTAACACATAAATAAATAAACATTATAAGTATATGTTAATAATAGAAGAACAATAAATACAATCTTTTATTTTTGGCTTCTTATATTTTAATCTATTTTTTTATTAATAAATATATTTTAGTATATAATATTTTATAAGTACCTATTTTCTCATAATTCTTATTAATATAAGATTAATCTAATTATATCCATATTTATACTAAGTAATTAAAGAATTTAACACCAAAAAAATTATGTTATTATTTTTTTATAAAATTTTACCTGTATTAACAAAAAGAAGTCATACTTCTAAAAGGATACATTGCTAATTTTTGTTTGGCTTGGAAAAGCTCCTATATTTTTATACTATCGTTACCATGCTAAAAACATGAATGACCATACATGCTCATAAATGGTCATTCTCTAATATGGATAAATGAATTTATATTAAATTACAACATAAATACTTAGATTATAATTAATTAAGTTAAATAATTATATAAAATATTATTAAGTTTAATTAATTAATTTTAAATTTAAAAATAAGAAAAATACATATGGTTTAGGCTTATTTGATTTTATTTCTTGATTTAGTAGCAGTTGAAAGAAGATGATGTTAAAAATCTAAGCTCAAAAGTGATAGGCACCTAATCAAAAATGTTGATGATAATTAGATAATTTTTTATGAATTATACACTTCGATTATAGACAATCCAAATTTTAAAATTTTAATTTGGATAAAAAAGCAAACAGACCCAAAATAATTTGATGATTGTGTTCATTTAATTCTAACTTCTAAAAACCTCATTGAGCTTTTCGATCTTTTGCTCTAATAACCTGTAAAACAAAATTCTTCTTATTTATCTAAATCTTTAATAATATCTAGAAACTTAAGGAAAACAACGTAAGTTTTAGGGTTTATATTAAACCAGAAAATAATTGAAGTGTATTGATATTTTTCAAACCTCTAGACAAAAATAATATCAAAAATAACAAACCTCAATAATTGAAGAAGTTCTAATAGTATGCAAACCAATAGCTTGTGGTGTGTTTCTAAACATAAACATCTATGCTTCAATATATACTCTAATAAAAATTTCATTTCCTCTAGAATGCTTGCAAGTTTCTGATAGACTCTTGTGAATGTAAGATAGATATTATATATATATAAATGAAATGAAATGCTTTTGCATTTATAGATATATTACATTTAAATTAAGTCCATATCTCTATATAATCCAATATCAAATGTTCACAATACAAAAATCTAGCCACAAGGGGACACACAAAGTTCTTAGGACAATGCATTAATTTCTTAAGTTGTTTAGAATCTTAGGGAATGTTCTAGATAAAGAGCTCAAAATGCCAAGAAATCAAAAGATAGAATATGAAAACTAAAGGGGTTGAGAAAAAGGTCAAAAACTATCATAGGTTCACAAAACATACCAACACTACCTATTTTGGACCAACAACCAAAAATTTTACAAATATCAAAAAATTATACAATTTAAAAACTAATAAATACCTAGAAGCCATTTTTTAGTTTCTACATTATTCCTCACTTTGATGTGTGTGTACACATACATACAAAAGTGAAGGAAGATGCATGTTGGTGTGTGTCATATTCACACTTTATGTGCAGTCCAACTTAGATGGATATATTACCCATTTTTGATGTATTATATGCACAACATCGTTAATATGGGCATTTAAGTGGTAGTTATCCTCATATATGTGAAAATGGTGAGTTGTATGTTGGGGAATGATCATATCCCACCTTTTACCCAACCAATAATATTATCTCATTCACATATTATTTTTCCTATATAAGGACCCTTTATGTCCTTGTGGAAAGTTAGAATTAATCTTAGAGTCATGTCCAGAGCTGGTGGATATGTAATTTGTTAGAAAGTTTTGTTTTGATGCAACCATTGTTGGTTGCACACATGTACATTGTATAAAGAGATTTCTACCTTTTCACTATTTGTGTGTTTTAGTGGATCTAAATTCTCTTTGGAGGCATTTTTAGTTTTTTATTTTTGAATTTTCATCAATCCCATAACTCCCATGCTACTTCCCAAGCCCTTAATTCCCATGCTATTATTTTATCGTCATTTTATGGGATTTTTTATTTTTTTTAAATATCTAGTTTTTTAGTGCTTTGATCTAATATTTTTATTTAATTTTATTTAAAAAATACAACTTTGAAAAAAATCTTATTTTATGGATATTTTGGTGATTTTCTATGAATTTTTGAAAGATCATATTTATAGGACAAACAAGGAGTAGCAGAAAAGACAGTGGATTTTTAATTTTTTGTAAAAAATGTTGGGATATGAATACCGGAAGCACACAATTGATTACCAAGCAACTTAATGTTGGGGGATCAATCCAACAATAGATTACAATTATGACAGCAATAAACGCGGAATTAAACCAGATTGACAAGTAATTAGAATGATAATAACAAGAACAAGAGATACAAGAAAACACCCTGAAAACTTGTATTAACAAAACTCTTTACAAAGGAATACAATTGAAGAAAGCTTCTTTCTTCCACACCTCTCCTAGATGTATAGATCTCTCAAAAAGATCTCAATTCCTCAAGAGCTCTCTCTCAAGAACAATCAACTCCAACAAGCCTGGATTGATTCAATCCTGTACTGTTCTTCTCACACAATGAATTACAATAATTCACTACAAAAACTACTACTAAGCTAAGAAGATCTAATTCTACATATAGAATTAGGAGACTTGAGCATGTACAACCAACAAGCAGTTAAGCCACTTGAACAAGGGCTCTAAAAATAGTAATGCTAACAATAGAGACGCGTGCTTGAGTCCACAACTCAAACTTATCATGCAAACACTCGCTTCTGTCCACGGAAATAGCTTTCTGGACACACAAGTAACCAACGTCGGTTCCTGCTGCTTGTCTGTGACCGCCGTCGACTGACCATCTGTCGACGTCGGCGTCTCTACAACTGCCTGTGACCGATGTCGGTCGCTCCTGACCGACGCCGGTGTCTGTGTAGACCCGAACCTGATAAACTATGCTCCTTGGTGAAGTTTTTAGCTCCACACCCTAACAATCTCCCACTTGGAGATAAACAACTGCACCAGTACCTGTACAGCAACATCTTCTAGCTCCTCCATCTTCAACTCAATCGTGAAGACCAACAGAAGTTGAATGAAGATTCAACTTCTCCTTTGTAACCGGCTTTGTTAGCATATCAGCAGGATTCCTATCTGTATGAATCTTTTCCAGCTTCAACTCACCATCTTCCAATACCTGTCGTATGAAGTGATACCTTAGTTGTATGTGCTTTGTTCTTGAATGAAAGGCTGAATTCTTAGCCAAATGGATTGCACTCTGACTGTCACTGTACAATCTGTAACTCTCATGCTCCCTACCAAGCTCATTCATGAACCGTGTCATCCATATCATCTCCTTGCTAGCTTCTGTGGCTGCAATATACTCTGCTTCTGTAGTTGACAAGGCAACAACCTTCTGCAACTTAGATATCCAGCTAACCGCCGTTCCACCTACAGTAAAAACATAACCTGTAGTGCTCCTTCTGCCATCCAAATCACCTGCCATATATGAATCTACATAGCCATGTAGAGAAGTATCTGAACCTCCATAGCACAAGTGCCTACTGCTGGTTCCTCTCAGATATCTAAGGATCCACTGAACTGCTTTCCAATGTTCCTTACCTGGATTGGCCATATACTTACTTACCACTCCCACTGCTTGGGCAATATCCGGTCTAGTACACACCATTGCATACATCAAACTCCCTACTGCGGAAGAATATGGAACCTTACTCATGTACTCTACCTCATCATATGAATTGAGACATTGTTCTTTACTCAACTTAAAATGTCCAGCCAAAGGTGTGCTTACCGGTTTAACATCCTGCATATTGAATCGTTTCAACACCTTGTCCACATAATCTTCTTGAGACAATATCAACCTGTGATTTTTTCTGTCTCTCTTAATGCTCATGCCAAGGATTTTCTTTGCTGCTCCCAAATCCTTCATAGCAAACGTTTGAGCTAATTTTACCTTAAGCTCTGAGATATCCTGCATGTGAGACCCTGCAACCAGCATGTCATCTACATACAACAATAGAATAATATATCTATCATTATCAAATCTCTTGAAATACACACAATGGTCTGATTGACACCTACTGTAGCCGTGCTCAGTCATAAACCTGTCAAATTTTAAGTATCATTGCCTAGGAGCTTGCTTGAGGCCATACAAGCTTTTCTTCAACCTGCACACAAACTTCTCCTTACCCTTGACCTCGAATCCTTCTGGCTGTTCCATATAAATTTCCTCATCCAAATCTCCATGAAGAAACGTTGTCTTAACATCTAGCTGCTCAAGATGCAAATCCTCAAAAGCAACCAAAGACAATACAACCCTTATTGAAGTCATTTTAACAATAGGAGAAAAAATCTCACCAAAGTCAATACCTGGCTTTTGTGCAAATCCTTTTACCACTAATCTGGCCTTGTATCTCATCTGTCCATTCTCACCTTCCTTCAACCTGTAGGTCCATCTGTTCTTAAGTGTTCTCTTACCAGCTGGCAATTCAACCAAATCCCATGTTTGGTTTTCTCTTAAGGACTCCAACTCCTCAACCATGCCATGCTCCCACTCACTCTTGGACTCCACCTGTATTGCTTCTTCAAAACTCTATGGTTCTCCACCATCAGTTAGCAATAGATAAAATAAAGAAGGAGAATATCTAATTGGAGGCTTACTCACCCTTTCTGACCTCCTGATGGGTGTCTGAGACTCGTCCACAACACGCTGTCCACCCAAATTCTCTGACAGTGACCGACCTCAGTCACCTCCAGACCTATTACTGGCCGACGTCGGTTCTGCCTGACCGACCTCGGTACCTGTACGGCCGACGTCGGTCTCTGTATGGCCGACGCCGGTTTCTGTCCTGCTGACACCGGTTCCTAACCTGCCGACGTCGATCTCTGTGTTTTCCTTTAAGTGATTATTTCTTTTTCTCGCGAGCTCTTCTTGGACTTTCACCTCATCTAGTTCACCATTACTCTACTCAGACTGATTCAACTTCCTTAGCTGATCACAATACATCACTCTTTCGTTGAAAACAACATCACGACTCCTGATTACCTTGTTAGTTTCTAGATTCCACAATCTGTAACCAAAATCATCTGAGCCATAGCCAATAAACGTGCATCTCATAGACTTAGCATCAAGCTTCTTTCTATTTTCCTTATCTATATGCACAAAGGCTTCACAACCAAAAACTTTGAGATATGAGAGATCAACCTTTTTACCTGTCCATGCCTCTTCTGGAATACCACCATCCAGAGCTGTAGAGGGTCCTCTGTTAATCAGGTACACTGCAGTGTCAACAGCTTGTGCCCAAAACTGTAAGGGCAAACCGGCATGCAATCTCATACATCTTGCACGCTCCATTATTGTCATGTTCATCCTTTTAGCAATACCATTCTGCTGAGGTGTCCTTGGAACCATCCTTTGCCTATGAATTCCATGCATGTAACAATAATCTCTGAACTTATGACTGCAGAACTCACCACTATTGTCTGATCTTAGGCACTTTAATCTTTTACCTGTTTTATTCTCAACCATAGCTTTCCAAACTTTAAAAGTATCAAATACATCAGATTTCTTTCTAATACAATAGATCCATTCCTTCCTTGTGGCATCATCTATGAAAGATACATAGTACTGTGATCCTCCAATGGAAGCAACCTGAGCCGGCCCCCACACATCTGTGTGAACAAGCTCCAACTTGTGCCTCTTCTTAGTAGACCCAGTTTTGAGAAAACTAACCCTTTTCTATTTTCCAAATACACAGTGCTCACAAAACTCTAGATCTATGCCTTTTAAATCTGAAAGCATACCTTTAGACTTAAGAATTGACATCCCCTTCTCACTCATGTGGCCAAGCCTTGAGTGCCACAATTTAGCGTCCATATCTGAAGTAGATAATACAGAAGGAGATTTGTTAGTAACACAATTACACAAATAGAGAGTACCTTCTCTCTTACCTCTGGCCATAACAAGTGCACCCTTGGTCACCTTCCAAGATTCTGTTGTGAGAGTTACTGTACAACCCTCATACCCTAACTTTCCTGCAGAAATCAAATTTCTCTTCAAGCTAGGAACATGCATCACATCTCTCAACACCCATGTGTTGCTATTCTGCATCTTCAGTTGCACTTTACCTTTGCCAATTATTTTACAGGGCTCATCATCCCCTAGATACACTATTCTAAAATCTCCATGGATATAGTCACTGAAATATTCCCTGTTAAGAGTAGCATGAAAAGATGCACCAGAATCTAATACCCAAGATTCTATATTACTATGCAGAGAGAAAATTAAAGCATCCTATCCAATACCTGCAATCTTGGCTTCTTCCTTTCCTTCGTGCTGGTTGTCCTCCTTAGGCTTTGACCAACAATCTCTGCTTATGTGCCCCATCTTTCCACAATTCCAGCATTGTGGCCTTCTGCCATTTTTGGATTTAGATCTGCCTTTCCCCTTTGATTTGGATCTTGCTCTGCCTTTCTTGCTCTTCTCTTTCTGCCTTCCCCTGATCTCAAAACTTAAAGCGTTCTCGGATGCCTCTTCTATGCTTTTCCTGCGTATTTCCTCATTCAAGATAACACTAACAACATCTTCTACTTTGAAAATATTTGATGCAGATGCAATATTACTTACTGCCATTACTAAGCCATGCCAACTTTCAGGCAAAGAACATAATATTAAAAGAGCTTTTATCTCATCATCAAACACTATATTCACTGAACTTAATTGATTCACAATACCATTGAAATCATTCAGATGGGTAGAAACAGATCCACCTTCATTCATATGCAAATTAAATAACTGCTTCATAAGATATACCTTATTGGAAGCTGAGGGTTTTTCATACAAATTTGCTAACGTAGTCATCAACTCTACCGTAGACTTTGCCTATGATAAATTGGATATCACAGTGGATGCTAGACTCAGTCTTATGGAACCCAGAGCCTTTCTGTCAAGAACTTCCCATTCTTCATCCTCCATGTCTTTGGGCTTCTTTGCAATACCTCCTAACGGTAAGTAGAGATCTTTCTGATACAGATAGTCCTCTATCTGCATTCTCCAGTGTTGGTAATTTTTGCCATTGAACTTTTCCATTCTCAATTTACTTTCATCTGCCATTGCTTCTCCCACTCAAATAGAAATCCCTGCAGAAACTCCTGTGAGAACCTGTAATCAATACACACTACACAGATTTGAACCACCTGTTAGTGAACCTGAACTTTGATACCAATTATCAAGCTCTGAACATGTAACCAAGGCTCTGATACCACTTGTTGGGGGATCAATCCAATAATAGATTACAATTATGACAGCAATAAATGTGGAATTAAACCAGATTGACAAGTAATTAGAATGATAATAACAAGAACAAGAGATACAAGAAAACACCCTAAAAACTTGTATTAACAAAACTCTTTACAAAGGAATACAATTGAAGAAAGCTTCTTTCTTCCACACCTCTCCTAGATGTATAGATCTCTCAAAAAGATCTCAATTCTTCAAGAGCTCTCTCTCAAGAACAATCAACTCCAACAAGCCTGGATTGATTCAATCCTGTACTGTTCTTCTCACACAATGAATTACAATAATTCACTACAAAAACTACTACTAAGCTAAGAAGATCTAATTCTACATATAGAATTAGGAGACTTGAGCATGTACAACCAACAATCAGTTAAGCCACTTGAACAAGGGCTCTAAAAATAGTAATGCTAACAATAGAGATGCGTGCTTGAGTCCACAACTCAAACTTATCATGCAAACACTCGCTTCTGTCCACGGAAATAGCTTTCTGGACACGCAGGTAACCGACGTCGGTTCCTGCTGCTTGTCTGTGACCACCGTCGGTCGACCATCTGCCGACATCGGCGTCTCTACAACTGCCTGTGACCGATGTCGGTCGCTCCTGACCGATGCCGGTGTCTGTGTAGACTCGAACCTGATAAACTATGCTCCTTGGTGAAGTTTTTAGCTCCACACCCTAACACTTAATATGCGGAAATAACCAGAATCAACAAGTAACTAGAATCCAGAAATAATAAAGGATATGAGAGACAATACACAACTTGTATTAAAACTCTTACAGAAAAGAATACAATAAAGAAGATGCCACTTCTTCTCCACCACCTCTTCAAAGGCTTCCCACACCTCAAGTGAACAGTAATTCTCTTCTCAAAGCTCTCTCTCTTAGGTCCCAACACCCAACTCAAACACTGAGTTGGTGTTCACCTTATACCTGTGCTCCACGCACTCCACAAGTGCTCCACGCACTCCACAAGTACTCAACGTACTCCAAGTAGATCTCTCCTGAACCTGCAACAACCTGCACCTCAATAGACCTTACTTATGGAAGGATCTTCCTTGCCTTCCTCTTTGCTCTATCTGAGTACACATTGTACTCCAAGTAGATCTCCTATAGAAGCCATGCTCACATGATGACCAAGATCATACACTCTTGAAGAACCCTGCTGATTCTCCAATCCAGCACCCACACTTGGTACTGTGGCACTAGGAGGAACACACCATTGCTCACCTCACACACAGAAGGAGCTTATAATATTTCTCTCTTACTCTCTAGCACAAGTTTACAATACAATCCATGAGTCTATTATATAGATCTCATCCAAACAATAATTAGACACCTAATTACAATAATTAGATCCATAGCTCTCAGTCTAAAATTAGCTCTTGACATGCAAACACTTGGTTCATCAACTAACTGCCCGTAATATACTCGCAGCTTGAACCACAGGTGACCAACGTCAGTCCTTGTCTGCCTGGTGGTCGCCGACGCCAGCCAACTACTAACCGACATCAGTTGCTTCCTATCTCTATCCTGTCGATGTCAGTTGGCCTGACCGACGTCGGTGACAGTAACACTCCGCAACCCTTCTACGACCTCCTCCATGTCTGCATCAATGAAGCTTTTAGCTCCACAACCTAACAATCTCCCACTTGGAGATAAACAGTTGCACTGTACCTATACCTGTACCTTGTCTAATCTATTTCCTGGCTTGTATCCCTCTTCAAGATCAATCCTAAAGACAACCCACCACACACACTGTGGTGTATCTCCTGTCATTTGAGTACCCTGCCGCATCCGAACCTACAAACCCATGTAGTGAAGTCCTGACCCTGAATAGCATGAATCCCTGCTGCTGGTCCTTCTCACATCCCTGAGAATCCACTTCTCTGAATTGGCTCATAACTCTTTGACAGCTCCCACTGCTTGGGAAAATTCAGGTCTATACTAGACCTCATGTGATTTCGGACACTGAACTGCCTAGCTCTTAGTGTGCTCTGATTCTGCATCCTAAACCTCGCCAACACCTGATTCACATCAGCTCCCACTGGAAACAAAATCAACATATGATCTCCATGTCTTCCATGCCAAAGAATTTTGCTGCTCCAAATTATTCATAGCAAACCACTAAACCAATCTTACCCTTAGCTCAGCAAAACCCTGTATGTACAAACCTGCTAGCTAGCATACCATCCACATACAGCAGCAGAATGATGTCATGACTCATCATCCTCCTTGTAAGACAAACCACAGTAGTTACCTGACGTTGACTAAAGCCATGCTTTGTCATCCACCTGTCAAACCCTGTACCACTGTCCTGCAGTTTCCTCAAGACCATATGCCTGGCCTTCCATCTCACGTGTCCGTTCTCTCTATTCTTCAACTAAGGAATCCATTCGTCTCTGTGATTTCTTCTGGCTAGCAACCCTACCAAATCTCCGCTTGGTTCTGCAATCTCTCCATGCCATGCTCCCACTGTTTCCTGGATCCTTCCTGCTCTGCAGTCAGCAACTAGTATAAAGAAGAGGAACAATGAATTTGAGGCTTACTTACATCTTCAGTCCTCTGTATGGGCGTTTGAGACTCCTTGACAGCGTGCTGTCCACCCAAAATCTGTTACAGTGACCGACCTCAGTCACCACATAGTCTGCATCCAACCGACATCGGTTCCATGCGCCTGTCCCTGACTACCAACCCTACCGACATCGGTGTCCCTTCTGCCGATGTCGATCCTCGTGACCGATGTCGGTCTTACCTCCTGCCGACTTCAATTTTCCTACCGACACTGGTACTTGTGTTTTCCTATAAGTGATGACTTTTTACCTGCAAGCTCCTTTGAATCAAGTCCCATGTCCAAACTGCCCTGCTCAGAAGTATCCAGCCCATCCACTGGTCTCTGTCTGCCATCTCCTCCATAAACACCAAGGCTTTCCAGTTCTTAAGCCTGTCAAATATATCTATCTTCTGCTTAAGAACATGCATCTCCTTCCTGCTCATGTGACCAAGCCTACGAAGCCACGTCTCTGCAACAAAAAAAGAATCAGTAATATAAACAAGTAAATAAAGAGTACCTATTTTCTTACCACCAGCTAATTCAAGTGCATCCGCTATGAGAGTTCTTGTGCATCTCTCATCGCCCAACTCTTCTGAAGAAATTAGCCACATCTCCAAACCTGGGACCTGCATGACCTCCTTCAACACCCGTGTGTTGGCCGCCTGGGATTTCAGCTTCACTTCCCCTTTGCCAATTCTTTGGCAAGGCTCACCAGCTCCTCTCCCTGGGGCTGCATGGAAAGAGGCAACAAAATCTGTTATCCAAGATTCAACTTTATCCAAGAAACCTTCCAAAGCATCCTGTGCAACAACCCCTGCAACATCTGCATCTTCAGTTCCTTCATGTTGATCTGCTACCAACCAACAATCTTCTTTTACCTGCTCTTTCTTTCCATAGGACCATAAGTGACCATCTGTGCTTTTCAACTCCTTCATTCTTAACTTACTTTGATCTACCATTGCTCTATTCCCACACAATCAGAAACCCCTGAGAGTGACCTGTAACCAAACACAAAATCGCTTCCTACAACCTTAGCTCTGATACCACGTGTTGGGATATGAATACCAAAAGCACACAATTGATTACCAAGCAACTTAATATGTGGAAATAACCAAAATCAACAAGTAACTAAAATCCAGAAATAACACAAAATATGAGAGACAATACACAACTTGTATTAAAACTCTTACGAAAAAGAATACAATAAAGAAGATGCCACTTCTTCTCCACCACCTCTTCAAAGGCTTCCCACACCTCAAGTGAACAGTAATTCTCTTCTCAAAGCTCTCTCTCTTAGGTCCCAACACCCAACTCAAACACTGAGTTAGTGTTCACCTTATACATGTGCTCCACGCACTCCACAAGTCCTCCACGCACTCCACAAGTACTCAACGTACTCCAAATAGATCTCTCCTAAACTTGCAACAACCTGCACCTCAATAGACCTTACTTATGGAAGGATCTTCCTTGCCTTCCTCTTTGCTCTATCTGAGTACACACTATACTCCAAGTAGATCTCCTATAGAAGCCATGCTCACCTGATGACCAAGATCATACACTCCTGAAGAACCCTACTAATTCTCCAATCCAGCACCCACACTTGGTACTGTGGCACTAGGAGGAACACACCATTGCTCACCTCACACACAGAAGGAGCTTATAATATTGCTCTTTTACTCTCTAGCACAAGTTTACAATACAATCCATGAGTCTATTGTATAGATCTCATCCAAACAATAATTAGACACCTAATTACAATAATTAGATCCGCAGCTCTCAGTCTAAAATTAGCTCTTAACATGCAAACACTTGGTTCGTCAACTAACTGCCCATAATATACTTGCAGCTTGAACCACAGGTGACTGACATCAGTCCCTATCTGCCTGGTGGTCGCCGACGTTGGCCGACTACTAACCGATGTTGGTTGCTTCTTGTCTCTACCCTACCGACGTCGGTTGGCCTGATTGACGCCGATGACAGTAACACTCCGCAACCCTTATACAACCTCCTCCATGTCTGCATCAGTGAAGCTTTTAGCTCCACAACCTAACAATCTCCCACTTGGAGATAAATAGTTGCATTGTACCTGTACCTGTACCCCATCTAATCTATTTCCTGGCTTGTATCCCTCTTCAAGATCAATCCTAAAGACAACCCACCACACACACTATGGTGTACCTCCTGTCATCCGAGTACCCTGCCACATCTAAACCTACAAACCCATGTAGTGAAGTCCTAACCCTGAATAGCATCAATCCCTGCTACTGGTCCTTCTCACATCCCTGAGAATCCACTTCTCTGAATTGGCTCGTAACTCTCTGACAGCTCCCACTGCTTGGGAAAATTCAGGTCTATACTAGACCTCATGTGATTTCGGACACTGAACTGTCCAACTCTTAGTGTGCTCTGATTCTACATCCTAAACCTCGCTAACACCTGATTCACATCAGCTCCCATTGGAAACAAAATCAACCTGTGATCTCCATGTCTCCCATGCCAAAGAATTTTGCTGCTCCAA
Source organism: Torreya grandis (assembly GCA_037957365.1). NCBI lineage: Eukaryota > Viridiplantae > Streptophyta > Pinopsida > Cupressales > Taxaceae > Torreya > Torreya grandis. The sequence continues at coordinate 2,761,802 of JARHVA010000042.1, forward strand.
ATTCTTCATAGCAAACCACTGAACCAATCTTACCCTTAGCTCAGCAAAACCCTGTATGTATAAACCTGCTAGCTAGCATACCATCCACATACAGCAATAGAATGATGTCATGACTCATCATCCCCCTAGTAAGACAAACCACAGTAGTTACCTGACGTTGACTAAAGCCATGCTTTGTCATCCACCTGTCAAACCCTGTACCACTGTCCTACAGTTTCCTCAAGACCATATGCCTGGCCTTCCATCTCACATGTCCGTTCTCTCTATTCTTCAACTAAGGAATCGATTCATCTCTGTGCTTTCTTCTAGCTGGAAACCCTACCAAATCTCCGCTTGGTTCTGCAATCTCTCCATGCCATGCTCCCACTGTTTCCTAGATCCTTCCTGCTCTGCAGTCAGCAACTAGTATAAAGAAGAGGAACAACGAATTTGAGGCTTACTTACATCTTCAGTCCTTTGTATGGGCATTTGAGACTCCTTGACAGCGTGCTGTCCACCCAAAATCTGTTACAGTGACCGACCTAGGTCACCACACAGTCTGCATCCAACCGACATCAGTTCCATGTGCCTGTCCCTGACTACCAACCCTGCCGACGTCGGTGTCCCTTCTGCCAATGTCAGTCCTCATGACCGACGTCGATCTTACCTCCTGCCAACGTCAATTTTCCTGTCGATGCCGGTACTTGTGTTTTCTTGTAAGTGATGACTTTTTACCCGTAAGCTCCTTTGAATCAAGTCCCATGTCCAAACTACCCTGCTCAGAAGTATCCAGCCCATCCACTGGTCTTTGTCCGCCATCTCCTCCATAAACACCAAGGCTTTCCAGTTCTTAAGCCTATCAAATATATTTGTCTTCCACTTAAGAACATGCATCTCCTTCCTGCTCATGTGACCAAGCCTACGAAGCCACGTCTCTGCAACAAAAGAAGAATCAGTAATATAAACAAGTAAATAAAGAGTACCTATTTTCTTACCACCAGCTAATTCAAGTGCATCCGCTGTGAGAGTTCTTGTGCATCTCTCATCGCCCAACTCTTCTGAAGAAATTAGCCACATCTCTAAACCTGGGACCTGCATGACCTCCTTTAACACCCGTGTGTTGGCCGCCTGCGATTTCAGCTTCACTTCCCCTTTGCCAATTCTTTGGCAAGGCTCACCAGCTCCTCTCCCTGAGGCTGCATGGAAAGAGGCAACAAAATCTGTTATCCAAGATTCAAATTTATCCAAGAAACCTTCCAAAGCATCCTGTGCAACAACCCCTACAACATCTGCATCTTTAGTTCCTTCATGCTGATCTGCTACCAACCAACAATCTTCTTTTACCTGCTCTTTCTTTCCATAGGACTATAAGTGACCAGCTGTGCTTTTCAACTCCTCCATTCTTAGCTTACTTTGATCTACCATTGCTCTGTTCCCACTCAATCAGAAACCCCTGAGAGTGACCTGTAACCAAACACAAAACCGCTTCCTACAACCTTAGCTCTGATACCACGTGTTGGGATATGAATACCGAAAGCACACAATTGATTACCAAGCAACTTAATATGCGGAAATAACTAGAATCAACAAGTAACTAGAATCCAAAAATAACACAAGATATGAGAGACAATACACAACTTGTATTAAAACTCTTACAGAAAAGAATAAAATAAAGAAGATGCCACTTCTTCTCCACCACCTCTTCAGAGGCTTCCCACACCTCAAGTGAACAGTAATTCTCTTCTAAAAGCTCTCTCTCTTAGGTCCCAACACCCAACTCAAACACTGAGTTGGTGTTCACCTTATACCTGTGCTCCACACACTCCACAAGTGTTCCACGCACTCCACAAGTACTCAACGTACTCCAAGTAGATCTCTCCTGAACCTGCAACAACCTGCACCTCAATAGACCTTACTTATGGAAGGATCTTCCTTGCCTTCCTCTTTACTCTATCTGAGTACACACTGTACTCCAAGTAGATCTCTTATAGAAGCCATGCTCACCTGATGACCAAGATCATACACTCCTGAAGAACCCTGCTGATTCTCCAATCCAGCACCCACACTTGGTACTGTGGCACTAGGAGGAACACACCATTGCTCACCTCACACACAGAAGGAGCTTATAATATTGCTCTCTTACTCTCTAGCACAAGTTTACAATACAATCCATGAGTCTATTATATAGATCTCATCCAAACAATAATTAGACACCTAATTACAATAATTAGATCCGCAGCTCTCAGTCTAAAATTAGCTCTTAACATGCAAACACTTGGTTCGTCAACTAACTGCCCGTAATATACTCGCAGCTCGAACCACAGGTGACCGACATCGGTCCCTGTCTACCTGGTGGTCGCCGATGCCGGCCGACTACTAACCGACGTCGGTTGCTTCCTGTCTCTACCCTGTCGACGTCGGTTTGCTTGACCGACGCCGGTGACAGTAACACTTCGCAACCCTTCTGCAACCTCCTCCATGTCTGCATCAGTGAAGCTTTTAGCTCCACAACCTAACAAAAAAAGTGGATCAATATTCATATTATCATATTTATCTCTTCAAGATCTTTTTGAAAATTCTTGGTTTGTATAAAATAGAGAATCGAAGCACTTGTGGCATGCATTTGAACTTGTTATTTTATGCAATGGACTACCAAAGAGCTCACACTAACTACCTACTTACTAACTACCATGCAAATCATAGCATGTGACCATTGTGATTAACCATTACTAGATAACCACTAGCACTTTACTATAGGGATAGTCCAAGTTTGCCATGTGACTACCTACTGCCACACCCATGGGCTACCCCTACACCGTTGGGCCTAGTTTTTGATCTCGTGTACTTCCATGACTCATAATTTTTCAATCATAAAGCTTGGATATGTGTGTTTTTTTTTTCACATTGGATATTTTTTTTAGATATATAGTGATGGGGTTATTTTTTCATTTTGATAAACCAAATTTATATAATTATAGTTTTTTCCCTGATTTCTTGACTAGATCATGTATTTTAGACCTTATGGAAGCCATGATGTTTGACTAGTAACTCAAATTTGCATGTTTTTTAAATCTTTGTAGATGTAACATCTAATAAGTTTGATTTTGACTCAGATTTAAATTTTTTTAGCGTATTGGTCTATTTTATAAATTGTAAATCATACTACTTAGCATTGAGTTTAGATGCCACCTCTTTTTCAAAAGGGATCACTCTTTAGTGCTTTATACAGCCTCTGGTGAGGTTTTCAAATGTATTTTGCACTTGCACTTAATTTTAAAGTGTCATATGAGCTTTTATATGTTTACCATCATGTATGTGGGCCTTATTTTATGCACCCTTTTTCAAATTTTAGTTGATAAGTACTTTCATGTGGCATATTGGGGAATCTTACTTGAGTATTTTGTAGTTATTTGTATGTAAACCTAACACATTGACACTTTTTAGGATATACTCATAAGGGGTGGTGTTGTGTACTTATAATTCTTCCTTGATTGTTTGAGTATGCTATGTACATTGTGTTTATTCCTAGTAGATGTAGAGGCTAGTTATTTCTCATGCTAGAGCATTTCTATGCCAACCCTTTTGGGGTTTTCAAACTAATTATGTATTTTGTTTAATGTTATATTTGTAATCGAACCCTTGACATTTTAAAACATTTATAAAATTTTATGAGCCAACCTTATTTGGATTTACCTTGCATTTCATCTTAGATGGAACACATATCAATAGTCATTTTTTTCACACAACTAGATTCTTTAGAATTACTATTATTTACTTATTCATTCCATTAGAAGATTCATCAAATTCATCAATCATGTACATCAGTATCTTCATTATTCTTTTACTTTATTATTTTACATGGTTACCTCATCAAGCCTAGTTATTGAGATTCATACTTATGAGCATAAGACTTATTCTCTTTTAGAACATCACCTATGCTGATCTTTAAGGGGTGTTGGTGTGTGTCATATTCACACTTTATGTGAAGTCCACTCTAGAGAGATGTGTTAGCAATGTGTGGTGTATTATGTGCACAACATCATTAATATGAAACTTTAAGTGGTAGTTATCCTCACATGTGTGAGAAGGGTGAGTTATAATATGGAGAGTGATCCTATCCCACCTTTCACTCTACCAATAAAAATCTCCCACTCACATATTGATTTTATTATATAGGGACCCTTTGTGTCCTTTTAAAAAGTTATAATGGAGCATAGAGTCATCTCCAAAGCTGGGGAAGATGTAGTCTATTAGAGAATTCTATTCTGGTTAAACCATTATTAGATGCACACACATGTACATTGTATATTTCATTAGTGTAATAAATGTGTTCTTTGTTGGTGAATATCTTTCTATGATTTAAGCATTATTGTGTGGATGGATTTTATTAAAAAGTTTTCATGGGCCCTCCTCAATTCCTATAACAAATGGATAAAAAAAATTGTGTTCCTAGAGATCTAAAGAAAAATATAATGTACATGTATGTCACAACTCCAAAAAAATAAAAAATTCAATGTTGTTAAGTTTTTAAATATTGGATTTTTTAAATCCATTGAGTCTCAATCTAAGTAGGCTCGAAAGACATTTACGCATTCTTAGATATAGTTTAACTCAACCAAATTACTAATACTTTTCAATAATATGAATAAGTGTTTTATTAATGACAAACATTAATGTTTTGCAGTTATAGAATGAATGTTATTTTGGTCATATGTAACTTATCAATTATTTATATAATTATAGATGCCTAATTTTGGTGCAAGGTTATTACTGCAATACTTTAGCATGGTTTTGTGTATATGGATCATTAGTTCAAATGAGGTATATATTGATGCCTTTTCCACATGTTTTCACCTCTCCTTTCTTCTTTGTGTGACCTTGTGTAGTTATTTTTCTTATGTTTTCTATCTTTTCTATGTTTTCTCTATATTTGGGGCCTCCCCTTATTATAAATTTCATGTTCTTGCATCTGGGTTAGAAGCAATGGTATGATGATCCTATTTCAACATGCATAATTTTAGTGGCTAATATTTTCCATTGGCTAAAATTAGCTTTTACTTCTCATGAAAATAGTTAATTGTGTGAATATGTGCATTGGTTGGTTAGCCTAAATTCTATACAATTTCCTAAATTTATGTTTCTAAACACTTAATAAGATATATTCTAATTTATGTTGTGATGTAGTTTCACTATAATTACTACACATGCATGGGTCTCACTCACTCGAAAATTATAGGAGATGTGTATTAGTTATTTTGAATCACCAATTATAATCGTGTGTGTGTGTGTGTGTGTGTGTGTGTGTGTGTGTGTGTGTGTGTGTGTGTGTGTGTGTGTGTGTGTGTGTGTGTGTGTGTGTGTGTGTGTGTGTGTGATTGAGCATAATCCTAATTTTTATGAAGGATGAAGTGAAATATGAGTGGCTCATTATGAAAAGAATAATTAGTTTAGATAAAATGCATTTTGTTAAATATTGTAAGACATTGTATTGGTAAATGTGTTTTAAGGCTCAAATAAACATTGGAAAGCACATTTATGCATAGGTATAATGGGATACATTTAAATCATATTTTCATATTTGTTGATTTCATGCATAATGACTTATTTTAAATTTTTATCTGTAAATTTTTAGGTAGACAATAAATGATTTATACATAGGAATCCAAGAGGCTTCTTGAGAATGCTATGAAACTACTTTGTATGTATTTTTTCCATTCCATCTATTTCCATTACCTCCATGGGTGGTGAATCCCTATCAAATTAAGTTTCAATAGGACTAGCTCTATTTCATTTTGAATTTGATTGGTCTTAAGTACCCCATGCTAAATTTGTTTGAGTTACACTTCATGGGTTGACAAAAAAATTGTTGGGGGGTAAGGAAATAGAGGAAATGTGCTATCAGTATTTATTTTTGTGTTATTTATTTTTATGTTGATAATGGAGGATGCATTTCCTAATCATGATGAAGGCTATGCCTTAGATCATGGTGATATCCTTTTATTACCTCTTGATATGAATATGCACTACTTGATCCAAAAGACCTATGCTAATATTTTTCATTTATGAGTTACACTTTTATTACTCTTCAATTTTATGTATTTATTTATGCACCTTGGTGATCTTTAGCATTACATTATGTTTATCTTCATCTTTGAAGTAAATTTTAAATATAATTTTATATATACTTGCATCCTTTTATTTACATTTGCTATGTAATGGAAATGGTTTTCTTCACTCTTCAATTTTATAGAATATGTCAAGATCTTAGGTGTATGGTTTACATTTATCCTTATTTAGCATCCGAGAAGAGGGTTTTAAAATTGTTTTTTAAGTAAATCCATTAAAATGATTGTAAATAAATATTAACTTTAGCATACTTTTGATATATATATCTAAACATTTAGGCCTTCCTTTATAGGTTGGTCTGTATTTTTAGAATAGAAAGCATGAGGTTTTATTCTTTTGGATAATTGATATAAATTCACATCTAAGTCACTTATTATATCACTTAAAAAATTTAATATTGAGACACATTGAAACTATTACACACTGAGCAGAGCTTCCCTATTCTTCACAAATCCAATTCAAATCATTTGAAGCAGTCTTTAGCCAAGACAAGAGAATATTCTATCCAAGTCAATGAAAATAATTGTCAAGTATTCAAGCCATATTTAGATGCATACATCTATAAAATAATCACAATTTTATAAATCACTTTAAGTGAGAGAAATATGTGGTTTTGATTTCCCTCTTCAGAGTATTGTATATGCAAGCAGTGGTTTATCATCATGGGGGTGATTGGGGGAAGCTCAACCCATTACACTCCCCCTTTTATATTTTTAAGTTTTCATATATTACAATCCATATTAGGCTTTCAACTTTGAATAATTCATTTTAAGGTCATTTACGAGCATTTAAAGGTAAAATTTCCACACACTTGCATGTTTCAAGTAGGCAAAGGTGACTAAACCCATTTTTTTGTTTCTTTTTAATAGAGGACATAATCGACCAAAAGAGGATAAAATTATCATTCAATCATATCCCCTTCTCAACGATAATGACCTTGATCAATTACATTCACAATACCAATTGTAATGCAAATTTAGTCTGAGTTGATTATTTCTAGTCAATTTTTAGTGTATATAGTCAAATTAAAAATAGAATTTAGCTAAGTCTTCTTGTGTTTTTAATAGCTAGTTTTAATCATTCATTCTTGCTTCATTTATTTCAATATTTTTATTTCATTCTGCTAGTTGCAAGTCATTTTACAACATTCACTATCTTTCTATTCATTTTATCTTAATTAGAGTTAATCACCAAATTAATTCCAAATTCTAATAAAAACACTTCCCTCCATAATAAAGCCTCCTCTCTTTGAATATCATGGTCCCATATCCAAAAAATTCCTTATTTACTATTTTATTTGAAATAGATTTTTCAGACAAATGTGAGGAGTGTCGAATATGGGTTCCCCACATTAATTTAGATGAGGAGGAGACTCTCTCATTACGCAACCTAAATTTTTTCTCTGCAATTAAATATTCTCCATGTTTTTGTTTATACACATATCCATGGATTTAAAGAGAAATGAATATAAGGATGAATCCATTTATTTAAAGTGATTTTTTTCTATTGTTAATGAATAAATTATTAGACAAACTTGACTCAAAGTATGTAAAAGCAAAGTCTATGTCTAATTTAAGAAGTGATATGGGTGATGGGATTTTTAATATCCCTTAGCGAGTTGATACACATGGATTGGAATAGTATTAATCTAATATATGGTACCTAGTATCCTATTGAAAAATAAATACAAAAAAAAACACCAAGGAAAATGTTAATAGTAGCATCTGGCACTAAATGCAAAGTAACTCCTATAAGTAATACTAACAGGTACCATTATTTTCCACCCTAATGACCATAACTTTCCAACTATAATTATAGGAAATTTTAAAATTTTGTAGACACATTTGGAGTGCTATAAGATAACAACACCATCCTCAAAGAAACACTTAAGTTCCTTTATGATATATTGGACTGGGCTTATTTAAATACCCACTAGGAGTCAAAATTTTAGTTTATAGCTCCATATTGTGTATTAGACTATTATATCAAATGTATAGTTTTCAAGTTCATATCTTATTTAGTTTTATGGTGTTGTTGTAAATGTAGTAAAAATTTTGAGCAATATGGATTTGAGATCATGCAATTAATCTAAATCTACTCAAAACAACAAACTACCAAGGTAAGATATAGAGCCATTAGGAACAAATGCAAATAGATGAATAAATCATTCAAACCAACTTTCTAATCCTAAAGCTAATTTCTACAAGCCATGATTAAACAAATATGAAAATAAGAGGATTGGATTGATATTACCTTCGACTCAAAATTTTGACATTATGTTGGCATGATCATGGATTGTTGATGATGAATTCAAGGACTTAAATTGGCATGGACTTAGTAGATTATTCAGAGTTTGATAGATCGCTTGATAGCTTGTAGTTAGTTTTCCATGGAGGGATAGGTAGATTTAAATAGAATGTGGAGGGAAGGATTAAAAGGAATTAAAAATTCCTTGGAAGCCTCTAGATTTAGAGGCTTCTAGAGAGGAAGGGTGAGAATAAAGAGGATTCTAAAATCCTCTTAGAGACTAATTAGGATTAGGTAGGGTATTAAATAGGGATTAAGTAGGTGTTTAGGGACTAGGGGTGTAGGAAAGCCTAGGAATAGGCTTAGTAGGTGGGGAGGTGGGTCATGGGAATTTAAAATTCCCAAATAATGGATAAGATAGATTAGGATAGGATTAAGAGATTATTAGAGGAATTAATGAAGTGGGATAGAATAATGAAGGGGGATATTAGATAAAAGGAGATAAATTATTGGTATTAAAGGGGATAAATAATATTAGATGAAATAGGTGAAATTATTGTCTACTAATAGTATTATAGTGACATTAAAAGAAGCAAGTAGATTTAATTGCATACATTTTGCCCCTCTTTGAAATGGAATTGTGAGTAAAGTAAAGTGTAAGGAATAATGATATTTTAAATAAAAACCATGTCACCAAGGATGAATGTTAGTAGATGATTTTATTGGGTATGATGCCTCCTCGAGGGGACATACAGGGAAGAATGAGATGGATGGCCACTCGAAAGAAGAAATGATGGGTGGGATGAGATGGATAGACAAGGGGATGGGATGTCAAATGTGAGATAGAAGATGAAGAAGATGAATTCAACTTTGAGAAATGAGCTATAGGTTGATGATGCCCCTAGAAAAGACACATGCACATGGAGTAGGGATGACTTTGTCACGGTTGTCGACACATCCCAATGGGGAATCAACTATAATATGATGATGATAGGATTAAAAGATAATAATATTTTGATGTATCCCAAACAAGGATGCATGCAAGGGAGAGTTGGTGTCTAGGATAAGATGAAGATTGGATAATATTAATGATGGGTGTAGCTCAAAGCCAAAGTTGAGTGAGATGATGATTGAGATGAAATAGAAGAAATGATATGATCAAGTGACCAAAAGATAAATAAGAAGAATTAGGTGCCCTTGCATCAGATCAATGAGCCATAATATGAGGATAATATTATGGTATTGATCATGCCTTAGTCAAGGGAGAAAATTGTAAACTTTAAATGATGAATTTGACCAATCAATGAGAATGGATGATAGATGAAGAAAATACAAATGTTGTATATTATCAAGCCCAATCAATAGGTGTAGTTAATTGACAAAAAGGTTAGGGAAATGATTATGGGGATGGTGATTGATCAATAGATTGATTGATTAATGATTGATATTATAGCTTAAAGATTGGACTGATGCAAGACATGGGGATGATTAAAGATGAAAGATATGTGATGATGGATGATTAATAAAGAGGAGATAGTCATTGAATTATCCTTTGGGCATAGAAAAGTGGCCCAATGATGCCTACATAGTCTTAAGAGACCTCAAGCTAATGTAGTTTTGATTTGATAATTGATGGATTATAAGATGATGATGATGATGGTGATTAATGATTAGAGGTTGATGTTAGTTATTAGAGGATATGACACATATGATGAGATGAGTATAAGAGGATTAGATGTTAGTCAGATGGATCAAGAGGATTAGATTAGTGATAGGAATAAGGATGATGAGATGATGAGATAAATGATGAGGGTGTAAAATATCAAGCCATCACAACTGTCATAAGGCTCATCATAGTCTATGCAATCTGATAAATATAACACTTAGTAGGATTCCCCATGATATAAGGTCGACCAAGTGGACATGGTGCTAAAGTACAAAAAAAGGAGCAAATAGTAAAGTTTGCATCATTGAGGGCATGCAAAAGCATTATTGTAGCTTTGGGGATCTCCTAGCATCCTATTTCATTGAACAAGAGATTAAAAAAATACATGATTCAATACTAAAATGAAACATAAACAATAATAAAATAAGTATATACATACCTAAGGTAAGACATTCAAACAAGTCAAAAAATAGACAAGTGACACACACAAGTATTTACATGCAATGTCATTATGCATTGTCTAATGGTCTGGATTAGAGACAACAGTACTATTGATTAGGTGATGAGTTGGATGAAGTTGGTTATGATGTGATTGTGGATTGAGGATAGACTTGGATTTGGATAGGATGATCATGATGTGATCATGGACTTAAGATAGACTTGGATTTAGAATAGATGTGGATTTGGATATGATGTGCATGATTAGGATTAGGACTTAGGTAAGGATACGGATATGGATATGGATATGGATATAGATTGGAATTAGGTGAGGGACTTGGAGGAGGATTTGGATGTGGACTATGATTTGGATTAGGACTGATTAGGTGAAAGTGGGACTAGGTCAATGCTAGTTTGCTATAGACTAGATTTGCCCCTAGTCAAGAATAGGAGGATGGACGATGTGATTTTAAAAGATGAAAGGCATGGATATGACTGTGAATAGGGGAAAAGGCATGAGACAAGACACCATGGACTATTTTTGGCTTTTTCAAATTTTATGATTTTTATGGTTTTTGGAATATTTCAAATTTTTGTTAGGGATTTTTTGGGATATGTATGTACACTATACAAATGGGGTTACTAGCAAAGGAAATACCAAGACTAGAAACCAAGATGAGGATGGATGAATGATGATTGGGATGACAAAAGGATGGAGGGGGATGAAAAAAGGGGATGAGGACCAAGAATAATAGATTAGGGAGTGTCAATGACCACATCAAGAAGGGACCATATGTTTAGTTGCCTAAGTGTCTATTAGAAGATATGCCAAGATGATTCCAAAACATTTCTCAAGACATCTTTCATTCCCTTATGAAGGTCAAGATTAGAAAGGAATGATTTACACAATAGGATGTGTGGTATGATGGTAGACGATGGGTAAGAACCATGGATAGAGAGATATGGATGGATGGGATTATGTGGATGAAATGGATTTGCCCCCAAGTGTTGAGGTTCAATGCAAATAACAGATTATTTTACCATGATGCGAGAAATCGGTTTTCATCATGGTACTTGCCCAAGGTGCCATAAGACTGGTTTTCACCATTGGATTAATGATTTTTATTTTTATTTTTATTTTTATTTTTATTTTTATTTTATTTTTTTTATTTTTTAACTTTTGGGTATCTTGATTTATTAGACATGGGTACAAGATGCAATATGCAAACATTTTAGAAAATTTCAGTCGACACCTATTCTGGAGATATGTGATGTTAGGACCATGTTGTCTCTACTATATGGATTAATGTCCTCATGAACTTTAGTGATTGTTGATAGAAACCCCTCTAGATATTTAGACCAAGTGTCTTTGTCATCCCTATAAGAGAAAAGATGTTGCTTAGGTGGGTGATGTGAGACAAGGATTGGATTAGGTATGGATGTTGATAGGGGTGTAATGGACTAGAATGGATGGTAGGACTTGATAGGATTGTGGGTTTGTGATAAGAAAGTATGATGGGTTATACATACATCATGGGAGATGTTGGACATTCTAAATTTGATTGGTTACATGTGACAAAAGACTATAGGAGATCCAAGACATTTTGACTTTATGGTTTATCTTTGATCCAATCATTTGATGGATTATTGGCAATGCTAATAGTGATTTTGATAATACTTTGATATTTTGAGTGTATTAGATTTTGAATGCCCCTTGGTGCCTAATTTTGGGCTACACTAGGGGAAATTGATTTTTGACTTTATGGATGATGATTATTTTGAATTTGATGATCCCTTAGTGCCTGACATTGGTCTTCACTAGGGGAAGACATTTTGTGATTAGGCCGATGATTTAATTCTTCTTAACTTTGACTGATGGGATCAAAGATGACTTAATTATTATGATTGACTTTTGAATATGGTCTAGGACCTTTGTATTTGCATCACACATTGTATTTCTCAAGGAAGGGTCCAATGATGTGTGTTCTTATTCATCCCTATGGAGGGAGGTGATTAAATTATCATTAATAGGAATAAAAGGGTCTATGATGGATGAAGGTGGGGGAGATGATGTGATGAGGTCAATAAGTGGTGATGGGGTAGCATGGTCCTAATAGGGGTTCCTATGAGACCCATTTTTTACATCAAATAAAGTCTCCTCCAGATCAATAAAAGGATCACTAAGATTGATTGTAGTATACGCATCCAAAGTAGGATCAGATTTACTTTGATAATCTTCAATAGATAAAGCTTGTAATAACTATGTTATGACTTCACCATCCTGACTAGGATCTAAAGGTATGTCTAATGATGTATTAGAGGTATTTGGATTAGAGGTATCCTCAAAAAGATAGGCATTATCAGCATCTATTATAATATTGATGAGGGATGATGTTTTTGATGAGGAATATAATTTAGATACTGGTGTTAAACATGATCTTGATGCAGATAATACTTGTGTTGACTCTGATGCTAAATTTGATGTACAGGATGCAATGTTGCTTGTAGAAGATTCATTATCCATAATAGGAATAATGGATGAGGTGGGGTGATGGAGTAATAATGGATTAAATAAAGATAGGCCCATGGAAGGACTCATGAGGGAAGGAAGGACTAGGCTCATGAAGAATAAAATTGTCATCGATGGAGGACTTATCAAAGATGGGGGGATCATGGAAGATGGATGTGGTGTCTTAACCTTGGCTCAGAGAAGGAAGGGCTTGATCATGATTAGGAATGGAATCTTGGCACTCTTCTTCTCATTCACCTAGGGATATAGATGCATCTTGTTCATCCTTGATTTATATATCACCATGGTTGATGAGATCTTGAACATAACCTTGGAAATTTAAACATCTATTAATAGTATGCCCCCAAGTTTGGTGATATGCATAATATTGATTAGCTTTATACCTATATGGCCTAAACTTGGTGGGATTAAGATGTTGTATGGGTGGATAGACCATCATGTTAGTGGTAACTAATTGTTGGAAAAGTGCTTCCAAGGACATAAGAAGGGGAGTATAAGGACCCAATTCACTTTGTGACTTAGATGTGGAATCATTAGACTTTAGATCAAATGTTTGTTATTATGACTGGGTGGATGGACTAGTTGTAGATGAGGTAGCTAAGATAGGAATGAATTTGCTCATGTAAGAAGGGGTAGATGAGGGGCTATGACTAGTAGATGGAGGATTAGAATGGGACTCACATGAATGGGTTTAGACTAGAGGTAAAAGGAGTTGAATGGGGTCAATGCCTTCAGGAAGTGGGACATCCATCTTAAAGAGACATAAAAGGATCTAATCCTTGTTGGAAAATATGTATTTTTCTATAAGAATGGGGTCCAAATCCATGGGGATAACGGATGATGAAGAATGAAAGATGAAAGGGGATGATGTGGAGGTAGACTAAGGATTAGATATGGTCTCTTGAACAAATTAGGTCTGAATGACCAAGTTATTATGATAGGTATTGATGAAGATGAGATGGATGAAATATGATTGAGATGATGTAGGACTAGGATCAAATTTTAGATTGATAGTACAATAAGGGATAATGATTTATCAATAATGCCTAATTTTTTATTTAACAAAAGGATTGGGGATTTGATGGGTGCCTAGGCTAAAACTAGCAAGACAATAGTTGTATGGGTGTTAGTTATGAGAGTAGTGTTGACGCAGTGGATTGCACCCAGGGGCAGGACGCCTAGCTCCCACCCTTCCACATGCAACAATGGAAACTCTCCTCTCGCCTGTGGGACCGGCGAAGCTGGAGGGGAGAGTCTCTAGATAAGGGCTAGTTCCCTCTGATGTATCATTTAGGCCCTAGTTTCTCCTACTGCTAACAAATAAAATGTAAAAAGGGGGGGATGAAAAGGGGGAGAGAGATGCTGAAAATAGAACCTAAGCCTAAAAATGTAAAAAGAGTGATACACCAGAAATGGTTGATCTACTCCGCCTGAACATACACTTTCCACCAAGAACAAGCTCCCATACACTTCATCTGACACAAGAAAACCTTCTACATCAGTGGGTCAGGGGTCCATGGAGATACAGGGAGGAAATAACTACTATAGGCGTTCTGAGACACATTGCAGCAGCCTATCCACTTCACCTATATTCCTCTAGGGATGCTTCTGACAGACCTGTAAAATGAAACTCAAAAATACACCAGACATGCTGAAATCATTCTACAAAAGCATTAAGAAAATGACTTAACACAGAATCAAGGCATAGACACATACTAAAGATGCAAAACTCAGAATGGAGGTAAAAATGCGAAGTTTTGATTCAAGGTAAAATTCTGGCAGAGCTCTGCCTTACAAGCCCGAGAGATTTTTGGGTAGAGTTTTGCCTTAAGGCTGAGAGTGGATCCCTCTTCTCGAATGAGAAGTTTACAATTTATAGAAAGAGGAAGAGTAGCTTGGCGCTTCCTAGGAAAGATTTTGGTGGTCTTTTTTGCAAGTGGCCCATATGCGTTCTGAACCTTGGGAAGAGGAAACCACTATTATTGATGTCATTCTTCAGAAAAGGCCTGGTGGAACCATGTTGTACAATCACCAAAATTGACTTTGGCATTCAAACATTAATGAAAGAACATGGCCGTGCCTCTTTCCTACAAATAGACTGCAGTTTTTCCCCTCATCAATGCCAACTAGAGAAAACAGGCTGCACCGTTCGTCTGGCAATAACTCACCTTCCCTTTGCCACTTAGATGCTTTGTCTTTTCTGCTCCTTGTCTTCTTCTTGCTCTTTTAGCCCTCGAGGGTGATCTTCTGGTAGGTCATTGTGTTCCTTGGGTTCTTTTCATGATTTGGCACTCAGACAGTTCAAAACAAATGGCTACTTCACTGTGTTAAATTTGATGTTCACACGGCTGTCACCCAACGGCTAGTTCGTCTCCTTAAATTTGACAATTTTTGGGATGTCATTGTCCTCGGCAAAAGTCATCGGGTCTTTCCTATAGCCTTTTTTGAGCTTTGGGCTTTTTCCTATGGACAAAAGTCCATAGGAATTGGCCACTTTGTCTTTTCTGTCAGGTGGCGGTCCTTTGCTTTGAACTGGCTCTTCCCCCGAATTCCTTCGGGCCTTTTGTCCAAAGGAATTCCTTCGGACAAAAAGTCTGAAAGAATTTAGCCTATCGCTTAAGTCTTTTGTCCCTTCTATCTTCGGGCTACCCTTTTGAATCCCTTCAGCTCTTTTGAAGCTCCCTCTGCCATCTTCAAGGGCTTCTGTACCTTCAGCTGTCTTTGGAATGTTTCTTGCCCTCTGCAAGGGCATTTGGATTTTAAACTGCCCTCTGTAAGGGCTTTTGGACCTTTAGCTTTAGGGTACTTTTTTGAACCGACCCATTGAACCAATCCATTAAACCAAAATTGGTTCAATGGTTCAATTGGTTTAAGACTGTGCGCCGAGCCTGTTGAACCAACCCATTAAACCAACTCGTTGAACTGGTTCAATGGTTCAATGCTACACGCCGATGCCAAGTGAACCAAGCCTTTGAACTTGCCGATGAACCAAATGATTGAACCAGTTTAATGATTCAATGAAGAGCACTGAGCCCATTAAACTTTGGCATTGAATCATTTGATTGAATTGGAAGCTGCTTTGAACTGATGCCACTAATCTTAAACATTAAACTAAGCCATTGAACCAAAGCAATTGAATCGAAGTGTTAAACCAACGCGTTGAACCAATTGAATTGAATCGAGCGATGAACCCTACATTTGAACTAAGCCTAATTGAACCAATGGTTGAACCAGCGCATTGAACTTTGACCGCTAAACCAAGGCCTTAAACTTTGCCGATGAACTTGTCATTGAACTGGTTCAATGAAAAAAGGCCGATTAAACCAAGGCATTGAACTAGGCGATGAACCAAGCGATTGAACCAAGCGTTGAACCAAAGCATTGAACTGGTTCAATGGTTCAACCATGCCAACTTTTCTTGATTTTCTTCAGACAAGAGCCTGAAGAAGCCTTGTAAAACCTAGAACTCTCTAAACTGATCCTTCATGTGCCAAAGACTAACCTACAGAGTCTGTAGAAATCTAAAACCTACAGATTCCATAGATTTAGACCTGTAGAGTCCATAGATATTCTACAGTCTATAGAAATGAACAGATTCATGCAAAATTAAAAAATGAAATGGCCTAAAACAGCAGGGACAGAAGGGGACCAATTTTTGGCCTGTTGGGCAAAAAATGGTCAACAAATTGGCAACTCCCAAGGGAAGCATGCATGTTATGCTTAAAGACCAGTTGCCTTGTAGTCCATTGGGCACAGAGTCAGATGCAGCTTGAACAAAAATCAGCAACAGCCCCACAAGATCCAAGAATCAAACATGAAGCTTTTTTACCCCACACACAAAGGGAAACACACACAAGGCTAAAAACACTACTTGTGCAAACTGCACTTAGGGAAAGCAAGAAAGAAATTGAAAGAAAACTACTATATATAGCTAACCAGGAATGTTCGCCCCCCTCCTAGATCAAAGGGAAAATTTCTTAAGTCCCCTTCCTGGCAAGAAGACTTATGGTGGTAGATAAGTGGCTGAAAGAAAAGGAGATTTGGTGACCTGTTCCTCTTATATGTCACCTGAGTTAGCTGGTATCCGAGTGGATCAGATTCGAACATGCCTCCAACATACATGTATTCTTCTTGTCCCTGGAGGCTTGTTGAATGCTGGTCCTTCATGCTGGTACATTTCACCAAGAAATCAGTGGTTGTTGGCTTATACCGTTAGCCCTTTGACATGTATAGCTCCCTTGCAGTGCATCATGGTCTAAACTGTTTCCTTCTGCTTCATTGCAGACTCTATCAGACTCATCCTCTGCTTCCTTTTGGCCTTCTTAAAGAAGGGTGACTGTGGTGATGTCTGAAATAGACTCACAAAATGATTGCTCATCCCATAGAACATCACCTCTTTATTCAAAGCTTTCTTATTTAAGGCCTTCCTCTAGGAAGACAAACCTCTCCTTTTCCTCCTCAAAGATCAGGACCTCTAGATGTTCAAAGGTATTCTCCTGATCCTCCTCCAACTCAGGCTCTTCAGTGTAGTCATCCTCCTCATCGAAGTAATAAAGAATTTCATCAAACAAAGGAGGAGAGAGCTTACCATGCTTATGTTCCTCTTCATATTGCTGGAACATTTGCATGTATGCAAGACCTACATCTTCTCCATTGTTGATGATGTCTTCACAGGGAGCCTCCATGATGATTTCACCTTCATTGTCGCTCATGATAGCCCCTTGGGAAACTATAGCTTGGATCTTCTGCTCCTCACTCGCCTCCTGTAGAATAGGTTCTTTCTTGAGAAGGGGTGAAGTGGGAAAACCATGTGGAAGAGGAGGCAGTCCTTGAGCTAGAACCAAATGATTCTCCTCCTTCCACTTGGCCAACACTTCATCAATATTAGGGGTGGCCTGATATCTCTCTTGGAAATGTGTAGGTGGGGTGTGTTCAAACATGGAATGTGTCGTTGGGTCTGAACCATCCATCACACACTGGCTGAGGAATCTCTCTCTGGATTCCAACTCTGTAATTCTCCTGGCTAGATCTTTTTGGAAGAGCCTTTTTTGGAGATCATAGGAATCATGGGTAGGATCAGCTTTATCTTTTCTAAGGTTTTGAGCAAAACCTTTCTTCTCTTTCCTGCCCCATGATTCCACTATTTCCCCCCAAGTCAGGAGGTTGCCATCATGGCGAAAGATCTCAGATTTGGAATTTGCCCTTTTGGTTGAAAGGCAACTAGGAGGGCTGCTTGAGGGGATTGCATGAATGTTTTGAGCTTGATCATGGTAATATGAAGGAATACAAGGCCCATGATTTTGTGTAGAGGGATTATACATACAAAAGTGATTTTTGATGGCACCAGGCTGCTTAACCAGCTGATTCAACTCAGAGTCACCATTGGTGTTGATGCAAAAGCCTCCAAAGGCTGGTCGGTTGAAGAACACACCAAAAATTATTCAACTCTTTGGACACAACTTATCCTAGTTGGTCCCATCGGGCATGCCAAAAACTGTTGACGTAGTGGATTGCACTTGGGGGTAGGATGCCTAGCTCCCGCCCTTCCACACGCAACAATGGAAACTCCCCTCTCGCCTGTGGGGACCGATGAAACTAGAGGGGAGAGTCTCTAGATAAGGGCTAGCTCCCTCTGATGTATCATTTAGGCCCTAGTTTCTCCTACTGCTAATAAATAAAATGTAAAAGGGGGGATGAAAAGGGGAAGAGAGATGCTGAAAATAGAACCTAAGGGATTCAAAAGGGCAGCCCAAAGATAGAAGGGACAAAAGACTTAAGCGATAGGCCGAATTCTTTCAAACTTTTTGTCTGAAGGAATTCCTTCGGATAAAAGGCCTAAAGGAATTATGGGAAAGAGCCAGTTCAAAGCCTAAGGGATTCAAAAGGGCAGCCCGAAGACAGAAGGGACAAAAGACTTAAGCGATAGGCCAAAAATAAAACCTAAGGGACAAGCAAAAATTTGACCCTAGATGCTAAAAATAGAACCTAAGGGATTCAAAAGGGCAGCCCAAAGATAGAAGGGACAAAAGACTTAAGCGATAGGATGAATTCTTTCAAACTTTTTGTCTGAAGGAATTCCTTCGAATAAAAGGCCTGAAGGAAATTAGGGGAAGAGCCAGTTCAAAGCAAAGGACTGCCACCCGACAGAAAAGACAAAGCGGCCAATTCCCGTAGACTTTTGTCCACAGGAAAAATCCTAAAGCTCAGAAAAGGCCGCAGGAAAGACTCAATGAATTTTGCCGAGGACAGTGACGTCTTGAAAACTGTCAATTTTAAGGAGATGAACTAGCCATTGGGTGACGGCCATGTGAACATCAAATTTAACACAATGAAGTAGCTATTTTTTTGAACTGTCTGAGCACCAAATCATGAAAAGAACCCAAGGAATGCAGTGACCTGCCAGAAGATCACCCCCGAGGGATAAAAGAGCAGGAAGAAGACAAGGAGCAGAAAAGACAAAGCATCCAAGTGGCAAAGAGAAGGTGAGTTATTGCCAGACGAATGGCACAGCCTGTTTTCTCCAATTGGCATTGATGAGGGGACAAACTACAGTCTATTTACAGGAAAGAGGCACAGCCATGTTCTTATATTAATGTTTGAATGCCAAAGTCAATTTTGGTGATTATACAGCATGGTTCCAGTAGGCCTTTTCTGAAGAATGACATCAATAACAGTGGTTTCCTCTTCCCAAGGTTCAGAATGCACATGGGCCACTTGCAGAAAAGAGTGCCAAAATCTTTCCCAGGAAGCGCCAAATTGCTCTTCCTCTTTCTATAAATTGTAAACTTCTCATTCGAGAAGAGGAATCCGCTCTCATCCCTAAGGCAAAACTCTGCCCAAAAATCTCTCGGGCTTGTAAGGCAGAGCTCTGCCAAAATTTTACCTTGAATCAGAACTTAGCATTTTTACCTCCATTATGAGTTTTGCATCTTTAGTATGTGTCTATGCCTTGATTCTGTGTTAATTCATTTTCTTAATGCTTTTGTAGAATGATTTTAGCATGTCTGGTGTATTTTTGAGTTTCCTTTTACAGGTCTATTAGAAGCATCCCTAGAGGAGTATAGGTGAAGTGGATAGGCTATTGCAGTGTGTCTCATAATGCCTCTAGTAGTTATTTCCTCCTTGTATCTCCATAGATCCCTGACCCACTGATGCAGAAGGTTTTCTTGTGTCAAATGAAGTGTATGGGAGCTTGTTCTCGGTGGAAAGTATATGTTCAGGCAGTTTACATTTTTAGGCTTACGTTCTGTTTTCAGCATCTCTCTCCCCCTTTTCATCCCCCCTTTTTACATTTTATTTGTTAGCAGTAGGAGAAACCAGGGCCTAAATGATACATCAAAGGGAGCTAGCCCTTATCTAGAGACTCTCCCCTCTAGCTTCACCAGTCCCACAGGCGAGAGGAGAGTTTCCATTGTTGCATGTGGAAGGGCGGGAGCTAGGCGTCCTGCCCTCGGGTGTAATCCACTGCATCAATAAGTAGGCAAGCTAACTAGATGATAGATACTAGATTAATGATGATTATATGCTAGATTGAATCTAACAAAGTGACAAGATGTTATTAGGACATCGAATAGGTATGAAACCTATCCATGTGATGAGTGATAGTGTTCTAGAGTGACAGGAAGATATGGATGGGTAAAAAGGGGACTAGCTTAAGCCTTAGACTGATTTGCTCAAAATGGGATGGGATGGGATTAAAACAAAGACAAGTACATATAGGTGATGATGAAAGGATAGGGGGTAATGTAAATGAGATGAGGATGGTTTGGACATGTATGTGACCTAAAGAGCCAACTAGGATAAGATAGGATAATGTTAGACTAGATGGGAGATACTAAGAGACATGTAAAGGGATGTACAAAATACAATATGTACGATGGGATGATAAAAAGGATGTATAAGATGATATAATGATGAGGTAAGGATATACAAGCTGATATGTTCAAAAAACCTAGATAGGTATGTATAGGCTTGGGGAAAGGCTGACTTGGTTCACAAACAACACTGGTCTAGCATGACACACACCCAAATAAGTAGACCATAAACCTATGATTAGTAAACTTATGGGTGTGTAACCCAATGACTACACCATCTAACGACTTTATAGATGAGGCTGTAGGATGATGACCCATTACAGAATCACCCAAACCCTCTCAACCCCATATACACATGATGGTAACTTGGGATTTGATATTGAATCTGACAGTGGATTGCCTGTTATAGTCAAGAGGTTCTATGTTAAGTTAAATAGACTCTCTAGGGGCATCTTCAATATATGCAAAGGTATGATGGGGTTCAAGTCTATATAAGATGTTGTCTAATCACTTTGTGTATTGGAGTTTAAATGTCCCTCACTCCATGAAACCCTTTATGGGGAATTATACTTTAGCACCTAATAATAGCTCTTTTGATATTTATACTCTGTTAGAACATGGAGTGTGGTCTAGTACATGGTGATGAAATCCATACCATCGACCCCTAATTTTTAAGCTCATGCATGGGGATGAATTCCACATCATGTACTCTCTTAGAATCAAAAGGGGGTAACAATTAGGCAAGCATAATTAAATTTTCTTGATTAATTACATATACAAGGAAGCAAAAGTATATAAAATCAAATCACACAACAAGAAAATATATACAAGCAACAAAACTGAAACATTTTTGGCACCCCCCTCTTACAAACATAAAGGATAGGAAAACAAAATGGGGTGCCTTAATCTTGAGGGGTCCTGCAAAAGGGGTTAGTGGTCTTATTTTATGCAAAACCACAATTCCCTTATAAAACTATAATTCCATAGTTAGTTAGGCATAAAATTGCAACCAGAGAGTGAAAAACCATAATTTAAAAGTAAAATCATAGATTATGAGTAGTTATTTTACAATAGGTAGCTAACTGTGATAGTAAACCTGTAAAACCCTAATTGTTAGATCAAAATCATAACTTTTAATGTAAGATCATAATTCTCATAAATTCATGATTAATGGTTTTGCACTGAAATGGAAAATTATAAAAAATTTAAAGTTTGTCTGATTGCAAATGAATATCAGTGAGATGATTAACATCAGAATGTTTCAAAATACATAGGTCTATTAAGAAATATTTAGCAACTAGCTTATGACAATTTATAAATTTTACTATACTGCTAGAATGTTAAAAAAAGGTTATCTAGATAATGTATTCTGATGTATAGATAGAATAATAAACTATCTTATTTTGGAAGATCCGTTAAAAAGACTAAACTACACCATAATTCTGTTAAAACACAAGATCACTACTATGACTATAAAATCATAAATAACACGGCAAAACCATAGTTTTGAAAGTCATAATTTTTCTATTATGGTTTTAACAGATGAATGTTGTGTTGTTTGACTTGTACTTTCCTTGCTCTTCTTCTTCTACTTGTTGACCTGCACACACAACAAACTCAAAATATCCCTTTTGAGCACACAGTTAGGCCAAAATGATCAAATTTCAAAATAGTTAAGATGGAAAGAGATAGTTTTGGCTTATCAAGGTCTTATAACTATTTAACAGAAGCTAAGAAATATTTATCTAGAAATCAAAAAATGATAGGTCAAATCTTTACCAGTTTGGCTAATAATGCAATACCATAATTTATGATGGAAATGCCGTGATTACTAGGTCAAGGGCATGAGTAGGAAAATTATGATATTTTAGTTTACTTACTAATTGTGAAAGTATTGATCAACTCTTCCTTTTCCTACACACAGGAAGCAAAAGACACTTCCAAGAAACATAGACAGAATAGTAATAACTTGCAAAGAGGTTAGCAATACATAAGGAACAAGGATATAATGCAAATAAAAAATGTGGTAAAACTGTGACTCCACCTTCAAAGTCACTATTACCAGGGCAAGGTCATTATTATGCAAGTTGTAATATTACAGTTTAATATTTTTGACCCAGATCTTGAGACAACCTTGTATCTCCCTACACACAAAAAATAGATATATGCTTCCAAGCAAACAAAACATTCTTACCCAGAGATTAAAATTAGAAGAAAAAGAGGACCAATGATATTATGTCAATCAGAAGGTTTGCCAAACCATAATTTAACCTATAAAAATGTGATTAGTAGGGCAAGATCACTACTTTTGAAGTAGTGATTTTGCACAAAAGGTAAAAACCCTATAAAAGACCTGTTGGGTGAATATTTTGTCATCAACTAACTGATGACAAAATAGGTATATCAACCATAGCACAGGGAGATTTACGCCATGAAAAGTATGGGTTTCCCAGATCTAGACGAGGTAAATCTCTCCTCTCATCAAGGGGAGATTCCCTATGAATATTTATACGCTATATGTATATATAATTAAGCAGAAAATAATACTTGGGGTGGTATAATAGCATCCACCTCTCTTTTTTCAGAGGTGATGTCTGAGGAACAAGAGAGAGAAATCTTGGTCATTGGCCAACAACATTTCTCTTTTTTTAGAAATGGTATCCAGCGTAGAGCAAAAAATCACCTGAGATAAGTAACAAAGTTAACAAAGAAACCTACGTAAGCACAAAGTCTTCCATTGTCTCCTTCATTGATTTGAAATACGCGTAACCGTAGAGTGAAATGAAGCACAAAGTCTTCGCCTGAAACTACAAAGGATAAAAGGATCACAAAGATAAAAGTAGCTCAAAGTCTCTCTTTTATCTTTTAGAAATGTCCTCAGATAATATCAACACACACACTTTGCTTATTAAATCAAACAAATAAGAGATTATCAGAAAAGAGGACATAAGAACTATTTCCTAAATAACGCAGATAACTTCAACACAAAGTCTAAAATAAACTTGCTTCTCATTCATTCAACAAAATTTGATTTACAAGTTGAGCACAAAGTCTCAAGAAGTGTCTCAATTTCAACAGAGTTTTTGCTCTCAATTATCAGAGATCGATTTACAAAAGAGGTTTCCACTATATATAGGGAGAAACCTTCAAAATTAAAAAGATTATAATATAAAAATATCTCAGTCAAAGATGAGTCACCTTTGACTTTTGAGATATTTTTCCAAATTTTTTACATGTAATTACAGATTACAAAATTGCATGCACTTTTTCATGACAAAAGTGCATGAGAAGAGAGGAAGAAGAGAGTAGGGGAAAAAGGTTCAGCTCTTGCCACCAGACTTTTTCATATGAGCATCATATATAGCAATGGATGCCTAAATTCCTATACTGTCTAGTGCAATGATGTTCTTGAATATGACCCTGGCTCTGATTATAGAATCCTTCAACATTGTGATTGCCTTAGCATGACTAGTTAACTTGGATCTTAGATTATCTAGAGTTAACTGAGTATCTAAAATATTGTCCATAGAAGTCGTTGAGAAGGCTTTCTCTTCAAAATCTCTCTGAATCATACCCTTGAATCCTTGGATCATCTCTTCGGCTGAGAAAAATTGATTATCCCTAGTGGTGAGGTCGCAAGGAAGTTCTTTCAATCTATTTAATAGGCATGTGTCACTTTTTTCGCTAGCATCCTTCGAAGACTCGAGATCTTCAATCAGCTTCTTGAGTACCTGAATCCTGTATATCAGTGATTCCTTAATCTCAACATAAGAATCTTTGCTGTAAATAACACCAATGGAAATCAAGGTGTTTTTCTTTAGATCTTTCATTTCCCTCCACTTGCTGAGATATTTCTCTACACTGTCAATGTCCTAAGAGATAAGAGAGAGAAGGTCTTCTAAATCTATCCTCAGCTTCTTCATCTTACCTATCTTCTCAGCAACCTCTGTAAGTAAGGAAATTCCCTAAGTGTGCATCTTCACAATGTAATCCTCCAGCACTTTTCCTTTCATATAGGTTCTCTCTACTTTCTGGATGATGGGTTCATCAATAGAGAAGGCTTCTGGAGTTATCGCTTAAGAGGGAAGGGTGAATTTCCTTATTACTACTGTCAACTGCTCTCTCTTGGCCTTATAGTAGTCCTTCATCTCCTTTTCTCTATCAAACTTTTGGACCATGATGTCCATTGCAGACTGTAGATCACTTTTCGCACCTTCGCGAGTAACTTTTCCAAGTTCAATGCGAGAGATGGAATAGCTGCTCATGTCAAAACCCTCAAGGGTTGCGTCCTACGGTGGTTTAGCTATTTCTAGAAATTTATGCCCCTTTTCCTCAACCAATTTTGAGAGGATCCTTGGTCTCTTAGGGGCCTTAGCTTTCACTGGCACTATCTTGCCAAAATCAAAGTCATCTACAGAGATGGCTAGCTTCTTTCTTTTAGGTGTGAAAGCTAACATCCAAGGAGGGAGAGAAGAAGTACCTAATGTGGCAATGGTTCCTACAACTGGTGTTACCATGATAACATTTGCACTGTTAGTGGTAACGGTGGTTGCAGTAGGAGTAACAGGGGAAACCGTACTAGTTGTTGATTGAACAAGGGCAGAGCTTTCTCCTAGATTGAAGGAAGGAGATGCCAGACTAAGAGTAGAGCCTGAGGAGTGAAGAGTATATCCAAAAGCATCTTGAGGATCACCAATCATTACTCTGAAAGGGGAGGTAGCTCTAGAAGAGGGAACACTGATAGGAGATAAAGGTGGGGAAGGAGAGATGTCTGTAAGTGGCTGTGCCCCTTCTTGGGAAGGTAGAGGGTCAGTCCTCTGTTGCTTTGAGGGCCTGTCATCTGTCTCCATTTGTTGAGCTGTCTATTCCTAGGAGCTTTATTCTCAAACTCCCTTAATCATTGATTTTGGATCCTCAACAACCTTTGATTTCTTGGAAACAAAGATGATTCTAGGCTTGTGAGGCCTAGATGGAGAAGGAACATCACCTTTGTTCTTGGTCCTATTTTCTAGCCTTCTTCTTCATTTTTTCTTGGAACTCAGCCTCTGATCCTGTAACAAACTCTTTCAGCGTGATCCCTTTGGCTGCTAACCAATCATTGGTGTTAGCCAATATTGGTTTAAACCTTTTCTTCAAAGAAGTTAATTCTTTTTGAGACCACTAAACTAGAGGAAGAGGGGAGTCAGCAACCTTCTCAGCCATGTACCTACTGTTGATAATGTTCTTGTCATTGACCAAATTGGGGAGAATCTCTGCAAGCCCTAAATATTCGATTTGCTCTAGGGTCAACCTGTTGTAGTCCATTTTCTTGATTTTTTTGGCTGTTTATAGGTCTACCGAGATGTCTTCAATCATAGGCTCATGAAACTGAGTCTTTCTTCTGATCATGTCTTTGACACTCCTATAGTCAAAGTTGTCCCTTTTTTTAAATTGTTTCATAGTAACCAATTGCATCTCTGTCTCCATGACCTTGGCTTTAGCTGTACTTAAAATCGAGTATCTGCCCATTTTGATTGGAAACTTGAAACCTGGCTTTTTTAGTTCCATATGCCTAGTATGTACGACAATCATTTGTCTACATAGCTCCATCAGAACTAACTTATCAGAAGGAAACTTGGGGAGCATATAGGGATAGCCTTAGAAAAAGCCAACCCAAAGATAGTAGAAGGAGGGGAATTATAGGAACATACAGCCATAGCCATTGACGACCATCCAGGCCTCATTAGATACTCTCTTCTGCTCAAGCTGAGGGTCAAAGAGGCATAAAAATATGGCAAAAAAGGTGTCATTTACCCTTCTAAAATGGTGGATTGATCCTTGCAGCATTAGTTAGGGGTAATATGAGTAGACTGGGGTGGTCTTCCTATCCCCTTTAGTCATCAAACCTGGAAAGGTTCACATCGAGGCAGCTATGTACACCAGGTACGAAGTCATATAAAACTTTGAAGTAGTTTATACCTTGGTCAGTTGCTCGTGAAGAGCGTTGCTAATCTGCTCACCCCAGAAGATGACCTGCTTACTTTGGAGGATGATTTTGATGAAAGGGTACATCCACTCGTGGAATTGTGAAGAAGATAGCAAATCTCGTACCCTGTTGAGGAGAGTAATCAGATCACCAACCTCTTCAATGAAATTGCTCCTTAGAAAGTTTCACGGCCATTTGGATAAATTGGTTCTCTGGGTCATCAGCCACCTGTTTTAATTACTTTATTTACCCTCTCGGGGTCCTTATCATACTCTTTTTGTGCCTCGACGAAGTCAATTCTCAACACTTCAGTAGTAGGAGGGCACATGAAGACCTTGTCAATGAATTCAGGGTCTAGCTGAATTATTATGTTGCCACTGGCATTTAAGACTGATCTCATCTCTTTATTGTAGAATTGGGCACACTGGAGGATGAACTCTGTATGATGTGCTACAACTAAGAAGGAAGCAACTAGATGAATGTTTCTCTCGATGATTCACTTCATTTTAGAGCTTGAGTTTGTCACCTTAGTTCTGGTCATGAACTCAGCCATATCTACGTGGCCAATCTCTGTATCTCTAATGTCGTCAACATTAGAGGTGATCGAAGTGATTAGAAAGATGCCCTGGTACTGGTACTTCATGTCCTTTGACTTCTTTGGAGAAGCCTCAGTCATTGAAATTGGTCTGGGTTGAGTGGGTGCCGATGAATAAGAGTCTTCAGGGAATACTGCAACCATGATCATGTAACTAGGGAATAGTGGGCAAATTGGGAACTTCACACATTGGGTGATCATGATCAAGGAAGGGTACCGACAGGGCCGAGTCAAAAAATAAGGGAAAAATCTCTCTAGAGTTGGAGAAATTTGGAGGAAAAAAAAGCAAGGGCAGCAAAATTTGCCGCCCAAGCATGTGGAATGAACAGCATGCAGGGGTGGCGAATTTCACCGCCCTTGCATGAAGGGGAGAAACAAAAGGCACGGATGGCAAATTTTGCAGCCCATACATGCCAAGGGGACAAAAAAGTGGCATGGGTGGCAAATTTTGCTGCCTGTGCAAGTTCAGCAAAAAGTGCAGGGGCGGCAAAATTCGCTGCCCATGCACTTTCGACCTGCATCGGCAGAAAATTTTGTTGCCCATGCAGTTCCAAAGGAACTTGTATTAGTGACAAAATTCACCGCTGATGTGGTTTGGAAACATCAAGGTTAGGGTGGCAAAATTCACAACCCATAACAAGTAGGACCAAGAGATCCATAGAAAAAGAGGGAGCGGGCCAACAGGGAAGAGTGGTCGACGGGAGGAGAGGAGGAAATGGGTAGACGACCCTAGAAGAAATGCACAAAAACCTAAACCCTAACTAAAACACCAACTAAAAACAAAGATAAAAAGAGGAAAAGAAAATAAATGCAAAAGCATGACCTACCTAGGAAACCACGCACACTGCAAGCTTAAATTTGCCAAAATGCGCTCTCACCTATTCACTGGATCATCTAGAGGCAGAAGTCAGGAAGAGGGGAGGAAAGAAATAATCAAAATGAGGATGAAATCAGACTAAATGGGGTGAAAATCGACCCCAACCACCTGACGCATGTGAAAATAAATGTCACGCATGAAAAATGAGGCAGTGCAGGGGCAATAAATTTCACTGCCCTTGCATTGGAAAATTAGGAAGGGACATGTAGGGGCAGTAAAATTTGCCGCTCCTGCATGTGAGATGTAAAAATTTGTAGGGGTGGCAAAATTTGCTACCCATGCAGGTCTAGATGCAGGGGCGGCAATTTTTGCCACTCATGCATGCCCAGATGCAGGGGCAGTAATTTTTGCCGCTCATGCATGCATGGAATAAAAATGCACTGATGGCAAAAATTGCCACCCATGCACGAAAACAAAAGAAAGAATGGCTAACACTGAGAAATCCAAAACTTGGTCCCCCAGTCGTATTTGAGATCGTGACAACTTCCATGTTTTGGGGAAAACGTGATGAAAAGATGTTATGAACTTTGAACTGTACAGTTGAGCCAAAATGAGAATGAGAAAAACCCGTCTCGAAAATGGACTTAGAGAGTCAAAGAGCGAAACAGACAAGTTTCGCAGGGGGTTGTTCCAAAAATGAGCTAAGCTGATTTTGGAAACAAGACCTAGACTATTAGCAGTTAAGGATAAATTGTTAAGCAATGTCATAATTTCACCTACAAAACCATGACTGCAAGACCTAAAATGCTAGTGCAAAGTCATATTTCACCTGTACATGAATATTTCTCAAAATTCGATGCTCAATTTATGTCTAATTAGACCTGCAAACTTCCAAATCACTTCCAGCAATATTAAGAGGTTAGTTTAAAGATTCTTCTCCCACCATGGTCACCAAAATGTAGTAGAAAATTGAGCAATATGGATTTGAGATCATGTAATTAATCTAAATCTACTCAAAACATCAAACTACCTAGGTAAGTTATAGAGCCATTAAGACCAAATGTAAATATATGAACAAACCATTCAAACCAACATTCTAATCCTAAATCTAATTGCTCTGAACCATAATTAAACGAATATGAAAATAAGAGGATTGGATTGAGATTACTGTAAACTCAAAATTTTGGCATGATTATGAAATGTTGATGATGAATTCAAGGACTTAGATTGGCATGGACTTAGTAGATTGCTGAGAGTTTGATAGATTGCATGATAGTTTGTAGTTAGTTTTCCATATAGGAATGGGTAGATTTAAATATAATGTGGAGGGAAGGATTAAAAGGAAGTAAAAATTCCTTGAAAGCCTTTAGATTTAGAAGCTTCTAGAGAGAAAGGGTGAGAATAAAGAAGATTCTAGAATTGGAGGATTTTAGAATCCTCTTAGTGACTAATTAGGATTAGGTAAGGTATTAAATAGGGATTAGATAGGTATTTAGGGACTAGGGGCATAGGAGAGCCTCGGAATAGGTTTAATAGGTGAGTAGATGGATCGTGGGAAGTTAAAATTCCCAAATAATGGAAAAGATAGATTAAAATAGGATTAAAAGATAATTAGAGGAATTAATGAAGAAGTGGGATCGAATAAGGTTAGTAAATGAAGAAGAATGAAGGGGGGTATTAGATAAAAAGAGATAAATTAGTGGGATTAAAGGGGATAAATAATATTATATGGAATAAGTGAAATTAGTATCAATTAATAGTATTATTAATGATGCTAAATGAAGTGAGCGGATTTACATGCATACAGTAAGTATTTTCAATTATTTACTGACCTATTTTAATATTTATATAGTTTGAACATCTTCAATTTTTTGGTTTTTTGATGCTAACATATGTTCTTTCAACTTAATTTTTGAAATATAAGCATGTTTTTGAGATCTTAATTTTATTTCTTAGGGTGCTAATAGTTTTTGTACCTTCTTCCTATATTAATATAGGAATGTTTAAAATTTTATAATTAAAAAAAAATTATAATACAATCTCATAAATAAAATGACAATGTTTATTGTCAAAAATAACTTTATAAATAATGTGATATTTTTCCAAAGTAAAAAATAAATTTTAATCAAATTTTAATGAAAAATGAATTAATTAATCTGGCCAAAAAAATTCCCCTATTATATGATGTAATATAAATAAAAATAACCAATTTATTTATGAATTCTTAGATTTCTAATATTACTGTAAACACTTATAATATTGAGTAGATATTTCCCAACATGTGTAGATATTGCACCAATGAATTTTCATCCTAACATGGATTAATAATTCAAACTATATTTCATATACTTACTTGGAAAAGGCATGTAACTTCTTAAAAAAAAAACTTCAACATTTCTAACATGAGCATTTGGAATATATAATCTAATAGTAGATATTTGAAATGGAATTACTGTTTGCAATCAATATTTATGTTCCAATGAATATACATGTGTTGTTAATACTTTGGGTGTGTTGTTAATAAGTTGGAAGCTTAATCTCCAACCCATTTTTGAATGGTTACACAAGCCTAGTGAATTATGTCTCTATATGAATTATATGAATCATATCATTTTTATTTTTTATTCATAGTTTAATTATTTTTTAAGATTGATTATTTTTCGTAGTGGAAACTTTAAACAATTTAATCATAAATTTTATATATAATAAAAATTAAAAAACTTTAAATTATTAATTAAAAAAATGTTATAATTTTTTTCAATTTTTCAATTTTTTGTCTTACCAATGAATAAATAACTATTTTTCTTATATTCTATAAAAATATAAATCATGTTTCTTAAAATCAAGAGATATATATTATCCTCATGCCATTGCTTACTTTAATATTCTCTAAAATTTCATATATTTTAACCTTATAGAGCCTTGGCACATCATACCCTTGTTGTTTTATCCAATTTCTATCTTATCAAAATCACTTTTAAGGAATCAATTTTGAATTATGTTGATAAATTTTATTTACTAAAAAATTATTGATCACATTCTACAACCAAAAAAATGTAAATACAATTATACAGTTATCAAATTTATTCTTTGCTTTGTTTAGATTTGACACTCATTTACTTTTTTAGTTACTATCATAAAAATATGTTAGAACACATATTTGTTCTTCAAAGATGGAAGAGATTTTTTTGGTGAATCTTCTTTAAAAAGAACTTTTTTTTTTAAATTTGTACATGATAAAGTTTCAAATAATGAGTGAGAGAAAAAAAATCACTTTAAGAAGAAATAATCCAAAAGGGATGGGATGTCATTATATCTTGTTTTGAACATTACATTTAATTCACCAGATAATTATAATTTTTTGAAAGAGCCAATAAAATATCTAATCAATTTACACCTACTTGGCAATTTTGAAAAACATTATCTAATGGAATTATACCCCTCTTTTTGGATTTTATAGGATATTATAGAAAAGTTTCAAGGTTCATTCTTAAAATTATCCTTAAATCTTGGTCATATTTGAAGAATTATTGATTGTGATCACTTGTCTTTGTGAGCCATGTTGCCTTTCTTCCTTCATCTCTAGGTGTGTGTACCCGTGATTGTAAGTTTTTACCTCTTATATTTTATTGGCTTGCACACCAATAGGTTCTAAATTTAACTTTGATAAGTACACACCCATAGTCTCTTAAAGTATTTCAATAATAATAAATTGAACAAGCAAGATACTCCATAGTCTTAGGTGCATTATCAAGCTTTTAGTTCTTATCTTCAAGTATTAAAATGATTTAGCCTATTTATATTTACATAATTATGCCTAAATAAGGTCTAAATGAATCTAGAGGGAGAAGGTGAAGCTTTATATCTCACTTAGGTTGGAACTACACTCACAAAACACTATAATTATATAAGATCTAATTCCATACATGTAGAATATAGATGTGACTCCTCAAGAATATTCTCAGGCCAACTAACTTGTATTTTTTAATTCTTCTTGAGACATAATATAAATTTAGTCAAAGTCAAAAAAGAATAAAATTAGATAATCTTGCCCATTAATTGTGTAAAGTGAAGCAAAGTTCTTGATTGTTTGCTTCTATTGAAGTCATATAGATAGTTATAAATCTTAAAAACCAATAGAGGATAGAATCAGAGACATAAGAAATAATTGATGGATAAAATTGATCACCTATTAATTATGACCTAGACATAATTGACATTCAAATAATTTTGACCTTTTCATAAATCACATTAAGTTTTTAGAGTTTACACTCTACAAGTATTAGGAATGTGCTTTTAATTATATAAATTATATATATTCAACAACGTATGTGTCTCATTTTTATTTTTCTCTTTCCATTTTTTCCATCGTTATCACTTGTTCAATCATTTCTTGATACTTTTAGTTATTATTTTGGCCACTTAATCATATCTGAATATGTTTTATTACTATGTTATCTTCAATATCTATTGTGCTCTAGTTCTAATTAGTTTTACACAATTTATTTTTAACAAAACCATAATTAATAAAACGTTTTGGTGAACCTAGTCATAGTGATATGAAACAACCTCTCAAAAACACAATTTTTTTTTAATTCAATAGGTCAACATACTTGTAAAAATAATATCTTTAGAATAAAGTCTTAACTATTTTCTTGTCTTTAATGCCTATGCAATTGCGCAATAGGACAAATTTAATCATATAAACATTTAGTTTTAGAGTGTCAGCTCATGAGGCTTTACCCTAGATCAAATAAAATTTTATTATTATACTTTTGTGTACTGTGAAATCTATGAACTTCATAATTTATGCTTATAACTTATGGTATTGTGTATAAGAAGTGAGTACAATACGCTTACGTTAAGGTAAAATTTATCGATGGCTAGGTTTTATTCATGTGTACAACCTAAATGACTAAAATTTCAATGAAATTACACGTCCTTAACAATTCCACTTATCCTCTAAATAAAGGGTTTATTAAATAACTTTATTGTAAGAACAATTTCTTGAATTTGTTTATTTACTCCATAAATTATTATATTAAACACTTAACTCACTTTTACTTATGTACAAATACACTTTTAAAAACATTAATAACACCTTTACAGATTTACACAATTTATTATTCTTTTATTAGACTTAATAAAATTCATGTCAATAAGACAAATCCATCAAGCAGAACAAGTATTACTCTTTAAACCTAAGATAAGACTATAATAGAAGTCCTTATGTCTTTTATTAACCCTTGTCTTTAACAGTTCTGGCCAAACACAATATATTTTAACCCTTAGAATAAGGAGCCCATAATTTGAAGATATAAAATTAATATACAAACATAATATAAGTACAAACCGTGCATCCATTTTGACCTCAAGTAACAGTGAAGTTTTCTTCACAAAAACTATAATCATGAACTATTAATTGTTTATTATGTGTCTAATTACATAAGGAACTTAGAGTACTATTCCATATCAGACTTATAACATTCTAATGCATACCAATTAAATTCATAATCTTATAACCTACATTTTAATCTATTTTAGCTTAGAGAGCACATAAAAATAGGAAAAATACAACTTATACATCATGACTTCACAATTAAAGGTCTTAATTCAAAGGTATGTGGTATTACAATTTTCACATCATATGCATATCTCAACTTCTTAAATAATTCATAAGCAAAATATCAACCATCTATTTTTGTAACCCTAAATTTAGATATGTGGGGATAACGTTAATAATATATAAATAGTTCAAGCACAAGGGTGATAAACTAATCTATAACAAGCCAATTAATTGTAAAATTATATAAATGAATATTATAGTAGTTGAGGTTTGTGCCAGTGGAAGGATGGCTCAACATGCCACTTCCAATCAATCCACCATCTTAAAGGAGATTGAACACCTATCTTATGATGATGTACCTCTAGTACATAATTCTAAATTTACAAAATATACTCTTAGTCACTATCCTGTAGTTTATATTAAACCCTTAGAACTTTCCAAGGCACCTAATCTTTCGTTTGATATAAAAAGAGATCAAAAATGACCCTAATGCCTTTTACAAACAACTAAAGACTCTTTATCCAAAGGTACAAGAGCAAAGGGCACCTCATGAAAGGTAAGAATGGGAGACAAGCACATAGTTTTTGGATCAAGAGAGAGCATAGACCTAAACTCATCTCCATCCCAACTGTTATCCATTTTTGGCCCACATATGAAGCTCTTGCATAGTTTGATGAAACATTGGGTCAAAGGCTTAGAAATGGATTCGGCAGCATAGTTCGAGGATAAGCCTGTAAGCCAAAAGCTAAATGAAAAATCTCTTTTTTGGCTAAGTCTCTTACTTGTTCATTCTTTCAGAGAACAAGCGAAAGCTTATTTCTTTTGGGCCTATTTTGGTTTCATTTTCCTTTCAAGAAAATTGTGTGGACAATTTCCCTGAAGGAATTCTTCTCCTTTTAGTTAATTTTTCCTTTCAGCTAAGTGTTCTCTCTTCAAGAGTTTTATCTCAATTTTTTGTTCAAGTGTCAGAAAATCTTTGGGAAAATTGTTTCGAAAGAATTATTCCAAGCAAAATTTTTGAAATATATCTTTTCTTGGGAAAACAATCTGAAACAAAAACTCTGAAGGATCATTTCAAGATTTTTGAAGGGACATTTCCCTTCGAGAAAGTCCTTTTCAATAAACCCAAAGGGCTCTTTCCCTTTGGGAAAGTTCATTTTCAAAAAATCTGAAGGGTACCTTACCTTCAAAAAGGAACCATTTCACAAACCTAAAGGGTACCTTGCAAAAGTTTGAAAGGCATTTTTTCCAAAGACATAAATTCCTTTGAACAAATTGTTAGTAGGAAGTGATAAATAAAAGCCTGAGAAAAAAAGCTCAAAACGATGTCAAAGATAATGCCTAAAATGAAAGTGCAAAGAAATTGATGATGGGCCTACAAACGTCAAGTTTGAGCCCTTGCAAGTAGCCGTTGGCATTTAAAAGACCAAAAGGAGTTGCGCAACCTATGGACTCACACAAACATAAATAAGATAAATTCAAGAAAACCAATGTCCTTAGATTGGTTTTCCATCTATAAGGAAAATCTGGTCTAGGTTTCAAGACAAGATCTGGTAGGTGAGGTTAATGGGGAGTCCTCATCCTTCGACATGGCCATCATCTCTAACAAATAGCAGACAAATGTAGAAGCAGTATGGCTTATTCAGGTTTATGGATGTAAGAATTTTTGCCCTCATATGTAAGTAGACAAGTGGAGGATGACATGAAGATGAAAGATAAAGATCAATCAATTAGAAAAAATAGCTTGGGCATTTAAGATGTCCTTAGACTTTCCTTTTTAGTGAACCATGACATCATCATCCTCAATGAGTTTTGTCTTCTAGTGTGTTTCTCAACCAATGAGATGACTGGAAGACTTTTGGAGCTAATGGTAGTTATTTGGTTGGAGAAAGATTAGTTATAATTAACCCAAGTGTGGGTGAGAATTCATGGAGGGTGGTTGGATCTCATCTATTGATTTTTGTTTGCTCGCCTCTTCTCTTTGGGTCTTACCATTTTCTATATATGTCTCAGTTCTTTTCAAAAGAAGATATCCTCATTTTGACAAGGAAGAACCCTGTCAAAAATTTGTAAGAAAGACCTTTTGAATAAATAAAGATTATTTTTACCTATCTCTTGTCTGAAAATCATGTTTAGCAAGCTTGTGCATGATGGCCTTGTGAATAAGTGTTCTTCCATGTCCCTTGTCCTTCCTTTTACCTATTTTTAGGTTTTTTAGGTTAGTTTTAGGTATGAACTTGAGTTCTTTCTACCATTAATGGACACTTGGTGTGATTTTTTAAATTCCTCTCTGCTTCATATATGGCTTAGTGAGCCTAGTTTATGAAACACTGATGCAAATTAACTGGTTGTGAGGTTGTGTAAGTATAATCATCTTATGCTAAGTTAGTGTTTATTTCATGTTTATGTAGGTCTCTCTCTGTTTGGTGCATCACCTTTCTTATCTCAATTTTCTCTTTTTATGTTACATTTATCTCCCTTTTCCTTGGTCGACAATAGGTTTTAGTGTGTGGGAACAGCTGATCTAAAGCATCTGAGCAGCTAGCCTCATTAAAAATCCTAGAGGTTCAACCTCACTATAGGATACCCATAGCCTGAGGTTACTCCAATTTTGTAGTTGGGAGTGAGAGAACCTGAAAAACTCTCCCACAAGGGTGCAATTCCATGCTACAACACCAATATAGGTGTCATTTGAGAGGTTCCAAAGCCTTTGAAATAATCTTGGCAACAAACATGGCAACAATCATGATAGGGACTTATGTAATGAGAAGAGATTATATATTTAAACCTTTATAGGCTCCCTTTCCCATAGGATTTCCTTGTGTGATATAGTTTCTAAGTAGAATTTTTCATGCTTCATTATCATCTAAGCCATAGCCTTGAATTTTAAATTCCAAGATACCAGGACCTCTAAGGTTTCTTGGATTGCAATAGACATCCCAACCAACCCAATGAAAACCTTTAGTGCCTTCAGAATAGGCCCATAATAAGTTCCTCAGGGTTCTTTCAAGTTTGGAAGAGGTATCTTTAGAAGGGGTTGAACAAAAAAAGTAGTAAACATGAGTGGCAGCCAACACTTTAGAACATATTTAAAAATCTCTTGCTAAATAGAAAGGTTTAGAAACCCAAAATCCAACCTTTTTGTTGACCCTTTAAATCACATAGCCCCAGAGATCTAAGGGAGTGGCTTAAAAATCAAAGGGAATACCCATAAACTTTAATTATTTACCTAATTGAATTCAAATCCACTTATATTTAATAATATAGTTAGGCAAGGGATAAATTTATTACTCATAACATTGGATATTCTTCCATTGAATGGAAGAACCAGAAGTGAAATAGAAAATATTCAAATATTCCATGCCATTGGAAATGGAAGTCTCCTCTTTAATTACAGTGATAAATGAGTCATCATCAAAGTTCCCATTAACCATTTGCTTATGAAAGTGGGGAAAAGAGATGCCTTTAACCAAACCTCTGGAAGAGTAGTTGGCCAGAAGATAATTGAGTCCTTCAGCACCAATACATAAAGGGAAGCGACTAGAGGGTACCCATGATGAATAGAATGAAAGAGACCAAATTACTCAGATTGTAAATCATTGATGATGATACAGGCACCCTTGTCTTAGAGAAACATTTTTACAATATTGACAAACCTACAACCAAATCCAAGTCCCTAAAGCATAGCCAAGATGAAAGATCATTTAATTATGTTGTAGGATATTTTGAAATCAATATTGATATACAAGGCCTTATTTTGATATTTATTAATCCATTCCATCCCAAACATAACTAATGTTGTTAAGGATATATCTATTGTGAATAAATCTAGTTTTCTTGGGGTGAATAATCAGGGGTATCTATCGGATTTGTTGCCAGAATCCAGATAACGCGAGTGCAATGAATACGTGATCACACAAGATAAACAAGTGCACACCACAAGATGCTAAGGCAATTTGACAATAACAAGAAGATAAATTGCACAAGACAAAATGGAGAAAACCAAATCTGAATTAACATGAAATGGCCAAAATGAAGAATACATATATGAGAGCTAGTAAGTAAGTCCTCCACAAATGGTGGTCAAAGCACCCCAATAATAGACTCCTCCACAAAAGGTGGTCAAAGCACCCCAAGAATAGACTCCTCCAAAAAAGGTGGTGACAAGGTGCCAAGAATAGAGAAGTAACTCCCATACCCGGAATAGCCGGTCAAAGGAGTCACTTATGACATTCTTATGACACCTTATGACACAAATATGACACACAATCTCCACATAAGCTAGCCTATCCCACGAATGTAGGAAAACTCCATGTATACACAAGAAATACAATTTTCCTAATTAATAAATAGGGAAAAATAAAAACCTACACTAATACCCCCCCATAAGTGCAGCTTAGGTGGGAAGTGTGGAAATATAAAATGGGTCCCGGCAACTAGGCCTAATGAGGTACCCATGTACAAATGCAATCTCCCATAAGATAGAGAAAAGGAGAAAACTCATAGGAAAAAACTCCCCCCTCAAAAGAGAGACATAAAAGAAAAGAAGAGGCTAGAAGGCCCCCCTTGAAGATGATGCTGCTGCAGATGTAGACCGCACCCCAAGAAGAGCTCGTAGATGAATGAACTTGATCTCAGTGAAAGGTTTGGTGAAAATGTCTGCAACCTGCTCTAAAGACTGGAAAAATATCAAGTCAATGACCTGACTATGAATAAGCTCCCAAATGAAATGCATGTGAATCTCTATGTGCTTGGTCCGCTGGTGCTGAACTGGATTCCTTCAAATCTGTATGGTACTCTAATTGTCACAATAAATGATGGTGGGCTGCCTGATAGGAATGCCAAACTCAGAAATAATCCCCTAAATCCAAATAGCCTTAGTAGCTACATTAATAGCTCCTCTATACTCTACCTCTGTGGATAATATAGCAATAGCATTCTGCTTCTTGCTAGACCAACTGATAGGACCTGAACCTAGAGAGAAACTGTAACCAAAAGTGGACTTACGAGTCTATGAATTGCTAGCCCAGTCTAAATCTGTATATCCAACCAAGTCAACCTCTGTGCCAAATCTGTAGTGAATCCCATATCTATGTGAACCCTGTATGTAATGCAAGATCCTCTTAGCTGCTTTCCAATGCAGCTCATGGGGTTCCTGCATGAATCTGGAGACAAGTCCCACTGTATATGAAATGTCGGGCCTGGTGTGAGTTAAGTATATGAGACTACCAACAAGTTGTCGATATCGAGTGGCATCAACCAATGGTGAAGAACAATCAGTCTCAAGCTTGACTCCTGATAGAAAGGGAGTCAGAGATGGCTTACAATTAGCCATGTGAAATCGAGCCAATAAGTCGAGAGCATACTTAGGCTGTGCAAGAGAAATCCCTGAATTTGACTGTGAGATCTCGATGCCAAAGAAGTAGTGCAACAAACCCAAGTCTATCATGTCAAATCTATCTTGAAGAGATGCCTTCACCATTGCAATAGTCGATGAAGAACTCCTAGTGATCAAAAGGTCATCAACATATAGAACCAAAATCAAGAGTGAATCATCATGCCACAAGAAGTAGACATTGGGATCAGAATGGCATCTATTGAAACCCATTGTGAGAAGGAAGGAATTCATCTTGGCATACCAAGCCCGAGGGGCCTATTTGAGGCCATAGATGGATTTCCTAAGTCTGCATACTAAGGAAGAATCCTCAACAAATCCTGGCGGCTGCTCTATGTAGATCTCCTCAAGGTCTCCATGAAGAAAGGCACTCTTCACATCCATCTGATGCACATCCCAACCATGTGCTGCGGCAATAGCCAAGGTGAGTTGGATAGAAGTCATCTTTGCAATGGGTGCAAAGGTCTTTGAGTAGTCAATGCCTGCCACCTGTGAGAAACATTTGGCGACCAATCGCACCTTGTACTTACCAACTGACCCATCTGCTGCAAACTTGGTCTGATATATCCACCTACATCGAACCATCTTTCTTCCCTTAGGAAGCGAAGTCATATCCCAAGTGTGATTTTTGATTAAGGAAGAATATTCTTCCTCCATAGCACTATCCCACTCAGGGACCCCCGATGCCTCTCGAAAAGTCTATGGATCTGAAACTGAAGCAAAGAAGGCATGTGGATCTCTCTGAAAATCTCCCCTAGTACGTATGTCATCTGCGGGGTCTCCTACCCATGTGCTAGCACTCTCAAGTGTCTGTCTAGACCAAAGTGGCCCAAAAGGGGGTGAGTCAGGTGCTAACTCCTCATCCTCTGACTGACTAGAGGTGGATGACACTGCATCACTGTCCTCACTATCTGAACTCGAAGAAGAAGAAGATGACTCTGGCTCAAGAACCTTCTGTGGCTGATATGAATCTGATGAGGAATCATCATGAAGAAGTAGATATAATGAGAGAGAAGAAGTGTCAAGTGTTGAGTCTCTAGGACTCTCCTGAAAGTGGACACTTCTCTCAATGAACAACTCATGTGTGACTGGATCTAGAAGGCGATATCCCTTAATACCATCTAGATATCTTACAAAGATGCAAGGCTTGGACTGACGTTTCATAGCTTTGCATTTTTTATTTGGAATGCGGGCCATGGTTTGGGATCCAAAAACCCTGAGGTGCTCAACATCAGGTTTCCTTTTATGCCAAGCTTATAAAGGGTGTTACCCCTTTCAAAGCTTTGTGAGGAACCCTATTTTGAATGTAGCAAGCACAATTGATGGCTTCGACCTAGTATTGTGGTGCTAAGGATTTGGAGTGAATCATACAGCTAGCCATCTCTTTCAAGAACCTATTCTAACGTTCTATAACCCCATTCTATGAAGGACTGTAGGTGACTGTGCGCTGCAAATCAATCCCCTTTATGGTGAAAAAATGCTCAAACCTGATGCTGACATACTCCCCTCCATTATCAGTTCGAAGAACCTTGATGGATTTCTCACTCTATTTCTCAACAAGAGCCTTGAAGTCTAGAAAATGTTCAAACACTTCAAACTTTTGTTTGAGAAAACATATCCAAGTGTACCTAGAGAAATCATCAATGAAAGTGAGGATGTGCTTGGCCCTTGTGAAAGATGGTTGGAAAAGGGTCCCGATACATCACTGTGGACTAACTCCAAAGGTTGTGAAGCCCTCCAAGCTTTGCCTTTGTCAAATTTTGCTTTGGGATGCTTCCCAAGGGAGCACCCCTCACAAAGTCCTTTTGAGAATTGGACACGAGGCAAGCCAATGACCATGTCATGTTTGCAAAGTTGCTCAAGATAGCGGTAGTTAAGGTAGCCAAACCGCTCATGCCATAATTTGCTAACTCCATCTGAATGAGTCAGCAATGCTATAGGAGAAGAATCTGATGCAAAATGTGAAAAGGTGTATAACCTAGCTTGGTGATCTTCCCTTCCCACTGCCACTATAGTATCACTATGCAACTCCCTGATAGACACAAAATCTAGTGAAAACTCAACTCTCATGCCCCGACCAATGTGTGTGATTTGGTACACTGATAGGAGATTGGTTGAAAGAGAAGGAACACTTAGAACATTGTTGAATGTTCCTCCTTCCATTTCAACTGACCCTCTCCCTGCAACAGAAATTGATGTGTCATCACCCAAACTAATTGAATTCATGCTACAAGGCTCTAAAGATGAAAACTCAACTAGTGAAGAGCCCATGTGGTGAGAAGCACCCGAGTCTATGACCCATGAAGATGTAGAAGCTGTAGTTGCTACAAGGGCCTTGCCCTTTTCTTTCTCCTTACCCTTGCCCTTTGCCTTAGTAGAATCTTGGATAGATGAATTCTGCTTGATGGACTCTGGAACACCTATGTTGTT
Source organism: Torreya grandis (assembly GCA_037957365.1). Classification (NCBI taxonomy): domain Eukaryota; kingdom Viridiplantae; phylum Streptophyta; class Pinopsida; order Cupressales; family Taxaceae; genus Torreya; species Torreya grandis. The sequence continues at coordinate 2,803,370 of JARHVA010000042.1, forward strand.
CTTCTCTAGAAGATGAGTTAGGTGATCTATTTTTTTCTTCATGCATTTGTGTTCATCATGCCCTGTCTTTTTACAATAGGCACACTTAACCTTCTCCTTCTTAGGTTTAGCATTAGAGGATGAAGTCTCAGTGTTGTTTTTGGCAGGATTAGTGTTTTCTTTCTTCTTCTCCTGATCCTTGTTCTTTTTCTTCTTCTCCTTTGTTGAAGTCTTGTCCTTACCATTTCCAGCTATCAAAGCTTGGGGTTGAGTATGTTAGGTTGTGAAGCTAAAAGCTTCAACTATGCAGACATGGAGGATGTTGCTGAGTTCCAGGGATACCAGTGTCGGCAGTGTAACCGACATCGGTCATCTACAGTGTAGAAGTGAAATCGGCATCGGTAGGAGTTGGCCGATGTTGGTCACTTCCAGGCAGACAGGGACCAACGTCGATCACCTGTGCAGTTCCAGAATTGTTCATTGCACGAACAGTTAGTTCATTGAACCGAGTGTTTGCATGTAAAAGGCTATTTTTGGTCTTGAGTTGCAAGTCTAATTATTGTAAATTAGAAATCTAAGTTATTGTTTAAGTATGGGATCTATTTATAGACCCATTGGCATGTATTGTAATTAAGGCAAGAAAAGGATTTCTTCTAGTTGCAGGATCTTGGTCAAAAGGTGTGCAAGGCCACGTTTGGAGATCTACATGTGTAAGTAAGATCATTTGAGTTGTAGGTTGTTGCAAGCTTATGGGAGATCTACTTGAAGTACTTTGAGTACTTGTGTACTGACAGGGTTATTACTGACTGGTTGGAGGTGAACACCAATTCTATGTGTGAGTTGTGTGTTGGGACTGTTTTTGATAGGAGAGTGAACTCTTGAGAAGAATTACTGTACACTTGGTGTGGGAAGCCTGAAAGGTGTGGAAGAGTGTGGCATCTCTTCATTGTATTCTTTTCTGGATGAGTATTAATACAGTTTGTGTTGTCTCTAATATTCTGTGTCATTTGTGAATTCTAGTTACTTATTGCTTCTGGTTAATTCTGCATGTTTAGTTGCTAATACAAGGTAATCATATTGTGCTCTTTTTGAGGAGCAAGATCCTAACAAGTGAGATCAAAGCTGTTTGTTTTTCTTGATTCCCCATCAAAGTAGACTTCATTGTGCCCATTTGAATTAGTTTATCTTGCTCCCTAGTCAAGTCAACAATGAATGAATCCAAAGAAGGCATTTTCCATGTAGTGCCAAGGACACTTTTAGTGGCATGGAAAGTGGAGACAAAGACTGAATAGCTTGGACCTAGCTTTGCGAGAATAAAAAGTATGAGTTGATCATCTTTCTTCTCTATCCCACATTCTTTCAATTGCAATCTAAGGGCCTTAAACTTAGTGAAGAAGTCCTGTAGGGTGTCAAAGTTACTAGGACTTAGACTTATGAGTTCATTTTTGAGCTCATGACCTCGCATCTCATCAAGCTTCCCAAACAACTTTTCTAAGGTGTCCCATATGTCATTAGGATTTTGGGAGGATTCTAAGTGGAAGAAAAGTTCTGGAGACACAGACAAGCTCAGTAACCCAAAGGCTTCATCTCTACGATTGTACCACTTAACCTTTTCAGCATCTGTGTTGGGTTCTACTTTTGTACCCATTGTGATCCTATATAACCCTTTGCTTCTAAGAATGATTGACATTTTAACTTTCCATTCATGATAGTTTAAGTGTGTTAGGGGTTTAAGTTGAAAATAATCTATTTTTTAGCTGAATTTAGGTGAAGTTGTGTTGATTGCAAGTTGTGATTTTATGTAGAAAGGAGAATGAAAGTGAAAATTACAAGTTGTGAAAAGCAATCACACCCCCCCCAAAATATTGAGCCCCCCCAAATATGCAAGTGCACGCTCAAAAGACGTCGGACTCAGCAAAAAATGCGTCTTAGAGCAATCAGTGCAACACTAAAGCAAACAAGACGTCGGACTCAGCTGAAAATGCGTCCCGAGAGACCCAAATTTTGGCACTTTATAAACTAGTCCTTTTTTTAAAAATAACAAGTCTACCCTGTGGAGAATTGAATTACAAGCACTTTTGCAAAAAAATGGCACCCAAAATCGAGCTACCGTTTGCAATATTTTAAAGTTACAATTTTCTCATAAACTAATGTTTTTACAAAAAAGCACTAAAATACTAAAAAAATGTATGTTATGGGGAGAGAAAGTGGCCTTCCAACCACTCATTGGATTCGGCATGAAATGAGGAATCCAAATGAGGTTTGTGTGAGGGGGAATTGGCCTCCTACCAACCCGGGCTTCACCCTTCGTCTTCGTAGATCGAAGATACAAGTTTTAATTGAAAATCCCCAAAATACAAAACTGTCTAAAATCCTTAATATTCAGTCAAATTGACTGATTTTTATTTTATCAAGGCAATTTTAACTAAGATAATTGAAGCATAGACAGAATTGAAGGAATGACAAGTGTCCTAGGGTGCCACATGGGATGTCAAGTAGGAAGGGGCGTCCAAAAGCAAACAGTCTAGAATTTTGACTCAAAAAAGACACAAATTTAAATGCAGACCTGTAGAATCTGTACGGCCTGATGTGTGGCAGAACTGAGGCTCAAAAAATAGGTGCAGAAGCTAGACCAAACAGCAAGCAAAAATATGTGGCGTCCAAACAAGGAGGGTGCAAATCTGAAAAAAAAATTGCAAAAAACAACAAAAAAGGACAGCAGACCTGTCTTACGGCCTAAGGCGCCTAGCTGGTAGGATGTAGCTACGGAAGTTGACTCAGCTGAAGTAGCAGACTGGAGACTATGGCGTGGACACCTCAAAGAGGGCTGAAGCTAGGTGCAGAAGCTAATTTTATTGAAGGACAGAAGCTTGGCGCAGAACTAGAGGCTGCTGACCAAAAGAGCTGACTACTCCTCCCTCTGCTGCTCCACACAACAATGGCGCTCAAGAACACAAGCAAAACCAACCCCTGAAGATAGCCAAGACACTCAAAGGACAAGGATTTCCAAGGAAACTACCCAGAATTGGTATATATATATATATATATATATATATATATATATATATATATAATTTTTTATCAAATCTAAAAATAAAAAAATGAACTCCACTCCTCTTGATTTCAAAAAATAAGCTAAAAGAATAATCACACACAAGATTACCAAGAAAGCTCTGATACCATATCAGAGTTGTTGCCAGAATCTAAATAATGCAAGTGCAATGAAGACATGATCACACAAAATAAACAAGTGCACACCACAAGATGCTAAGGCAATTTGACAATAATAAGAAGATAAATTGCACAAGACAAAATAGAGAAAACCAAATCTGAATTAACATGAAATGGCCAAAATGAAGAATACATATATGAGAGCTAGTAAGTAACTCCTCCACAAATGGTGGTCAAAGCACCCCAAGAATAGACTCCTCCAAAAAAGGTGGTCAAATCACCCCAAGAATAGACTCCTCCAAAAAAGGTGGTGACAAGGTGCCAAGAATAGAGAAGTAACTCCCATACCCGGAATAGCCAGTCAAAGGAGTCACTTATGGCATTCTTATGAAACAAATATGACACACAATCTCCACATAAGCTAGCCTATCCCACAAATGTAGGAAAACTCCATGTATACACAAGAAATACAATTTTTCTAATTAATAAATAGAGAAAAATAAAAACCTACACTAATAAAATATCTGACCCTAAGAACAAGAGCATTTGTAATGATTTTGTAGCATACATTGAGAATGGTAATGAGACACCAACCTGTAATAAGGTCTAAATCCCTAGATTTGGGAATGAGTTCGGTATTACTTTGATTTATAAGTTTCCATGAGATTTGGTTTGAACATCTTATAGATAGACTATGTGCAGATTCATACCCATTGTATCCCATAATTCTTGATAAAACTCATAGGTATACCCATCAATACCAAAAGCTTTGTGATGTAGGAACATGTAGATATTATATCAAATTTGAATTGTTTTGGTGTGTTATGGGTCTTATAAGTCTTTAGAGATCAATAAATATCCATTTCTAGGCTTTTGGATGCATTTTTAGCTTAAGATAGATTTCTTGGTTTTCCCACCTAAACTAGTCTTTTGAAAATTCAAATTTTACTTAAGCTTTGTAGTGGCTTCAATATGTTTTTGTAAGTGTAAATGATCCAAATTAATGTATTTAGGTATCTCTTATGTGTATTTATTTTTATTGATAATTTAATACTCTCTTATACATAATTTCTATGTTTAACCTCAATTCAGGTCTAAGCTTGATGATTTGTCAAAACCATTTCCCTATGTTGGAGAAGAGTTAGGTGTAGTGGAAAAAAAATAGGAGCATGGAAAAACTGGTGAGTATTTTGAAGTAGGTCCATTCCAATATTTTCAAGAAAATATCTTAGAGAGGAACTAATAAAGTGCCAAGAAACAAAGGGGAACTCTATTCTGACTATATATGTAATTTTTGTGTACTATTTCATCAATGAGTGAATGAAAAGAAGATTTACAAGTCATTTAAAGGATCTCTAAGACTTTATTATATGTGGTTAAAGTTATAATGTCACTATTTATTCTTATTCTATGATGTTTCAATTAACTCCTAGCTTGAAAATTTGTCATACATAGTATAGACAAAAAAATGGAGGAATTATGTTAGTACACAGTCACAAGAAACAAGTTAGTGATGTCTTTTTGAGATTTATTCAAGTGATTTTGAATGGTGTAAGTCTTAAAAATAGTAGAGAGTATCTAATTGGTGAACAGGACCTTTTTAAATTCCTATGCATAGACTTTGTTCAAGATTTCATTGAAAAATAGACAAAACTGTAAGTGGCATTCAAAACTCTATAAATTTATAATTTAGAGCCATGTGGTGATGTTCCAAGGAAAAATAAATATTGGAGAAGATAATTTAAGGTGTAAAAGTCCTTAATAAATTATTTTAAATGGTATTAATTGTTAATAATTCAAAAATTTGCCTTTTGAAGGCTCTCGGGCAGTCGCAGGCATGTTAAACCCTAAACTAGGGTTTCCAACTTCAAATGTGTTTATCTCTTGATTTAACTAGTCAAAAATATTAAAATTTGGTAATCTGTTATATTTTGACATGATTTAAATTATTTAATAGGTTTCATGATGGTAAAATCTCATACATTACATAACAATAAGAGCATACAAAAAATTAGGCCTCATTAGACCTAAAAGACAAACTTTTGAAGGTTCCTTGTAATTTTAAGTCCTCTAAGAGGAAATAAATACATGGTTGAGAAAAATCACATATTATTGAATATTTGAGATATATTTATATCCTCATTAAGTTTATTTATTTCATATTAAGAGTAAAACTATTCTAGACAGGGTTAAAAGGATGGTAGGCCTAAATAGGGAACATAGAAGTTGACAAAGGATTAAGACCAAAAGAAGGACTCCTCCACATCAAATTTTGGTATCAGATCCAAAAAAGAGAAATTTTGAAGATTAAATACCTTGATGAAAGCATTTAAATATTTTGAAAATAAATTTGAGTAAGACGGCAACTAGAGGACATGGAGTTGTAGCAGCCCAGAGGATTACAAGCAGTGGATACATTGGTGGTAGAGGTAAGGAATTTGTAGGCAAGGATTCAATCCATGGAATTAGATTAGAGGAGATAAACTGATATAGGGGATGTGAGTGATAGAGAGGAAGAATCTCCTCAAGAAGAGGTTGTATAGGAGGGAGAAGAAGATAGAGTAGAAGAGATGCTTATAAGAGCAATCATGGGGGTTACTTCAAAACCCAAATTCGATGTGCCTATGTATGAGGGTAGCCTTAATTTTGAATATCTAGTTGACTTTATTATAGCTATGGACAAATATTTTGATTGTGAGTAAGTGTATGATGTAAATAAGGTTAAGTTTGCCATCATAATATTTAAGGGGCATGCATCCCTTTGGTGGGATGGATTACAAGAGGAAAGAAGAAGAGGAAAGGAAAAGATAAATTCTTGGGATACGATGGTGGCCAAAATGAAGGTCAAAATTATGCCCAAGGACTACCAAACCAATCTATTCAAGAATCTTAAAAATATAAAATAAAAATACTTGACAATGAAGGAATATATAGAATAATTCTACAAATTGACTATTAAAGCAGGTCACATTAAGGAGGATGTTGAAAAGGTTACTAGGTATATAAATGGGTTGAGGTTTAATATCTTAGAAGAGATCAATATTTTATCTCCAAGGACAATATAGGAGTCTTATTAAGATACACTTAAGGTAGGATAGAAACTATCTAGAAGGCAAAGTCAAAATCTCAAAGGGGAAAAAAATTTAGAGGAAGAATGCAACGTGGAGGTAGAAATCAATTACAAACTCATGGTGAAGTATCTAGTAGTAGCACTTAAACCCAAATCATGTTACAAGAGTTGGTTATGCATTTATAGGTAGAATACCTTACACTAGAGGAAGAGGTAGAGGATTTTGGGGTAAAGGTTTCAAATTCAATAAGTATGCAAGACATAGGTCGTATGAGTGTCTAGAGAACCCTCAAATAGCTTATGCAAGGATAAATGATAAGCATCAAATTGTTCGAGCAGAGGAAGAGAGTGTTGGGTCTCCATCTCATGAGGATGTACTTAAGGTATGATAATTATTTTTGATGAAGAGAGTGTTGATCAAACTAGCCAAAGAAATCAATGAACCACCACAATGAAAGACCTTATTTAGGACTAATTGTAAGACAAAATGTAAGTGATGTAAGGTAATCATTGATAGTTAGAGTATTGATAATCTGATTTCTTATTAGATGGTATAAGATTTGAATCTAAATAAGCTAGTTCATCCCACACCCTACAAGATCTTAAGTATGCAAGACATAGGTCGTATGAGTGTCTAGAGAACCCTCAAATAGCTTATGCAAGGATAAATGATAACAATCAAATTGTTCGAGCAGAGGAAGAGAGTGTTGGGTCTCCGTCTCATGAGGATGTACTTAAGGTATGATAATTATTTTTTATGAAGAGAGTGTTGATCAAACCAGCCAAAGAAATCAAGGAACCACCACAATGAAAAACCTTATTTAGGACTAATTGTAAGACAAAATGTAAGTGATGTAAGGTAATCATTGATATTTGGAGTATTGATAATCTGATTTCTTATTAGATGGTATAAGAGTTGAATCTAAATAAGCTAGTTCATCCCACACCCTACAAGATCTCATGGCTATAGATAGGAAATCAAATTCTAGTGAATGAATAATGCAAGGTGGAATTCTAAATAGGTAACTATAGATATGAATTTCTTATTGATGTAATGCCTGTGGATGTTTTCCATATTCTATTAGGTAGACCTTAGCAAAATTATAGAAGAGTAATTCAAGATGGGAGGACTAATACTTATACTTTTGAAAAGGATGGTAAGAAAAACACACTTATTCCACTAAGAGATGAAGTTACAGTAGTTGAAAACCATACTAAAGTGTTGTTATCCAATGGGCATGAGCTCTTATAACTCATCAAAGAATAGGAAGTATGTTATGCTTTAGTTGGTAATCTCAAAACAATAATTACAACTACTCATTTGACTGATCTATCCATATAAATTTAGAACATGCTTAAGGAGTTTGTGGACATAGTTGTAGATGACTTGCCAAATGAGTTACCTCCAAGGAGAAGTATCAATCATCATATAGACCTCATTCTAAGAGCTAGCCTACCAAATAAGGTAGCCTATAGGATGAATCCAAGAAAATTCTCCAAGCTGACTCTTATTAATTGTGTTATTGAGATATTGAAGCCTCCAAGTGTATTGGTGTTTGCATCAACACGTGAGGATCCTATATTTTGTCACTCATTGTGCAAGATTCTTGTATTGTTTATAGATCTATTTCGTTACCACTATGGATTCAATAAAGTTGTTCAAAGTGCAGATCTCGTTCAGCTACATAGGCATTGGATTTTTTATTTGCTGAAGGCATGTAGAAGCATGGCCTTGCCTTGACCTGCGGTGCTTTCCAAATCTACCAAACAAATTTGTTGTTGCATTGTCATTATTAGTTGTGGTGTCACCTTTCATATAGAAGGCATTAAAGTGTAAGATCTATGTGGAAGACTGCAACATGGGAGTGGGCTACACTACATCCACTTCTATTTGCCTGGGATTCTAAGATCAAACTACTACGTTGAATCTCCAAGCATTGTATCTGCAGACTATTACATTGAAGATATGCGCTAAAGAGGTGGCATTGGAAGTTTTCTTGCAGATCCATTTCCTCCCTTAATTGCATTTGAACATTCCGACTACATTATGTTGTGTTCTAGCTCTAAGACCTACATTCCAAGGCATGGTGTAGAAATATCTGGAGAAGGAAAGACAATCTGTATTGATCAGGCCTACATTTCCTTTGTGGTATGTGTGTAGATTGGTGGTTTTTTCACTAATTTATAAAAAATTTACCCATTGGCACCTTTCTTCCTTGGTGGGCCCACATCCAACCCTAATTTCAATGTAGGTATTTTGTTCTTCTTATATTTTATGCTATTATGAATTTATATATTTTCTATAACATCATTCTAGTCTGTTGAAAATCAAGTCATTTGAAAATATTTAAAAGAGAGCAATTTTGAGTCATTTTAAACTTGTATCTTTGACTTACGAAAATGAAATTGAGGCCCGGATTGGCAAGAGGCTGAATCCCCCTTAAAATACCAAACCATTTTATTCTAGACTCTATTTCGGTTCTAATGAATAGTTGGAAGGCATATTTTATCTCACCCAATGGTAATTTTTTTAAGTTTCAAATACAAGTTTTTAGTCAATAGGCTTATTTATAGGAAATTGTATTATTAATATCTTACAAACAGTAACTCAAAATTGAGTACCATCTTTTGAAAAAGTGTTTATTTTTTAATTTTTTTCACATTGGGCCAATTTTCCTTATAAAATTCACTACTTCAAAAAATGTCAAAATTTGGGAGAGCTACCTAACATAGTTTTAGGGGGGTGTATTGTGGTTGTGATTCTATTCTGTAACTCTCTCCTTTTATGCACATTTGATTTTTATAAAAAAAACACACATTAATCTTAATTATGTAGTGTATCTTAGCATTTTTTATGCACTCACACCCTTCAACTACCAGGAATGGAAAAGTAGGATTACAATGGCTCTTAGAAGTAAAGGGTTATTTTGCATAACTATGGGGGTAGAAGTTGAATCCACAACTAAAGTAGATAAGATAAAATAGTTTAATAAACGTCATTAATCTTTTGAGATATTATGTTTTTTAGTGTCATAAAAACTCCTGTTTCACATAGAGTCAACCAAATATATCAAAGAAGTATGGGACACCCTAACTAACTTGTTTGGAAAAATTGACACCATGAGGGGTTATGAGCTTGAGATTGTAATAATTAGTTTGAGCCATAGAAACTTTGACACATTGGAGTAATTATTCACCAAGCTTAAGTCACTTAGATTGTAGTTAAAAGAGGATGGACCTAAAATAAAGATGAGCAGTTAGTTCATTTTGTGCTTGCAAAACTAGGACATGATTACTCTGTATTTGTTTATGCCTTTTATGTGACCAAAAGAGCCATAGAAGCCAACTATAAAATTCCATCCTTAGATGAATTTATTTTATATTTAACTAAGGAACAAGATAAATTGATCCAGATGAGAACCCTCAAGTCTTCCAAACTTTCAACCCTCATTGCCGAGAATGGGAAACAGAAAGCCTCTAGCAACAAGGATAGAAATAGAAGAGTAAGGATCTTGAGAAGAAGAAAGAACATAAAATCACTATATAAACTATCAATGAAACCTCCTCCTCTAAATGAAAACCTAAGAGAAAAAAGGTTAAGTGTTCCTATTGCAAGAAGAATGGGCACAATGAGTACAAGTTTATGAAAATAATATATAGGGGTCCTTGAGTCTGTCAAATAGTCATCATTAGCCAAATAATATTTTAAGACAAAGGAAAAGGGGAAGCAGAACCCCAAGGGCAAATATTTAGTTGTAGTATCTTACACATCTGCTTTATTTTAGGTTATCGACTTTAGTGCTTCACACCATATGAGTTCGTCAAAGGTTGAGTTTCTTGACTTAGAGCCCTATAGCATGTCCTCTATCATTTTGGGTGATGACACTCTATTATAAGTTTTAGGAAGAGGTACTATTTAAATCAAAGGTGGAACATTCATAAATGTTCTAAGTGTACCTTCACTATCAAATAATCTTCTTTCAGTGCATCATGTTATCCACATAGGGTAAGGCATGAGAGTCAAGTTCACACCAGATTTAGTTGAGATCAGAGAGATACACAATGACTCTAAAGTTTCACTGGGGAGGTTTAATCACCATTCTAATCTATACACCTCCCATTTTGCTCCAGATGTTCCTCCTACTACATCGATTACCCATTTAGATGGAGTTAGTAGGATATGGCATGAGCAGTTTGGCCATCTTAAAATACAGATGGATCTACTTTCTTTGATAAAAGTTTGAAGTTTTTGATAATTTTTGAGACTTTAAGGCTCTAGCTGAGAAATAATCTAGAAAGTGCATCAAAATCCTTTGAACAAACAATGGGGGGGAGTAAAACCAAAGATTTGAGTAGTTTTATACCATCAAGGGGATTGATCTTTAGTGGATAATACTACACACCCCTTAGCAGAATGGTGTATTAGAATGAAAGAATTGATCCTTGAAAAAGATGGCCAACTGTATGATTCACTCTAGATCATTGACTCCAAAATCTTAGGTAGAAGCCATCAATTGTGCATGTTACATCCATAATTGGGTTCCTCACAAAGATTTAAAGGTAATTACTCCTTATGAAGCTTGGAATAATAGGAAACTAAAGGTGCGACATTTCAGGGTCTTTGGATCACCAATGATGGCATGCATTCCCAAGAATAAATGCAAGGCTATGGAGGTTCAATCCAAACCTTAGATTTTTTTGGGTATCCAAATGGGGTCAAGGGTGATAGACTTCTTCATCCTACAACTCATCAATTTTTCATTGAGAGGAGTGTTAGGTTTTAGAAGAGTCCCACTAATTCTTTACTTGACACTTCTTCTACATTATTTTCACTCAATTTGGGTGAGAATTTCAAGGATTCAGATCATTCATAGTAGGTTCATAAGGTAGAGGTCACCTCTTCTTATTTTTTTAGTTATGATAGTGAGCAGAATGATGGGGAGTCATCCTCATCCACTTATAGGTATGCATCATAGGATGAGGATTCAGCACCTGACTCACTCATTTCATGCCCTCTTTGGGTTGAGCAGACACTTGAGAGTGTAAGCACTTAATCAGGGGATCTAGATGATGATAGATGTGCTCAAACAAACTTTCAAAGAGGATCACATGCCTTTTTTGTTTCCATAATATATCTATAGACTTTCAAAGAGGCTTCAAGTATATCTGAGTGGGATAGAGCCATGGATGAGGAATATGATTTCTTGATTAGAAATCACACTTGGGATTTGACTTCTTTTCCTAAGGGAAGGAAGATGGTTCGATGTCAATGGATATATCAGACTAAGTATGTTATAGATGGGTTTTTTGACAAGTTCAAGGCTAGATTGGTAGCCAAGGGATTTTCACAGGTAACCAATATCAACTACTTAGAGACCTTTGCACCCATGGCCAAGATGACTTAGATTAGACTCATACTTGTTGTAGCTAAAACACAAATGGAGTGTACATTAGATGGATGTGAAGAGTGCATTTATTCATGAGGACCTTGAGGGGGATATCTACATGGAGCATCCACATAGTTTTATTTGGGATTCTTCTTTAGTGTGCAAACTTAGAAAATCCATTTATGACCTCAAACAGGCCCCTCAAGCCTGGTATGCCAAAATGGATTCCTTACTTCTTACTTCAAGTTTCACTAGATGCCACTCAGACCCCAATGTGTACTTATTGTGCTAGGATGATTCATTTTTGATATTGGTTTTGTATGTTGATGACCTTTTGATCATAGATATTTCTTCTTTGACTATCTAACTACTGAAGAAAACTCTTCAAGATAGATTCAACATGACTGACTTGGGCCTACTACACTACTTTCTTGGCATTGAGATCACTCAGAAAAATTTAAATATTTCACTTACGTATCCCAAGTACTCTCTTGATCTTTTAACATGATTTCATATGACTAACTGTAATTCATCTCTAACTCCATTCCTATCTGGATTCAAGATTAAGGTAGATTGTTTCACTGTATTAGTCAATGCTACCTTGTATCGATAACTTTTTAGTATCTATTAACCAATGTTTACATCCAAGTTTTACATCTTTCTTTTGGCTAAGTGCATCATCGTTATTGGTTTATCCCCACAGCAAAAAAAATATTAAGTGTTATTTCCTTCAGAAGCCTTTGTTTGGTCTTTTTCAAGTGTTATTTCGATCTTTTTGCTCAAGTGTTATTTCTTTCGACAAGGTTTTGCTTCGATTTTTTTGTCCAAGTCTCAAAGGAATTGTTTTAGACTTTTTTTTGAAACAAAAAGGTCCAAGGAATTGGTCTTTTTCAATTTTTTCTAAGGGTACATTTCAGGAATGCCGAATGATCATTTCTAAAGTGAAGGGACATTTTCAATATTTTTGAAGGGACATTTTCATTCTGCTGAAGGATCTTTTTCTCATGAAATTATCCTAAACAAGTTTTCTGAAGGGTACTTTGCGAGATTTCCAAAAGAAATGTCCCTTACATTTTTTTTGAAAGAATTATCTCTTGCAACTTTTTCGAAGGAATTGTTTCAGACTTTTTGTCTGAAACAATCTTTTCAAAGGCTCTTTTTCTCTTAAGAAGGGATGTTTTCAAATTTTTTGAAGGGCACATTTCAAGTTTTCAAAAGGCATCTACAGGATTTTTGAAGGATTTAGTTTAAACTTTTTGTCTGAAACAATCTTTTTGAAGGGTTTGTTCTTTCAAGGAATTGGTCCGCTTCAAGTTTTTCGAAGGGACACTTTGCATTTTTTTGAAGGAATTGCCTTAAACATTTTTTCCAAAGGAATTGTTTTAGACTTTTTATCCAAAACAATCTTTTTGAAATGTCATTTCTCAAGTGAAGGGACACTTGTAAAAATTTCAAAGGGTCTTTTTCTATGCAAAGTGCCCTACACACTTTCCCCAAAGGGCCTTTTCTTGGGGAAGTGTCCTTTTCGGGCTTTCCAAAGGGACATTTCAAGAATGTTGAAGGGCATGTTTAGGATTTTAGAGAGGTGAAATGAGAATTTCAAAGGGTTATTCTCAACAAAAGTGTCTTTTGGAAAGTTTTCGAAGAGACATTTGCAAAAAGCCTAAAAGAATTGTTTTGAACATTTTGTCTAGAATAATCTTTCTGAAGAGACACTCCAAAAGGCTCGAAAGGACATGGATCAATCAAAATAGACCAATCAAAATGGGCCCAAAAGGTTATTTTTTTCAAAAAAAATGCCCATGGGAATTTTTTTGGAAAGAATGCCTAAAGGAAAGGCTCAAAATAAATGCCTCTAAAGAAATGGTCCCAGTAGAGTGATGATTATATGGATGTCAACTTCAGGATGAGGGACTAGTTGGCATTCAAACAAGAGGATCCCAAGCATCCAAGGGCTCACATTCTACATCCACCAAAGTAGATTAGAGGACTCATCTCACCATTGATTTGATTGAGATCTGAGTCATTTTTGATGACCAATCAAAGAAGGAAGACAAGGCCAACAGAGTGAAAATCACTCTCCCCTACGCCGTTACACACCTCAGCAAGCCAGTGGAAAGTTGTTAGCATTAAGACAAATTTGCAATAGGTGGACTCCCTTGTAATAATTGTATTGATGCCATTACTCAAAATATCTTGATTTCACTGGGCAACCATTGGAGAAGCGTCTTTGCAAGAACATGCCAAGAGTGTTCAAGGGAGGTGACATGGATCAATCAGATGACCCAAATGAGCATCATTTTCAAAGTCATTTGTAGTTGAAGATGGAGACTTATAACAAATTGATTCCTCTCTTTGATGCCAAAGGCCTCCTCTTCTCATTTACTTCCTGATATAAATACAACCCTTGGGCTAGTGTAAAAACACCCACACAATGTATGGCAAAGCCCTACTAAATTGATGTCAAGTTTTTCTTGTAAGCATTGGTACAAGTCTTTTTCTTTGAATTTATAAGTGATTTCCTGAGTGTGTAAGTGACATATAGTGACAACAAGTGATGGTTTTCATCATTTTGTCCTTTGTCCTTCATGCATGAGAAAGAGTTATAGGTCTAACAAGTCATATGGAGTACGTCTAAGTGTATTAAATTTTTGCATGTGTATAATTTTTCTTGGAATGTATAGGTTGTCTTTGAGTTCATTTTCCTTGCATCATTTCATACATCTCACCTCTATATTGAAATACTTGTGTTAGAATCTTTATAGATTTAAAATAGTCTATGTATTTTGTTGTATCATGCACTAGGGTATGGCATTATGTGGAAGATAATCTTGGTGCATCACCATTCTTAGAACAATTTTTTTATGCAATTTATAACTCTTTTCTCTTTAATCAAACTGGTTTAGACAGAGATTTTTTTATAGAGATACATTCAGTGAGCTCGCCCTTTAAATCTAGAGGTTAATTTTCTCTATAGGTATACCCACATGCCTAAAAATGTCCCAACATTTCCCAAATCTGTAAGAGGATTGAACACTCTCTTCTAGGGTGCAAGATTTGGAGACAACAGTTCTAACAGACCTGGTGGGACAAATTATTGACATGTCAAGGTGAATGTTGGTCTTAACAAGCCTAAGGTTGTATAAATATTCTTAATCCAGTATTTGGTGACTCCAAAAGGTGAGAATCTCTGGTTATAGATCAAGTTTTCCACATTATACTTCATGGTCCACACTAGGTCATCTAGGACTTCCGATCAAGCCCTTCTAGTTGAATCTCTTCTTGAAGAACAATGCCCTGAACCATTCCCAGCACTTAGATATCCTTGGCAAGGAGGTTTTGGAGATAAAGAAGAAGTTGAGGAAGTTGGAGAAATAGGAGATCAAGAGGAAAGAAGAAAAATGGATAGGCAGCAACCTTTCTCAACCTTTAACACCCAAAATCTAATTGACCTTCCTGCATACGACTCTATTCCTCCCAATGCTACCAAGAATCTCTCTGGTTTCAATGGAGATGATCCTATTACCCCATCTGAGCATATTAGGGACATTACAAATTTTTGCAACTTCCATAATGTGACCCAAGCCAACATAGCCATTAGATTTCTTGTTGTCTCTAAAAGGCAAGGCACTTGACTGGTATAGGATTTTAAAAGGCGGTTACATTACAAGTTGGGATGGCTTTGGGGAATTTTTGGTAACTAGATTTTAAAATAAGAGTGACCATACTTCTTTGATCTATCAGCTAAACATGATAAAGAGAGGTCCTAACAAATTATGGGAGATCTTAATGAAATATTTTAAAGGACATGGCATAGGTTACCACCTATTATGAGACCTCTTTTGAGTTTTGTGTTCCTTACTTATCTCAAGGGTATTGGTATTGATGTGGTGGTGATGTTACAGTCAATGGGAGGATTCACTCTATCAGATGCATATGAGATAGCTATTGAAGTTGAGAATAGCTTAATACAGGTTGGAAAGCTACCTCTAAGAGTTTACATGCCTTTGTTATCTCATAGTTTGGTTGAACCTCCAAGTTTAGCACAAGTCCCTAATGCCAATTTCAAGCTAAGAACCTTTCCCAAGAATATGGATAATGTTGTGGATAAAGATGAAGAGATCCAATCATTATGAGCTCAGCTCAAGCAAGCTCAGTTCTAGGCAAGTGCTCCACCTAACCCTTAGTACTATCCTTAACAAGTCTATAGAGCTCCACCCCAATATAACTACCAAGGAAGAGGACAAGGTCAACAAGGTTTTAATAGGCAGCCCAATGCCTATAATCTTAATTTCACTCCTTCCACGAAGGCTTTTATACTAGTACATGCTAACCTATTTCAAGGGGAGGATCATTTGGATCAATGGTAACAACCTCAAGGTTAGTTTATGCATGATGATGGAGAAGCCATCCAAGCTTTGGTGGCACAAGAAGAGACTACTCCTTACATGACATCAGAAGAATCAAATACAATGCAAAGGGATATTCATAGAGAAGGTAGCAACCAGAGTGTAGGTATGATGAACTTTCAAGCTAAGGATGATTATGTGTTGAATCAAAGCACATCAATTGTAGCCAACATAAGAGCCAATAAGAGAGATCTAGGATATGTTTCAGGAGTACATGTGACTCCAAGTGATGCCTCTCCAAGGCTACAAAGTGTGAATCCTATTGCAATACCTACTACCATTCATGCCCCTCAACAAGGTCAAAATGCAAGTAGGGTTGTCAAGCCTATAATGCAATAGGTTCAAACTCCTTCACTACCTTCAAGAATGCAAGAAAAAGTGAAAATTTCCCCTCTAAACATTGTTGATTATTTGAAGAATGTCAAAATAAGCATATCTCTTTAAGAGGTCTTGTTTATGCCTGGTCAAAAGAGCTCTTACAAGAACAGCTTGCAAACATTCATGTAGCCCCTCAAACTTCAAAACATAATAGTGTGGCCCTTACCAATTATCCAAATCATGTCTTAGACCCCTCCACCAAATCTGAAAATCCTCCATCCTTCTACCTCACACTCATTGTGGGAGACAAGTTGGTTCACAATTGTATTGTAGATAGTGGAGCTAGTACCACTGTCATGCCTAAGGTGGTGGCTGATAAATTAGGATTGAAGTATGAACCACACAGTAAATGTGTGTTTTAACTTGATGGGACTTCAACCAAGACAATGGGATTGGTCAAAGGTTTGAAATTCTTCCTACATGATTTCCCAAGTTTCCCCATTTTACAAGACGTTGTGGTGGTAGACCTTCCAGCTCATTTTGTTATTTGTTTGTCAAGGGACTTCACGGCTAAGATAGGAGGGTATGATTCTACTGACTAGTCTTTTATAGCTTTTAAAATAAGATATGGAACTAAGGTAACTATAAGGACTCAGCCCTTAGCAAGGTTTCATACTAATCCATACATGGAGACAAGTTCAAATCAGAATTATCTAATTAGTAAAGAAGAAGAAGGTGTCACGGATGGTCAGACATCCTCCCCCCTTGAAGGTAATTTTGATCTTTTCTTTGATAAGTAAATCATTGAAATGCATGGACTTGATCCATATAATTTCATAGAAGAAATTGATTTTGGAGTTTATTGTATACACGAAAAAGATGTTTCAATCCCTTCACTCACTAATGAATACCATGAACTTGAAGGAATATGGGAAATATATTTTGATGGCTCAAGAAGAAAAGTAGGTGCAGGAGCTGGAGTTATGTTAGTTTCTCCATCAAATAATCAATAGTAATCCTCATATAGATTCCACTTCAGCTACACCTATAATGTGGTAGAATATGAAGGCCTAGTTCATGGCCTCCAATGGGCAAAGAAGAGAGGGATCAAGAATTTGAAGGTTTATCTAGATAGTGAGTTGGTCATCCACCAAGTGAGAAATCAAGATACATCAAATAATCCCTTGCTTAAATCCAACAAGCATAGGGTATGGGACCTACTTGAATACTTTGATGCCTTCAGCATACAACCCATATCAAAGGATTCAAATAAACATGCCAATAAATTGGCTATCATAGGAGCACAATTTGATGCAGTTGTTGATATAGGAAAGGAGAAGGATCAGTCTCATATCAAGGTCATTATGAGGCCTTCTATTCCATATAATGAAGTGTCATGCTAAGTGTTTGAAAGTGATGAACACATTGCACACTTCTTACAAAATGAGGTAGGATTATCCTCAAGGAACCAAAAGAGACTGCATGATCAATATGAATAACAAGTTATTCAGCTAAAGACAAACAAGATACCTAAGGGGCTGATTACTTTGAAGTGTGTTTTCAATTAAAATTATGAAAATAAGAATGAAAGAGTGAGCATGTCAACAAAAAAAGAGAACTAAGAGAGAGTCATGATTTACAAGGATGAGCTCTTAAAAATTGGTAAGTCATGTTCTCTGACCGAGAGGCAGAACTTTATTGAATTATGTAAAGAGTTCCATGACATCTTTGATTGGGAATACAAATATTTGAAAGGGTTTGATCCAAGTTTAGCTCATCACACTATTGAGTTAGAACATGGAGCTAAACTAGTCAGGCAGAAACAAAGGCCTATCAATCCCAAGATAGAGGAACTCATGAAGAAAGAGTTGACCAAGTTGATTGAGTCTAGGACTATCTTTCTTATCAAACACTCAATTTGGGTGGCTAATATTGTACATGTCCAAAATAAGAATGGAGAGATCAAACTTTGTGTGGATTTTTAAGATCTTAATAGAGTGTCTCTCAAGGATCATTATCCACTACCTTCCATGGAACAAATTTTGTAAGTTATTTTAAGTTTTCAATGCTTCTCACTTCTTGATGGTTATTCAGGTTACAATCAAATACTAGTAAATGAAGAGGATCAATTCAAGAAAGACTTCACTACAAAATGGGGGACCTTTACCTATAAGAAGATGCCTTTTGGTTTATCTAATGCTAGAGCTACATTTCAAAGGGCAATAGACATGAATTTTAAGGGTTTGATCAATAAGTTTTTACTTGTGTACCTTGATGATATATCTATTTTTTCAAAGGGTGATACTGATCATATGGAACATCTAAGGTAGGTGTTTGATAAGTGTAGGGGGTATGGAATATCCATTAATCCAAAAAAGTGCATCTTTTTTGTCCATGAAGGTAAGCTATTGGGTCATATTGTTTCAAAAGAATGCTTATCTATTGACCTTGATAGGATTGAGGTTATTCTAGGTTTGTCTTTACCTCAACACAAGAAAGGACTTCAAAGCTTCTTGAAGAAAATAAACTTTGTAAGAAGGTTTATTCCATGCTTTACAACTGTAGTAAAGCCTATCACATCCATGCTCAAGAAAAACCAAGCTTTTAATTGGACAAAGGAAGGCAAGATTAGTTTTGAGGCAATCAAGCAAGTAATTGCAAAATATCCTACTCTCTTGAACCCAAACTTTGCCAAATATTTCATACCTTATACCTTTGCTAACCTTGATACAATCTCAACTATGTTTATGCAAAAGAATGATGAAGAGGTAGAGTAACCAATTGCATTCTTCAGCCAAGGATTGGGAGATTATGAAGTCAAGTATACATTTATTGAGAACCAAGCTCTAACAGTAATAAGAGGATTGAAAAAATTTAGACGCATGGTTTCAAACAACAAGATATATGTCATGGTTTCTTATCCTAGCACCAAGGAGTTTCTCCTAAGCAAAGACCTCAAAGAAAAGAAAGTTGGATGGATTACAAAGGTGATGGAGTATGATGTGGATATTAAGGTTACAAACTTGGTAAGAGGAAAAGGATTATGTGAGCATTTAGCTTTAGACTTCCAAGATCCAAAAGAGGAAGTCTTGATCAACCAAGTTCAACCCCAACCGTCTGATCACATACAAGTTCAAAGTTGGACACAAGACATCATTAGTTTTCTTCAAAATGGTGAGCACCCCAATGGCTTGAACAAGTCTTAAAGGAGGTATTTTAGATTGCAAACCATTCCCTACTATCTTGTAGATGGTGTTTTATTTAGGAAAGACATGAATGGTGCATTGTTAAGGTGTGTTAACAGTGATTAGTTTAATATGTTGTTGAAAAAGTTTCATAATGGTATAGATGGTCATTTATCTCCTAAGACAACAGCTACAAAGATAATGAGGGTTGGTTATTATTAGCCTAGTCTTTTTAAGGACTATTACCACCAGGATAAAAAGTTTCCTTAATGTGCCTTCTTTGTAGGCAAACTATTAGGTTGTGGAGCTAAAAGCTTCACAATATGTGAACAAGAGGAGTTGCAGAGGTTGCTAAGTTTTAGAACAAGTTGCAGGGCAACTGACATCGGTCTGATCAACCAACGTCAGTCATATTACAGTGCAGAAGCAACCGACGTTGGTTATGAGTCGGCCGACATCGGTCAGGAAGAAGCCAACGTCGACAACTTGTGTGTGCATGTGTTTGCATGCGGGTCGAGAACTGGTCTATTTTTAGACAGTCAGTTTGCATGTAAAGACTTATTTTAGTCTTGGATCTGTGTTTCTAATTATTGTAATTAAGAATGTCTAATTATTGTATGCATGAGATCTATATAATAGACTCATGGGCTGTATTATAAAATTGTACTAGAGAGAGAGAGAAAATATTAGCTCCTTCAGAAGACAGAGAGCAAGAGTGCTAGATAGCCAAGAGGGCTTGTAGAAGAGAGCAGGGATTAGCTCCTCCTAGTTCCAAAGGGGTATTGAGTGTGTATGATCAAGTAGAGTTGTAGGGTGTGCAAAGTTCTGGTAGAAGATCCACCGAGGTACTAGTTAAATAATCATAAGGACTTGGTGAGGCAAGGACAAGGGTTCTTCAGGGTGTAGAGATATCTACGTGGTAAGTAAGGTCTGGTGATTTTCAGGTTGATGCACGAGTAGGGAGATCTACTTGGAGTATGGTTGTGTACTTGGTGTACTGGCAGCGTTGTTACTGACTGGTGGAGGTGAACAACAATTCTATGTTTGAGTTGATTGTTGTGACTGTAATTGAGAGAGTGAACTGTTGAAGGAGAATTACTGGCGAGCCCTAGAAGTGTGGGAGCTCTAGAGGTGTGGGAAGAAGTGTGGCATCTTCTTTATTGTATTTTCTTCTAGATAAGTATTAATACAATTGGATATTGTCTCTCATATTCTGTGTTGTTTCATATTTCTAGTTACTTATCATTCTGATTAAATTCCATGTTTAGTTGCTAATACAAAGGTAATCAAGTGTGCCCTTAGTGGGTAGTAGATCCTGACAGTTCGTATCAGAGCTTTGTGAGCCTAGGTCCTGTCAAGTGGTATCAGAGCGAGGTTGCAGGTTCATCAAAGCGTGGTTAGGTACAATAACAGGTGGTCAGAGCGTGTTAAGTGTTTTGTTGATTACAAGTCACTCACAGGGGTTTTTGATTGAGTGGGAGTATAACAATGGCAGAAGAAAGTAAGCTATGAATGGAGAAACTGAATAGCACGAATGGTCAATTACAGATTGATGGAAATAAAGAGTAGGTAAAGAAAGATTGTTGGTTGGTAGAAGATTAGCATGAAGAAATTGAAGAAGCAGATGTTGTAGGTGTTGTTGCACATGATGCTCTTGATAAAGTAGAATCTTGGTTTACAGATTCTGTTGCCTCTTTCCATGCAACCCAAAATAGAGCATCTTTTCATGGATATGTCTTTGGAGACTTTGGAGAGATTTATTTAGGCGCTGGTGAGCCTTGTCAAATGGTTGGCAAAGGGGAAGTGAAGCTGAAATTGCAGACGGGTAACACATGGGTGTTGAAGGAGGTCATGCAGGTTCTAGTCTTGGAGATGAGTCTAATTTATTTAGAAAATTTGGGTGATGAGAGATGCATAGTAACTCTCATAGCAGATACACTTGAATTAGATGGTGGTAAGAAAGTAGGTATCCTTTATCTATCTACTTATATTACCGATTCACCTTATGTTGCAGAGATGTGGCTTTATAGGCTTGGTCACATGTGTAAGAAGGGAATGCATTTTCTTAAGCAAAAAATAGATGTCTTTGACAAACTTAAGAACTGGAAAGCATTGGTGTTCATGGAGGAGATGACGGATAGAGATCAGCTGAGGGGACTGAATTATTCTGAGCAGGGCTGGGTTGATTTAGACAGGGTTTTGATCCAAGGTGAGCTCGTGGGTAAAAAGTCATCACTCACAGGAGAACACAGTTATCGGCATCGGTCAGAAAAAATCGACGTCAAACAAATAGGTACCGATGTTGGTCATGTGCAGACCATCAGAGTCGATGGTGTCAAGGAGGTGCAGACTGATGTCAGTCAGGAGAAATCGACGTTGGCAGTCAGGGTCAGTCGCAGGGAACCAACATCGGTCAGTTGTAGATTGGGAGATGGTCGAGATCCGTCACTGGAATGGATGTTGGGCGGACAGCAAGTTGTCAAGGAGTCTCAAACACCCATGTGGAGGACTGAAAGGGTAGAATCCAAGAAATAGTGGAAGCATGACATGAATTCTTCGGAAGAGAACCAAGCGGGAGTTTTCGTAGAGTTTCCAGCCGGGATAAAAGCACTGACAGATGAATGGATTTCCAGGTTAGAGAAGAGAGTGGATGTACATGTGAGACAGAAGGCCATGGTATATGGTCTTGAGCAGGCTGCAAGACAGTGGTACAGGTTTGACAGGTGTATGACTAAGCATGGCTTTGGTCAAGGTTAATGTAACCATTGTGTTTTCTTTACTTGGTTGGATAATGGTCGCAACATTATTCTATTACTGTATGTGGTGTGGTTGCTTGTTGCAGGGTCACACATGCAGGGAGTTTCTGAGCTAAAGATAAAGTTAGTTCAGAGGTATGTCATGAAGAGTTTGGGAGTAGAGAAATTCTTTGGCATAAGAGACATGGAAGATCACAGGTTGATTTTGTCTCCAGAGGAAGCTGATGTGAAGGAGGTGTTGGTGAGGGTTAATTTGCAGGATGCAGAACTGATAAGCACACCAAAGACTGGATATTTCAAGCTGAGCTTAGAACATTATTCGAAATCACATGAGGTCTGGTGTAGACCTGAGTTTTCCCAATAAGTGGGAGTTGTCAGAGAGTTTGGAGCCAATTCAGAGAAGGTGGATTCTCAAGTATCTAAGAGGGACTAGCAACAGGTTAACATGTTATGCAGGGTCAAGGTCTTCACTACATGGAGTTGTAGGTTCGGATGTGGCAGGTTACTTGGATGACAGGAGGTGCACCACAGGTTGTATGGTGGTTGGTATTCAAGATTGAGCTTAAAGAGGAATACAAGCCAAGAAACAAATTAGATGGTGTACAGGTACAAGTGCAGCTATTTATCTCCAAGTGGGAGATTGTTAGGTTGTGGAGCTAAAAGCTTCACCAGGGTGCGAATAGGAGGAGTTGCAGAGGTTGTTGAGTTGCAGAACAAGTTGCAGGGCAACCGATGTCGGTCATATTACAGTGCAGAAGCAATAGACGTTGGTTATGATTCGGCTAACATCGGTCAAGAAGAAGCTGACATCGACAACCTGTGTGTGCATGCGTTTGCATGCGGGTCGAGAACTGGTCTATTTTTGGACAGTCAATTTGCATGTAAAGACTTATTTTAGTCTTAGAGCTGTGTTTCTAATTATTGTAATTAAGAATGTCTAATTATTGTATGCATGAGATCTATATAATAGACTCATGGGTTGTATTGTAAAATTGTACTAAAAAGAGAGAGCAAAGATTAGCTCCTTCAGAAGATAGAGAGCAAGAGTGCTAGATAGCCAAGAGGGCTTGTAGAAGAGAGCAGGGATTAGCTCCTCCTAGTTCCAAAGGGGTGTTGAGTGTGTATGATCAGATAGAGTCGCAAGGTGTGCAAAGTTCTGGTAGAAGATCCACCGGGGTACTGGTTGAAGAATCATAAGGACTTGGTGAGGCAAGGATAAGGGTTCTTCAGGGTGTAGAGATATCTACGTGGTAAGGTCTGGTGATTTGTAGGTTGATGCAAGAGTAGGGAGATCTACTTGTAGTACAATTGTGTACTTGGTGTACTGGCAATGTTGTTACTGACTGGTGGTGGTGAACAACAACTCTATGTTTGAGTTGATTTTTGTGACCGTAATTGAGAGAGTGAACTATTGAAAGAGAATTATTGGCGAGCCCTAGAAGTGTGGGAGTTCTAGAGGTGTGAGAAGAAGAAGTGTGGCATCTTCTTTATTGTATTTTCTTCTAGATAAGTATTAATACAATTGGGTATTGTCTCTCATATTCTGTGTTGTTTCATATTTCTAGTTACTTATCATTCTGGTTAAATTCCATGTTTAGTTGCTAATACAAAGGTAATCAAGTGTGCCTTTAGTGGGCAGTAGATCTTGACATTTGGCATCAGAGCTTTGTGAGCCTAGGTCATATAAAGTGGTATCAGAGCGAGGTTACAGGTTCATCAAAGCATGGTTAGGTACACTAACAGGTGGTCAGAGCGTGTTAAGTGTTTTGTTGATTACAGGTCACTCACAGGGGTTTCTGATTGAGTGGGAGTATAGCAATGGCAGAAGAAAGTAAGCTACGAATGGAGAAATTGAATAGCACGAATGGTCAATTATAGATTGATGGAAAGAAAGAGCAGGTAAAGAAAGATTGTTGGTTGGTAGAAGATCAGCATGAATAAATTGAAGCAGCAGATGTTGTAGGTGTTGTTGCACAGGATGCTCTTGATAAAGTAGAATCTTGGTTTACAGATTCTGTTGCCTCTTTCCATGCAGCTTGAAATAGAGCATCTTTTCATGGATATGTCTTTGGAGACTTTGGAGAGATTTATTTAGGCGCTGGTGAGCCTTGTCAAATGGTTGGCAAAGGGGAAGTGAAGCTGAAATTGCAGACGGGTAACACATGGGTGTTGAAGGAGGTCATGCAGGTTCTAGTCTTGGAGATGAGTCTAATTTCTTCAGAAAAGTTGGGTGATGAGAGATGCATAGTAACTCTCACAGTGGATGCACTTGAATTAGACAGTGGTAAGAAAGTAGGTATCCTTTATCTATCTACTTATATTACTGATTCAACTTCTATTGCAGAGATGTGGCTTTATAGGCTTGGTCACATGTGTAAGAAGGGAATGCATGTTCTTAAGTAGAAAATAGATGTCTTTGACAAACTTAAGAACTGAAAAGCCTTGGTGTTCATGGAGGAGATGACAGATAGAGATCAGCTGAGGGGACTAAATTATTTTGAGCAGGGCTGTGTTGATTTGGACAGGGTTTTGATCTAAGGTGAGCTCGCAGGTAAAAAGTCATCACTCATAGGAGAACACAATTACCGACATCGGTCAAGAGAAACTGACATCAAACAGACAGGTACCGACGTCAGTCATATGCAGACCAGCAGAGTCGGTGGTGTTGGGCAGGTGCAGACTGACATTAGTCAGGGGAAACTGACATTGGTAGTCAGAGTCAGTCGTCAGGAACCGACGTCAATCGGTTTCAGATTGGGAGATGGCTGAGATGGGTCACTCGAACAGATGTTGGCCGGACATCAAGCTATCAAAGAGTCTCAAATGCCAATGTGGAGGACTAAAAGGGTAGAATCTAGGAAACAGTGGGAGCATGGCGTGAATTCTTTGGAAGAGAATCAAGCGGGAGTTTTGGTAGAGTTGCCGGCTGGGATAAAAGAACTGACAGATGAATGGATTCCCAGGTTAGAGAAGAGAGTGGATGGACACGTGAGACATAAGGCTAGGGTATATGGTTTTGAGTAGGCTGCAGGATAGTGGTACAGGTTTGACAGGTGTATGACTAAGCATGGCTTTGGTCAAGGTCAATGTAACTGTTGTGTTTTCATTACCTAGTTGGATAATGGTCGAAACATTATCCTATTACTGTATGTGGTGTGGTTGCTTATTACAGGGTCACACATGCAGGGAGTTTCTGAACTAAAGGTAAAGTTACTTCAGAGGTATGTCATGAAGAATTTGGGAGCAGCAAAATTCTCTAGCATAAGAGACATGGAAGATCACAGGTTGATTTTGTCTTCAGAGGGAGCTGATGTGAAGGAGGTGTTGGCGAGGGTTAATTTGCAGGATGCAGAACCGGTAAGCACACCAAGGGCTGGATAGTTCAAGCTGAGCTTACAATAGTGTTCGAAATCACATGAGGTTTGGTGTAGACCTAAGTTTTCTCAAGCAGTGGGAGTTGTCAGAGAGTTTGGATCCAATTCGGGGAAGGTGGATTCTCAGGTATCTGAGAGGGACTAGCAGCAGGTTAACATGTTATGCAGGGTCAAGGTCTTCACTACATGGAGTTGTAGGTTCGGATGTGGCAGGTTACTTGGATGACAGGGGGTGCACCACAGGTTGTGTGGTGGTTGGTCTTCAAGATTGAGCTTGAAGAGGATTACAAGCCAGGAAATAATTTAGACGGTGTACAAGTATAGGTGCAGTTATTTATCTCCAAGTGGGAGATTGTTAGGTTGTGGAGCTAAAAGCTTCACCAGGATGCGAACAGGAGGAGTTGCGAAGGTTGTTGAGTTGCAGAACAAGTTTCAGGACAATCGACGTCAGTCTGATCAACTGACGTCAGTCATATTATAGTGCAGAAGCAACCGACGTCAGTTATGAGTCGATCGAAATCGGTCAGGAAGAAGCCAACGTTGACAACTTGTGTGTGCATACGTTGACAACTTGTGTGTGCATGCGTTTGCATGCGGGTTGAGAACTGGTCTATTTTTGGACAGTCAATTTGCATGTAAAGACTTATTTTAGTCTTGGAGCTGTGTTTCATATTATTATAATTAAGAATGTCTAATTATTGTATGCATGAGATCTATATAATAGACTCATGGGTTGTATTGTAAAATTGTACTAGAGAGAGAGCAAAGATTAGCTCCTTCAGAAGAGAGAGCGCAAGAGTGCTAGATAGCCAAGAGGGCTTGTAGAAGAGAGCAGGGATTAGATCCTCCTAGTTTCAAAGGGGTGCTGAGTGTGTATGATCAAGTAGAGTTGCAGGGTGTGCAAAGTTCTGGTAGAAGATCCACCGGGGTACTGGTTGAAGAATCATAAGGACTTGGTGAGGCAAGGACAAGGGTTCTTCAGGGTGTAGAGATATCTATGTGGTAAGTAAGGTCTGGTGATTTGCAGGTTGATGCAAGAGCAGGGAGATCTACTTGGAGTACGGTTGTGTACTTGGTGTATTGGCAGCGTTGTTACTGACTGGTGGAGGTGAACAACAACTCTGTGTTTGAGTTGATTGTTGTGACCATAATTGAGAGAGTGAACTATTGAAGGAGAATTACTGGTGAGCCCTAGAAGTGTGGGAGCTCTAGAGGTGTGGGAAGAAGAAGTGTGGCATCTTCTTTATTGTATTTTCTTCTGGATAAGTATTAATACAATTGGGTATTGTCTCTCATATTCTGTGTTGTTTCATATTTCTAGTTACTTATCATTTTGGTTAAATTCCGTGTTTAGTTGCTAATACAAAGGTAATCAAGTGTGCCCTTAGTGGGCAGTAGATCCAAACAGTTGGTATCAGAGCTCTGAATAAACTGACGTCGAACAGACAAGTACTGACGTCGGTCATGTGTAGACCAGTAGAGTCGGTGGTGTCGCGCAGGTGCAGACCGACATCGGTCAGGGAAAACCGACGTCGGCAGTCAGAGTCAGTCGCAGGGAACTGATGTCGGTCAGTTGCAGATTGGGAGATGGCCTAGATCGGTCACTGGAATGAATGTTGGGTGGATAACAAGTTGTCAAGGAGTCTCAAACGCCCATGTGGAGGACCGAAAGGGTAGAATCCAGGAAACAGTGGGAGCATGGCATGAATTCTTTGGAAGAGAACCAACCGAGAGTTTTCGTAGAGTTTCCAGCTGGGATAAAAGCACTGAAAGACGAATGGATTCCCAGGTTAGAGAAGAGAGGGGATGGACACGTGAGACAGAAGGCCAGGGTATATGGTCTTGAGCAGGCTGCAGGATAGTGGTACAGGTTTGACAGGTGTATGACTAAGCATGGCTTTGGCCAAGGTCAATGTAATCATTGTGTTTTCTTTACCTGGTTGGATAATGGTCGCAATATTATCCTGTTACTGTATGTGGTGTGGTTGCTTGTTACAGGGTCACACATGCAGGGAGTTTCTGAGCTAAAGGTAAAGTTAGTTTAGAGGTATGTCATGAAGAATTTGGGAGCAGCAAAATTCTCTGGCATAAGAGACATGGAAGATCACAGGTTGATTTTGTCTTCAGAGAGAGCTGATGTGAAGGAGGTGTTGGCGAGGGTTAATTTGCAGGATGCAGAACCGGTAAGCACACCAAGGGCTGGACAGTTCAAGCTGAGCTTACAACAGTGTTCAAAATCACATGAGGTTTGGTGTAGACCTAAGTTTTCTCAAGCAGTGGGAGTTGTCAGAGAGTTTGGAGCCAATTCGGGGAAGGTGAATTCTCAGGTATCTGAGAGGGACTAGCAGCAGGTTAACATGTTATGCAGGGTCAAGGTCTTCACTACATGGAGTTGTAGGTTCGGATGTGGCAGGTTACTTGGATGATAGGAGGTGCACCATAGGTTGTGTGGTGGTTGGTCTTCAAGATTGAGCTTGAAGAGGAATACAAGCCAAGAAACAAATTAGACAGTGTATAAGTACAGGTGCAGCTATTTATCTCCAAGTGAGAGATTGTTAGGTTGTACAGCTAAAAGCTTCACCAAAATGTGAACAAGAGGAGTTGCGAAGGTTGCTGAGTTGCAGAACAAGTTACAGGGCAACCGACGTCGGTCATATTACAGTGCAGAAGCAACCGACGTCAGTTATGAGTCAGCCGACATCGGTCAGGAAGAAGCCG
Organism: Torreya grandis; assembly: GCA_037957365.1. NCBI lineage: Eukaryota > Viridiplantae > Streptophyta > Pinopsida > Cupressales > Taxaceae > Torreya > Torreya grandis. The sequence continues at coordinate 2,831,737 of JARHVA010000042.1, forward strand.
ACGTCAACAACCTATGTGTGCATGCATTTTCATGTGGGTCGAGAACTGGTCTATTTTTAGATAGTCAATTTGCATGTAAAAACTTATTTTAGTCTTGGAGCTACGTTTTTAATTATTGTAATTAAGAATGTCTAATTATTGTATGCATGAGATCTATATAATAGACTCATGGGCTGTATTGTAAAATTTTACTAGAGAGAGAGAGAAAAGATTAGCTCCTTCAAAACACAGAGAGCAAGAGTGCTAGATAGCCAAGAGGGCTTGTAGAAGAGAGCAGGGATTAGCTCCTCCTAGTTCCAAAGGGCTGCTGAGTGTGTATGATCAGGTAGAGTTGCAGGGTGTGCAAAGTTCTGGTAGAAGATCCAACGGGGTACTGGTTGAAGAATCATAAGGACTTGGTGAGGCAAGGACAAGGGTTCTTCAGGGTGTAGAGGTATCTACGTGGTAAGTAAGGTCTGGTGATTTGTAGGTTGATGCAAGAGTAGGGAGATCTACTTGGAGTATGATTGTGTACTTGGTGTACTGGCAACGTTGTTACTGACTGGTGGAGGTGAACAATAACTCTGTGTTTGAGTTGATTGTTGTGACCGTAATTGAGAGAGTGAACTGTTGAAGGAGAATTACTGGCGAGCCCTAGAAGTGTGGGAGCTCTAAAGGTGTGGGAAGAAGTGTGGCATCTTCTTTATTGTATTTTCTTCTGGATAAGTATTAATACAATTGGGTATTGTCTCTCATATTCTATGTTGTTTTATATTTCTAGTTACTTATCATTTTGGTTAAATTCTGTGTTTAGTTGCTAATACAAAGGTAATCAAGTGTGCCCTTAGTGGGCAGTAGATCCTGACAGTTGGTATCAAAGCTTTGTGAGCCTAGGTCCTATCAAGTGGTATCAGAGCGAGGTTGCAGGTTCATCAAAGCGTGGTAAGGTACACTAATAGGTGGTCAGAGCGTTTTAAGTGTTTTGTTGATTACAAGTCACTCACAAGGGTTTCTGATTGAGTGGGAGTATAGCAATGGCAAAAGAAAGTAAGCTATGAATGGAGAAACTGAATAGCACGAATGGTCAATTATAGATTGATGGAAAGAAAGAGCAGGTAAAGAAAGATTGTTGGTTGGTAGAAGATCAACATGAAGAAATTGAAGAAGCAGATGTTGTAGGTGTTGTTGCATAGGATGCTCTGGATAAAGTAGAATCTTGGTTTACAGATTCTGTTACCTCTTTCCATGCAGCCTGAAATAGAGCATCTTTTCATGGATATGTCTTTGGAGACTTTGGAGAGATATATTTAGGCACTGGTGAGCCTTGTCAAATGGTTGGCAAAGTGGAAGTGAAGCTGAAATTGCAGACGGGTAACACATGGGTGTTGAAGGAGGTCATGCAGGTTCTATTCTTGGAGATGAGTCTAATTTTTTCAAAAAATTTGGGTGATGAGAGATGCACAGTAACTCTCACAACGGATGCACTTGAATTAGACGGTGGTAAGAAAGTAGGTATCCTTTATCTATCTACTTATATTACCGATTCACCTTCTGTTGCAGAGATGTGGCTTTATAGGCTTGGTCACATGTGTAAAAGGGGAATGCATGTTCTTAAGCGGAAAACAGATGTCTTTGACAAACTTAAGAACTGGAAAGCCTTGGTGTCCATGGAGGAGATGACGGACAGAGATCAGCTGAGGGGACTGAATTATTCTGAGCAAGGCTGTGTTGATTTGGACAGGGTTTTGATCCAAGGTGAGCTCGCGGGTAAAAAGTCATCACTCATAGGAGAACACAGTTATCGGCATCGGTCAGGAGAAACTGACATCGAACAGATAGGTACCGACGTCGGTCATGTGCAAACCAGCAGAGTCTATGGTGTCAGGCAGGTGCAGACCGATGTCGGTCATGACAAATCAACATCGACAGTCAGGGTCAGTCGTAAGGAATCGATGTCGGTCGGTTGTAGATTTGGAGATGGACGAGATCGGTCACTGGAACGGATGTTGGGTGGACAGCAAGCTGTCAAGGAGTCTCAAACGCCCATGTGGAGGACTAAAAGGGTAGAATCCAGGAAATAGTGGGAGCATGGTATGAATTCTTTGGAAGAAAACCAAGCAGGAGTTTTGGTAGAGTTGCCAATCGGGATAAAATCACTGACAGATGAATGGATTCCCAGGTTAGAGAAGAGAGTGGATGGACACGTGAGACAGAAGGCTAGGGTATATGGTCTTGAGCAGGCTGCATGACAGTGGTACAAGTTTGACAGGTGTATTACTAAGCATGGCTTTGGTCAAGGTCAATGTAACCATTGTTTTTTCTTTACCTGGTTGGATAATGGTCGCAACATTATCCTGTTACTGTATGTGGTGTGGTTGCTTGTTGCAGGGTCACACATGCAGGGAGTTTCTGAGCTAAAGGTAAAGTTGGTTCAAAGGTATGTCATGAAGAATTTGGGAGCAGCAAAATTCTTTGTCATAAGAGACATGGAAGATCACAGGTTGATTTTGTCTCCAGAGGGAGCTAATGTGAAGGAGGTGTTGGCGAGGGTTAATTTGCAGGATGCAGAACCGGTAAGCACACCAAGGGCTGGACAGTTCAAGCTGAGCTTAGAACAGTGTTCGAAATCACATGAGGTCTGGTGTAGACCTGAGTTTTCCCAAGAAGTTGGAGTTGTCAGAGAGTTTGGAGCCAATTCGGGGAAGGTGGATTCTCATGTATCTAAGAGGAACTAGCAGCAGGTTAACATGTTATGTAGGGTCAAGGTCTTCACTACATGGAGTTGTAAGTTCGGATGTGGCAGGTTACTTGGATGACAGGAGGTGCACCACAGGTTGTGTGGTGGTTGGTCTTCACGATTGAGCTTGAAGAGGAATACAAGCCAGGAAACAAATTAGACGGTATACAGGTACAGGTGCATCTATTTATCTCCAAGTGGGAGATTGTTAGGTTGTGGAGCTAAAAGCTTCACCAGGATGCGAACAGGAGGAGTTGCGGAGATTACTGAGTTGCAGAATAAGTTGCAGGGCAACCGACATCATTCTGATCAACCGACGTCGGTCATGTTACAGTGTAGAAGCAACCGACGTCGGTTATGAGTCAGCCGACATCGGTCAGGAAGAAGCCGACGTCGGCACCCTGTGTGCATGCATTTGCATGCGGGTTGAGAACTGGTCTATTTTTGGACAGTCAGTTTGCTTGTAAAGACTTATTTTAGTCTTGGAGCTGCATTTCTAATTATTGTAATTAAGAATGTCTAATTATTGTATGCATGAGATCTATATAATAGACTCATGGGTTGTATTGTAAAATTGTACTAGAGAGAGAGAGCAAAGATTAGCTCCTTCAAAAGAGAGAGAGCAAGAGTGCTAGATAGCCAAGAAGGCTTGTAGAAGAGAGCAGGGATTAGCTCCTCCTAGTTCCAAAGGGGTGTTGAGTGTGTATGATCAGGTAGAGTTGCAGGGTGTGCAAAGTTCTAGTAAAAAATCCACTGGGGTACTGGTTGAAGAATCATAAGGACTTGGTGAGGCAAGGACAAGGGTTCTTCAGAGTGTAGAGATATCTACATGGTAAGTAAGGTCTGGTGATTTACAGGTTGATGCAAGAGCAGGGAGATCTACTTGGAGTACGATTGTGTACTTGGTGTACTGGCAGCATTGTTACTGACTGATGGAGGTGAACAACTCTGTGTTTGAGTTGATTGTTGTGACCGTAATTGAGAGAGTGAACTGTTGAAGGAGAATTACTGGCGAGCCCTAGAAGTGTGGGAGATCTAGAGGTGTGGGAAGAAGTGTGGCATCTTCTTTATTGTATTTTCTTATGGATAAGTATTAATACAATTGGGTATTGTCTCTCATATTTTGTGTTGTTTCATATTTCTAATTACTTATCATTCTGGTTAAATTCCGTGTTTAGTTGCTAATACAAAGGTAATCAAGTGTGCCCTTAGTGGGCAGTAGATCCTGACAGTTGGTATAAGAGCTTTGTGAGCCTAGGTCCTATCACAAACAAAAACTTGCAGCCCTTCCATTCAATCCTATCCAAATAGACCAGCCTTTCATGCAATGGGGTCTTGATTTTATTGGTATGATCAACCCTCCATCAAGTGCTAGACACAAATAGATATTGGCTGCTATTGACTACTTCACAAAGTGGGTAGAGTCAGTTGTATTGAAGGAGGCAACTGAAAATGTTATCTTGGAGTTCTATGAGAGCATTATAACAAGGTTTACACTTCTCCATATTATCATTTCTAATAATGCACTTGCTTTCATAAGTGCGAAAATTTTTGATTGGGAAAATTGGAATAGAGTTTACTTGAGTACCTCATCCAATTATTACCTTCAAGGTAATGGATTGGTTGAGTCTACTAACAAGAATCTCATCAAGATCATCAAGAGAACATTGGAGAATAATCAAAGAGCATGGCACATCAAGTTGAAGACAACATTATGAGCTGACAGGATTACTCCTAAGAGATCAATTGGTAATTCTCCCTTTGTGCTTGTTTATGGGAGAGAGGCTAGGTTGTCCATATCTCAAGAACTCCCCACTCTAGAACTTGCACAGTAGCTAGAACTACTTGAAAATACTCCAATAGAAGTCAGATTGACAGAACTAATACAACTGCAAGAATCAAGAGACAATGCACACAAGACCATGGAATACCACCAAGTACTCATGAAGAAGTCCTTTGACAAAAGAGCAAGTGCAAGAGTGTTCAAAGAAGATGACTTTGTTCTGAAATAGGACAAGGACATAGCAAAACCATGCAGACATACAAATTTTGACACTTTTTGGAGTGTCCCTTACATCATTAGCAAGTGCAAGCAGAACAACTCTTTCCAACTGACCAAGATGAATGGAGAAGAATTACCTATCCTTGTGAATGGGATACATCTAAAGTTCTGATATTAGTCCTTGCAAGTCTGTTGTAAATAGTAGTTTAGGTGTGTTTCCTTTGGTTTTTTGTGTTCCCTAAGTGTTTTATAGCACAAGTGTGTTTCCTTCCTTTTGTTTGGTGTGTGTCTCTACCTTTGTGCGTATGAATCAATCTAGCTTGTGTTTTTGGGCCAAAAGTCTGTTCAAATCATTTTTGGGTGCTTATATGCATGACTCTATGCCCAATGTAAGGATTTAGGTAACTGGTCTTAGGCATAGCATGCATGCCTCCCCTAGGAATCACCAAGAATGTCAGCCAATTTTTACACCCAAGTTTTGCATCTTTTTTTTGGCTAAGTGTAGCAATTGGTTTATCTCCACAGCAAAAAAGGACCAAGTGTTATTGATTTCATAAGCCTTTATTTGGTCTTTTGCAAGTGTTATTTTAATCTTTTTACTCAAGTGTTATTTCTTTTGGCAAGGCTTTGCTTCTGGTTTTTTGTCCAAGTCTCAAAGTAATTGTTTCAAACTTTTTTCCGAAACAAAAAGGTCTAAGGAATTGGTCCTTTTCAAGTTTTTTGAAGGGTACATTCCAGGAATGTCGAAGGATCATTTTTAAAGTGAAGGGACATTTTCAATATTTTTAAAGTGACATTTTCATTATGTCGAAGGGTCTTTTTCTCATGAAAGTGTCCTAAACAAGTTTTTCGAAGGGTACTTTGTGAGATTTTCGAAAGAAATGTCCCTTACATTTTTTTTGAAAGAATTGTCTCTTGCAACTTTTTTGAAGGAATTGTTTCAAACTTTTTTTCCAAAACAATCTTTTCGAAGGGTCTTTTTATCTGGCGAAGTGTGCTTTGAAAAAAATATAAAACGCACATTTCCATTCTGTCGAAGGGTCTTTTTCTCTTACGTAGGGACATTTTCAACTTTTTTGAAGGGCACATTTCAAGTTTTCAAAAGGCATCTGCAAGATTTCTTGAAGGATTTATTTCAAACCTTTTGTCTGAAACAATCTTTTTGAATGGTTTGTTCTTTCAAAGAATTGGTCCGCTTCATGTTTTCTGAAGGGACACTTTGCATTTTTCTGAACGAATTGGCTTAAACATTTTTTTTGAAAGAATTATTTCAAACTTTTTGTTCGAAACAATCTTTTCGAAGGGTCATTTCTCAAGCGAAGGGACACTTGTAAAAAGTCTAAAGGGTCTTTTCCTATGCAAAGTGCCCTACACACTTTCCTCGAAGGGCCTTTTCTCGAGAAAGTGTCCTTTTTGGGCTTTCCAAAGGGATATTTCAAGAATGTTGAAGGGCATGTTTATGCTTTCAGAGAGGCAAAATGAGAATGTTTAAGGGTTATTCTCAGCCAAAGTGTCCTTCAAAAAGTTTTCGAAGAGACACTTATAGAAATCTTGAAAGAATTGTTTCAGACATTTTATCTGAAACAATATTTTCAAAGAGACACTCCAAAAGGCCCGAAAGGACATAGACCAATCAAAAGGGGCCTGAAAGGTTATTTCTTTAGAGAAAATGTCTACAAAAAATTATTCAAAAAGAATGCTCGAAGGAAAGGCCCAAAGGAAATGCCTCTGAATAAATGATCCCAGTAGAGTGAGGGTTATATGGACATCAACTTCAGGATGAGGGACTAGTTGTTGGCATTCAAACGAGAGAATCCCAAGCATCCTAGGGCTCACGTTTTGCATCCACCAAAGCAGATTTGAGGACTCATCTCACCATTGATTAGATCAAGATCCAAGTCATTTTTGATGACCAATCAAAGAAAGAAGACAAGGCCAACAGAGTGAAAATGACTCTCCCCTACACCATTACACACCTCAACAAGCTAGTGGAAAGCTATTAGCATCAAGATATATCTGCAACAAGTGGACTCCCTTGTAATAACCACATTGATGCCATTTCTTAAAATATCTTGATTCCACCAGACAACCATTGGAGAAGCATTGTTCAAGGGAAGTGACAGGGATCAATCAAATGGCTCGAATGAGTATCATTTGCAAAGTCAGTTACAGTTGAAGATGGAGACTTCTAAAAAATTGATTCCTCTCTTTGATGCCAAAGGCCTCCTCTTCTCATTTGCTTTTTGCTATAAATGCAGTACTTGGGCTAGTGTAAAAACACCCATGCAGTGTATGGTGAAGCCCTACTGAATTGATGTCATGTTTTGCCTTTAAGCATTGGTACAAGTCTTTTTCTTTGAAGTTTTGAGCGATTGCCTAAGTGTGTAAGTGACATATAGTGACAAAAAGTGATGGTTTTCATCCTTATGTCCTTTGTCTTTCATGCCTGAGTAATAGTTCTAGGTCTAACAAGTCATATGGAGTGTGTCTAAGTGTATTGAATTTTTTCATGTGTATAATTGTTCTTGAAATGTACAGACTATCTTTCAGTTCATTTTCCTTATGTCATTTCATACATCTCAACTCTATACTGAAATACTTGTGTTAGAATCTTTAGAGCTTGAAAATAGTCTATGTATTTTGTTGTATCATGCACTAGGGTATGGCATTTATGTGGAAGATAATATTGGTGCATCACCATTCTTAGAACAGGGTTTTTTAATGCAATTTCTAACTCTTCCTTTCAATCAAACTAGTTTAGACAGAGGTTATTTTGTAGAGATACATTCAGGGAGCTAGCCTTTAAATCTAGAGTTCATTTCCTCTATAGGTATACCCACATGCCTGGAAATGTCCCAATGTTGCCCAAATATGGAAGAAGATTGAACACTCTCTTCTAAGGTGCAAGATTTGGAGACAACAGTAGCCTTATTTACTTGACTCGTAGCAGACCCAACATCTCTTATGTTGTTGGCATTATTTTGAGATTCATGAAAGAACTCCATGAGTTGCACTGAAAAGCAACTAAGAGGATCTTGCACTACATTCAGAGTTCACATAGGTATGGGATACATTACAGGGTTGGTTCAAATTTTAACTTAGTCAGCTACACAGATTCAGATTGGGTTGGTGACATTGAGAGTCATAAGTCCACTTTAGGTTATAGTTTCTCATTGGGTTTTGACCCCATCAATTGGTTGAGTAAGAAATAGAATGTTGTTGCTTTATCTTCCACAAAGGCAGAGTACAGGGGAGTTGGTAACATAGCTACTGGGGCTATTTGGCTTCAAGGGATTCTTTATGAGTTTAGTATCCAAATCAGATATCCTACAATCATGTTTTGGGACAACCAGAGCACCATTCAGATTAGCAAAAATTTAGTACTTCATCAGAGGAACAAACACATCGAGATTCACATGCACTTTATTCAAGAGTTGATTCATGAGCAGGTCATCAACTTAGTATTTTGCCAGTCTTTAGAGCAAGTTGTTGATATCTTCACCAAATCCTTCATTAAAGGCAAATTCATTCATCTAAGAGCTCTGCTTGGGTTGCGGTCCACTTTGACAACTTCATAATCTTCAGGGGGGCTTCTATTCTCACTTCTTCATTTCTATCTTTTGGGGGAGTTTTTTCCACTGGGTTTTCTCTTCTCTATGTATGAGGGATTGCATTGTACATAGGTACCTTATCAGGCCTTATTGTCAGGACCCATTTTTTGTATCATTGTCCACCTAAGTTGTGCTAATGGGGGGAGTGTTGGTGTAGTGTTTTTTCTCACTGGGTTTTGCCTACACTGTTGTATTAGCTTGCTTAGGGCTTTAGAGGTCATTTGGGTTACTTGAGAAGATTAGTCCCACGTTCACTAGAATGTGTGGTATTTTTCTTTGTCCAACCTATATATGCACCTCTCTCCCTTTATATTTTTATGTAATATATTGTGTGAATTATTGGAGCATTTGTTTCTTGGTATAATTTATTTCTCTTTGATTTCATTTTTGTAGTTTCATGTGTTTGCTTTGTATTGTCTTGAACAATATGTGTTTTAAATTGTATCTTGAATCAGTGCATTCATTGGATTAGTATTCCTAGAACTCATTATGATAGTCCATTCCAAATTGTGTATGGTTTTCACCCAAGAGGGATGTATGAATTGAGAAACATGGGAAAATAGGAAAGGAGAAGTGCAAAAGGTGAGGACTTTGCAGTAGCTATGTATGAGTTACATGAACAAGTGAAACACATATTGGAAGCAATTTTAGGCAAATATAATAAGCATGTTGATTTGAAAAGGATAGAGGTCAATTTTGAAGTTGGTAACATAGTGTTGGCACACCTCAAGAAGGAAATATTTCCAAAGGGGGAATACAATAAATTGAAATTAAAAAAAATGGACCTTGTAGGGTCATAAGGAAGTTTTCAGCGAATGCCGATGAGTTAGAACTTCCATTCGATATTGAAATTTCTCCCATTTTCAATTTTGTATATATGTATACTTACAAATAAGAGGAAAACCCAAAGTAAACAACTAGAGACACAACTGATTAGACCATTCAATGGGAGCAGTAGTTGCCAAGAGTACAACCTGATCAACTTGAAGTGATTCTGGATAAGAAAGTGGTGAAAAAGATAAGGGATAAAGAGTAATTTCAATACTTGATCAAGTGGAAGGTCCATCCTCTTGAAGACTCAAAGTGGATGACACCTACAGATATCATTAAGCTTGGCAACAACATTGGAGAGCTCATGAGTAGGAGCTCATGAAGAGTTCTTTTGCACCCTGGCAATTTGATGTAGGATCATGTAGATATTAGATCAAATTTGGTTTATTTTGGTGTGTTAGGGGTCTTATAAGTATTTAGAGATCAATACATAGCCATTTCTAGGTTTTTGGATGCATTTGTAGGACTTAAGATATAGCTCTTAGTTTTCCAGCCAAAACTAGTCTTTTGAAAATTCAAATTTTGTTTAAGCTCTATAGTGGTTTCAATATGTTTTTTAAGTGGTAAATGATAAAAATTCATGTAATTAAGGGTCTTATAGGTGTAGGCATGTTTATTGATAATCTAATACTCTCTTATACATAATGTCTATGTTTAACCTCAGTTAAGGTCTAAGCTTGATGATTTGTCACAACCATTTCCCTACGTTGAAGAAGATTTGGTGAAGAAAGGATCTTAGAGAGGAACCAAAAAGTGCCAAGAAATATATGGGAACTATGTTCTGACTGTATATACAATTTTTGTATATTGTTTCATCAATGAGTGAATGAAAAGAAGCTTTACAAGTCATTTGCAAGATCTTTGAGACTTTACTATATGCAAATAAAGTGATATTGTCATTCTTTATTGTTATTCTACATTGTTTCAATTAATTCCCAACTTGCAAAGTTGTCATACACAGTATAGACAAAAAAATGGAAGAATTATGTCAGTACATAGTCACAAAAAATATGTTAGTGATGTCTTTTTAAGACTATTCAAGTGCTTTGAATGGTCTAAGTCTTAGAAATAGTAGAGTCTCTACTTGGTGAAGAGAACCTTTTGAAATGTCTATGCATAAGATTTTATTCAAGATTTCATTAAAAAGTAGACACAGACTTGTAAGTGACATTTAGAACTCTATAAATTTGTAAGTTAGAGCCTTATGGTTATTGTCCAACGCAAAATAACACGTAGAGAAGCTAAGGTATTGTTTAGCGGTCTTAAGCAATGATTGAAAGTGGTGGTAATTGTTAAGAATTCAAATTTGTTTGTTTTGAAGGCTCTCAGGCAGTCATAGACCTGTTAAACCCTAAACTAGGGTTTTCAACTTTAAAAGTGTTTATCTATTGATTTAACTAGTCAAAAATATTGAAATTTGGTAATCTATTGTATCTTGACATGCTTTAAAATATTTAAGAGGTTTCATGATGGTACAAGCCCGTATAGTAGAAAACAACAAAAACACAAAAAATTAGGCCTAATTAAACCTAAAACACATAATTTTGAAGGTTCCTTGTTATTTTAAGTCCTCGAAGAGGAATTAAATGCATGGTTGAGCAAAATTATATATGATTGAATATTTGATATATATTTAGAACCTCATTAAGTTGATTTGTTTCATGTTAAGATTAAAACTATTCTAAATAGGGCTACAATGATTGTAGGCCTAAACAAGGAACATAGAATTTGACAAAGGATTAAGACCAAAAGAAGGACTCCTCCACATCACTTTATCAATGACCATTTTCATGCCTCCTACAACTCCTCAATGCATATAAGTCTATCATATGCTACTCTTTGTGCTTCAGTGATTTTGCAAGGCACTACTTGGAAGCATCTGAATAAAGCATGTTTTCATACCGGTGATGAAGGTTGAGAGGAAAATACACCATGGTAGTGAGAAACAAAGGCTTTAAAGAAGGTGTGTAAGATGGGAACCGGCTTCCCCGGTAGCTTTAACACTATCAACAACTTGCCTAGAATGGAGGAGAGCGAAAAAACCTATAGAAGCTCTACCTCCAATTTTTAACCAATGCATTCGTGCTAGAATTTGAGCTCCACTATCTTGATAATGTTCCTCCACTTTAAGTTTGTTTGTGTTGCCATATGGCAGCTTGATTTTACAAATCCTCATTTAAAAGACAAAGCTCTAAATCCAGTGAAATTGGAATGAATTCATAGTGTGAGGCATCATGGGTATTGCGATATAAAATTGTTTCTTATCTTCCATAGACACAAAGAAAGGTAGTTGTCTAATTAATGGAAGTTTTCCACCATTCTATCCATCTAGAAGCTCTAGAACGCTTAGGGGAAATATTCTAGATTATGACAATATGCTTCTTAGTCCAAGAGTGATACAAGTGAGCAGTATTAAGATAAAATTGCATCTTGTAAATCCTTGGAGGGGTGGGGGGAACCATTCTATCTCAAACTTGATGGGAAAGTGGTCTAAAAGCGAAGTGTCTAGAATGATAGCAACATGTTGGTTAAAATTATTGGAAAAAGAAAATATATTTTACTTTTCTAGCATATATCTATCTAACCTCTTCACGCCCTGATCATGTCCTTGCCAGAGATGGGACCATGTAAACCATGGCGAGGTGGCAGGAAGGTGGGAGTGGTAATTAGGGTTGAAAAGCACAAGTTTTTTTTTCATATTGAAATCGTTGCATAGGAAATAGTTAGAAATATGAAGGGAATCGACCAACCAATGCCAAAGCACTACCCTTCCAACAGTGTCATTGACATTCCATATATGGAGTTTTTATGATTTTACAATTCAAAATAGCTACACGTAATTATGTTTTTATATAAAGTATCGTATTTAAGCATAATTCTATCATAGTCCATGTTGGAGATTAATGTTATTTGAATCCTTATTTAGTCCTTTAAGCTAATTAAGTTTATCTTAAGTCTATTTTAGTTGTGTAATTATTATTATTATAGATATAATTTATTCAAATTTTATAAGGTGGCTCTTACCTCTCTTATCCACTTGTTGGATTTGAGAGTTACTTTCACAAGTAATTTCTTCTCCTACATGTCATAGAATTCCTCGCACTCTCTTTGGAAATAGAACATTTAACACACATCAAAGAAGCCTTGTAAAGTCATGATAGGTTATTATAACTCCCACATCTTTCCTCTTGTTCTATTTAAAGAGTCCTTGCCTCCTCTCTTATACAACAATCTTGATGAAAAATCCTGCTCTTGCATTCTTGTGGTATCTCTTTTGGCTTAAGACAACTCTTTTGTCTTTCTCTCTTGGCTTATTTTTGCTATTGTGCTTCAAGTTCATTATTTTCAAAACTTCTAATAAGATTATGGGGTTTTTCTCTATTTGACGATTTCTCTACTTGTCAACTCTCGTCTTCCTCTTGTAACTTGATTTACTTTGTGAGGTAACAGTGTTGCATTTCATATTATTTTCAATGTTTAACTAATGATCTTGGCAAATAATCTAATATGACATTAAAGCCACAACATTTGAATCTTGAGCTTGTGCATGTTTGGAGGTGAAAAAGATGCTTGTTCTCTAACATTCTAGTTTTTTCCTTTCATTCAATTTTTTTAACATAGTTTTTGCACTATTAAAATATTATATCAATTATAAATCAAAAAATTTATCATTTAATGTATGAAACTAATTGTTTTTTAATCAGATTTTCCAATCATTCTTCAATAAAATATTTTGGTTGAAAAAAAAAAACTAAGATAATTTTTTGTTACATATATAATCAATTTTCATTATATAATAATAAAAGCATATCATTTCCTTCTATTTATGCATGTGTTGTCTTCTTGCCAAGCTTTCAACAAGCATTTTATCCCTGGTAAGTCATCCTTTCTACCTTTTTTCTTTATTAATGGGCACCTTCAATTATTTATGCATTCATTCAATGTTTCTTTGCACTCAATTCAAAGATGCACTTTGAAGCATCAACCTTTCTATTTATTAACCACATCATGTAGTTGTTACACTTCATTGTTATTAAATTTCATTTTTTTAATCTCAATTTGTCAGGATTTGCACCTTTTTATGATGATTTACATCCTTGTTTTAAAGTTTGTTCATTGTAACTTTTACATTGCTACACTTTTTCATGTAAGTGAGCAATCCTTACTTTGGCAAATTATAGATTATCAAAAAATTTTACTTCCTTTAATTCACATTAAGCCCAAAATTAATGCTTTTTTTAATCTCATGCATATCAACCCTTGGCAATTCTTTTTTTTAATGAAAGTTATCTTGTGATAAAAAATGAATGATAAAAATTAAAGTTTTAATTCACGTATTAATATTTTATTATCCTTACTTTTATATGAAATTAATTATTTTTTTTAATTTAACAAATTAAATTTGTTTTTTATATATATGACCCTTATTTTCTTTAAAACAATTTGGTTTTTTTGTGTTTCTCAAAAATTTTGTGAGGTGTAATCATTTTTCAAAGTGAAATAATTTCAAAAAACATCAATTATTTTTTATTATTAATATTGGTTTTAATTGATCAATTTGACTTTCATTCTAATATTCACAAAAGTTTTCATTCATGGATTTTAAATTAATTATTTTTTTAGCATTTAATAATATGATGTAAATTTTAGATTTTAAAAATGATAAAATTATTGTTGTTAAACATCAATTACATTGCTATATTTGATTATTTTTGCTTTGCAAATTTTTTTTAATGTACACGCAGAGAAAATGCAATCTTCTTTTGATGCTCTAAATAAAAAATTTGTATTTTTCATACATGATAATGCTTCTAATGTTGATGTTACAAGTACTTCTTATAAAATTAACACTCATGTAAACACTCTTTCTATGAAATTAAGTGCTTGGATTCAAAACCAAGCAATATATGGGTTATTCGAGTGATGGTCTTAGTAAATGTGAAAATGGTATTATTGAACCTTTTTTGTTTAAATCTAAATCAAATTGTAAAAGTCTCGGTTTTAATGCTTCCATTTCTTTTAATACAAATTTATGCCCTCTGCACCGAAGGACTTATCATGCAACTTCTTTTGATTATAATGCTTGTAATATTCATTCTTTAGTTAAAAATGATCAAACTTGTGAGCATTGTAGAAAACACGTGCATTATATCTCTAAATGTTAGAAATTGCATCCATACAATTCTTATAGTAAATTCACTCATAACACATTATTAAAACACATACCTCTAAGGTTAAAATTATTTGGATACCTAAAGATAATTTTTATTCTGGAGACTTTGATGTGTCTTCGTATGATAATTTTTTGATTGCTTCACAACGAATATCATTTGCAAATGACATATCTTTTTTGTCTCTTTTTTTATAGACGCAATCTTTTATGCATTAAATGGACTATATCAATGTCTATCTTATTGAAAATGGTTGAGTTATTTTTTATACCCATTACGACTACATCATCATAGTGTTTTAAATCATGATGTTTACCATCATGTGTTACATTAAAAACCAAGTGTTCAAGTCTTATATAACAATGTTGCGTCGAAAGCACTCTTCAAGCATAATTTACTTATTTAATGCATGATCAAGATGGCATTTCATTTTTTCATAAACACATCACAAGACAACAATTGAAACAAATATGGCTATTTTTATGCTAATTAAGGGTGTGCAATCTTTGAATAAGCAAGTAACAAATAAAATCATACACATTGGTCCATCATTATTCTCAATTTTGTCATGATCATTTTTCTCATTCATTTTCTCCCTTCTTGAAAGAAATACATTGGCTTGAGGTCCATTTAGACTATGTAGGCAACGCTCAATACCAACCAATTTCTGAGGTCAGCTCAGCTACTTTTGTTTCATTCTTATTAACATCTATTTTCTTCCAATCATATCATATCATTCTTCAATCATTATTGTGTTCTTTCAATCATCCCTTTCATTACCTTTGAGCATTCTCATGTTCTTGGATTTTGTGGCTTTTTCCTTCTTTGAAAAATTCATTCCACCATCGCACTTACATTTGTGTCATTCATCTCATCTTTAATCTGTGCAATATGTTGTATCCTTGAGCTATGCTTGTCAATCCACCATGTTGGGGCAAAATATTTAGATCAATCAACGATCAAATCTACCTTATTGGAAAAAATCGTTTAAATCAACAATCGAATCCGCCCTGTTGGGGCAAATCATTAAGTCAATCAATCTATCGTTCTTCTAATTCCAAGCTCTACAATTTTCGCCTTCTTCAAGGAAATAAAAGTATGCAACTTGTTTCAAGATCGAGAATTCTCGAAGCCTACAATTTTTGTCTTGTTTGGGGTATGTCAAAGTTTGTCATTTCTTTTGAGATGCATCATTCCCACTTCCCCCCGCCTTGGGTTCAATTCAATTTTATTTTATTCATCAGTGGACATCAATGTGTGCAAGCATTAGCTCATTTGGATTAATCTCATTCATAAGTTAATTTTAATTTTTTTCTTGTCTATTTTCTTCTTTTCGAGGGTCTATCCATTAATCATATTTTTTGGCCACTCCCTCGAGGGAGCATCATGGGAATTCCAAACATTGTTTGGGGCTTCCTAATGGACTCGTTTTAAGTAAATTGAACAAAATCTAACATTATCAAATCATTTTAAATGACTTTCATTATTTGAAAAGTCGTTGCTTCGCTTGTATCTCACAACACTTTTTCAAACAGGGGCAAAATGTAGACACTCAATTCTCACCACTCTCTTGTCAAAATTGCAATTAGAATGATTTCTAGCAATAACACATGAATCACTAAAACACCCAAATTCTTTCACACACTTGGTGTGCATCTTCTGAATTGTATTGAGGCATCCCTAATTAGGGTATTGCACTGTACATAACGGTTAGCTTCACTTAATTCATCCAAGTCAAATTACGATTGTGCAAGAAACATTTTGGGATCAATTATATCGAACAGTTCTTTGACTTTCCAAAGTCACTACACTTTTTATTAGGTTAATTAAACTCAATTAGTTAGCCTAATCTTCTTCTAATAGAAAATTTCATAGCTTTTAAAATCTTCTATTTTATAAATTCATTAATTGGATTTATTCCTCAACTCTCATGACAAATGGTCAAATAAATCATGACATCACAACAAATATCAAGAATGATGACCATCAAAAAGTTGTCAAGCACTCACAAAATACAAGCAAATATCAAAATTTGGAAAGCCATGCCTAATCAATGCCAAATATTAATTGTATTTTGCCTACCAAAGTTAACCAAGGCTCAACCACACATTTTGAATCACATCTAACGGGTCGAATCAATTCAAAGAATCTATAAATACCAAGACCACCATAGACCAATTACAAGCTTTCTAGTGCAAAGATATAATGTAGAATTTTATCTAAAGTTTCAATCAATTCTTCTATTTTCATTCACAAGACAATCCAAATGATGCATGAAGATTACAAGTTTTTTAGTGCAAAGATATAATGTAGAATTTTTTGTAATGTTTCAATCAATTCTTCCATTTTCATTCACAAGACAATTCAAATGGTGCATGAGAAGAAGTTGGAGACATATACCCAACCACATTGCCAAAGATCTTGAACTCTATATCCGGACACAAACACATTTGTAAACCATCCTTAAAGAGAAGTCACATAGGGAAGGTATAATTGTTTTTTTATGTTTCTTATTAGTTTCTTCACTTCATTGACTTTACCCAACCGAAGGAGTATGCTTAATATGTTTGATCTTATTGTTTGTTATTGAATTTATCCACTAGCGAATGGACTAACCTATTTTGCAATCTTATTTCATAGTTGGATCTTTGTTTTTGTTTACTTTGAGCACTTTAATTGGATATTTAGACTGAATTTGGTTGAATAACGCTATCTATGGGGAATTGGCAAGAATTTGGCACTTGAATTTATTTAAAATTACACTTGGAACCTTGGCATTTCTTTAGAGATGGGTTTGGCTTCCGATCAAAATCCACAAAGATTTTATTTGTAGAAAAAGTTATTTTGACATTGTACTTAATAAGTGGGGACATTGAACTAATATTTCTTGTTTTTCATAGGTAAACTAAATTCTCCATAATATTTTGAAAGAAAACTTTTATGAAATGAAAATGCATTGTAGATTTAGTGTTTAAAAGGCTTGTTTATGTTTTTTTCTTTTGTCAAATTGCCACCAAACGCAAATTGTTCCTAGGGTTGTGGTTGATACTAACTCATGACAACCTAATTGTTGTATAGGTAATGTGGTTGTTTGGGTTCTACTTGCAGATTGAAACATATGCATTTTCCCTCTTTTTTATTTCAAAGTTGTTTGAATCTTTTGTTGAATCTACTGCTTACTTGCAAGTTGATAGTGCTAAAAAAACATGGCATTCTTTTGGAAGTTGTACAAATGTTTACCAATTTGAATCTCTTTATTACCAAAGCCTACATATCTTCTGATGGAGAATGGTGTATGGATGGTGATTTTTCTACCTATTTCATCCTTGTTGTATTTCCACACTAATCTTTCATATTTTGTATTGCAACTTAAATTTGCATGTTGTTATGGCAAATATTCCATGACTAAAAAGGATGGAAAAAAACTTGCAAATAAAGGTGTAATTTGTTAAAATTCAGCATGTATTCATCATTGCATTTCATTTTTTAATTTGGGTTGGTCCATTTTGAAACATGGGCATGAACAACATCTGAATGTGTTGTTATACAAACACTTTGAACAAATGCATGTTTCATACCTTGTCTAAGGAGATCTGTGGAAGTGAAGGTTGAAAGTGCAATAGAGCATACATCAATTGAGCTTACATGAATAAATAGGCTTGGTTTGCTCTCAAAAGTGTGTTTTGTTATTGTAAACCTCAATTGTAACATTGTAGGGGCAGAGGTGTGGACTCATAACATGAGAGTTGTAATTGTGTTGTGCCTTATAGAGATGAGTACTTGTGTAAATGTATGCTTGGTTATAAGCGTTCTTTTCTTTTGACACTAAAGAGCTATTGCATGAATGCTGAACCTTATAAAATGTTATTATTTGAATATTTTATAAAAAAGTTGTTCACTTTTTTAAATATATGACGACTGTTTTTTGAAAAGTTTGGAATATTTTATAAAAAGTCCTACACATTTTTAAATATGGGGATGACTATTTTTTTTAAATTAGATTTATATTTTGAATGGCCATACTTCATTATACCACATGTTTTTGGGCAAATGGACTCTTTTATGTACAACTTAAGGATCAAAACACTTTATAAATAGATAGATGTTTTATTATATTAATAAACAAAGAATGGGTCCTTTCCCCTCAATCACCATCAAAGTTGTTGGCATCCATCCACCTATTGGGGGCCCTCCACTAGTTATTATCCTTATTATGGTGGATAACTATGCTCGTAAACTAGCTATAGACCCCTTAGTTAGAACAATCAAGCGTATTATCCTGATTATGTTGGATAACTATGATCGTAAACTAGTCTATAGACCCCTTAGTTAGGACAATCAAATAATTCAGTGGTGATCATTTTGTATTACTTGATCATTTTGTATTACTGTAACCTTAAACCTTGTAATTGTCCCTGAGTCTAACTTTACAGTATATATATATATATATATATATATAAACTTTTAACCCAAACCCAAGGTCTCAAACATTAAGCCTTTAAATGTCGTTCTAGTGTGCTAATGTTGCACATTGCAACATTTTATAAACAATGATTGTGTGTTTGTCACAAAAGGGCATAAAAGGGGATTAAAGGTCACTAACAGCGACTATGTGCAATGAATAAAAGTCACAAATAGCAACTTGACAATTTCCAGCCAAGAGATAACTTGATAAAAGTGGCAAATAATAACTCCAAATTAACAATGTTAACAAACAAATATGTACAAGAAGTTGTGAATTGCAAAAGGTCGCAACAAAGTTGTTATTTGGTCCAAATGTAGTAGTGATATTAGCCTATATGGTAGAGAACATCAAAACTCAGCCTTGTGTATGCTGGTTTCATGGTGCATGAATAACACGTAAGTATAGACCTTGCATGGTTTTGAACTTAGGTCACACCTGAGCTAACATATTCCACCATGGCTTAAAGGGTTGATATTATTTTGTGTGTATGAGCAATCAACATGCTATTTCAATGGTTCATTTCTAGTTCCACCTTTTCCAACTTACACATTCATGAACACACTCTTAACAGTAATTAAAGTTCATGAATATCCCAGGCATCAACAAGATATTTTATTTAAGAGCATTTCAATGTAAGTGGTAAGTAACATTCTAGTAGGTTTCTACTCCTATTGAAAGCATTTAGGCCTCGACCCTATTCTGTAAGGAAATAAGGACAGGTGCAAAGCCCTACCCAAATTTTGGCAGGCTTCTTTCCCACCTCTAACCAAAAAGAAAGTGGTTACTACAATGAAACTTTAGATGAAATAAAAGAAAATGATAAAAAGTAAAATGACACTCCGGATGAAATCATAACCCTGGCAACATTAATGAAATGCATTTAAATTCATAGTTGGTGGCCCTTGGTATAGCATCAAACATTAATTCTGCAGCTAGCTATTTTTTTGGTCATTCTATATACATATAGAAGGGTAAATAAGATAATGGAATTTGTAAAGAGGGAGGGAGGTGGTTGGGAGAAGCATATAGAGAATTAACAAGAACCAAGACTGCACAGAGGCATAAAGTCTGATTGTAATTCATTCATTTCAATAACCATTATTCTTTATATATCAAAGCTAAAGCTCGCTCGAATCACTGAATACAACTAATATTGCTTTCATGCACAAATTCAAAATGCAAAGCAGCTTAAGAAAAAACTTCATAGAGATTGAATTCGCAATAGATTAAAAGCCTATTTACAATGGCTATTTTATTATTTTGAGTGTCATCACAGGCGACTGTAATTTTCGAATTTCAACGGGATGCACCTCAGAAATATGTTACACAACTTTACCATCACGAATATAAAAATCGTTCCCAGACTGTCTGTGCTCCTGAAAAATATTAAATACATAACATAAAGGCAGAATAATAATATCCTGAGAGACCTTACTTCTCCTTGGTTCCTGAATGGAAGGAAGCAAAGGAAATGAAATCACTGAAGAATCTTACAATCCCGTTTTGACTTATTGCCAAGCCTGTAACCACCAACTGTTTATCTCAGCATCATTAATTCAAGATTAGATAAAACCTAGATGCTAAATCCAAGCTCGCAACTTTATAGGTATTGGGTGCTTCTTTGCATTTCAGTGTTTATTGGGTCGGTAGAACTAGAATTTCAGGCAAATTGATTATAGGAAAATTATTTCATTCATCCTCTTGTTTTTAAGGGGGCTTCTATAACATCATAAGCAGAATATAGATATTTTTACCGGAGTTCAGGTAGAAATTAAGGTAAAGAGTATTTGAGAACAGACTCTACAACAGTTTTTTAATAACATCACGATGAGATAGGCTCATAAGTATAGGAAAGCCAGGGATGTTGTAATGCTGCACTTGCTGTGGGCCGTTTCTTTGGATTTATTTCCAGAATATATGAAACAAAATCAAGAAATCCTTGATCTCCCATTGCAAGGATGTTCTTCAATGAGGTCCTCTTTAGTGTCAAAAACTCAATTGCATTTGTATCCTGAACGTAAACAATATCAAATGGGTCAATTTCAATAAAGATTCAACAATCAAGTAGTGCAGTGTGAGAAAAAGAACCAATCTTTGGTCTCTGGAAACAAACATGTCACTCTACATCCAACCAGACAATGTTCGTATGTCACAAAGCAATCAGCAAACATAAAATAAGATAAATATAGCTTGGTATTCATTTATCTAAACAAAGGTAACTTGGATAGGCCAATTGCTACATAACATTCAACTTAAAAGTGTTTATAGCGTCAAGACAAGTGTGGATTCTATGATAAATAGCAGTTTCTACCCACATGGATCAAAGTTTTGAGCTTCTATATTTCTTATATTCTAACATGTAATAACCAATGTGTCGAGAAGCAACGTACCTGATTTTGCTCATAGAGTACATAGCTTTTGGTGAAATACTTGTGTGTATCACACCCCATGACAAGCATTTCTTCATCTATTGGCCCAACTATTGCAATTATGCTAGCTAACAACGTTGCTGAGGAATCACTTTGAAAGAGAACCTATAAAACATAAGATTTGTCTACAGAAAATCAATCACACCAGATTCCAAATGATTACATTTCAGATTTGAAATGCTAATTATTGAATGCTTTTGACATGTACATGATAAGATTGTAAACTAACAAGAAGACACTTTAGAAATGTTCCCTTCACATTTTTCAAACATCTAACATCAAACAAAAGGATAAATAAGATGTTTAGGATGCATCGCCATTTTTGGGATTTTTATTAAACTCTAGTTTATGGAAAAACTACTGGGAAAGCGTCCTTCAGAATGGCCTCCTGATAACTAATAAAGGATACTGCATTTCCTAATTAAGTACGCCTTATATGTTTACAAAATGTTCTCATATTCTTCTCTAGATGGATGTAAAGTGAACTCTCTCGGCTGCCCAATTCAGCCAAACTCAGTTGCAAAAATAACAAGAAACTATACTCTTTGATTAAAAACCTACGGTAGTTACTCTTTGATTAAAAACCCACGGTAGTTATTAAGAAGGAAGTACCTAGTGTGCCAACTTGTTTCCTATGACATGTAGATGAAAATCAAATTGACATTTGAGACTTGGGAGAAGAATTTCTGAAAATAACAATTAAAAGAAATATCTATGCCTTAAATTGTAATTATTGGAAATTAAACGTCATTGAAAGGCTAGCGATACACAACAGCAAAAGGGATCTCATTTTAAGGATGTAGTCCAAAAAATCTTAGCATAATGAGACTTTCTTTTTCTGGTTATTATAGCCATGATACTAAGAAGAAACATCCATTGAAAAATACTAAGCACATAATATCTTACATTTCCCAAGAAAAGTTCGGCAAGGATGCATCCAAGAGACCATACGTCTATCTTTTTATCATATGGAAGCCCAAGGATAACCTCTGGTGCCCGATAGGAGCGGGATTGCACATTTGAGCATAGAAGATCTGTCTCAAAACAGCTACTACCAAGATCAATAACCTTCACCTCACACCTACTGAAGCTTTTCATAAGGATGTTCTCAGGCTTCAGATCACAATGAATAATACCAAGATTATGCAAGAACTGCAATGCCTCCAAACACTGGATAGCAATTGACTGCAAAAACAAATATTGCCCAATTAATGACTAGTTAAAGAGAAGACCATATCAACATTGTGTGAAGGGGAAAGAAATTTGAAAAAAAAAACAGTTAGAAGAAATCTAATATTTCGATGTAACAAGCCAACCTGTAATCTTGGCATTGTGAAGTATGCCTCTCCTCCAGACTCCCTATTGAACTTGTAAAATTCATACAAGTTTGCCTTTAGAAGTTCACATACAATGAACATGTGTTCCTGATAAAGGAAGATTGCCATAACCAGTGAGATCAACCAACAAATGGTAAGAAGGGTAAGAAGCAATACCAATATGCAAAAGCTAAGGATGCTAACACAAAAATAAATTAACTGAAAAGCTTTGCTTTTAGAACTATCCATGATCTTCGTAACATGATTTTACCTGGTTTGATGTTCATAAGTCTTTGTGAAAATATAAGATCAAAAAATTTAGCCTGAAATTGAACTCTCTTTATGTAGTTTGATGTCCGTAACATGATTTTACCTAGTTTGATGTTCTCAAGTCTTTGTTAAAATGTAACATATAACATCAAAAAAATTAGCCTGAAATTGATCTCTCTTTTTTATGTAGTTTGATCATTTCTGTTATTGCTTTTGAGCATGTTTAGTTAAAGAGTGAGGTAATTATCTTTTATGTTCATTTACAGATCACGCGTGAAGCTAGTTAATTTGTGTTTTGAATAGGAGACATCACCCATGCTTGTACCAGGGCAATTGCTGATCCAGGTGGCAATTTGGGACAAACTACTCAGAAAATACCAAAGAAAACTAGGTCACCTTGCTGGGGGCATAACTTTGCAACTGTAGCTCAATACTACCCCATTCTAAAAGCATTGGAAAGCTTAGGATATGTATGATATGATGAAAGGGTGTGAAACTCCCCTAGAATCCACTACAAAGTGCCCTAAAAATGGAAAAATAAATTCTTATCTGTATTCACATATAACTAGCAAATTCTTTCATCCATATCTGCTAAACAGGTTTGTCAACATCCATGCATAATGGATGATTTATTGGATTCCCAAGGCAAATATTTCATCTTCTCTCTTAATTCATTTTATTTCTTGATGAACTTGGTTGTATATAGCAAGGTGTTTCACCCAAAAGGAAGCAGAATAATTTAGAAGCAAAACATCTCTTCGCAAAGATTTGTACCTTTCTATAAATAACTCTCATTTTCAATAAAGCTTTTATTTACATTGCAGTATATATCACTTGTGTTTATTGGATTAATTTGGCTTTGTTTTACTTCATTGCATTATAACATATTAAGTTTCTACAATTTAGTGTGTATTGGTTGTATCAAAGCAATTTGTTTCATAATTCTATGGCCCGTCGAACAAGGTCAAACTATAAGAGGTACATTCTCAAGACGTGTGACCCTTCAAATTATCTTCCATGTCGATCCAAATGATCTCAAATGGTAGAAAAAGATGAAACAAGATATCCTTTTAAACTCTTGTTCAAGGAAGCACTCGAGAAGTAAAGGAGGGAGATGATGAAAGTTGAAACAATTCACCAATCCTGTCACGAGTCATCCCTAAGACTTCCACTTCTTCATTGAGCAGACACTTCAGGGCTCCAACACCCTTTAAGGTACAAGTGAATTTTGATATCCCTCTTTTTGAAGGTAAAAGTGAATAGACAAACTAGCCAAATGACTCGACCAATTGGAATCATATTTCACTGTAAATTATTTTTCTAACAATGAAATATAATATTTGCAATTATGAAAGCTGCTTCATGTGTCAAAAAATGGTGGGAATCATATTATCTTCAAAATGGCCAAGAGGAAAATGAAGATGAGGATGAGTTAACACTTGAATAGAAAATTTGGTCAAAACTTGGACAGAATTTGTAGCGGCCATTTGATGGAAGTACTACTCTATGAAGAACATACCAATACAAAAAGTTGCATCAATTGTGCCAGGGTCGAGAATAGACAATGCAAGATAATACCAATGCATTTCATCCACTGTAATATGGTACATGCAACAGTGAGCGACACAAAGTTCTCAAAGATTGTCGTGGCTTGTGGTTCTACATCCAAGAGGAAATGGAATTTGTGGAGATCGCAACATTGGGAGAAGCCTACAAGTATGTGATCAAGATTAAAAAAAGATTCAAATGTAAAGGCAAGAAAGAAATCATTTCTGGAAACAAGCCACTTCCAAAGAAAGACAAGAGTGGCATCATGATGAGGATTCATATGGGATGTAGAGGGTACATATGTCGATGGTCTATTCTATAGTCCCTATATTTCAACCATTGTAACAAAGCGTATAAAAACTATAGTATTATAAATTAGCTACTAGGTCATTAGTGGTTAATCTAAAGTTAGACACCCTATTATTTAAAGATGTTCTTCCCCTATTATTTAGGGATGTATTTTCATTTCCTCTTCTCACGTTAGTATTTTCCAACAAGAGGATAAGTTAGACTTCCTAGATTTTAGATTAGTTGCTAGCTATTGTAAAGCCTATTTAATGGCTCTTCTTGAGAATACAAATCGGTTAGGATTTGTAATTCAAAGGGGAACTTGTTGCTCAATCTCATTTAGTGCATTTGCATCATTAACCAAGTATGTGACTTCTTTGGCAGGGAGACTATCGTCACACTTTGTGTAGACACCCTAACCGCTGTGTTGTTGGTTCTGTGTGGCTCTCTAACCATATCACATCAAGTTGGGCAAGTGGCACAAAGGGGAGTCCCAATGCCAAAATCATCAAACCAAGAGGAGGAAAAGCACCTCTTCCACACTCAGATTTAGTGAAGGGGGCAGCTCTAAACTTCATTGTTGACAACAGTAATCAAAAAAATCTGATTTCGGCAAACACTGTCAAAAGGTTGAACCTACCAACTACAGACCGTTGAATTTAATACCAACATTGTTTTGATAGTCGACTTTGTTATGCTGTTATTATTCTTTTGTCAGCTTTAGGTAGCGTATTAATGAGTCTTTAGATATGAACGGTTGTGTTTTAACCGACAATCATTTGGGTCTTTGGTCTTATAAATAGAAAGATGAATCTTGGGGTAAGGGTGTTGATGTGGCAGATCCTCCCTGTACCGAGCAATTGTTCTGTACACTACCTTATGTAATAAAGTTGTTATTCTCTTGTGTTTTGTTGTGCTATGTTTATAGTATGTGCTTCTAATTCTGCAATATTATTATTTTGGTAGCGTAGCTTTTATAGCAAACATTTCTGGCACCATTGTCAGGGATAATGTAGATTGTTGAATTTAATAACAACATTGTTTTGATAGCCGACCCTGATAAGTTGTTAATATTATTTTGTCAGCTTTACTTAGTATAATAATGAGTCTTTAGTCATGAATGATTATAGTTAACAGATGTGTTTTAACCAATAACTATTGGGTCTTTTGTATAAATAGAAGAAAAAATGTTGAGGTAAAGGCACTCATGTGATAGGTCCTCCCTATACCGAGCAATTGTATTGTAGACTACCTTATGCAATAAAGTTGTTATTGTCTCTTTTTCTGCTGGATTATGGTATGTGCTTATAATTCTACAATAGTATTCTTTTGGTAATGTAGCTTTTATGGCAAACACCAACCATACACAGTCAACTGTTTGAATCCGTACAGGGACATACGTGTCAATCAACAGTGCAATCTCCCATATGCAATCAAGTCATTTCAGGATGAAATGATTTGTGGCATAGCACCCTTGGAAGTCAGTGTCAGTCTTCTTGGGCAGCCCTACATGCAGGAGTGACATGGTTTCTACAAGTCAAGACCCCGTAGCGTGTCATCCTCACCATGGGAGATCAACTCTTCATAAACCAGAGGTAGCTCGTGCTACCAGAATTTATTTGATCAGTGCTACACGGTGTAGAAAGGTGATTGGTCAGACTGAAAAGGTCATGCTCTTCATGATCAAGCCCCAAGAGGACAAGAATATTATTGTAACTGCACAAACTCCTGCAAACTGTCAGATGGTGCAGTAGACACAGGTCAATCAAATGATGGAAGAGTACATAGATATCTTCACAATGCCCACGGGAGTTTCATTGCACTGTTAGATAAAGCACTCAATAGACCTAATTTCTAGCAGCCCTCGACCAAATGCCCCCTATACAAACAAAACGTTTTGGAGAACAATGAGATCAAATGATAGACCCAGAAACTAATATATGAGGGTCACATTCGACCAAGCACTTCACAATGTGGAAGCCCAAATGCACTAGCACGTAAAAATGATGGGATATGGATACTATATTGACAACAGAGTACTAACCAAATCACTATGAAAAACATGTACCCAATTCCCTAGCTTGACAATCTTTTGGATCAACCAAGAGGTGCATGTTACTTCACTAAGATTGATCTCAAGCTAGGATAGCACCAGGTGCCAATTGAACCCCACAAATGTTAAGAATATTGTGTTCAAGGCAATCAAAGGGCTGTTCAAGTGGTTCATCATGCCATTCAGTTTGACGGATGCACTTGCAACGTTGATGAGGATGACAAATGATATTCTCCAGCACTTCACCGACTCCTTCATAATTGCTTACAAGATGCAAACCTATGGAATTCCTTTTAAGATTGAGACTCATAAGTGGATTCCCCTATTGTCGTTAGTTGATCGGATTGAAATCCCCTTCTAGGACAACCTTCACAAAATGGTCCGTAATGAATGAAAATTTCCATTTGTGAAAAATGCCTTGAGGAAGTTGATAGGATCACAAAAGATATGATTGGATATAAAAGGCCAGCAACACAAGTAGGCATAGTATGATCAGAGTCATCCAATGTAGAGAAGTCATTGATGAGGTTCATGGTGATGTAGGCCGAGACAAAATTCAATCGCAGATTAGCATTTAAGAAGACTACAAAAACGCCCCTCCATATTGGAAATTTTTCAATTGATTGGCATAAGCATTTTTTAGTAATACTTATTACTAGAGAATTTTCTTGCAAATGACTAGTGCACTGCTTTTAAAATTGACATCAGATGCACTTAGCTCCCTTATTGATTGCTAGATTCTTCTAAAGGAGGAGTGGTTGGGCGAAGAAGAGGAAGACAAAAATTCTGACTATATTTTCAGAATGTTCTCCACTGAACTTTATTTATAATTTTATAATAACCCAGAAACTATGCATAAGGGTACTGGTATTTGTTGCCTCCTGTTATGGCCCAAGTAGTCAGACAAACCACCTTAATCACCGGATCACAAAGTTAACCACCAGGGTACCTACTGCCATTAGGGACACGAAATCCAGAAGATGAGAAAATGTGGATGTCTGATCCTCATCTAGAAGAATGATGCCATCTTTAACTCACAAAAGGAAGCCTCCTAGGTTGACCTAGGAATTGCTGGACCTCATTCTACAATACAAACTTTGTTGTCACTCAAGAAACATAAAATAGTCCATAATGAAACTGCACCCTCATGTTTTCTTGGTTGAAAAAATTTAAATCCTATGAACCCAAAAGGCCTTCTAGGGGAAAACGTCTCTAGTAAACTGGTTGAAAAATAGAAAACTGTGTCATGGTAAAATTAAACTGCCAATTTGTCTTAGTCTTACAGAAACAGAAGAAACATTCAACATGAATGTTAGGCAAAAACTATAGCTACAAGGTACATGACATACCAGAGACTCGCCATCTGAAAAAGAATATGACATCATTTTCAGAATTCAAATTTACTAAAAAGAAACGATGGCTAAGAAATAACAATAAATTGTAGAAACTGAGATTAAGACAAAAAACTTCACACAAAATAAATATATAAAAATAATAGTATCAGGAGATATATGTCATGATTACTAAATTTTCCAAACAGAAAATAGATACAAAATAATACAATCAGAAAGAACATAAATAAATGAATAAATAATAGGTCTTACTAAAATTGATTAAAAAAGCAACCGTCCAAGAAATTTATTGCACGTAAAATGAAAGAGGTGAACTAATAAAAAACTAAATTGTTTTTTATGTCTTTATCAACCATTGGTAAATGATTTAAAATGGATAGATGTGCCCAAAAAAAACCTCCGCTTGAGAGAGGCTACAATAATAATAAAATTGTAAGTGCCTTACCATGCACCCCCGTTTGGTATTTTGGTGTGGATTTACATTTAAAAGTCAATTGATCTAACATATGCATGCATCCAGTGACTATCTTTAATACTCCAATGGTAATGGAGTAACCTGAAATTTGGAATCCCTTGTAGTCTACCAATGCTTATATAGTAAGACAACTAGGAAATCTGACTATTCCTTGCTAAGAGAAAAACGGTTACTTGTGAAATATGAATACTCAGAAAGAGAGAATGCTTCTACTCCATTATCTGAACTTGTGAAAACAATGGTTGCTTGCGTACAAAGGTAGATGTCTACCATAAATCCTGCAATTGTTTTCATGTTTTTAATAATGCAATATGTAAACTATGATTTGCAAGATAGAGTTTTCTGTTTATTTTGAATTGTTCACTAGATTCTGTGTTTACTCAGTCTTAACCACAGAAAGCACTTTCAAGATGCGATATGTTCAGGAGCGAGATCCTATATCACTGGAAATATCAGTCACTAAAAACAAATAAAGTAATCAATAAATAATAAAAGCAAATCCTTGACATCTATATAAGTCAGCTTACACGATGGTAGAAGTAGTCGTACACACGTAGTAGGTGGTACTTGTCAGCAGGATCATGCTTGTTTACAAGTTTTAGAAGTTTGATTTCATCAAGACTTTGATCAAAATATTCCTTGTTATTTTTTATGATTTTCAAACAGGCATCCATCCCTGTGTGCAAATCATGAATTTGTACAACATTGCTGAATACTGCAGAGCCAAGATTCTGAATTACATGGTAGCGCCCAGCAATCACAGTGTTTAGAACTGCATGATAGTCTTTAACTTCCTCGTATCCAGTTCTGAAAAAAAACGCTTAAAGGTTTAAACTGTAGGTAAATATCTAGAATAATATCAATGATAAACTTAAATCATCCAGAGTACTAGCATCCATTCAAAGGACATGACATCATCGAAAACATTTTTTTTAATCAGTCCCCACACGTATAGCAATCATCAAGGAAACAAAATGCACAATTTATGAGAATTGACAATTTTCCATTGGCAGATATATTTTTAGTATAGATTTATAAGTATGATGATGTATATACATGTAACAATTTTGTAATAAATACCTGTTTCTTCTATGCACAATCTGGAGATCAAATGTTTCAAACTGATCTTGCTGTGTCTTCATCTGTTGAATCAGTTGTCCTAAAGATGCAGCTTCTTCATCCTCTTCTTTATCTCCGTCTTCCAAAAGATCATTCAATTTCTCTCCCTCCTTTATTTTTATCCCCATTCTTTCTACATTTTCGTAATTGAAGTTTGTGGACACGATATTGGGCATTGTATGTAACTCATTAACAAGATCTCCATCTCTTTCACTCCAAGTAGTCAAAGATTCTTTGCTCTTCCTTCTCGATGCAATCAGACTGACATCAGGAGCAATCATATTGTGACCATAATAATTTTTCCCATTGAAACCTACCATATTCCTGTTATTTGACAGGAAGGACTTCTCAGGTTCTGCCTTAAATTCTGCAACATCGCCCATGGAAGAAGATGGTGGAAACAATAAACCTCCAAAATCAAGAGAACCATTGCAAGGATTTTGACCATCCAAGCCATTAGGCCTTTCTTTGAGAGCATCTTTGATGAAGCATTGCTCTGGGTCACTCTCTCCAGATTGACTGTCATAAACAGATCTATGATCTCTCCAAGAACCACGGTCTTCCACTTCCTTTCTTTTCTTGACTTCTTGAGCTCTATCAATACTGTTGTTAGAACTGCTGCTCCTGTCATATCTAGCCAGCTTATATTCATACAAACTTAAACCCTCAGTAATCCCTGCAATGTGATTTCTCCTCACATTAGTGCTAGCATCTTCCTCACCAAAGCTCCCAACACTAGTAGACCTTACTAATTTATGATGATCAACAAAGTAAATATTATTGGCCTTAGATCGCTGAATGTCACCCTCATCACATAACATTTCAACACCATTTCTCTGTTGTGCAAAACCTTGCCACTGAGGGCCAATTCGTAGTGAGTTTGTTTCCTCATTACCAATAAGCTTACCATCATTATTATAAGCCATAGGCAGTCCTGAAGGATTTTCTGATTGAGTTTTTAGTTCATTATTTGATGGAAAATATCGCCCCTCTGAGAAGTACAAGTTTTCTGCAAAGGGTTGGTTATCATGCTCATTTTTCCCAGTACTGCTGTCTTTCTGATTGGGATTCGTCCCATGCCTAGAACTCCAATGTTCATTTTCAGTGGGATAATATAGCTCACGAGAGAAAAGCCAAGCGTCATTTTCTACAGGCTGCCTAATGTAATCAAGATCATTGTCGTCATCATATATACCAGAATCCCTTTGCGCTCTCAGATAGTCATTAGACCCTTGTCTGCTTCCTTTAGTTGGCTTCTTCCCTAGCCATCATATAATAAATATTTAGAATAAAAGAAAAGAAAATGGCATGAAAAACTTGCCAAATTTATAACTTTCTGGAAAAATAGAGAATATGATTCCATAAGAGGGTGCAGCATACACAAGAACTTGAGAAGAGAAAAATTCACAGTTCTCTAAATCTACCTCGTTATATTGTTTCAATACTGATGATATGAAACATTCAAAAATCACTACAAGTTTGAAAGGAATGTAGGCTGTCAGCAGCACCTGCCATCAAAGAACTCTAAGCTTAGAGTTCTAACTTCTCGGATGGAAGGTGCCAGTTAAGGAACTTCCAAGCAAGCACAGTTACACCTGTAAACCCTCGATTTTGTGGCAATTTAAGACTGGAACCCAACAAGACATCATATGAGAATATCAATAAACTAAAATCCAGGGCAGAAGCAAGGGATAAAAAAATTACCGTGTTAAGTACATTCTGAGACTCAAGCTTTCCAGCAATATCTAACATACCTAGTAGTTGACAAAATGACGATGAAATGGCCAAACAAGCTCATTTTTTGTTTTAGGGCCATGAAGACGTTAGCTGACCTATCATCACAAATTATTACATTCATTAATATCATGTTCTTATACTGGATCAAAATGACTGTTTTGAAGATATATTTGCAATTTAGAACTTCAGCGACCTAAGATTTTGGGATTTGTGCCATAGACAAATGTAAACCCTAATTCTAATGTCAGTAGTATGTACTGATGATGCTGGCAGCATTTAGAAGGTATATTTACTACAAATAACCTCTCTCTTGCATGCTCTCTCACCCTGACTGTGTGCCCTGCAAATTGACGACTAGGGGATTTCTTTGGGGAGTATGCATTCTTGATCTGTCCTATAAGCAATGGCATCAGCATACAGACAGGTGACATCTTGGTGTGTCTTAGTGTGTCTTCTATGGTACAAAAGGAATCAAGGTAAGACTTCACAGTACTGAAAACGTTAAAAACACTCATTTGATGTGTTTCAGTGATAACTACTTAACTAAATATGTAGTCATTAATGTATTTAAAAGTGAGTGTTACATTAGAAGTACGCATACATAAGCTCAAACAAAATGTTCAAGGATGGAATGAAAATTATTCCCTTGCAAGTTTAGAAAGTTCCGTTGGAAGTTGGAGTTGGTAGTTATAAACAACTACCCCAACTTATAACTTTTTGGAAAAGAAGAAGCTTGAAAGGACTTTCTGGAACTTTTAGAACTTTTGTAATTAAAATTCCTTTACCTTCTTTTCCTGCTTGCTAGGAAAACATTTTTGTATTTCCTGTATTAACAGTGGATAATATGGCTAACCAACTTCACTTTGCTGCTTGGTAAATTTTATTTATTGGCTTGTATGGATCAATATTTTTATTATTCCCTTCAATTTTAGAAAGTCCGTTATAAATTGGACTTGATAATTATAAATAACTGCCAGACTTGTTATATAAAAAGAGAAAAAAAGAAGCTTGTACAGAACTTTTTGAAACTTTAACAACTTTTGTGGTAAAAATCCTTCATGTTCTTCACCTGCTTGCTCTGGAACATTCTTGGATTTTCTGTACTGAAATTGAGTAATATAGTTGGCCGACTTAGCTCTGCTCCTTGATCCAATTTTATTAAATGCCTTTGTATGGACCAGAACTCGAATAAAACATATCACAGAAGTAACTTCATGTTGCAGCAATTTGCAACCTCTTCAGCATTGCTGCTAGCATTTTTCTTTTTGAGTATTAGAATATTATCTTTTATTTCAGCATTTGTTACTGTATCTTGAACAAAAGAAAAATTTGGGTTTCAGCCTTAAATTTATTTCTGCCTTTGTTTTCCTAGCTTTGATTGTATTGTATGATTCAGATGCTTTCATTTCAACTTTAAAGACACTTAACAACTTCTGAAGAAACATTTATTACCATCAGTGTAAGTAACTGCAGCATCTGAAGGATGCTTAACACCACCAATTGATGCTTAACACCACCAATTGCTGGAATAGGTTGGAAGAATGAGGTAAGCAATCTGATAATCCTTGTAGTGCACTATAAGGTATGATGCCTGAAGGTTACTGCTTCGTGGAGTTAAAGTGCCAAGCACCTCTGATGGTGATAGCGGAAGAAAGTAGTGAGTGATCCTCGCGAATCTATGCACAAGCACTAATATCTCCCTCAAATTTTGTAGTAAATATGACATCTAAAAATAAAGTATTCCATGTGAGA
Source organism: Torreya grandis (assembly GCA_037957365.1). NCBI lineage: Eukaryota > Viridiplantae > Streptophyta > Pinopsida > Cupressales > Taxaceae > Torreya > Torreya grandis. Next base: position 2,864,872 of record JARHVA010000042.1, read on the forward strand.
GTACAAAGGTGACAAATCCTATCCCCTTGGAGAATGGTGGTTAGTCTCAATCTGCAAATGGCGAGAGCAAACTTTCAACTGTCCAATTGGAATCTCAGGGTCATCAATCCACTGGCACTGTATATATTGAATAGGATCAATCATTTACTACAGATCATATTCCAGCAACCCAAGAACGAAATCCATGCTTATGTCCTCCCACAGTTTTTTAGATATGAGCAATGGCTGGTACAAAACTACATTCTTACTTTTCCCTTCAGCATGCTGACCAACTCTAAACCCTTGCACAAACTTCTTCACATCTATACTCACCCCTGGCCAATAGTAACTCTCAGTCAACGACGACAATGTTTTATCCATACCATAATGACCATCTAGTTGTCCACTATGTTTTTCCCATATCAAATTCTCCCTCGGTGATACTTGGGGCATACCCAATTGTTGTCCCTTGAGGATCAAACCATCTTGCCAAAAGAATCCCAGCCATGAAGTTCTATCCCTGCTGGTTGGTGTTGGAAATGTTTCGACTTTGCATGAATTTGGGCATTGCGCAAGCTATGCTTGTGTAGGGTGTTGTGTAGGTGAATTGCGCAAGTTGGTATGGTTGCGAAGTGTTGTGCAGAAATTGTCTATAATAGTTGCGCAAGGTTGTCAACGTGCGAAGTGGTGTTGCGCAGTGAGGTGCTACAAGGAGTTGAGCAACACGCTGAGCTGTGAAAGGTTATATAAAGGTGAATTTACACTTGTCTAACTGAACCTATCAGACTGAAGAGGTGTTAGTAACTACTTGATGGCACTCTAACGCGGAACTATTGAGGAGTATTACCTGTCCATCACTTGGTACAGTGGTAGTTGCATGTAGGACATTACAAGTGAAGTAAAGTGTTGGTTATAAGCACAAGTCTTCTCACGAAGACTAAGGATCTAGTTATAGATGATCAAACTGGAATTTCACAGAATATGTGTAACAAGGGTTGTTACAAGCTTAATACGCACAGTTAAGTGTGTGCATGTACACTATATAGTAGGGTGTTGTATGAAGGTTGCAGAACCTTGTAACTTGTATTTGCATTGTGAGGCAGTCCAATATGTATGAATAACAAGTAGGTTTTTGTGCTGGGTTTTTCTACCCGAAAGGGTTTTCCTAGAATAAATTTGTCTTTGTGTTAATATGTATGCTTGTCATTTTATCTTTGTGTTGTTAAGATTCGTAATTGGCAATATACCCCTCTTGCAACTGAGAGTTGTGTACGAGCTATTCCCAACATTTGGTATCAGAGCTTGGTTATAAGCTTCGTAGAAGTTGGCATAGCTTGCAACACTTAGTTTTCTTGAAGTGAGAGTTGTGTGGAGAATCTTGTGCGAAAACAATGATTAGAAGTAATAGGATAGAAATTGAGAAGTTTAATGGTCAGAAATTTGAACTATGGAAACTCAAAATGGAGTATCTCTTGATTGATAGAGATCAATGGGTTGCCATGTCAGAGATGCCACCCACTGGTATGAAACAAAAGTGGGACAAGGTTGATAGGAAAGTGAGAATCCCTATCAGATTATGTCTATTGGATTTAGTTCTACTGAATGCATTGGAGGAAAAGATTGTGAAGCTTCTATGGGACAAGCTAGGAAATTTGTACCAGGTAAAGTCATTGGTGAACAAGCTTTTCTTGCGAAAGAAGCTATATTCATTGCAAATGAATGAGGGTGACCTGGTTGCAAAGCACTTGAATGCCTTTAACACTGTGCTTAGCCAATTGACATTTGTCAACATTAAGATGAATGAAGAAGGTAGGTGTATCACGTTGTGCTCTTTGTTAGACTCATGGGACAATTTGGTGATGGCTGTCACCAACACTACATCAAGGCTCAATCTAGATGATGTAATTGCAGCTCTATTATCAAAGGAGTTGCAATGCAAGTATGTGGATATTTGTCAAACTAACGATGCACTGATGGTGCGAAGTTGCTCGTAGAACCAAGACAAGTGGAAGAATGGAGGAAAGCACTCAAAGCCAAAGGAGAGATTGAAGACTTGGATAAGTATGAGAAGAAGTGTTGGAACTGTGGCAAGATAGGGGACTTCAAGGAGGACTGTAATTTAAAGGTGGTGGATAAGGCCAAACCACCATATTTTGCTCAATCCTCAAAGAGCTCCAGTGATGAAGATGGAGATGTGTATCTAACAACATCAGGCTTGAACACATGCAGCAATGCATGGTTGATTTACTCTGGTGCCTATTTTCATATGACTCCTATGGAGGAGTGGTTTTGCAACTACAAAGAGTATGATGGTGGTGATGTCTTTATAGGAGACAACTCAACTTACCGAGTTGGGGAAGAGGCAGAGTGAAGCTGAGATTCAGATATGGGAGGATCAAGACTCTCCCGAGTGCCTTCCGCATTCTTGGCCTTGCCAGGAGTTTACTTTTTGCGAGCAAAATGAACTATGTTGGTGTCTAGGTGTCATTCGGCAGAGATGGGTGCAAGATGGTGAGTGGAGCCATGGTGTTGGCAAGGGGCATGCACATTGGAACACTATTTCAGCTTGATGCAACCGCAATCAGTACCGCATGTAATAGTTCTCTTCTTCCTAAGACCAAGGTTGAAGCAAGAATGCACGCATTGACTTTGGCAAAAGAGACAATGCTCTGGCATCAAAGACTAGGTCATATCAAAGAGAAGGCTCGACGCATGTTGCTGACCAAAGATATTGCAAAAGAAATGGAGAATTGTCCCTTGGACTTCAACTTTTGTGAACATTGTGTCTATGGCAAGCAAAGTCCAATGAAGTTTCCCAAAAATAGTGCACGAGCACGTGAAATCTTGCAAGTGATCCACAGTGATGTGTTCGGAACAGTTGAGGTTCAATCACTGAACAAATCTGTCTACTATTGGACTTTCATAAATGACTATACTCGTAAGACCTGGGTGTACTTCATTATGAAGAAATTCGAAGTTCTCAAGCAATTCAAGGAGTTCAAAGCCCTTGTGTAAAAACGGATGGAGAAAAGGATCAAATTGTTGCACACAAACAATGAGGGTGAGTACTGCTCGAAAGGAATTCGACAAGTTTTGCAAACAATGCAATATTCAAAGAATGAAGATGACTCCATACACTCTACAGAAAAATGAAGTCACAGAGTGGATGAACAAGACATTGATGGACAAGGCCTAGAGCATGCTGAGTGGTGCACATTTGGAGCAAAAAATTTGGGCTGAAGAAGTGGCGATTGCTTGTTACTTAATCAGCCAATCCCCAACATCAACATTGGTTGACAAGACATGCAAGAAGCGTGAACTGGTAAGAAGCCATGCTTGAAATATCTACACATTTTTATTGCAATGCATGCTCTCATATCCCAAAGGAAAAGAGATCGAAGCTTGACGTCAAGGTTGTAAAGTATATCTTCATTGGGTATGGGGATAGCGTCAAAGGGTATAAGTTGTGGAAACCCAAGACTCAAAAAGAGGTCTACAACTAGAATGTAGTCTTCAGGGAGGTGCGCAAGGTTCCTGGGCAAGAACCAAAGAAGTAGCCAGAGGAGGAAACAAAAAAGGTACAGGTTAATGTAGACGCTAAAGATTAGGTATCTGAGTATGGTGTGATGGATGACGAGTTGCAAGAGTCACAAGAATAGAAGGAGCCAACTACTCCTACTCTGAGGAAATCAAAATGAGTGCTCAAAATGCCTAATAGATATAGCCCACCAATTTTTTGTTCTACAGACCTATTATCAGTGACTGATAGCGATGAACCCAAGATGATGAAGGAAGCTCAAGGTTGTGCAAAGAGAAAGTCTTAGAAGAAGGCCATGAAGGAGGAAATGGAGTCTCTAGATAAGAATGAGACTTGGGACTTGGTCAAGTTACCTCCTAGTAGAAAACCCGTAGGCTGCAAATGTATTTTCAAAAGGAAGCAGGAATCGCAAGGAAAAAAGGAGAGGTACAAGGCTCGCCTAGTAGCAAGAGAGTTTTTGCAAGTAGAGGGAATTGACTTTGGTGAAACCTTTTCTCCTATTGCAAAACTAACTTCAATCATATTTCTTTTAGCTATTGTTGTTGTGTTTGATCTAGAGATTGAGCAGATGGACAAGAAGACAGCATTCCTCAATGGTGAGCTTGAAGAATAAATCTACATGTCGCAACCTAACAGCTTCAAGGTAAAGGGGAAAGAGGACTTGGTCTGTAGACTGAAGAAGTCCTTGTATGGCTTCAATCAATTGCCCAGAAAGTGGAATCATGGGTTTGACAGTTATGTGTTTGGACTTGGGCATGTGCGCAACAATGTTGATCCTTGTGTTTACTACAAAGAAGAGGGTAATTATTTTGTCATCGTAGTCCTCTATGTGGATGGCATGCTCCTAATCGGAAATGACATGGGCATGATCAAGCAAGTGACGTCTTAGTTGTATACACAGCTCAACATGAAGGATCTCGATGCTACAAGATTTATCTCAGGGATGGAAATCAAATAGGGTCATGTGAACAGGAAACTCTGGCTTGACGAGAGGAAGTACGTTGAGACGGTTTTGGAAAGGTTTTGGATGCAGGACAGCAAGCCAGTGCGCACCCTTTTCCTAGTTGGTCAAAATCTATCAATTGTGCAATGTCTAGAGACTCAAGAGGAGTTAGAGGACATGTCTTAGGTTCCATGTGCAAATGCAGTGGCAAGCTGATGTATGCAATGGTCTGCACAAGACCTGAATTGCACAAGCAGTGGGAGTAGTCAACAAATACAAGTCTAATCTGGGCAATGAGCATTGGACAGCAGTGAAGATGATCTTCAAGTATCTGCAAGGAACATCAAATGATATGATCTGCTATCAGGGGTACTTGATGAAGGTAGAACTTTGACTCAACAAGGATATGTAAATTATGATTGTGCTGGAGATCTTGATTGTCGTATGTCTACTAGTGGTTGTCTTCAACTTGTTTGGTGGAGCAGTAAGTTGGGTGAGCAACAGGCAAGCTAGTGTTGTGATATCTACCACCGAAGTTGAATATATCGCAGCAACGCATGCAAGCAAGGAAGTGGTTTGGCTTCAAAGGTTGTTTCTACTATTGGGTTATGTCAAAAGGTTGTACAGATAGGCTATGATAGTCAAAGTGCAATCTATCTGGCAAAGAATGAGTTTCATTCTCGAACAAAGCACATTGATGTGCGATATCATTTTAGAGAAATGGTGGAAAAGGGGAAGATAACTCTGGAGAAAGTGGACACAAAGGAAAACATTACGGATTCATTGAGGAAAGTAGTGAGTGCTGAGAAATTCTTTTGGCGTTGAAAGGAAATGGGAATAGCTACTCGGAGCTATTAAAGGATGAGTTTGTGCTCCTTTATGCAAAGTGTTCAACAAGTGTGAGATTGTTGAAAATGTTTCAACTTTGAATAAATTTGTGTATTACGCAAGCTATGCTTGTGTAGGGTGTTGCGTAGCTGAATTGTGCAAGTTGGTATGGTCGCACAATGTAGCGTAAAAATTGTCTATGACAGTTGCGCAAGGTTGTCAGCATGCAAAGTGGTGTTGCACAGTGAGGTGTTGTGAGGAGTTGTGCAATATGCTAAGCTGTGAAAGGTTCCTGAAGGTAAACTTATGCTTGTCTAACTAAAGTTGTCAGATTGAAGAGGCAACTACCTAATGGCGCTTTGACGTGGACCTATTGAGGAGCGTTACATGTTCATCACTTGGTACAATGGTGGTTGCATGTAAGATTCCTTTGCATGTGGTACATTACAATGTTGGTTATAAGCATGAGTCTTCTCATGAAGACTAAGGATCTGGATGTAGAAGATCTAATTGGAGTTTCACTGTATGTGTAACAAAGTTTGTTACATGTTGAGTACTCACGGTTAAGTGTGTGCATGTATACTATACAGTAAGGCGCTATATGAAGGTTGCAGAACCTTGTAACTTGTATTTGCATTGTAAGACAGTCCAAATTGTGTGAATAACAAGTAGGCTTCTATGTTGGTTTTTTTAACCCAAAAGCGTTTTCCCAAGATAAATTTGTCTGTGTCTATATGTATGCTTGTCATTTTATCTTTGTGTTGTTAAGATTCGTAATTGCCAATAAACCCGTCTCGCAACTAAGTGTTGTGTACCAAGTTATTCCTAGCAGTCGGGCTCTTGTACGCTGCCCATGCATCTCTATAATTGAAATCCTCCTCATACAAATCTCTCATTGAGCCAAACCCAACAATCTCTACTCTCATCTCATTCTAAAAAAGACATCTCTTACTTAATGAATCTGCAACTCTATTGGACTTCCCATTTCTATGCATCACAATGAATGAGTAACTTTGAAGAAATTCAACTCATTTCATATGTTTTTGGTTCAACTTACCTTAGTTGTTTATGAACTGCAATGCTTGATGATCCATGTACAAAATGAACTCCTTGGAGAAAAAAATGCCTCCATTTCTTGAGAGCTTGCACCATGGCATAATACTCTTGATCATAAATGGAGTACTTCAACTTTGTTTCATTCAACTTCTCACTAAACTAAGCAATGGGCTTCCCTTCTTCACTCAAAACCACTCCTACCATTGTCCCACTAACATCACAATCAACTTGGAACACTCTGTTGAAATCTGGCAATGCTAACAATAGCTATTCCATCTTCTTCAAACTTTGGAATTTATTCTCTGCTGCAATTGTCCATTTGATCTCTTTTCTATAACCTCTCATTGTATTTAAAATTTGTAATGATTTTTTGATATAAACTAGCTAACCCATGAGAACTTCTAGCCTCAAACATACTCCTTGGCGATGGCCACTCAACAATAACTTTTACCCTTCTCGGATCCACCTTAACTGATCATGTGAGATCACAAATCCTAAATAGATCAACTCTTCCTTTATAAAACTACATTTCTTTAAATTGACCAGCAACTTCTCTTCTTTCAAATTTTGCTATACTAGCCTCGAATGCACTAAAAACTCCTCTTTAGTCTTGCTACAAATCAAAATGTCATCCAAATAAACAATGACGAACTTACGAAAAATATGGCTTCAACACTTCATACATGAGTCTCATGAATGTACTTGGTGCATTTGTCAACCCAAATGGCATAACTAGCCCCACATATACAAACCATCATTTGTCTTGAATGCGGTCTTCCTCTCATCACCTTCTCTAATCCAAATTTGATGACACCCACTCTTTAAATCAATCTTTGTGAAGTACCTTGCTCAACTAAAACAATCCAACAAGTCATCCATCTGTGTTAATGAAAACCAATATTTGATTTTAATTTTGTTGATCACTCTTGAATTTGTACACATATGCCATTCATTACTTCTTAGGTGCTAACACTATTGGAACTACACATGGGCTTAGACTTCCTTTATTAAACCCTTCTTCAACAAGTCTTGAACTTGTCTCTTCACCTCCTCATTCTCCATAGTTGTCAACTATGCGCTGCCTTGTTTGGCAAACGAGATCCATGAATCAAATCCATACGATGGCTAATGCTCCTCATAGGTGGCAATCCATCCGAAAAATCCTTAGAAACAAGTCAGCGTATTCCTCCAACAAGTTTTACACTTCATGCGGACTTTCACTCACTCTATCCACTATCCCAACTTGTGTAGGTTTGGGAATGAAAACAAAACACACTTCTCCTTTTTTGCTTCCTTCAAAAATTGCTATCCATAAAAAACAATATTTTAGGACTGTTTTCGACTCCTCCATCTTTATCCTCTATGGGCTCATTGTAAACTTCCATCCTTCACAAATATGTAGGTATTCGCTCTATCATCATGCACGGCCTTTCTATCAAACTGCTATGTTCTACCCAACAACACATTACATACATCCATGGGTATAATGTTACACAAAACTTTGTCCTTATGTGACCCAGTCTAAAAACTAACCATACATTGCTTATTCACTACAAGTTGATGTCCTTTCTGCAGCCAAGACACCTTATATGGATTGGGATGCACCACTCTTTTCAGCCCAAGCTTCTCTGCCATCTCATTAGATACCAAGTTATTTATGCTAACACTATCAATTATAACCTTATAATACTAACCTCTAGATTTGCATTTGGTTCAGGATAGAATCTTTCTTTGCACTTATTCATTCTTCTCCTTGGCTGGTTTTAGCAACATTCTCCTCATCATAAGAGCCTCTCCATGTTCTGTTTCTTCCATGAAATTGAGTGATACAACACTTTCTTCATCTGCTTATGCAACGAGATTGCTTACTTCATTTCTTTTATTGTTGTTTTGTAATGCTTGTGGGTATAGACACCTAAATTTGGCACAAGACCCTTACTCCCAATGTCTTATTCCCAATTTACCTTATTAGGCAAACTTGTACATTTTAGCTTGTTTCTAGGACTACTCTGGGCCCACAATAGGTCTAAACTTGGTCCATTACGCCCTCAACACTTATTGAAAAGGTAATTGTTAAGGCATCTGGACTATTTCTCGCTTGTTAATCGGCCATGCCTCGAAAACAGAGCAAGAATCATCCCCTGAACAGACCCATTCACTATTCTCCTCATCATAAGAACCTCTCCATGTTCTGTTTCTTCATCCGCTTATTCAACAAGATTGCTTGCTTTATTTCTTTTATTGTTGTTTTGTAATGCTTGTGGGTATAGACACCTAAATTTGGCACAAGACCCGTACTCCCAATGTGTTATTCCCAATTTACCTTATTTGGCAAACTTGTACATTTTAGCTTGTTTCTAAGACTACTTCAGCCCCACAATAGGTCTAAACTTGGTCCATTAAGCCCTCAACACTTATCGAAAAGGTATTTGTTAATGCATCTTGACTATTTCTCGCTTGTTAGACGGCCCTGCCTCGAAAATAGAGCAAGAATCATCCCTTGAACAGACCCATCCACTATATAGGTCCATCCTGAACAAACCCATATACTCCACAAGTTTGTCCCCTTTAGCTTTTGTAGGCCCTTCTGCCCATTGCCATGATCCATGTGCCTTAATCTTTTTTTTACATTTCTAAAATCGGCTAGCATGCACAAGTTATTCTAGGTCAGCGTATATATACAAAATCTGACCATGCCATCTTACAATCTAGAGGGAAAAATAAGACATCTATGAATATTCAAGAGCCAAGTCACATCCAAGGTCAAGCCTAGAGCCAAGCATCATACAAGTCAAACTTCATTAAATCTCATACACTTGCGACATCGTCATTCTATCTTAGTCTCTCAACATTTCTCTTATGCCAAAGGAGGTATTAGATTGCATGCAGTTGCATCATCACTTATAGGGAAGAGGAGGTTTGCAAACTCTCACTCGAACTATTCCATCCACACACTCACAGAACTACATTGAGGTCTGATTCTAAGCATGCGGGATATGTAGTTTGCAACGTTGTCGCAGCGGTTGCCCGACTCCATAACTATTTGTTTGTTTCGAAATGTCAAGCTAGATCAAGGAGATTCTTCTATTTTGCTCATTCAACCTAACAAATCTACGAAGTAAAGATACAAGAGTAACAAGAAGACAATGGTGCACAAGTGATAGGAAAACCAGCCTACAAAACCCTATTAGGACAAACTCGGCCACAGTCAAACAATCATGGTCGGATAGTTCTATCCTACCAAGTTAACACAGGAATGGGTCTATCATAGTGAACGGGTTTCTCCGAGAGCATCGCACAATTTCCAAATTTTGGAAGCAGATTACACAATCAACACAATCAGTGTACAAACTCATTTTCCAAAAACAACAAACAAGTGCAATCGTTCCTTACCCCTTTGTCATTTACAATGCTTAGTCTAGTTTCATTTGTGGCACTTGGATTTGTTTCTCATTGTAGCCTGTTAGATATATATGAATTTTGTACGTTCATTCATGCATGCTTAGACCTATTTAATTGTAACTAATTTATTCCTTATTTTGTATAAAACAAAAAATAGGGTAAATAGTGAGCACTCAAAAGCTCTATGCCCAACATCGCACCTAAAGCATGTACCCGTGGAGACACTAAAATCTAGTAATTGATATTGGCAATGTCAGTTGATCTACCTTCAACCTACATGACTTGAGCATACATACATGACTCTCATGCGCTATTCTCTCACATCCACATTCCTTCTATGGGTCTACCCTTCCCAAGTTGCTCTCAGTCACCAATAGGAAATCCCACATTCTGTGTCAAACCAATTAATATCTTACTCAGACATCTTCAAATCATCATATTAGCGTTTTTGTCTCCAGGACAATACAAACTTGGAACATAACATCTGACGGTACCACCTGAGTCTGACTGTTTTGTCTCGCACCAAGCAATAGTCAAATTTCAAATTCAAATCAATCTTATAAGTCAGCCCATATGGTATGCATGTCAGTGGCGTGAGAAAGTACCCAAAAAGTCTCCTATAAATACAAAAAAATGTATAAGCCTATTACCCATCTAGAAAGCACTTATCAAAGTATATTCAAATAGTTGCACATTTAAGAGAGCTGCCCTATTCTTCCCAATTTGTCAATCAGTCACTAGAAGCAAGTCTTTACCAAGTCTGAAACACTCAAAAACCAAGCCAAAGTTAAAGTATAAAGAGCTAAATTATAGGTAGCATATATTGAACAAGCACTATTGCACACATTTACCTAATAGGAAGAACTACATGAGGTTTGACTTCCCTCTTCAGAGTAATAGATATGTAGGCAGTGCTCAACAATTCAACGAGGAGAGGTTGGGGTTAGCTCAACCCACCTTTTTTCACCTTTTGCGAGCCATATTCTATCATTGCAAGTGGACCTAGGGTTTCAAGTGAAGGAGATAGATTTTTATGAGTCGTGCACATAATTAGACCTCGAGAATGCACACAAAGCCGAAAGACAATGTCATGTCCCCCTTTTTGACATGAGTCACTTAGAGTCCTTAGCCTTAAAAGTTGTTCCCAGAAGGCTAAGGGAAAAGAAGGGAATGTTGAGGATCCACTTGAAAGACAATTATTGAAAAAGGTACATCATGAATTCTAATTTGCATTTGAGTTATGAAAAGTACCTTTTATTCTAATTTCACTTGAGTTGGGGCCTTATTGAGTGTCATGGGCACCCATGGGCTAAGAAGAAAATTATAAGGATATGTTGTTATATTTGAAAAGAGATTTTTCCCTCCTTTATTTGGGCACCCCTTTTGGGGGGCTTGGGCTATTTACAGAAAGAGAGGACTCTATTTGAAGATTATGCTATTTTGGCTATTGAATCTATTTGCTCAAATATGTCAAGCTTGGCTATAGTATCTTGAAGACGAAAACCTTCAAGTGCTTCAAGGTGTGAAAACAAAACACTTCACATCCTCATTATGAGTAGCTCTATATCAAGGGCTGCAAATTGTGCTTCAACAGATGAATTTCAAATTGGAGAGATTGGCGACTTGTTTCTAGAGGTTGTTTGCTTGGGTGTGAAGCCATTTCTAGGGTGGCGATTTGATTGGAAGGTTGAGTACCCCTCTTGGAGGGCTACGCTACAAGGGAATAACCCTCTCCTATGGTTTGTGAATTTATTGCCCAAGTATTCCAGCAAAGGCGAATTGATTTGGCACTGAATTCTCAAGGTTTGAAGGGCTATTTTGTGCCCAAAGACTATTCTGAATTTTACATATTTATTCCTAAATTTCTATTTGATTTTTGTAAGGGTTTGGAGGTCATTGGAGGACCCCTTTGAGGCAAAACAATTCAAAAGATTATTTATATATTTTTGGCAAGTGGGGCAACTCACTTGGGAGACATTTTGGAGTCTTCTAGGGTGTTAAGTCTGAAATAATTCTAAATATTATTTCTATATTTGTCTGCTAATTTTCATGATTATTGGTGGACATCTTAAAGCCATTGCTACTACAAAACTATCTTTTATTTACTATTGTAATTTTTTGTGCATAGATGACTTGTTTTGAGGGTTATTAATCTCATTTGGTGCTTTGTTTCATGCTTAATTATTGATAGAAGCTTTTATATATTTTTTCTATCAATTTTGGTGAAGTGTGCTAGGGTTTCAGAAAAGAATTAGTAAAGGAACAACTATTGCATTTTCAGTCAAAAAATTGAATTATTGGAGGGTAGGGAACCAACATTATCATCTTAAATATATTGGCAAATGGTGTATTATTACAGCTCTTGTTGGGAGTAATTGTTTACTTAAAGCTTGTTGATTTTGAATTCATTAAATTTCAGTTTGTATATAGGCTTGTTGGTGAACCTCTATTTTATTGAATTGTCCCATTTGGGGACATTACAAACAAGCAGGTGCATCTCCTTGTATCAAAACAAAGAAGTAAACTCTACTAAAACAGATCTGTCAAACAAAGAACATAGTGTCTGATGGTACCAACCTGAGGCTAATGATGTCTGAGCACACACAAAGGTCCAAATCCTGATCTGAACGATCTATAGTCCAGTTGCCATTCTTCCTACCACCTGTCTACAGTCTCAATCCTTCACGAATCAATTAACCGCAATTATCTTATCCCTTTGTTGTGCTTTCCATGATTAGTAAGCTAGAGTACCATATCAATTTCAAGCTTTTACATTCAAATTTATTCTTCATTGTAATACATAGTAATCTGAATTAGTTACATTAGTTTTTATCTTATTAGGGTTAGAATTAATCCAAAATAGGATAAAAGCATATTGGTGAACTTGAATATTGTATAGAGCATTGCCAAACCCTAAGTTTCCCTTAGGGTTTCTTCCTCCGATTTAAGGTATCATATTTATGTCTGATTTCCAGTTCTGATTTTTCCTCCCTACATGATCCTTTTTTCCTAGGGCTCCTATTGTTAAAACCATAGTATTTAATGTTTATCCTTAAACAGGTGTAGGCATGGCTCTTGTATTTCTCATCCTTTTCCGATTTGGTATAAGGCAAAGTGACGTGGATAATGTGCATAATCAAATTTCTATGGCCACCTGAATCAAGATATTCCTACAAATGTTTATAACGCATCATCATTATCCATGCCTACTGCACGATCCCTTATGCGGATCGTTTTAGATTTACAAGCTAAGGATTTGCAGTTAGAGCACAATTATTTACCAATGGGTCAATTGGTTAACTCTTCTCCAAAGGATACAAAGCTTGTTATAGACAAAAGCACACTGCCCCTCATCAAGGATAATATTTTACCCACACTTGCAACAATATGGTTTTGGATTAAAATACTTACAAAGGTTTGGGTATAATGGACAAGGACTAGGGAAACATGCACAAGGCATTCTTAAGCCTATTACTCCATCTATTCATGAAAGATGAAAAGGTCTTGGATACATAGATGATCCACAAGCCAATGCTGAAAGCAAAAATCTGAATGCACATATTTATTCACATGCACCACAAGATGTTCATAAGGACCTTGATGCTCCCAATAAGAATAATTCTCCTCCAGAAGAGTCTACTCAGGTAAAATCAAACATGTTCCATTATATATCCAAGCAACCATCTTAACAAAATTAGTTGAGCAAGTGTTGATTGACAATGATTTACGAATAAATATGTGCACCATACAATGCTTACAAGCCTTGAGGATTAACATAGATTGCATTTACAAGGCAAATCTGCTTAACAAAGGATTTGATGATACACTGTTGCCAACATCCAAAACCATATTATTGAATATAACTGTGGGACCTAATACAATGTCTATTTCATTTCAAATCACGCTCAACAAGCTACTATAGAATTTGCTCTTAGGGCAACCTTGGATACATGGTATCAAAGCAGTACCATCTACACTACATAGGGGTGTAGAATTTATGTATTGTGGACAATTGGTATGCATACCCGGCAGATAATAAACCCTTCCAGTATTGAGCCTTTATGCACTCCACTCCTTATCATGTTAAATCAATGCATCAAAGGAGGAAATTTTCAAAATTATTAGAATCTCCTCATAAGATACTACAATAGCTACTTGAGTGCAACCTCGTATCTCTTCCTTCCCCAACGGAGATTGATATGAGTAGACCTCCACCTAAGGGGTACAACAACATTCATATTGCAACTATCATAGTTGTGCAGGACATTCTACAAATAGATGTTACAAGCTAAGGCATAAGATACAGGATCTCATTGATAACAATACCATTGATCTATCTGACATCATGCGTGATGTAAACATAATTTCAATGCAAATGCAAACATTTTGTGAGGCCATAAAAGAGAAACTCAATACTATAATCGAACAACTTACACACCATCAGTTTGTGCATGGCAGTGATGATGGATATCATAAAGCAAATGATTGCTCTCCATATTCCAACAAAGATACACCTGATACATCTGCACCACCTTACACAGGACTTAGGGATGGGTTCTCTTAGTCATTTATCACAACACTTAATGTACACATATTCCCGATTTTGGCTTCATTGCTCACTTCCTCTACTCTTCTATTTTAGCATATATATGTACATGTGCTTTTGCATTAATCATTCTTCAAGTCCTCGACTTTGTATTCCTTTAGCCCTTGCCTCTTGGTTGCTTATTCCGATCCAAACATCTGTGATTCCTATCCTACAATAATTCTAGTGCACCTCCTTTATGTCATATTACTTGCTCACTTCTACATGATAACTATATATGTTTGTTATCGTTATGGCTTACATTGTGCTTACATGATCACAGACATTTATGGTTACACGTTACATGAGCATATAGACGGATGACTGTTAAATTTCAAAAATACAAAAAATCAAGAATCAAGCCCTGAGCACGAGACGATTGTTGATTTACATCATTTACATTTGTTATTTTTCACATGTTTGGTAGAATACCTATCCTTTCTATATACACATGCATTTCATAGTATACATGAGTGATGTGCACAGCATAAAGATACACATGATACATGGATGCATAGATGTTAGACCTTTCCTATACCCAAGGGCCATGCCAATGTTGAGGGCATCTTCTTCCAAGGTCGCACAATTATAGGTTATATTTTTCTATGAATTTTTTATTTACCATGTTGAGCTACCTTGATTGCTGGCACATGTCTTGATATTACTCATTTTTTGTAAAGTGTTACATGGATATGTTATTACACTATGTTATGACATTTGCATACTTGGATGGTGTAGACTACCTTTTATGTTCTATGCTTTTTCAATGTTGTATCATTTTATAATAGGCTAGTCATTGCTTGTCTATTGTGTGCGGCTCCTTAACCTTGTTTATGTGGCATTTATTGCCCCTTGTTTGTGGCTCTTTAACCTTGTTTATGTGCCATTTATCGCCCCTTTGTGTGTGGCTCTTTAGCATTGTTTGTGCAACACTCATTGTCACTTGTATGCGGCCCCTTGGACTTATGTGTGACATTGTATGCTATTGTGTGTACTTCTACTGTGTGACATTGCTTGTTGAGTTTGCTAAGTTTTAGTTTGTGGGTGCCATGATCCACATCACGCACCTCCCCCTTGTTTGTGGTGCCATGATCCATATCATGTACCTTTATTGCATAGTCTTATTGGGTACATTTATCAGTGATGACTCCTACTGTGTGCCTACTTGTGATATATGTCTTGGCATAACACTTATATGCCCTTGCATTACATATGTTTCATACATGCTTTGACGACACATTCTCCACATGTTGACACAATTATAAATGATTACATCTTTATACATAACATGATACAGTTAACTCTCACTTTTGAGATGAGTGACTTGCAGGGTACGTCTCTCACCTCAAAAGGGGGGCATATTAGTGTGCTTGCCATAAACACTTGAGCCTCCATGAGCACAAAATATAGATTTCAAATTGATGGTTAATTCCTTGTATGGACTTAAGAAGGCTTCTCGAGCCTAGTATTTTAAAATTGATCAATATCTTACAGATTCAAGATTCAAAAGAAGTTATTTGAACCTCATTTCTACATCAAAGTCAATGGTGATGATAGTGATCCTAATTGTCTATGCCAATGATATTGCCATCTTTGTTTTGAGTTTAGTTTCTTCGTAGTGTAAAACATGGATCCAACAGTGAGACCTGAAACGTCGGACAACAACAAATTTACGCAGTTTAATCCAAAAGAACTCTACAACAATATTGCCATCACCGAAAGGGGGACAATATAATTCAATACGTGAAATTCGATATGGCCTCTTACACTATTGTCTAGGTGTAGAATTTTGGCAATCTAATCATGTTATTTCTGTATCACAAACTAAGTATGCCAGAACCCTTTTGGAAAAAATCAAGATGACTAGACATAATCCAACATCTACACTTATGGAAGTTGGGACAAAACTTCCAACTTACATTGATTCACCACTAGCCAACGAATCGGTGTATCATCAATTGATGGGTAGTTTGGTGTATCTTGCTACCACTCAGTCCGAATTATGTTTTGTAGTAAGTTGTTTTTCCCAATTCATGTCTAAGCCACAAGAAGAACATTGGCAAGGTGCAAAACAAGTCCTCTGTTATGTCAAAGGAACCCTCGACTTTGGCATTCTATACAAAAATCTGCAGAATTATGCTATCCAAATATACTAATTCCGATTGAGCTCAATCAATTGATACTAGGAAGTCTACAACAGGATATGTTTTCCCTCTTGGTTCAAGAGTAATTTCTTGGAAGAGCAAGCTAAAACATAAAGCTGCCTTAACTTCCACTAACCCAGAATATAACGCAGCTGGCAATACAGGTTGTGAAACAATGTGATTGCACAGGATATTGGCCGATCTTCAACTTGACCAAAAAGCACCGACCTCACTTTTATGTGACAATCAAAGGGTTCTCAAGATGGTGAAAAACTTGTTATATCATGCCAGAACCAAGCATATTGAAGTTCATCACCATTACATTCAATAGATGGTTGATAATTGATATTTATTATTGTCCTACAGAGGAGCAGATAGCTGATATAATGACTAAACCCCTTGGCAGGGATTAATTTGTCAACTTTAGAGATAAACTTGGGATTGTATCTGGTTAAGTCATTAAGGGGCGGTATTAGATAAATTAGATAACAGTCAAGCAAAATAATAGTTGCTACATTTGCTAAAATAAGTAGATAGCTTTGTCTATTCAAAGTATGTAGTGATTCATTTGTTTGTATAGTTGTTACAAAGGGACGGAATTTGTTATGGGCTGCCAGCATTATATATTGTAGGCATTTTGCAATGTAACTCACGGATTGTGCAATAAAGATAATAAGTATCTTATACTACACACTGTTTTGGGGAGTGAAAAAGTAATAGTATAGCACTTCGAGACAAAAAAAATGCAGTGTATGTTCCAACTTTGCAAAAAATTCCTCATCCTAAAAAGCAATGGGATCCTTACCAACTTTCATGAGATTTCTAATTTTTCGTCTTCTTACAAAACATATTTTTTAAACAAAGTGTTCATGAAAAGTAATATTAAAATAATAATAATACCGCAATAATTTGGTTAAGTATAAGTGAGTTTGAAATTCAATGCCTATGAATCATAGATGTGCTGCACATTGAAAAATATGAAAAACCAAGAACCAAAAAAAAGGAACAAATACTTAATTTTACATATTTTTAAAGCATTTTTTAAACAAAGTGTTCATGAAAAGTAATATTAAACTAATAATGTCACAGTAACTTGTATAAAAAGTATAAATGAGTTTGAAATTCCATGCCTATGAATCATAGATATGTTGAGAAGATCAAGGCACATTGAAAAATATTAAAAG
This sequence comes from Torreya grandis, assembly GCA_037957365.1. Taxonomy (NCBI): domain Eukaryota; kingdom Viridiplantae; phylum Streptophyta; class Pinopsida; order Cupressales; family Taxaceae; genus Torreya; species Torreya grandis. Next base: position 2,882,531 of record JARHVA010000042.1, read on the forward strand.
CCAAGAACAAAAAAAGGGGACAAATACTTCGTTTTTATGAAATTCAAACCTGAGTTTCTTATTTCTTGTTGACCAGGAATGTGAAAATATGGTCCTGACAATTCTGAACTTTCCATATCAGCACTTTTGGTTTCAGGTCCTATTGAGTCCGTCCTCATACCCCCATCAAAACTTTCCTTTAAAAAATTATAGCTATAATCTGCAAGTTGAAATGTTTTAGAAGAAAACCTTGGAAATAATTCATTAAAATTTCCTGTGTTAACTGGCAGCTCGGGACTCTCCACATTCTTTTGTTGTGGATTACTTTGATAACTCAACATCCATGTAGGTGCGCCTTCCCCACCGACTCCTTTGTTGGTACTTGTCAAGACTTTTCTTTCCCCTTGTCCAATTCCTTCATTGTCTACCTTTACTACTTCTCCAATTGCCTGACTTTGCAAAAGTTGTTCATTGTTAAGAAATACCTCATGAAGAGAAAATGGAAATGCCGTCTTAAGAGGACCACCTTTCCAGGATCCAAAATCACTCTGACTGTGCTCTGCAGTTCTATATACTGTTTTTAATCCAAAATGCTCTTGAATATATGAAATTTTTTCTCCATTCTCATGTGCCAATACAGCTTCTTGAAAAGACTCCTCTCTTCCTTGATCAAACTTAGCATAGGATTTGATGTTTGCTTCTACATCAAGAATAGTGTTTGCAATTTGGGGCCCTGAAGTTTTTTTGTCATGACTGAAGTAGTAGTTGTTCTCCTTTCCATGCAATCTCAAGTTCTGGTTCCCTTCCTTTGAGGCATGGTTGTCACCATCTACCTTTGGAATTGCTTCTATCTGATCCCTCAAATCTTCTGTGCTATGTATATTCCTTGGTGAATGTTGTACGTCTGGCGTATCCTGAGGAAGTATTTCTTCATCATGTGTCTCATAAAAGTTTCCCTTTTCTTCAATCACATTATTGCTTGATCCCTTTATAATTCTTGTTTTCTCACTAGAAATACCACTCAAACCCAACTTTGGATCCCCTGGAGGACTGTAATTGATCCCATTTCCAAACTGCATGTGATCATTCTTAAACATGAGCATCTCAGAGACATCTCCAGCCAAATCTTGTAATTTTCTTTGTTCAGAAGAGGATATGTATTGTCCCAGAACTCCATCCGCGTAGCTATTCACCGAGACAGGTACTCGTTCATTTCCATAAAAGGGCCGTTCACTGTTTGCATCCCTGAATTCCCCATAAGATCCATGTTTAGATGAATAACACTCCAGCTCCTTGCCTTTAAGCTCTGAATCGGTCTGTTTGTTTGACAAAGCCTTGGAAGACAAGGGAGGAGATCTTAATCTTTCAGCATAAGAATTAGATTCATCTTTCAAGGTCCCTGCTATTTCTTTCTCAGAGGTCATGCATGCGGTTAAGTTATTTGGTTTATAACTTTTAATATGCAGGTATGCAGCATCTCTCAATTCGGTTCTCTGCTCTCTGCTGTAGTTTTCATTGTGTCCCCCTCCATATCCTTGTGTAGACAGACTAGATGAGTCATTGAGAGAACCCCAACCACTTGTACTCTTTCGTTCAAGCAACTCAGATCGTAATGCAGCTTCTGCATCGGTAAAATGGTTTCTTTGCAAAAAATCCAATATATTGTGGGCAAACTCTACCATTGTTACAGTCCACTGGCCTTAATAAAGTCAATTCTACAGAAGAATCACAAACAAAGGCACTGAGCACAGTGCCTTTATTATTTGCCCAATGCCTACACTTAAGAGGGAACAAATCAAGGGAAATTTGCACATATTTGCAGAGCTTCCTATTTCAATCTGCCAGAAAATTTGGACAGGGAGATGGTCAATATTATTTATGCCAAAGTTTTTCCACAGTAGCAACTTCTTGCTGTAGCATTTTCTTTACAGAATTTAATTTGTGAAAGACGAGAAAGTAACAAACCAAAAATCACTATCTAAAAAATTAAACAAACATGAATTGCATGATGTGACCTCAAAGGATTTAACAGAAAGTAATGCTCCGAACTAGAAAAGAAATGAATACAAGGAAAATTTTAGCAGCTAATATTTGCCAATCAGCTATTTTGATCAATTTAAAAAAAAGTAGTCTTAGATTTTGTAAAACAGTACTTGTCCTTAACTTTTGTATAAAACATATAAAATTGTAAATGCTAAGGAAATTAAAAAACATTTTATATCATTATCAAAATTCTAAAATAATTTAATATTGCTAACTTCTAAAAATCTCTCGTTCCTTAAAAATTTTCCTCCTATGCAAACTATATGCTGATACAAATCTTGAAAAATCGAAACTGATCCTTTTGAAGCTCGAGTTCATTCTAGAGTCACCAGAAATTTCTTGTTCGTCGGCAAAGCAAGTACTGCAAGACCCTGTTCTGAACAACACTTTGTCTCAATTCTCAGCCCAAAAACCCATCATTTATAAGAAGACATTTGCAACAATTGTCCCCTACAACTCAGAGTTCAAATACCCGATGATGACTCGCAACTGTGGTTTCGCCACAGTGGTCTATGGGACCTATTACTTGATTCTGTTGAACATAATATTTCTGCTATCAAAGAAGCTCGAAATTAGGTTTCTAAAGGTTTCGGACTCGCGAAACGCTGATGTTGTGCACACATAAAACTTCAAAAGCAAAGAAGAAGCATTTAGTAACAGTTTAAACTTCCATAGCAACACTCCACCTCCTAAACAATAATTCATTTCAAACCTAGCGTATAAAAACTTTTTTTAAAAATCAATAATTGTAATGACTGGTTTTATATGGTTTGTTTCCCGAAAGCCGGGCCTCCATTTTCACTGACTGCTGTACTTTGATTTCGTTTTTTTTTCAAGTTATGCAGCATATTCAATTTTTTTTAAAAATCAAAAAAAAAATAATTGCTTGAAAGGGTTTACAGAAAATACAACTGACTGAAATAAAAATTAAATATAGAATTTGTCATGAAATAGGTACCCGGTTAAGAGCAAACAGATAGCTAATACAATTGCTAAATTTGGGATAAATCATTTGACAATAATCACCATTGAAAAAAAATTAAAAAACTTTAAGCAAAATTGCCAATTACCTCAAAAGTTGCAGTCTACTTCGGGGATTCCTGTGACTAAATTGGCTGAAGCTGAAAGCACAAACGCAATTGTAGGTTGATAGATAACGAGCTAGTGTTTATTTTGACACGGAAGTGCAAAACCTCGAATTGTTAGATTGCTGAAAATAGGAGCGATATTCCGGCGGCTCTAGGTGGCCGTAAAATTGATCTTCGGCCATCAATTTTTTGAGAAATTGACACTACGTACCGTACAACTTTGCTCCCCGGATCAATCGAAGGCGAGAGAATTTACTGGAATACTAAACGACCGTCGATAAACATCTTCTAACCAGTTGAATGAACTTTCATACGTGCTAAGAATCATGTAATCTCCATACATGCAGTTGAGTGTTGTAAATAGCCTTGGGTGGGCAAGAAACGAATCGGACGACTTCATGGGATTCCACCTCGTGACTTGTGGAATAAATAAAGGGTTTGATTCAACGATTTAACCAGGCGGCCACGATACGCTCGCGGCCGTTCGAAAATGTCAACGAATACACAAAGGGAAAACAATTCGAAGAAAAGACGAAGAGACTGTTGAATGGCTGCTTTGAAGGTTTATTCCGGAATATTCAATTATTAGAAAATTCAATTTTAAAAGCTTCTAGGTTAAGATTGTGTGTCATAGAATCTGATATTTTCGTATGCAGGCTTTTACCGTACTCTAATTAAATAATTCTAATGAACAAACCCCAACGCCGCCATGGTTGATGTGGACACCCCCAAAATAAAATAAAAAATGGCCACTTATTTATTTGTCTTTAAATTAGATGTTTGGGTAGTTGTGTATTATTAGTTCAAATTAGGTATTATTAACACCTCTATTAAATTTAGAATGGTTTCAGATTCTTATTTCGATGATTTAATTTATTGTTTTAAATTTTTTTCGAGAGGATTTAGATGGTTTTCACGGTGTTTGAGAACTTTGTGCCTTTTGCAATTAAAGTAAATTTGTTTTCTTTTTTCTACGTTTTTCATCTTGTAATTTTTTATGTCGGTTTGCTTGTCAATAGGGTTTTAATTTAAATTTAATTTGTCTATAAATACATAAACATTATAGTTCTTTTAAGGTGATAATATTTATCTGTTGTTCATTGAAATCTATCAAGACAAATGTTTATTAGAGCATTTATTGATACGCATCATAAGTTTATATTTAAACATACACCACAAGACATTGGTTTACATGTGATTGGAGCTTCTCCAATAATTTAAGTTTGATTTTTTATATTGATATTATCTTTGCCCTGAAAATATCAAGATAGTTTGATTATTCTCTGGGTTATTGTTTTCCTTAAGTTTTTAGATATTGTTGTCTAATTAATGCAAGAAGAAGAATTTTGTTTTATAGATGTTCAATGTGAAATATCATTAGATTAAGTGAGGTTTTTGGAGGTAAAAACCAGGCGTACATGGTTACCAAATTATTTCAAGATCGTCTATGCTTTTGTCTAGAATGGCATCACAGCGTGCATTGTCTGGAGCATAAGTATGTACAGTCTAAACAAACGTCTCTAGTCATCATCAATTTTATGGGTTATCTTCTTAACACTTCTAAATGTGTGTTTTCAATATCACCTTTTAGACAATCCCTGCCAAATCATGAAATAAAATTAAATAAGCCTAAACCCTATGTGTTTGCCCCACTTCTAGGTTTGAAATTATTTATTTGTACTTGATTACGATTTTGCGCATGTTATTTAGCTTAATTAATTATAATTAGGTATTTGTATTGTAATTTTATTCAAATAGATTTATCCATATTACATTTTGATGAACCCACATTGTGTTGAACGCACCCTTAGGGTTGTGCCATCTTAAAATAAATCTAAATTTATTTAATTTTCCTATGGTTTATTCCATTGTATGATTTTATATCTAAAAACCCTAGTTCATTTGTTTTGGTTGACAAACCCTAGGTTAAATTATTATATTTTTTTTCAATCCCTTGGGCACGTGTGTGGAGGGTATGTTTCATGTTTTATTTATGTCATCAAAATTAATTGCATATAAAGATCCATCTAGGAAGAGCAGTACAATTAATCAATAACCCAATGATTTTATTAAAAATCCTTTGGTTAATTATAGACATTGCCAAAAAAAATGGAAACTAAAGATAGCTAGTATTATTTCTAAATTTATTTTGTTTATTACAAATGGCAGGGTCGACGCACCTTGATTGACAATTTTTTGAATGGATCTCAAATTGATAATGTATGTGAAGTATATCATGATCAACAAACTTCCCTAAATGAACGGGTTGGACCTGAAAACACTATAAATTTTAGTAAACATGTCATAAAAAACCCTCGTGAAATAGCTAGATTAATGAAAGTATTGGAAGAAGTTACATTTTTGTTTTATTTTAAATTGTGAAATACTTTTAAAAGTACTCCAAAATGTTTTAAAATTTAAAAATAAAAATCATGATGACTATAGATACTAAAATCTAGTCTTATGTACTTGACAATGACAAGCTTGACACACATTTACCACACATGAATTGAACACCCAAACAAGTTCCTAATTCACAATATTCTCACACTTGCATGTTATTTCTATGAGACAACCCTTCCATTATGTTGTCAAACAAACATGTTAAATATCCTACACAAACACCTCTAGAATATTAGAGTAGTCCACATGTACGTAGGTCAGTTCCAATGGTAAGTTTGTTATTGTCAATTGATAATGACGTAGCTGATCCGAACCATCCCTCTCCCAACAACAACTATTTTCTAAAATCAAATCCATCCTTAGGGTCAACTCATAATCCTAGCATGTTAGTGGTGCGAGGAATTATTCAAATGGATCCATTATAAATAAATCAAGGCTTCATTTCAAATCCATATGGCATTGATCTATTGCACATTTATATACTATTGTCCATTAAGAAAATTTGCCCTGCTCTTCTCAAATTGCATATTATTCACTAGCAACAGTCACAAGCCAGTTTTAAAGTACTCAAAAATAAATTCAAAGCAAGTATTTTCAAGTACATCAGTCATTAGTTGCATTCATATAGCAAAGAAGCACAAGTGCACAATCACACTAGGTGGGATAACTACACATGGCTTGATTTTTCTCCTTGGAGTATTGGATATGTAAGTAACAATCAATCACGAGAGGGGGTGATTGGGGTCAGTGCAATACATTACACTCCCCTCATTTTTATAGGTTTGTTAGCCCTCACAAGCACATTTAAGGTTTTAAGGTAAAGGAGGCTGATTTTTGGATATATGCATGTCATTAAGGTTCAGGGTAATAAACACAAAGTAACGAAAGACAATCACAAGTGATCATACAATCATTGTGCCACACTTTTGTAGAAGTCAATATCGACCTACGATATTGACCCAATCCTATAGAACTAATGCAATGCCGGCAATAGATCAATTCATGAACCACATGCATGTTTATCCATCATTTCTACTTCTAGAACATAATCATAGTCAGGCAGTCAACCATAAAAGTTAAGATTGTGATGTCTTTAGTACTTTACATATTTGGCACATGCCCTAATCAAATCAAAAGAATTAATTTTTAATAATTTGCATTCAAATTATATGTTTGAATGTCATATCTCATAATATGAATTCTCTTTCAAAGTTATATCTTAATTAGATTAATCTCACCCGTTAAATTGTGCAATAATTTTAACAGTACTAAAAAAATGTTTTAAAAAATGAAAATTTTGTCATGACAACTAAATGGTTTAGATGTCATCTTAAGAGTCTCATTGGCATATTTGTCTTTGCCAATCATATTATGGATCCCATTAGGAGATAATCATCATCAACCTTTTCTCTCATTTCATGGTGTCAGTTATCTTGCAACATCTCGTAATCAAACTCTCCTTGTATGTTGAATCAGAAATATCAAGTTGTGAAAAAATAACATTGTGCGTATAAATAAACAAACATGTCTTAGATTATTAACCTATGTAATTGAAACTGCTTTGTAAAATAAATTACCTAGCCTTTCTTCTTCTTATTTTCTTAATAAGAATTACAGTTGAGGAAATACAAGCAAAAGTTAAAAAGGACTTAATTCAGAATGCTTGAAAGCAGTTTCCAATGAAACAAAAATGGTGTCATATTTTTGTTTATCCAACATGAAAATGGTCGAAGGTCTTTTGACATCTAGTATGCAAGTGAAGATGGTGCGCTCAGAATTTTCATTGAAGATGGATAAAATATAAAATTGGTAAATGGTTTTGAGAGGTCCAATACCCGACATAAAGATTTTTTTGGGAATCTCAAAGTAAAATTCCAAATGAAAACATATTGGAAAACTTTAAGAACGAGGGTTGCGTATCAACTAGTCCCTGCATTTGTATTGAGAATTTTTTCCAATGATAATTTATACCTATAAATCAAATTATACCCTACATGTCAAGACTGTGGAATGCATTATAAGAAAAACAATTAGATAAAAAATTGATATACAATTGTACAACTATCAAATTTAATCATTATGCCAACTCATGGTTAGACGAGGGCATATAGAAAACTAAATATATATTTATTGTAATTATTTAGCATTTTGGACAATCTCCCTAAACATCCCCTTGCATCAAATACAATCTTAAGAAAATTAATTGTATTTTATAGTTGTTAAAGTAAATTATATTTGCATGTTGGTATAAATACCATTTCCTATATACAAGCATAATCTCCATACTTGTGCATTATATGATAGTGCTTGTTGTGTCTTTGTCTTCAACCTCTATATATAATGGAATATGTGTTGAGATGATAATGATGTAAGTGGAACTGAAAATTCATCTTTTCAAATAACATGGCATGAGGTAGCCTAAATGGTAGATATTAAATTGAAAAAATGGCCTACATTACAACATAAGCAAGTATATTTTAGAACATGGATGGTATTGTAAATTAACGGTCTCATTAGGAAAATACTCTGGCCTTGTTCAAACAAAACAACATTGAGGGTACATGCTGATGCAAATGATATAAATCTCCATAATATCCATGAGAACAATTATTAACTATCAAAATTACTTGTTAGAAGCCTAGAATGTAGAACAAGAAAAATGTAAATTAGGAATGAAATTGTCCACTAGAGTAAATACAAATACAACCTATATTTTGCTAAGAATATTTTATGTATAAGATGGGTAAGATAGACACATCATTTTTATTTAAGTTCATCAGTTTCATAACTTAGAATCAAGCCACAAAGTACATTGACTGCAATAAAAATAACAAGCCATTTTTCACATCAATCAAGTTTGTCTATATTGGCTCGAACTAGTACTTAGTCTATCTTTAAAGTTCTAGCTTATTAAAAGGGAGAGTGGAATAACAATAAAAAAATCATAGATAAGTATGACTAGAATTTAGTATTTCTTCTATATAATAACAAAATAGGATCACGATTAAGTGCAAGTATGATACTTTTCGACATTTTGACCTTAAAGAAGAACTAGTACCAAAGAGATACTTAAAAAAAGTTTTCATAACACTTGTTTATTGTGTTAGTCTTGTAATAATTAAGGCACAAAAAGGAAAATTTGAGCATGCTCAGCTTTCTAGACTTGGTGTTTCTTATTCATGGTTAAATTTCCAACAACATTAGGGATTTATTATAGCAAGTAAATCGAGTCTATGGCACTTGTAATCATTCCAACCCATAAAACATAAACTAGAATACCATAAAGATAATTAAAATAAGTTATCTTTGGATATTTTATTACGGGGATTGGTCTTTTAATAGTTATGGTAGAAAAGACAAGATGAGCATACTCAACGTTCCAGGTAGGGTTCCCAGCTCTTGGCTAAATGATTAACAACATTACTACTTATATTTTATATGCTAATAAATTGAGCATCTGGAAATGTTATAAATTAAAAGAAATATCTTGTATTTAATACTATAAATGTATTATAGTTATTTGAGTTTAATTAAGGTAGCAATGACATACCATTTTCAGCTTGGATAGCAATTGCATAAAATTTAATGTGTCGGTACTGGCACTAGCCATAGTAAGGGCAATGCTTATGCCAATGACAACTTTGTATAAAATTTGGATATGAGGCTAATACAAAATTTGCACAAAAGAAAAGGAAAAAATGACAAGAACATGAAACAAAGGATCATAAATATTGAAGTTTAATCCAAATTTATACAGGTCATTAACATAGATTTAGGAAAATACTTGAGGGATTTATATAGTTTAACTTAAACATGAAAACCCATTTTGAGGATTGAATTAAGGCATACATAGTCGAGGTTTCCACCTAAGGACAGTCATTTTGACCATGTTGCAGGGTTTGGGCAAACACACTCATAAAACGAGAACTAGAATAGAGAATGAAACATTAGATTAAACACATAAATCTATTCCTTGTATTTGTCATGAAGTACTTCTAAGATTTACAACAAGTTTCAATGACAAATTCTAAGCAATAATTTCAATAGTATAATGCTTCACCAAGTGCAAATGGAGAGATAAATAAAATACATTACATAAACCACCATGTCTCTATACTAGAATGAGGAACCTCAAATGGAAAGCCATTTTACCATAAATATCAAGAATGGGTTGACCTATTAGTTTCCTCCAATGTCCATTCATCTTCCTCGACGTTACAAATCAAGAAAGAATGTAAAATAGAGTAAATATCATGTTTCGTCTATAATTTAGACTTGACCAAGTTCTGGAAATGAATAAAATAGACTCAAAATGATTTTTGGTCAATACAAGACCCTATCAGACTTTTTGGAGTTCTTTACCATTACTATACCTAGTCAAATTTTTGGAGGGTGCCAAAATAATTTAAAACCAGACCAAGACCCAATCGGGCTTTGCCTTCCCACATAGCACTAAAGGCACATGTTTGGAACACGCTAAGAGAGTCAAGACCTATTTGGGCTTCGAATACCAAATAACATTGCACAAAACAACCACCAAAACTTCAGACCTAATCGACAAAAAGTTTTTGCTTACAACTATGCTCAAACCATAAGGACCTATTCACAAATATAACTCTAAATAGAAAAGTAAAAATGAGCAACAACCACATAGTGTTAATTAATATAATAAACCTGATTATAATGACACTTCCTGAGTAATCATGACCTACTCGGTAGAATAACCCTAATTACAATAATAACATCATCTACCACTTCACCAACACCTATTTAAGAAATGAACTCTGAATAATTAAGAGCTACAACAAGTATTTAGATCAAGACCTAGTTATTAATTTGAAGCCTGGTTAGCAAGCCCAACTCTACACAGTCATTGGTAGACCTAATCAAGACTATCCAGTTTGAATAGAACTACAAAATTACTTTGCATCTATCCAAGACCTATTCATAAAGTTAAAACCTGATTATAACTACCAAGGCACTCAATGGTTGCATAGACCTAATCAGTAATAGAAACATGATTAGCAAAAGTGAAATCCTCCAAGTCTTCGATAGACCTATTCATGAAAATGACACTTGATTAGCAAATCAAGACTGCATTTTGAACCGTTACTACACATGAGCTAATCAAGTTCTAGATATAAGCACTTAAAATTGGACACCTTGTATTTATTTTAATCATCCCTATTTTTCTCTAATTCTATTTATCATTACTATTCATCATCACTAGTCACAATTTACTATTCATATCTTTATTAAGTTAATTAATTCAAATTAATTAACTAATCATTTCTTAATCAAAAATTCCATGGATTTTGAATATTCATAATTTCCATAAATCCAAAAATTTAATTATCCTCATCTCATGAGATTATCTTCCACTCATTTCCCTTTCTAAATTTCAAAGATGCCCTAGGCCCTACTTGTCCCCCATCATTGGAATTTTATAATAGTATCTTCCTCATCTTTCCAATTTAATAATCCACCTCATATTCCACTCAATCCCACTTACCAATTTTATATTATATCTTTCTCCCAAATGAATTTTATATTCATTTGTGGGTCCCACATGTTCTCCAGTCTAATTTTTAATTCAAGATTCTCATTTTGAATTAAAATTTATCTTTTATTCTCATCCCTTGATTCTCATCTCAAGATGGATGAATCGCATTCATTTCAAAACTCTATAAATTAGAGGTTCTTCCTCTAATTTAGAAAAGCTTCTCCATTGTAAACTTATTATGCAAGAATCATTCTAGGAGCTTCAAATTTCCTCAACATTCTCATCATTCTCATCATGCCACGCCACAACAATCAAAGTGAACAAGGAGAGAATATGCCCACAAGGAAATATCAATGCTAAATACTTCTAGTCCACAAGCCATGCTCAATCCTACGTCAATCGATTAGTAAAAAGATAAATCACAAGGTAATGTTTATTATTTTCTTCTTTGCATTTTTTCTTTCAATTCATATTTGCTCACCCCTGATAGAGGGATACTAGATGTTCTGATGCTTTAATATTTGTTTGATTTGTGCTCATACAAGTTGACTCTTTTTATATTATGTCAAATCCTTATCTACATAATGGCATGTCTGGTGGGACTCGTTTGCGCAACCCACACTTCATTTTAATTATTTTTTGATAATTTTACGTGCAAAAAGTTCATAAATAAGGTCATGAAAATAGATATAAATTTAATTATATTTATTTATTAGTTTTTATTTTTTATAGGGTAGTGCATTTTTGTCTCAAATAACACCTTCAAAAATTTCATAGCAATCTGAGTTATAGTTTACGAGATATTGATGTTTTACTCAATGTCAATTTTAATGTTAAAAACAACCATGAAAATGGCTATAACTTTTGATTTGTTAGTTATTTGTTTCTAATTTTTTTACAGATAATGCGATTTTCTCTTATGAACATTTTTTTCAAATTTTATTAAAATCTGACTTATAGTTTTTTATATATCTTCATTTTACTAACTATCTCTTTTTATTATTTTTATTTATTTTATTTGATTTTTTTTCCCTAACTTCTTATGTTTGCAAGTTTATTTGTTTTATGTAATTTCTAACTTGTTAATTTGTTTATTTTTTTTGTTGCTAATATTCTTATTTTTTCAGGTTATATTTTTCTAAAGGTCACTCAAAACAAACAAAGAAAAAAAACTACTAATTGGTTTGATGCAGGACCTTGGCCAAAGAGTAGTGTTAGAGTCAAACAAATCAATATTCCTTCATATTTAAATTTGGGCACTAAAATTAATCCACACTTCAATTTGGGTTTAAAAACAAATGTTCATTTTCATGTTCTTTAGTTTATTACAAGTTTTTCTTGTTGTTTGATTATCTTGTGAAGCATTTTGCATGTATGTTCTCCCCTTTTTGGGTGACTCAAAAACGTAAACTATCAAATCATTTTACTCTGAAGATTCGTTAGTCCAAATGATACCTTCCATATTTTTCTTTTATGTTTTGTAATTGGGATTTCATTGCCTTTTTGTAAGCTTCATAGGGTGTGATGACTGGGAATTGATATCTCAGCATACGTATGAACACTGTACATCCAACGGGGTATACAAATGGAAGACAATTATCATTATAGCCAAGCATGATTCCCCAGGGAGAATCTCATGAAGGTAAGGGGAAAACCTACACCAAGACATTATACATCATCTTTGAAGAATCCAGTTTCAATATCACTACTACTTAGAAGACAATGCTGACATGATCATAGTGGGATTGCCCGATTTGGATTTCTTCTTCGATGGATTTTTGTGCCCACATACTGCCTATTGTGGATTGTATATAGGTACCATCTATATAGCCCATTTTAAACAAATTTATATGTCTCTTTTGTTGTGTATCATATATTGACACAGGGGTGCAAAGGTAACAACCCCTAAATTTTGCCTTTATCATATGAACCTTGAGAGAGAAGAGGGGGCCTAATACCCCTACCAATAATTTCAATAATTTATTTAATGAAATTTAAACTTTATAATCCTCTCAAAGTAAGTGTTTTAAAAGGTTCAATGGATGTGATGCAAACCCGTGCCAGTTACTAAAGTGCCTTGTAATGCTTGTGTGTTGTTGCTTGATTGTTGTGTGTAAACCTTGTTTAAACTTGAGACGAAATCAAACAAACCAAGTCCAAATCTAAACCACTTTTAAACCCACACAATGAAGTGTTATTTTTCCAAAATTTTAGGTCAAACAAAAGTTACATGTCTAAACTTGGTCCAAATTCCTACATTTCTTGTCCAAACCATGTCGTTAGGCTGCCCAATTTAAACCAAAAGTCTTATGCAAATATGAAATTTCCCATTTCAAACCAATTCAAGACCAATGTCCAAATTCTCATCTAAACCATGTCATTATGCTATCCATTTGATACTAAACTTAGTCCTAGTCCCAATCCAAATCTCTAATGTTTACTTACCTATTTCAAAACCAATGCCCCTTTTCTTGTCAAATTTGTGCCATTATGTTGTTCAATCTAGTCCAAACCTAAGTGTAAGTTCAAGTGTCAATTCTAATGTTCCCTCTAAGTTCCAAGTTCTAAACCATGCTCCTAATTTTAGTTCAATTTGTGCCAAGATCAACCCCTTTTAAGAATTAAGATCTAAACCAAGTTTGGATCTTGATTCAACATTTCAAGGCCAAATTTCTAATTCTGGTGCCAGTCTTTACACATTCTAAGGTCTGAAAAATGCCTTGAATCAATCAAGTTTCTATTCTTTATTCACAAGGTCAAGTTTCCAAGATTTAACCTTCCAAATCAAGACCAAAAATCCAAATCCTTGTCTAAACCATGTCGATGTGCCATGCATTTGGTTCCAAACCTAGTTCTAGTTCTAATCCAAGGTCAAATTGTGATACCAATTCCAAAACTAAAGTTCTAATTCCTGTGCCAAATTGTGCCAAAGTTAACATTGATATAACTAGTCCATTTGACATTTACATTGACATACCTAATTTGAACATGTCTATAAAAGTCAAATTACACTTTAAATTCTATACCAAACTAGTTATGTGCCAAGCCATTTAAAGCCAAATTCAGTTCATCTTGAATCATATACCAAACCAATTTTATACCATTTCAAACCAGTTATGTACAATTCCAATACAATTTTATACTATTCCAGTTCAAATCTAAATCAATTGCATGACAATTCAAACCATTTCTTGTATTTCCATTCAATCTCCCACACCTATTAGTTGGGAATGACAAAGTCATTTCATCCATCCTTTCTTTCATTTGAATTGTATATGTGCCAATTCTCCCTATTTAGGGTCAATCAAATCAAAACCATTTCAAACAATTCTAATTTGAGTCAATTCACCCTATTTGGGGCCAATCCAACAAAGAACATTTAGACCAATTATAGTTTATGCCAATCTACCCTTTTGGGAAATTTTCCAATTTGTGCCAATTTGCCATGTTTGGGGCCAATCAAATTAAGACTATTTCAAAAAATTCCAACCCATGCCAATTCACCCTATTTAGGGCAAAATCCAATCAATGCCATTTTGAGCAATTCCAATCTATGCCAATTCACCCTGTTTGGGGCCAATCAAATCAATACCATTTCAACCTTTTCAATTATGTGCCAATTCACCCTTTTTTGGGACTATTCTAATTTATGACAAGACCACCCTTTTTGGGTCCAATTTTCTTTCAATCTATTTCCCCTTGTAGGTATCCTTTCTTTGGGGCATTAGTCCAAGGTTCATATGATTCATGGTGTCTCACATTCAACCAATTGTTCTACATCAACTGTACCTCCCAACTATGTCATCTAGTACAAATCATGAACAAGAGTAATTTGATCGACAACTATTTGATAACAAGGATGAATATCTTGTTATATTGTGGCAAATGGGTATTAATCTTCTATATGGGTTTCCAATAGAGGACTTATGATATTTGATTAAATCTCCTAAATATACACCATAACAAATCCAATAGTCCAGACCTATTATGTCATTACCCCTCCAAGGGACTAAATCTATTGAAAATTCAAGTGTGTCCGAATCTGATAGTTACTCGATCGGAGTATGTCACGATCCCCTTCCCAATCGTGATCAAATACATCCACTTCCAAATCAAGATCAAAATAATCAAACCATTGACAACTTTTTTATCGAATCACCCATATTTGATCAAATCCAAACCATTGATGATCCCCCTGTATTTGATGAAGATTCTCTATTTGACATAGGACCCATCTTCGATGAGCCTATATTTGAAGAACCTATTAATGTTGAGCTACAACCCTTTGTTCATCCATTGCCAAACATTCCAATTTCCAAACATTTCTTCATTCCAAATCCTCTATTTCCAAGTAAAATGTGAACAAGGTACTTGTGGATAACATTAAATCAAAATCAGGTTCTATTTCATAATTAATATCAGAGTTGTGTTCCATCTTGGAACTAATATCAATGTTAACATCAGGTTTAGATCCTCTTGAGTCAAAATCAAAAAATATTGATGCATGTTACAACATTGGCTCCATATTTCAAACATATTCAATTGAAAGTATTTGTGATTATTCCATAGTTTTAAAGGATTTTTCCTTCAGCATTGACGTAAGTTCTCCTAGTAGCCTCTACGAGGATTGTGTTGCCTTTTCCCCTTCCATTTCCATTACATGTGCCTTTACCATTAATCAACCTATCCATTATATTAACATTTTACCTCCCATAAACATCAATTGGAACCGACATAATCACACATTGTTGAATTGCATCCATGGTGACATTTCAATGGCAAAATTTGTGTGGAAGCAATACAATGTTTAGGAAAAAGAGTAATCTCCAAGTGAAACCTTATTCAAGGTGTTAGGGGACAAACAAAGTTTAAATTCAACATCCTCTATTGAAACTTTGTTTGAGGCACTAGATGACAATAAAAATCAAAATTCAAAAGCCTTTAGTGAAACCTTGCTTAAACAATTAAGGGAAAATCAAAATGAGTTATTAACATCCCTTAGTGAAACCTTATTCAAGGTGTTATTGGACAATTCCAATAAAAAAAATCAAGAATAATTTGTTGGCAAAAACCTCTTCAAGGTGCCAATAAATGAGAAAACCAGTTTTGCATCACATGATGAAGACATTATTGAAGATAATATTGGCCCCACCACAACCAAATACAAGTCAAATCCGGAATCACCAACAATGTGTGTGACTAAAAATCCCAATTTTTATTTATCCACCAACCATATTACATTCCATTATGATCTTATTATTTAGTCTAATTTATTTTCCATTATTTTGTTAGACCATTTATCCCATGCTTACCCTTATTTACCCTTCCTAGCAACACTCTTTTTCAAAGAGGCTATAAAGGAATCTTGTTTAGAGGTTTTAAGGAAGCAAAACCAATAATTAATGAAGATCACAAAAACATCAGTGTAGTTCACAACACCAATAAAATTTAGATAGACCAACTATTTCAAGTAGGTATTGATTAGATAATGGAGGGTCTACATTATGCATCTCATAATCCTTCATTAAATTGAGATGCTAAAACAATAAAAAAATCAAATCAAGAAATCAAAAGAGAGAGAAATGATTTGTCTAATGGTGAAAACCATGCCTATGGCACCTTGGACAAGTACCATAATGAAAACTAGGTTTTTGGCATCATGTGTAAATAATTGTTGTCAGCAAGTATATTGACACTTAGGGGCATCCCTATTTACATTATAGACCATTACCATTCTAACCATTTTAGCCATTTAATCCTATTCATCTCAACTCATCTTATTGTGACCATTAGTCTTCCCAACTTAAACTTGTTACAAAAGTGGAAGGTATATTGAGACCTATTTGGGAAACATTTTTGGCCTATTATTTGTGCAATACCTTGATGAATAGATACATTTGGTTCTCATGTGAGATGGTCCTTGGAGATTCCTAATCTTTTCCCTCATTGTCATCCATTATTATTCAGCCTTTGCTAAATCCTATGCCATTTATTTTACCATTGTGCCATTCCTATTTTCCACCTTGTTATTGATTCGTAGTTTGAGCCATATGGGTGGAACTACATTGACCTAAGGTGCGTTTGGACTATGTAGGTAGCGCTCAGTTTCTGAGGTCAGCTTGGTCACCCCTTTCCCATGCTCTCATTATTTTGTGAGTAACCATTATCTAATGCTCTCACTATTTTGTAAGCTTGTTTCTTTCCAAGCTTTTGCCCTTTTGCAAACTATTTTAGTCTATTGAGTTCATAGTTCAAAACCATATGTGTGGAACTACATTGACCTGAGGTCTATTTTGATTATGTAGGCATCACTCAATTTCTAAGTTTAGCTCAGTCACCCCTTATCTTAGGCTCTTACCTTTTAACAATCTATCTTAGTCTATTGATTCATAGTTCAAACCCTATGGGTGGAATTACATTGACCTGAGGTCCATTTGGACTATGTAGGCAGTGCTCAATTTCTGAGGTCAACTCGATCACCCCTTTCCTACGCTCTCATCATTTTACGAGTAATTTAAGAAATGTTCTCTCCATTTTACATCTCATAATCCTTCATTGAGTTGAGATGCCAAAAATTAAAAAAACATTTAAAATAATAAAAAACCTAAAAAATGGAAATGACTTTTAATTTCAAAATCAGATATAAAAGCCCCAAAATCCAAAAATATTTGTCTTGCCCTAAATCCAATCAAAATCCTTAATCCACTCATTTTAAGTCCTAAACCATTGTTGGGATGTGTCCTTACCAAATTTACCCTACTGGGGTAGCCTCATGATTGGTTCCAATTATTTTATCCCCCTGGAGATATGTCCTTCTCTTGCATGTATCCTTGATTGGGGGCCCCATCCATTTATCATTACCATTGAGCCCTCACGCATGGATTTGGACTTGGTTAAATAACAAGATGCTTTTTTTACTTTTATTTTTAAGTTTGTGTGCATGTGTTTGCTTTTTTATTTCCTTTTTTTGTTATTGCCTCGACTCAATCCATTATGCCAATAGGTTCATCATCATGGTGCTTCATGTCACACAGTTGTACTTGAGTCAATCCATTGGCATTTGTCAGCATTATCATAATGGTTTTTTATCATTGGTGTGTTGTTATCAATTGTCTATTGGATCGGGGGTTAGTCTTTATGCACATTACAGCTAGGTCATCATGGTGTTTTATATCATGGTGCATATTGTTTTGTGTTACAACAAAAATCTAGATCTGGGAGTCTACTCGATAATGCTACAAATCTCCTTGTTCATTAAATATCCATCAACTAGATCATGTGGATAGTTTATATGTTCCTTATAATACATATAAGCATATATAAATAGTCATGATCATTTTATTAACATTCTTTCAATCTAATCAAATCATTTTTCAACCATTAGTTTGTTCTTTTGATTATCATTTATCTTATCACTTTGACCATTCATAGGTGCATAGTTTTTTTTTGGCTTCTTCATTTTTGAAAAGCCATTATACCATTGTACCTACGTTTGAATCACTCCCCTCTTTTTTAATCTATGTGATAAGTCAAATCCTTGAGTTATGCTTGCCAATCAATCAATTAATCATTTACATCATTTAACAATGAAATATGCCTTACTGGGAAAAATCATTTGGACCTATGAATGATTACATCCACTCTACTAGGGTAGTCTCTTTCCATATCTGTACCATCATCTTTAGGACCTTGTACCTTCATTTCTCCCTATTGGGGCAAATTCTTCTAATTTCAAGCCCATAGCTTTTCGCCCTATTTGGAGTCGGTTAAAGTGTGCCACTTATTTTGGGATGCATGCTTCCCACTTACCCCCACCTTGGGTCCAATTTTACTCTATTATTATTAACCATTATGGTCAAAGTGTGCAAGCATTAGCTTATTTGGATTAAGTTTATCCATGAGTTAAGTTCACCATTCTCATTCCTTTCTTTTTCGAGAGCCCATCCACATCTTGCATGCCCTCTCACGGGGGAATCATGGGTAACTAATTATTTCTTCATCTAATATGTTAAAAAAAAAATCATTCTTTGAAAAGTCATTACTTCAGTAGTGTCTCGCAATGACTTCTCAAAGAGGGACAAAATTTAGACACTTAAAATTGGACACTCTGTATTGATTTTAATCATCCCTATTTTTCTCTAATTCTCTTCATCATTACTATTCATGGTTTACTATTCACATCTTTATTAAGATAATTAATCCAAAGTAATTAACTAATCCTTCCTTAATCAGAAATTCCATAGATTTTGAATATTCACAATTTCTATAATTCAAAAAATCTAATTATCCTTACCTAATGAGGTCATCTTCCACTCTATTTCCCTTTTTAAATTTCAAATATGCCCTAGGCCCTGCCTGGCCCCCATCATTGGAATTTTATAATATCATCTTTTTCATCTTTCCAATTTAATAATCTACCTCATATTCCACTCAATCCCACTTACCAATTTTATATTATATCTTTCTCTCGAATGAATTTTATATTCATTTGTTAGTCCCACATTTTATCCACCCCAATTTTTAATTCAAGATTCTCATTTTGAATTAAAATTTATCTTTTATTCCCATCCCTTGATTTTCATCTCAATATGGATGGTTCACATTCATTTCAAACATCTATAAATTAGAGGTTCTTCCTCCAATTTAGAAAAGCTTCTCTATTTTAAACTTACTATGCAGGAATAATTCTAGGAGATTAAAATTTCCTCAACATTTTCTTCATTCTCATCATGCCAAGCCACAAAAATAAATTTGAACAAGGAGAGATGCTTCCCACAAGGAACTAGTATTGCCAAAGACTTCTAGCTCACAAGCCGAGCTCAATCTTATGTCAATTGATTGATAAGAAGATAAAGCACAAGGTAATGTTTATTATTTTCTTGTTTACATTCCTTCTTTAAATTTATATTTGCTCACCCCTGATAGAGGGATCCTAGATGTTTTGATGCTCTAATATTTGTTTGATTTGTGATCATACAAGTTGGCTCTCTCTAGTATATCAAATCTCTATCTACACTAGAAAAGTCTTATTAAGTCTAGAAGTCTGCCAACGTTTGAGAAAAATGAAGTTTGTCATTAAATGCAAGGTAAAAACAACTTTTCAAGATGATCAATAAAGGAGAAGGATGTGATCATTTAACACAATCATGCCATTAGGAGAATGGTCATCACCTAAATCAAGAAATCATGAGGAATAACACACACAAAACCAACAAGAAGTAAATAACAACTTAGAAATAAACACTATGATTTTGTGTGATATAGGATAACATGTATGCTATGGAATCTCCTACATCAAACACTCATGGTAGATGAAAATTATCCAAGCAACATTTTAGGTGATAATTTGGGCAATGGTTCTACCCCAATTGGTGGCAAAACTTTTGGGAGCCATAACTTTTACACCATAGCTCTATTTGACTCCCCGTTTGAACCATTGGAAAGCTAAGAGTGAGGGGAACATCATGAGATGGCACAGAGATATTCTTGGTGGGTTTTAACCCCTAAAAAATAAATGGAAGTGCCCTAAATTTTAATTTTAGTAGTGCATTCTAAAAATTGTAAGTTTCTAAAAATAATATTTCTTGAAATTCTGTATTGTTGTAAATTGTGGAAGTCCAACCACTTGATCTCCCTCGAGATTGGTGACCTTCCACATCCTCCTCATGCCTTCAAAATGTGTATAAATGAAGATGTAACCCAAAATAGAAATCATACATCTCTTCTCAGAGATAAGCATATGTTTGGATCTACAAATTTGATGAATAAGACATCTCTTCTCAGAGATAACATTATTGTTATTATGTTGTTCTTGTTTCTTGAATTATCTTTCAACCAAAGCTTCTTAGTTTTGGGTCAGAAAAGGACCAGGAGCTCCCATTCATGAACCTATAGTGAGCTACTCTATTGATTGCCCATTCTTAGAAACCTCAGATGCATTTATCCAAGTTGCATCTTTAATTGTTCTACCCTTTCACTTGACCAAGTATTCGTAGTACTCATGTTCATGTGTCTTCTTATAAGTGTGAGTATATAAAATAGCTTTCATTTTCTCCTTAGATACTTTTGGTATATGATCCTTCAAATCTTTAGCTAGAAAATGCATGCTATCACTTGTGTCTCCTTCAACATACATGTACAATTTAGCCACATTGAAGATAGGTGAGATGCCTACTCCATTTGGCAACTCTATTTTGTATGCATTAGCCAAGAAATTCCTTAAATTCTTCAAGGTCCAATATTTTTCCACTTTAGCTTGTTATATTTACCTTTCAAAAACCTCTCCTTGCATAAATGTGCCAACACCAAATCCCCAAATTTGAAACTCACCTCTTTCTTACGCAAATCAACATGCTACTTATATTTGCTAGCACTATCTTTAAGCTTTTATTGACTTCTTGATACACCTTGTGCATGGCCTAAACATAATATTCACCATCTGCACTTATATTCATCTTAGTTGTACTTCTTAATTCCCTAAACATAATATTCAACCTCTGC
Source organism: Torreya grandis (assembly GCA_037957365.1). Classification (NCBI taxonomy): domain Eukaryota; kingdom Viridiplantae; phylum Streptophyta; class Pinopsida; order Cupressales; family Taxaceae; genus Torreya; species Torreya grandis. Next base: position 2,904,047 of record JARHVA010000042.1, read on the forward strand.
ACTTCTACTTATCTTAGTTGTACTTGACAACTCACACACCCCTCTAGGGATGTTCCCATACATAATTAGAAAAGGACTCATACCTATACTCCAATTGACTTAATCATTGTATGATAATTTAGCCTATTCCAACATCAAGTCCCTCTATTTGGGCTTATCACCAACTAGACATCTCTACAAGTTACCTAGACTCTGATTGACCACTTCCATTTGTTGTAATATTCCAAATAGGAATATTACAGTGGTATCAGAGTTATTTTCTTGCCAGCCTGTGAATGATGGGATCACTACATAAAGAAATTATGGACATTTTTGAGTCATAGAATTTCCTTTCAGCAAAGATTCAAAAATAAATATCTTTTTCAGACTTTTTGGATTTGAAAGAGTCATGGAATGGAAATAGACACTATGAGGAAGATGAGTTCATGAATGATAGTTATGGTAGTGAGATGGAATAAATTTGGAGAGAGGATGAAGGTTACATGTCAGACAAATTCCAAATAAGTATTCCTCATAATTTAGATAAAAATAATCTTAATAAATGATAGGAAATAACTGAAACAATAGCTGACAATGCTAATATTAACCATAACAACAAGTACTCTTATGAAGCAATTGAGACTAAATATAGTGATTTTGGTAAGCTTAAGAGTAGGTCTAAGAAGATAAAGGAAGCGACTTTATCATCATTTTCTTGTCCCAAAAATGTGTCAAACATAACATGTGATAATATTTAATGGTCTTTGTAGTATATATGTGGGTCTAAAGAAAAATTACTCTTCCACCACAAATTAATACATGTTCTATACAAATTAGTAAACATAAGGAAAGTAATGAATGCCTGGAAATAGAGTGGGAAAACCAAGTTCTTAGTTGTGGCATGGGAATCTCAGATGGAATCCCAATGAAGTTCAAGACAAAGCATGGTTTATCTCATATTGATTATGATGAAGCTCAATCATCATGCTACAATGACAAAAACAAAGATGTGCCTTCTAAGCATATGTCTACCAAAAAATTTATGAATGATGTATTGGCACCTGTCTTTAGTAATGAGAATATTTTAAGTGAAGAATTTAGTTTTGAGTTGGATGAGGGAGAATACAGTAACTCACATATTGCTTGTCAGTCTGGATTGCTTAATTTTAGCAATGATGAGGAACATTCATTGCATTCTCAATTTTTTTGTTCTTTTCAATCTCCAATAACTAATGGCTAGACCCCGTTAACTGAAAAACTAAGAGGCCTTAAGTCGGGAGATGATGATCATAATGATTATAAAGAAATGGATTGGCCCAGAATAGAAGACTTATTAGAATTGATTATTTGATATCTAAAGATAATATTCAACTAATAAAGGCACATTCTACCATATATCATAAGGGAAATCATTTAGTTAAAAACATATCTCTACAAATGGATCACGCAACTAAGTCATTTAAAGATAAATATAACCAGAAAACATGTGATGTCGAGAATATCTTTTTCTGTGATAAATTAGATATGCTTCTTTGTCCTACATTTTTCGCCTTGTAATTATATTATGTTAATTTACTCGTCGATAGGATCTTAATTTAAATTTAAATTGTATATAAATACATAAGTATTATAGTTCTTTTAAGGTGGCAATATCTATCAATTATTTAAAGGAATCTATAAAGCACTTGCAAACATTCCAGAAAAAACAGATGCTCATTAGAGCATTTATTGATACACATCATAAGTTTATGTTTAGACATACACCACAAGACATTCGTTTGCATGCTATTGGAGCTTCTCCAATAATTGAGGTTTAATTTTTTATATTGATATTGCCTATGGCCTGAAAAATATCAAAATAGTTAGATTATTCTCTGGGTTATTATTTTCTTTAAATTTATAGATATTATGGCCTAATTAGTGTAAGAAGAAGAATTTTGTTTTATAGGTGATCAAAACAAATATCATTAAATTTAAATGAGGTTTTTGGAGGCAAAAAGTAGACGTACATGGTCGCCAAATTATTTCAAGATTGTTTACACTTATGTCTAGAATGACATCACAATTTACACTGTTCAAAGTAAAGTGTGTACAGTCTAAACAAATGTCTTTAGTTGTCATCAATTTTATGGGTTATCTTCTTAACACTTCTAAGTGTGTGTTTCCACTATCGCCTCTAGATAATTTTTGTCAAATCATGAAATAAAATTAAATAAGCCTAAAATCGATGTGTTTACCCCACTTCTAGGTTTGAAATTAATTTTTTGTGCTTGATTACAATTTCATGAATGTTATTTAGCTTAATCAATTGTAATATATTTGCATTGTAATTTTATTTAAATAGACTTATCCATACTATATTTTGATAAACTCGCATTGTCTTGAATGCAACATGAAGGTTGTGTCATTTTAGACTAAATATTTAAATTTATTTAATTTTCCTAGGGTTTATTCCATTATATGCTTTTATATCTAAAAACCTTAGTTCATTTACTTTTGCTAACAAACCCTAGGTTAAATTATTACAATTTTTTTCAATCCTTAGGACAATTGTGTGGTGTGTATGTTTCATGTTTTATTTATACCATCAAAATTAAATACATCTAAATATCCATCTAGGAAGAACACTACAATTAATCGATAACCTATTGATTTTATTAAAATTCATTTGGTTAATTCTAGACATTGCAAAAAAATTGGAATCCAAAGATAGCTAGTATTATTTCCAAAATTATATTTTCTATTACAAATGATAGGATTGACGAGCCTTTGATTGACAATGTTTTGAATGGATCTAAAATTGATAATGTACGTGAAGTATATCATGGTCAACAAGCTTCCCTTAATGAACAAGATAAACCTGAGAACATTGGAAATTTTAGGAAACATGTTAAGGAAAACCCTCATGAAATAGCTAGATTAATGAAAGTATTAGAAGAAGTTGTAAGTCTGATGTATTTTAAATTATGTGATACTTTTATAATTACTTCAAAAATGTTTTAAAAAATAAAAATAAAATTAATGATGATTGTAGATACTAAAATCTAGTCTTTAATACTTGACATTGATAAGCTTGACATACATTTACAACACATGACTTGAGCACCCAAATAAGGTCTTAATTCACCATCTTCTCACATTTGCATGTTATTTTATGAGACAACCCTTCCATTCTACTGTCAAACACCTACAATAATCTCAGTCTGTTTCAAACCTATTAAATATCATGTACAAACATTTTTAGAATCTTAGAGTAGTCCACCTATACACAAGTTAGTTCCAACGGTACGGTTGTTATCACCAGTCGATAATGACTTGGTTGATTATAACCATCCTGTTCCCAATAATGGTAATTTTCTAAAATTAAACCCATCTTTAGGGTCAACTCATAAGTCTAATGTGTTGGTGGCATGAAGAATTATTCAAATGGATCCATATATAAACAAATCAAGGCTTCATTTCAAATCCATTTGGCTTTGATTTATTGCACATGTATATACTACTACTCATTAAGAAATATGCCCTACTCTTCCAAATTTTTATAGTATTCACTAGGAACAGTCACTAACCAAGTTTGAAGCACTCAAAAGTCAAGTTAAAGCAAGTATTTTCAAGTAAGACAATTATTAGTTGCATTCATATAGCAAAGAAGCACAATTTCACAATCACACTAGGTGAGATAACTACACGTGGCTTGATTTCCATCCTTGAAGTATTGGATATGTAGGTAGCAATCAATCACCAGGCGGGGTTGATTAGGGTCAACACAATGCATTATACTTCCCCCCATTTTTATAGGTTTGCTATCCCTCACAAGCACATCTACGATTTCAAGGTACAGGGGGTTGATTTCTAGATTTATGCACATCATTAGGGTTTGGCATCATAAACACATAGTAATTAAAGACAATCATGAGTGACTGTAGTCACTGTACCACAATTTCGCACAAGTCAATATCAATCTTCGATATTGACCCCTTCTTGCATAACCAATGTAGCACAGGCAATAGATTAGTGCATGAACCAAGCGCACCACATGTGTGCTTATCCTTGAATTCTACTTCTAGAACATAATCATAGTCAAACAATTAACTAGGAAAACTAAGATCATGATCTCTTTAGTACTTTCCATATTTAGCACATGCTCTAATCAAATCAAAAGAATTAATTGCTAATCATTTACATTCAAATTGTATATTTGAATGCCATATCTTATAATATGAATTCTCTTTCAAAGTTATATCTTAATTAAGTTAAACTCACCCATTAAATTTTGTGATAGTTTTCAAATTTCTCAAAAAATGTTTTAAAAAATGAAAATTTTGTCATGACAACTAAGTGGTTTAGATGTCATCTTGAGAGTCTCATTGGCATATTTATCTTCGACCATTCATATTATAGATCCCGTAAGGAGATGGTCATCATCAACCTTTTCTTTCATTTCATGGATTTGGTTATCCCCACAACATCTCACAATCAAACTCTCCTTGTATTTTGAGTTAGAAATATAAAGCTGTGAAAAAATTGCATTGTGTATAAAGAAACAAATGCGTCCTAGACTATTAACCCGAGTAATTAAAATTGCTTTGTAAAATAAATTACCTAGCCTTTCTTCTTCCTATTTTCTCGATAATAATTATTGTTGAGGCAATATGAGAAAAAACTAAAAAGGACTTAATTTAGAATGTTTGAAAGCAATTTCCACTGAAACAAAAAGGCATCATATTTTTGCTTATCCGACATGCAAATGGTTGAAGGTATTTTAACATCTGATATGCAAGTGAAGATGGAGCGATCATAATTTAAATTGGAGATGGACAAAATATAAAACTGGTAAAATGTTTTGAGAGGTCCAATACCCAACATAAGTAAGTTTTTGGGGATCTCAAAGTAAAATTCTAAATGAAAACATTTTAGAAAACTTTAAGAATGAGGGTTGTGTATCAACTAGTCTTTGATTTTGTATTGAGAATTATTTGCAATGATATTTGATACCTATAAATCAAACTATATCCTAAATTTGAAAGCTATGGAATGCACTATAAGAAAAAAATTATATAAATAAATAATTTACAATAGCACAACTATCAAATTTAATCGTTGTCAACTCATTGTTAGACTAGGATATATAGAAAACTATATATATATATATATATATATATATATATATATATATATATATATATATATATTTTAATTATTTAGCATTTTGGATAGTCTCCCTAAACTTCCCCTTGCATCGAATACAATCTTAAGAAAAATTATTATATTTTAAAGTTGTCTAAGCAAATTATATTTGCATGTGGGTATAAATACCATCACCCAGATATAAGCATAATCTTCATGCTTTGTACATTATATGATAGCATTTGTTGTGTCTTTGTATTCAACCTCAATATATAATAAAATATGTGTTGAGATGATAATGATATAAGTGCAACTAAAAAAGTCATCTTTTCAAAAAACATGGCACGAGGTAACCTAATTGGTAGATGTTAAATTGAAAAAATGGGCTACATTACAACACAACCAAGTATACTTTAGAACATGGATGATATTATAAATTAACAGACTCATTAAGAAAATGCTCTTGCCTTTTTCAAACAAAAGAATACTAGAGGTACATTCTAATGCAATTGATATAGATCCCCATAATATCCACGAGAATAATTATCAATTATCAAAATTACTTATTGGAAGCCTAGGATGTAGAACAAGAAAAATGTAGAGTAAGAATGACATTGTCCACTAAAATAAATTTGAATATATCCTATATTTTGATAAAAATATTTAATATATAAGATGGGTAAGATAGGCACATCATATTTATTTAAGTTCATCAGTTTCATAACTCAAAACCAAAACACAAAGTATATTGACCACAAGAAAAATAACAAGGCATTTTTCACATCAATCAAGTTCATCTGTGTTGACTCAAATTAGTATTTAGTCTAACTTTAAAGTTATAGCTTCTTAAGGGCGAGTGACATAGAAAAAAAAAATCATAAATAACTACGATTAGAATTCAATATTTCTACTAAATCATAACAAAATAGGATCACAATTAAGTGCAAGTACAATACTTATTAACATTTGGACCTAAAAGAAAACTAGTGCCAAAGAAATACTTAAAATAAGTTTCCATAACACTTGTTTGTTGTACTAGTCTTATTATAATTAAGGCACAAAAATGAAAATTTGAGCATGCTCATCCTTCAAGACTAGGTGTTTCCTATTCATCGTTAAACTACCAACAACATTAAGGCTTTATTATAGCAAGCAAATTTAGTCTATGGCATTTCCAATCATTCCAACCCATAAAACAGAAACTAGATTGCCAAATAGATACTTAAAATAAGTTCTCGTCATAATTTTTTTAATCGGCATTGATCTTATAATAATTATGATAGAAAAGACAAGATGAGCATGCTTATAATTCAAGGTAGGGTTCCCAGCTATAAAATTCAAATTGACAACATTACAACTTATATTTTATATGCTAACAAATTGAGAATTTGGGGATGCTATAAATTAATATAATTATTTATTATTCAATGCTAGAAATGCACTACAATTCTCTAAGATTAATTAAGGTAGCATTGACATACCATTTTCACCCTAGTTAACAACTACATAAAATTCAATGTGTCGGTATTGACACTAGACATAGTAAGGGCAATGCATATACCAATGACAACTTCGTAGAAAAGTTAGATATGATGATAAATAGGTGCATGTTGCTAGAAAATTGCAGAAAAGCAAAGGGAAAAAATGGCAAGAACATGAAACAAAACATCATAAATATTGAAATTTAGTCCAAATTTATACAGGTCATTGACATAAGTTTAGGCAAATATTTGAGGGATTTACATAGTTTAACTTAAACATGAAAATATATTTTGAGGTCTAATAACTGCTGACAAAAGAAAAACATAGTAAAAGTGTCAGATGACACTCCATGATAAATAATACACTTATTAGTTTTTCATGAATTAGTAATTTGTCTTGTTTATGTATATAAAAGATATCTTTTGTTGTCCCCAAAAATAGCTTTCTCATTTTTTGGACAACATATGACTATTTTGGTCCTACATGGCCAAACTTGTCCCTCCCCTTTCCAAAAATTTGTGCTGAACATTCAATTTTGTCATTTTCTCAACTTTTTGGTAAAAGGATTCGCAGGTTCAAAAGGTTCTATTGGCAAGCACCAAAACAAAAGCTTGAACCGTTGAACCATTTTGGTTCATCAATTCAATAGGTTCAATGTTCAATCGGTTCAACATTCCAAGGTTCAAGCAATTCAAAGGTTGCCTTAGTTAAGGAAGGGCGTGCGCAAAAGAAAGAGTCAGGCAGACGTTGCAAAGTGTCGTCGACCGAGCCCCATTGTGCTTTATTTTTGAGAAATGGTGGAAGCTGCCACGTGTCCCTAATGAAGCTCATCAAAAGTCACCACGTGTCAATTCCATGATTCCTTCCTTCCATTTCACTATGTTGAGTAAAGACCATGGCAGGCCCCGGGTAAGTCGTAGAAGTAAGCGAAACGTGCCACGTGTCTGCATCTGTGCGACCAACAAATGTATTCGAACTGTGCCACGTGTCCCTTATAAAGATCGGCAAAATTTGATAAGTGTCATCATCTGTGAGAGCTCGACTGAGCCCCAAACATTTCTACGATGTCACAAAGGCCCGAGGAGGCAGATGCTGTAAGTGTCAATAGTGGAAGATGCCATGTGTCCTCACTTGTTCCTGTGAAAGATGCCACGTGGCACTTGTCCAAAGAGCGAAAGGCACCACGTGTCGAAGGAAATGAAGGGGATGACAGCCCACTGAAGAATCAAAGCCAAAGGCCACTTAGAAGACCCCGAAGGGCAAGTTCCCTTCGAGAAACGTTTGAGCCTCAAAGAGCAGTGGATGCTGCTAGGTGTCACAAGTCGAGACATAGTTTCAAATGAAGCCCTAAAGTGAAAAACTCGCCACATGTACCATCCCATCACAGCGAAAGCTGCCAAGTGTCTGCATCTGTGCCCCTTAGCCTCTAAGAGTTTCAAAGCTTATCCCAATAATCTTATTTCAAAGCTAGGAATGCCGACAAGTGTCCTCATCTGTGTCATAGTAGAAAGCAGCTATAGCAAGTGAGAAAGATGCAAGGGAGTTGCTGGGAAAAATGATGGGCTCGCAAATGTCAAATTTGTCCCAATGAAGTGTCTGTTGATTTTAGCAGACTTAAAGCATGGACTTGAATGTGTTTGAAAAAGACTCTAAGGCTAAGATCAAGAGAAGGAAGAAATGGAGAGGGAAACTCAGTAGGAGTTACTGCCAGTAGGTGAAGTAGTTCATCGGGTAGATATTTGGGAGCTGGTAACATTGAAGGCACCGTCTACTTGTCCCCTTAGACGGGAAGATAGAGTAGACAATTCCATGGCTAAGTAGGTGAACGAATGAGTGATTCGGGCTAAAGAGGAGGCACTACGAGAGGAATCGACATGCCACATTTAAGGCAGCCGCCCTGCTCCAGCATGGCCCTTCTTGAAAAAACCAAGAATGCATCCAAGGCATTGAATGCACCGAATGGGTCACTTCATTGGGAGAAAGTGCCAAGCCTCCCTCAAGCCTCTATATATTTTAACCTCTTGTGTCATATGAAAGGAGACCTTTTTGATTATCAGAAGCAAAACTCTGCCCAAATTGAAAAGCATTACTGAGACTTTGAGCTCAGATTGCAATTCATATTATTTTATTTGAATGAGAAAACAAGTTATTTGCAGACTTTGTGTTGTTATAGCTTGTGTTATCTTAGGAGATTATTCGTATGTCTATTTCCTAGGAGCCTTCTTGTCCATTGAATTAACAAGCAGAACTAGTGGAGGTGATCAGGAAGGTGTCCTGAAGGCCAATTAGGGGAGGACGTTGTGCCCCCATAAGTACCTTCAATGTGTTTGCATTTTCCTTTCCTATGTAAAGAGCCTTGGGAGGACGTGGTGCCCCCATTGTTCTTCATTTTTCTCTCTTGGGTTACTGGTCACTCAACACCCCCGTTACTGGTTACTTGTTACTTGAAAGATTCTTACTGCCTGCTGGAGAACACTTCTGAAAGAAGAGAAGTGCCTTTTGTCATTGCACTAGGATTTCTACTGTTTAGGAAGGAATTTGGCTTTTGGCTGGAAGTTGCTTTTGAAAGAAGAGAAGCACCTTCCCCATCACCCAGGATTTCTTCCTTGTTTATCAACATCATCTCTGAAAAAAGAGAGATGGATGGTTTATCCTACCCCTATGTCTTACTTTTTGCATATATATATTGTATATAACCTCTACATATTTAATAGGGAACCTCCCCTTGATGAGAGGAGAGATTTGTCCCCTTGTGATCCAGTAAACCTGCACATCTGGATGACCAATATCCCTATGCTGTGGTGATAGGAACTATTTTGAATGCCAGTTAGCTGGTCGACAAAATATTCACCCAACAATTTTTAGCGACTCTGTTGGGGACTTGAACAAGCAGTCCCTACCCTTATCCATTATAGAGTCTAGTGACTCCCATCTGGGTCTTACCCAGTATCAGTATAGCCTTACCATCTTCCTCCATCTCTAGTATATTATCTGGTCTGCAAAACCAGAGCTACTGGGAAAGAAAGCGTAGTTTGAAGCCTCAAGCTTTAAGCTAAATCAGGGCCAGTTTCTTTTCCATTTTTGTCTTATAATCTAGAAAATCCACTTAGATGTGTTATCCTTATTTTTCATAATCCAATCATGGTAGTTTGAGGCCCCTAGGGTAACTCATTTGTCCCACTTAATCTAACTCCACCCCTGCATGAGCTACCACTCAGTTCAAGGAAGAATTTCCCCAAATTCTTTGGTGATGGAAGAGTCCACCTTGATGAACACATTGCAGCCTTCACCATAGCCTATGGTGTAATAGGGGTGGAATTTGAAGACGTGGCAGTCAGTCTTTTCATGGAAACACTACAAGGTGTTGTTGCAGACTGGTTCTACCATCTGCAGACTGGATTAGTGACTGGGTAGGACACCATCCAAGCCAAGTTTGAAGCAAGGTTCAAACCTACAAAAGATGCTCATGCTTTGTTAGCCCAACTTACACAAATGAAGAAGGAACCTCATGAGCCCATGAGGGATTTTATTGCAAAATTCGATAAGCTAAGAAACAGGATTCTCACAGTTGCTCAGCCCACACTCGAGAACCTCAAATGCTTCTTCATAAACTCACAGCTGCCTGAAGTGAGTTTTCTACTAAAACATGCTGGCCACATAGATCTTGAAGCTGCTTAAGACTTAGCCACTGAGTTAGAAGATGACCTTATCTTGGCTGGAAAGATAAGAAGGGATTCAAATAGAGGTGCATCTTCTTCATCTTTTGATAACTCACCTATAGCCACCACTGATCCAATGGTGGAGAAGCTAGCAAATGAACTACTGGCCCTCAAAAGACAAATGGCATAAGGGATGTCATCTGCTCCTTCATATAGAGATGTACCAAGGAGGACATTCCCTAATTAGGCACATCAAGGGCAACCCAATCGTCTTCCTCCCCCACAGAGGAACCTTGCCATTGAAGCACCTCCAGCCAACTCAGTAGTTGGGTATTTAGAAACAGAGCGTGATTTCTCTTTCCAACCTGAGTTTAATCAAGAAAATGATGCTGGTCTCTTCACGAAGGATCAAGAAGAGTCAGCTGGCGACTCCCATATCAATTTCTTGGATTACCAGGATGAACCCAAAAGTAAAGGTGAAGCATTCGAGGGATCATATGCTGTGGTCACCTAATCCCAGAATCAGTCAACTCAACAAGCTGATAAAGGAGAAGTAGAGGAGTGACCTCAACCTGCAATTTTGATTGCTAAGCAAGGGGCCACTCTGCCTATCCAGCCAAAGGACCCAGTGATTACTGAGAAAGTAAGTATCCCAAACATCTCTGCACCTTCTACTTCAACTTCGCAGATTAGTCCTCCCACCCCTCCCATAAACCAAAAGGAACAACTCCCATCCCCTGTGCCTAGTCTTATCCAGCCATTTGACATAATTGATCATGTCAAATGTGTCAAGACCCAAACGGCGGCCCCTACAGCCCAAATTTTGTTTGAGTCTTCAGGCAGGGATGAAATAGCAGAAGAATTGGAGTGCAACATAAGTGCAGAATAACCCTCCCTCCCAAATGAAGAAGAATCTGAGATATCTGAGGGGGACAATCAAGACATGTGCTAGGCTAAGCTATCAGAACAACAAATTATGGTACTAGACCATGTTGCTGCCCATCAAAATCAAGAAAAGGAACTCTTTGCTAGGAGAGTGAAGATTCATGGTTTTTGGACCAAAAGTCAAGTCTTGCTATGGGGCAAAAGAAAACCAAGGGGAAGGCACAAAAAAGTGGTTTCCTGGTGGAGAGTTCCATTCGCCCGTCACCGATTCTGGGGACAAAATGGTTTCCTACTGGTTTATCAGGATGGGACGCCATTATCATTGTCTCGCAATGGGCGGCATTTGAAGCGCTTCAAATCTTGAGGCATCAGATAAGTTCATTTATACATATGTATATTTGTATAGTCTGTTGTTTTGTTTTGTTCATTTTGTTTTCATTTTTTGGAGCCTTTCTTTTTGGGTAGCATGACTCTGTAGCCCAATGGCACACTTGAAGGCACTGGAGATTCTGGTTTCTACTCCCCTCAGCTATTTTGAGTTTTCATCTGATGGAAGTTCCCCAACTGGAGCCAGCTGTTGTCCCCAAAAATAGCTTTGTCATTTTTTGGACAACATATGACTATTTTGTTCCTACATGGCTAAAATTGTCCCTCCACTTTCCAAAAATTTGTGCTGAACATTCAATTTTGTCATTTTCTCAACTTTTTGGTAAAAGGATTAGCAGGTTCAACCGATTCAAAGGGTCTGTCGGCAAGCACCAAAACAAAAGCTTAAACCGTTGAACCTTGAACCATTTTGGTTCATCAGTTCAACAGGTTCAATGTTTAATCAGTTCAACATTCAAAGGTTCAAGTAATTTAAGGGTTGCCTTAGTTAAGGAAGGGTGCGTGCAAAAGAAAGAGTCAGGTAGACGTTACCAAGTGTCATCGATCGAGCCCCATTATGCTTTGTTTCTGATAAATGGTGGAAGCTGCCACATGTCCCTGATGAAGCTCATCGAAAGTCACCACGTGTCAATGTCTGCGGTTCCTTCCTTCTATTTCACTATGTTGAGTAAAGACCATGGCAGGCCCCAAGTAAGTCGTAGAAGTAACCAGAATGTGCCATGTGTCTGCATTTGTTTGACTAAAAAATGTATTCAAATTGTGCCACATGTCCCTTGTAGAGATCGGTGAAGGTCGACAAGTGTCATCATTTGTGAGAGCTCGACTGAGCCCCAAACATTTCTATGATGTCACAAAGACCTGAGGAGGCGGATGCTGTCAAGTGTCAACAGCGAAAGATGCCACGTGTCCTCACCTATTCTTGTGGAAGATGTCGCATGGCACTTGTCTAAAGAGCGAAAGGTGCCACGTGTCGAAGGAAATGAAGGGGATGACAGCCCGTCGAAGAATCAATGTTGAAGGCCACTTAAAAGACCCCGAAAGGCAAGTTCCCTTCAGGAAAGATTTTAGCCTCAAAGAGCAGCAGATGCTGCCAGGTGTCACAAGCTGAGACACAGTTTCAAATGAAGCCCCAAAGCGTGGAACTCGCCACGTGTCCCATCCTAGCATAGTGGAAGCTGCCAAGTGTATGCATTTGTGCCCCTCAGCCTCTAAGAGTTTCAAAGCTTATCCCAATAAGCTTATTTCAAAGCTACAAATGCTGACAAGTGTCCTCATTTGTGTCATAAAAGAAAGCAACCATATCAAGCAAGAAAGATGTGAAGGAGTTGCTAGGAAAAATGACGGGCCCACAAACGTCAAATTTGTCTCAATGAAGTGTCTATTGATTTTAGCAAACTTAAAGCACATACTTGAATGCATTCAAAAAAGACTCTAAGGCTAGGATCAAGAGAAGGAAGAAACGAAGAGGGAAACTCAGCAGGAGTTACTACCAGTAGGTGAAGCAATTCATTGGGTAGATATCTGGGAGCTGGTAACATTGAAGGCACCGTCTGCTTGTCTCCTTGGAGGGGAAGACAGAGTAGACAGTTGCACGGCTAAACATGTGAACAAATGAGTGATTCAGGCTAAGGAGGAGACACTAAGAGAGGAATCGACATGCCACATTTAAGGCAGCCGCCCTACTCCAGCAAGTTCCTTCCTGACAAAACCAAGAATACATCTAAGGCATTGAATGCATCGAATGGGTCACTTCATTGGGAGATAGTGCCAAGCCTCCCTCAGGCCTCTATATATTGTAACCTCTTGTGTCATATGAAAGGAGACCTTTTTGATTATCAGAAGCAAAACTCTGCCCAAATTGAAAGGCATTACTGAGACTTTGAGCTCATATTGTAATTCATATTATTTTATCTGAATGAGAAAACAAGTTACTTGTAGACTTTGTGTTGTTATAGCTTGTGTTATCTTAGGAGATTGTGTGTATGTCTATTTCCTAGGAGCCTTCTTGTCCATTTGATTTAACAAACAAAACTAGTGGAGGTGATCAGGAAGGTATCTTGAAGGCCAACTGTGGGACGACGTTGTGCCCCCATAAGTACCTTCAGTGTGTTTACATTTTCCTTTCCTGTGTAAAGATCCTTGGGACGACATGGTGCCCCCATTGTTCTTCATTTTTCTCTCTCGAGTTGCTGGTCACTCAGCACCCCCATTACCAGTTACTTGCTACTTGAAAGATTCTTGTTGCCTGTTGTGGAACACTTCTGAAAGAAGAGAAGTGCCTTCTGTCATTGCACCAGGATTTCTACTATTTAGGAAGGAATCTGGCTTTGGCTGGAAGTTGCTTCTAAAAGAAGAGAAGCACCTTCCCCATCACCCAGGATTTCTTCCTTGTTTATCAGCATCATCTCTGAAAGAAGAGAGATGGATGGTTTATCCTACCCCTATGTCTTACTTTCTGCATATATATATTGTATATAACCTCCACATATTTAATAGGGAACCTCCCCTTGATGAGAGGAGAGATTTATCCCCTTGTGATGCAGTAAACTTACACATCTGGGTAACCAATCTCCCTATGCTGTGTTGATAGGAACTATTTTGAACCCCAGTTAGCTGGTCGACAAAATATTCACCCAACATCTTTATCCCTGTGAAATGAAACAAAGAGTAAAACTAGCTAGAAGTGTGTAATTTGAATTTTTTTTTTTAAAAAAAAACCTTTAAAGGTGGATGATATACCTTAGTTAAGGTCTATTAAGTCATCATGTAAAATCACTTTTTATTCATTGAGAGTAAGTTTCCCTTAAAGTTAAAATCCTTAGATCAGATGGATAGTGGTACCTTTTTTTGTTATATAGTCATTATGTAATTTTTTATCAATGCAGGGAGTACTATCTTCAATGGTAGGCTCGAAAGACTACATTGTATATTGGAAGTTTTTACATTGAAAGTTAAATGATGGTAATAGGCATAGGAACTTTGTTTGTGACATGAAAAATAATGAACAATTGTGCCTTGGAGTGGTTGCAAAGATTCAATTGTGAAATTACATTTATTACAAAATGACTTGGAATATATATTTGCAAATGTTAATTTTCATTTTGCCTGCAATAAATTAGTTGGAAAATTATAAATATATGGAAAATAATTGTAAAGACTATATAGGATTTGTTTAGATATATATATTATTTTAAAATGAAATGCTAATAAAAGTTTGGAATGAAAACTTGATGCAAGAAAATCATGGGCAAGCAAACAGGGAAATAGCAAAAAATTTAATAAATAAGGGAGCATGCAAGATAGCTGAAAATAAATTTCAAACATGGAAGAAAACTTGAGAGCGACATGTTTGCATGATATGTTAGGGCAGAAAAAATAGTTGGTTACATGATAATCAACAATGACTTAGTGGAATAATAAAGTAGAAAGATTAATCAACTTCATTTAATAAACTAATTATATAACTTAAAATATATGATTTATTAGGTAATGTAGAAAGCAAACAATTTTTTTTCCCAATCAATGGATGTGACACAACAAAAAAAAAGTTGTCAATATTGTCCACTTGGAAATGGAAAATAAGCAAAGTGTAATAGGTAACCCAAAAGTCCAAAGGAAATACTTTTCAATTTTGTTTGATAACAAGATTTGATTGTGTTGAAGACACGTCACAACTGAAGCATTCTATAACTATACATATGTATCTTCATATGATATTTACAATTAGAACTTTTGATTAACATACCTATGTTCTAGCATTTAACAATGCAGTCAAATCGTCAAGCGACTTTTTAACTTTCAATGGTGTGATGAATGTCGATTGAGTAGTCTTCAAAGCTATTTCAGGGCCATTTCGTTTGACTAATTTTTTTAATAAGAACATTGAAAATTATTTGGCTAATAGTTTTTATTCGATTTCAAGAAATATAGGCTCAAAAGTTACAAATAGATAAAGCTGGAAAATTAGAAAAAAATTGTTTAGTTTTTTATTTAAAAAATATATTTAAAAGTGTTAAGTATACACAAGGATAAACTCTTACCATTGATGTGTCATCTTCACTACTTCCATATTTTATTTCTAAAATTAGTTGCATGCAAATTTTTTTGGAAAATGTTACAATTGCAATAACTATACCAATTGCATAGGCGTCACTGGTGTTTACTAGTTGCTTAGTTGTGGAATCTAGAATGAACCTATATTATGTGCAAAAGAGAGGTATGTTTTCCATTGTGGTTGATTCAGTCACTAACAGTATAGTATCACAATCTCCACGATCATAGCTAGTTTTCAGAGCAATTTCAAAATTGGAAATATGTATTGATTTTCCTGGCATGATTTTTTTGTGTGTAATTGAATAAGGTTATTATTTACATTAAGATTAATTGTCATTTATCCCTTTACATCTATCAAATCTACATGTAGCAATTGTTTGTTCCATTCTTTTTGAAACAGTGTTTTGTAGACAATGACGGCATTTACTTCAAACGCATGTCCAAATTTACATCTATTAAGATCATTGATTGATGTCAAAGCATAATAGGTTATTATTTTCCTATAAGAAAATTATCATGTAAATGCTTATAGGTATGAAATGACATAAAATTTAAAAATTATAATTTTGTCAGTCCATACCTTCTTGCTTCAGTCTTTGGAGTTTGATTATCTTCTATGCTTTGGAATGTCCTCTTCATGTTGGTTATAATGGTGTAATGAAATTAAAAAGAGAATGAAAGTAATATGATGTTTCAGTACATGAAAATATATTTTGCTATGCAGAATGTTAGTAGAGAATTAGTAAAAGTACTTTATCATATCAATTTTGTATTTTGAAATTGTATTATTGTGCATGTGCATTACATATGGCTAAGAAAAGATTGTCATGATCACTCCAATAGAAATCTAGTTTAAAACATGATATTATTTTATTTCTATATTTGACCACATGCGATCAATAATTGGTGTTGACAGTTCATTTTGCCTTTGGGATATAAAATGCATATTGTGAGTTATCATGTGGTGTTCAAGTATTTGTTCATTTTTATTTTATTTTTGAATGCCAATGTTGAAATCACCTAGCATGTATGTATTGTGTATTTTATTTGTGTTTGTTAATGCATCATTAGCAATAGCTACGATGTCTAAAATAATAGCATTTGATGTTGCATATAGATTTACTACTGTGATTTCATGGTTATCGTTAATAATAATTGTCAATATCACTTTGACATTGCTTCTCTTGTACTGCATTATTTTGTAAATAACAATATGTTTTTTTATATAAATCATGATTCCATGAACACAAAACATTGAAACATAGTTGAAATGTTTCAATAAATTATCTAGTGTGTTATTTGCAATATGTGTCTCTTAGAAACACAGTATGTCAGAGTGCATCATGTCATGATCATTAAGCACATATTTTATGTACGCTTGTAAGCTTATTGTATTCAAGGATGAGGTAAGAATATGATAATTTGAATTTACATTATTTAGATATTTTTTTGGATTCCATTTTCCATTTGTTTATAGGTGTAACATCTTTGTTGTTATATTTTATTTCACCTTTAAATTTTTCATTGTTAACGGAACCAATAAGTACACGTGACAAAGTTGTGTATGTTAAATCAAGATGTGTCATTGTAGATGGGTAAAATGTAAGTTCATCTATTGTGAGGCTTTGTGATTTATGAATTGTTCGTGCACATGCAAGTTATATTGGTAATTGTTTGAGAATGTTTGTTGCATGTATTTTGTATAGGCTTAGCAACACATAAAATTGGTGTCCAATTGTGCTCAATGGAGTTATGATGTAAGTGAACTAATTTTTTAGATTGCCAATGTTTGATATGTGGATCATTGAATTTGATTCATAGTATGTTTATGTCATTGACAATCATGTGTGCTTTGCATCTTCCATCTGAGCCATTGACTAACCCATCTTCCATATTGTAATTTCCACCATAGATTTTGACTTACATCCCAAGTTTCAATACAATAAAATGAGGAGTCATGCATGAATGATGATATGATGTGTCCCTTCCTATACATTTTCTTGTTCATCAATTGCATGAACGATGATTTTATTTCCTAGAACAATAGACAACATTCTAGCATCATGTTTGTTAAACTCATTGTTTCTATAAAATACATATGAAAATGTTGGTTCGTTAGGTGCAAGATGCAAATAATCTTGGTTAATATAATTTATGTCATCGTGTGTTTGAGATGCTTTGTGGAAATGGTTAAGAACTAACACAAAGATTTTGTTGTTTTGTCAAATCATTATTTGTAATTGGTAAATTTTTATATTATTTTTCTTGAAGTCATATGAATGGGTTCATCATTTATTTTTGGATATTTAAAGATTAGACAATAATTCACATATTATACTTGATAGAAGTCTCTGTAAAAAAGTATATCTACATTTATAAAATATCTTGTAGAAATATGCACTATATCTCGCACTCTTTTGTCTATTAAATACAAGAAGCGTGATCGTAATAATGATATTTCATCTCTAAAATGGACTCATAGTTGATGGTAGTGATTTGATAGTGCGTTGACCATTTCAAAATTAAGTGTAATAAATTATGATTTGTTAAAATGTAGAAGGAATGTAAAATACAAAGGTACTCCATTAGCATTGTATGTTGTTTTTATAGTATATGCTCGTATTATTCCTTTTGACATAAGTTGATCACAATTGATGAAATTTTATATAAACAACCTAGTGTGTCATATATCACTTTTGTTGTAAATGTCTTCCCTATGCCAACACCTCCTATTAAAAATAAGTAAATTGGTTTTGATGGATTGGTTCATTTTTTCATTGCTACATCTTTTACAATTGCTTGTTGTACTTTGTTCATTGATCTCCTTCTTTTGTGGTCGTCATCATTGTTAGATATAAATGGGTGTTTGCCTATTTCAAATGATTTCCCATTGTATTTATTTTTATCTATGTTTTGTAAAAAGTGTAAATCGGATTTTAGATAATAGTCTTCATGAATAGTCTCATTGTCTATTTGATTCAAAGTTGTTGATTCTATGATGTTATTTTCAAATTAGTTATTGCCAATTCATCTATGTTGCCCCAAGTAGATTTTATGTGGTAAGTGAATTTAACTTCATTTTGTTTCATAGTTTTTTCATGGAATATATATGCAAAACACCATGTTTGGAAACCATGTTTTAAATTGTTTTTGTTTTCCACGAAAGGAATAGATAACAATAGCCTTTCTCTATGATGGTTTTCAATGTCAACATGTTTATTGTATTTAATATATTGAATAACATAGGGTTTATTTTTCCTTTGGATTTTCTTTTTCTTTTTTTGGTATTCTTAAACAAAATTGGCAAGGTAAATGTTTGCTAGTGATTTTGGTCATTGAACATAGTACTCTATTAAATATTTTCACGTTACATCCTTTGATTGATCAAGTTCTTGGGTCAAAAGTGCTGGTGGTTTTAGAATGGATGTGCATTCTTCTAATGGACTTGTGTTTATGAATATACATTTCCTTGAACAACTATTCAATGGCAATGACAAAACTATGTGCACAACTTGTTGATCAGACATTTCTTATCTAGTAAGCAATGTATTTCCAAGGTTGTGTATCATTTGAATAGCATATTTATTTGTGTCTTGATGTTGTTTACATATTATTTTGAATGATTTTGACATTGATGTATCAAATTTTTATCATATAAGAGTTATAATAAAATGTTGTAACATAAACATTGAGTACAAATTATTCATCTATATTTATTTTCCATAAATGTGCCATTTTTCTTGAAAAGCTATTAGTCTATTTTCAAGAAAATTGTTGATTGTTTAAGTGTGCTTTGTATTATTTGTATGTATTCACTTTCATCAATTTCATTTTCAGCAGAGGTATGCTATACAAATAATTGCATCTTATGAAAAATATGTTTCAATGCCATCTATTCCATGCAATATGTATAATTCATTATAATGTCACTCTAGTTTGTATGATTTAATTGCAATATGATCACCAATATGTAGATAATTTAAGAAATGGTCAATAATGTCATTTCTCAGCTCTAAAGGTGTTTATTGAAAATGTAATAGCACATGAAATGTATCAAAGAGGCAATCTCCAACATCATACTTAAATGCTTCACCTCAAAAAATATAGTGTTCACTCAAAACATCTTCAATGTTATTGTATTGTGCTTTTGTTTTTTGTTCAATTTGCTTTACTATTATTGGTTTTCAATGTTTCATTATTTTTTTATTTTGTATTTTTTGACAATCGAATCCATTACTTTTATGAACTAAAAAATAATTTTATATATATATATATCTTAATGTTCATACCTTTTGCTTAGTGATGAACTAACTTGATTTGCAATCTTGTGAAGCCTTGCAAAAAAATAAAATATGAGATTATTTCAATAATTATCAAAAGATAATTTTCCTTTGCTTATCAATTATGAAACATTAAGCTTTTTTTATGTTAAAATACATTGTTATTATGAAGTGAAAAAAGTGCATATATAGAGGATAATTGATTATGTATTTGATTTGTTTGATGTTTAAATGGTATAGATTAATTATTGAGCAAGGGAAATTTTATGATGGAATATATGTGCAATAAGTTCTACTCACTTTTTGAACAAATGTTGTTATATAAAATCCATATTAAATGAAAGGTTTTAAATGGAATTATATAATGTTACTGTAAGAGATTTATTTTTTTGAGTTATTGTTGATAAAAAATAGGTTATAAAAATTGATTGAATATTAACATGTAACAAATTCCTATAAATTATATTATATAATTATGAAAAAAATTAAAGAAAAAACATATTTAAATTTGTTCGGCCATTTCTTTATCATTCACCCCAAAGAAATTCAGAAATAACATTGTGCCTGAATTTAATTTTTGTGATTTCTTTAAAGGTGATAATATGCAAATTTTTTAAACCATGTTGAAAACCTAATGACTATTTTTGGCTTGAAAATGCATGTGGGAAATGAATACTATTTTAATAATATTGATTGTTTTCTCGTTTCTTTGTTTTTATCACTCACTTTGACCCATAGTGATCATATCTCCTAATTTATTTTTGGATAGATAATAAAAAATTATTAAGGAAAGGATATGATAATGTGCATAAACATTTCTTATATTATATATAATAGAATTATAAGGGTGATTTATGTTAAATTTTCAAAGTGCTTGACATACACCAATGGTCAGATGGGCCACTCGATAGACATGAAAATTTAAAATAGGCTGAAGGACATAGTGAAGATTTTAATACTAGAACATATATGGAAAACTCAGTGGACATTGACCAAATTCCAACTAATATGGAAGATGAGAGGCCAATGGCTTCAAGCCTAGAGTTGACGGATTATTTGGCATAAAACAGTCAAGGAAAGGTTCCGTCTAATGATATTGAGGAGCAAATTGAAGGCATGGAACAAAATATTTATGTGTTTTTAATTGAAACTTTATTTGCACTAAAAGAAGAAAAAATGGACCATCATGTTATATTAACATTCGCAGTTTCTGAGTTAGAAACTGAGGTCGAACATGTGGATGATACTTCATTACAGTAAGAGGTTCATCGAGACAAGCAACTTCCTAACTTAATCTCTTCTAATTTTGAGGGAGAGACTAAATCTCAAGTGTCTCTAGGTTGGATGAGTTTAAAAGGTCAACTGTTGAAGAAACAACTTTGAAGTGTCAATCAGACTACACAAGAATGTTAGAGTAGACAAGAATGTCAGAATACAAAAGAATGGCCTGAAGTTACTCAAACTCACATTGTAGTTATACTCATACATATCTTGAACTTGTGTTTTCAAATGTATCAATTACTTGACTACATGGCACGTGCCATGAGATTGAAAAATAAAATGTTAGTAAAGAGGGAACACCGCATTATGGGTGTAAGACTCCAAACCTTTCCCAAGCTTTATTATGAAATTTGTATAGTTTTCCTGACTTTTTAAACTGGGATCATGTGATCATTCACGTAAGATGTCTTCGTTATAAATTTCAACTCATGGCGTAGTTGTCTTATTTGCAAACTTCCTTCTTTGGAAGAGATGATGACTATCAATTGTCGATGATGGATATCCTTCATATGCAAGGAGAGTCGTACAAATGATAACAATTTTTTTTAGTTATTAAAAAAAACTCGGATTGACCAGTGACCACTCTCTACTCTCTCCTCTTGAGATGGAAGTGGTGTGAATGTTATAAGAATATTGTGGAACATTGAAAGATGATTTTTATGTCATACCTCATTCTCCATGGTAGTATGTGGGTTCAAGATGGAGTCACCTCATTGCATGCCACACATCCACATCTAAATAATTAATATCCTCATTACTCATTGAATTGTCACACCACCTTTGTCCTACACATGCACCAATGTGATGTCAATTACATATGAACATGCACATTCAAATGCATCCATCTCATGCATGCAAAGCGCATCACGTTAATTAATCTGTTGATGCATTAAACTTTAATCAAATATTAGACTGATCACATTTTTAAACGAATACATGCACTTTTTTTTTTTGCATGGGATAATGGCCATGATAAAAACCACCCTTGCTCGCACTGCATACTTGGCTCACATTTACAATTAATGTTAATATGTTCTTGCTAATAAGTGCAACAGAAGATCCTTTTAGAGGAATATGCTAAAACAACACTTAGGGAGTATTCCAATATTTGTATGTGAAACTTTTTGCCAACCTTTGTTAGGTGACCCCTTATCCAACGGAAGCACAATTGATTACTTTCTTATAAGCAATTAAACACGGAATTATACCAGAATGATAAAGTAACTAGAAACTTGAGACAACAAAGAATTTGAGAGACAATACACACTCTTGTATTAGATATTACTAGAAGAAAATACAATAAGAAAGATGCCACTTCTTCCTCCACCTCAAAGGCTTGCCACACCTCAAGACCTTCTTCCCTCTCTCTCTTGCTCAACACAACAACTCTATAGCCTGAGTTATTATCCCTCCTTGAATGCTTCAGCTGATCTCCTTGACCTTACACCTGTAGATCTCCTTGACCTTGCTTGCTTCAATGCTTTTACTTGCCTGCTTGATGATTACAATAATACATGCCTCATGGGTCTTTAAATAGAATCCCATGGTTACAAAAATAGAAATCTAACTACAATAATTAGACACGCTCGTGACTATAATTAGTCATTTGACATGCAAACACTCGCTTCACTTAACTAACTGTTCGTCAACAGCAGTTTTGGAACACACAGGCGACCGACGCCGGTCCCTGCTTGCCTAGTGCTGCCGACGTCGGTTGACTAGCTACCATCGTCGGTTGCCTTCTGCACTGTATTTGACTGACGTCGGTCATGCTGCCGACACTAGTGCTTCTGGTTCTTCAGCATCCTCTTTTTCGTGTCTACAAATAGTTGAAGCTTTTAGCTCCACACCCTAACAATCTCCCACTTGCAGATAAACAGCTGCTACTGTACCTGTACCTGTACACCATCTATTTTGTTCCTTTGGCTCTGTATCCCTCTTCAAAGTCACTCTTGAAGACCAACCACCACACAAACCTATGATGCTATACCTGTCACTTATGCCACAAGAATTTTGCTGCTCCCAAATTCTTCATGACATAATTCTGAACCAACTCTACCCTTAGCTCAGAAAACTCCCTGTATATGAAACCCTACAACAAGTAACACAATACAGTAACAGGATAATGTAGCTAATATTATCCAACCTGGTAAAGATAAAATACAATGGTCAAACCTCCATTGTCTGCAGCCTAATCAAGACCATATACCATAGCCTTCTGTCTCACGTGTCCATCCACTCTCTTCTCTAATATGGAAATCCATCCCTCTATCCAGTGCTTTCTTCCAGCTGACAACTCTACCAACGAATACCTATTTGGTTCTTCTCCAAGGACTCACACTCCTCATCCATGCCAAGCTCCCACTATTTCTGGATTCTACCTGCATTGCTTCTTCCATCTTCCTAGTTTTTGACTATCAGTAAGCAATATAAAGAAGGTGAACAACGACTATGAGGTTCACTTACCATTTCTGACCTCCATATGGGTGTTTGAGACTCCTTGACAGCTAACTATCCACCCATCATCCGTTCCAGTGATCGATCTCGGCCATCTCCTAGTCTGCTCCCGACCGATGTCGGTTCCCTACACTGACCCTGACTGCTGACGTCATTTCCCTGGCCGACGCCGGTGTCCCCCCTACAGACGTCGGTCCTGATGACCGATGTCAGACTTCTCTTGCCTGACCTACCGACCCAGCTGGTCTGCACATGACCGATGTCGGTTTCTGTCTGGCCGATGTCGGTGCCATGGGAGCACCGGTGTCGGTACCTGTGTTTTTATACAAGTGATGAATTTTTCATCCACGAGCTCATCTTGGATCAAACCTCT
Source organism: Torreya grandis (assembly GCA_037957365.1). Lineage (NCBI taxonomy): Eukaryota > Viridiplantae > Streptophyta > Pinopsida > Cupressales > Taxaceae > Torreya > Torreya grandis. The sequence continues at coordinate 2,928,010 of JARHVA010000042.1, forward strand.
GTCCATGCTGCCCTGCTCAGATTTATTCAGCCCCTGTGACTGATCTCTGTCCTTCATCTCCTTCATAAACACCAAGGCTTCTTTGTTCCTATCAAAAGCATCAAATTTCCTTTTTCTGCAATGAACTCTATCTATGCTTTCTGAATCTGAACACATACCTTTTGAATCAAGAACGTCCATTCCCTTCTTATTCATGTGACCAAGCCTATTAAGCCACATCTTCGAATCTACAGCTGAAGTAGATAAACCATAAGTAGAATCAACAATACAAGTAGACAGATAAAGAGTATCTACTTTCTTACCTCTTGCTAGAATAAGTGCACCCTTGGTAACCTTCCAAGAATCCGATGTGAGGGTTATTGTGCATCCCTCATCACCCAACCTTCCTACAGAAATCAAACTCTACTTCAGAATCGAGACATGCATGACCTCTTTCAACACCCATGTGTTGTCAATCTGCAATCTCAGCTACACTTTCCCTTTGCCAACTATCTGACAAGGCGTACCATCCCCTAAATAAAGCACTCCAAAGTTTCCCTGTTCATACTCATGGAACAAATCTCTGTTTGGGGATGCATGAAAAGATGAACCAGAATCTAAAATCCATGATCCTACCTGATCAACCAACACTCCTTTGTATGTCTTTTCTTTCCACAAAACCAGTAGGTAACACCTTTGGACTCGGATCTCCTTCCCGACCTTGATTTCCCTTGCTCAATCTTCTCCTTTTGCCTTCCCCTGCTTTCTGCACTTAGAGCATTACCTGATGATTCACCTGTGCTTCTCCTACGTATTTCCTCATTCAAGATCACACTCACAACATCATCAACTTTTAAGATTTTAGAAGCAGATGCAGAATTACTTACTGCCATAACCAAACTGTCCCAACTTTCAGGCAAAGAACATAAAATCAAGAGAGCCTTTACCTCATCATCAAAAACAATATTGACTGAAGCTAATTGGTTTACCAAACCATGGAAATCACTGAGATGAGTATGTACCGATCCACCTTCCTGCATTTGCAAAGTAAATAGCTGCTTCATAAGATATACCTTATTAGAAGCTGAGGGCTTTTCGTATAGATTCGCCAAGGACTTTATCAACTCTTCCATTGTCTTGCACTGTGATAAGCTGGAAATCACAGACGATGCAAGGCTCAACCTTATGGAACCGAGAGCCTTCCGATCAAGAACACTCCATTATTCATCCTTCATATTTGTGGGCTTGCATGCAACCCCACCCAACGGTAAGTACAGATCCTTCTGATACAGATAATCCTCAATCTGCATCCTCCAATGTTGATAATTCTTGCCGTTAAACTTCTCCATTTGTAGCTTACTTTCTTCTGCCATTGCTGAACTCCCACTCAATCAGAAAACCCTGTGAATGACCTGTAATCAAAAAATAACCTGCTTCTTGCAAAATGTAGCTCTGATACCAATTGTTAGGTGACCCCTTATCCAACGGAAGCACAATTGATTACTTTCTTATAAGCAATTAAACACGGAATTATACCAGAATGATAAAGTAACTAGAAACTTGAGACAACAAAGAATTTGAGAGACAATACACACTCTTGTATTAGATATTACTAGAAGAAAATACAATAAGGAAGATGCCACTTCTTCCTCCACCTCAAAGGCTTGCCACACCTCAAGACCTTCTTCCCTCTCTCTCTTGCTCAACACAACAACTCTATAGCCTGAGTTATTATCCCTCCTTGAATGCTTCAACTGATCTCCTTGACCTTACACCTGTAGATCTCCTTGACCTTGCTTGCTTCAATGCTTTTACTTGCTTGCTTGATGATTACAATACATGCCTCATGGGTCTTTAAATAGAATCCTCTGGTTACAAAAATAGAAATCTAACTACAATAATTAGACACACAGCTCGTGACTATAATTAGTCATTTGACATGCAAACACTCGCTTCACTTAACTGACTGTTCGTCAACATCAGTTCTGGAACACACAGGCGATCGACGCCGGACCCTGCTTGCCTGGTGCTGCCGACGTCGGCTGACTAGCTGCCGTCATCGGTTGCCTTTTGCACTGCATCTGACCGATGTCGGTCATGCTGCCGACGACGGTGCTTCTGGTTCTTCAGCATCCTCTTCTTCGTGTCTGCAAACAGTTGAAGCTTTTAGCTCCACACCCTAACAACCTTCACAATTGTTAAAATAATAAGTTTTTTTTTATTTTTCATTGGTTGAACAGAAACTACGTTAATTAAAAATTGATTCCTTTAATCCTACCTTGGTAGGTACTAATAAATTCACCTTAATTCTCTACTTTGCATGCATGGTGTCCATTTCCTTAAAAGAAAAACTCCATTCATTAAGGTGGTAGAACCTTTATTAAAAGATAGTCATCAAGAAGATGTGAACTAAACAAAGACACATTGGAGATGAAGAAGGTGGAGATGAAGCCATAAGAATATTGTAACGAGTGAGTTATTACATTGAGTTAAGCATGAGATGAGTTGATGGAAGAGCTTTAAAGAACCATGCGAGGAATCAAAGCTACATGAAGAGCTCAATATGAGATTGAAGAGGCTACTAATGTGAATATGTTGAGAGATAACTTTGAAGCAAAACATAAAGATGTGTGAGAAAATAAAAATCAAATAATGTTAAAATAATTTATAGAGCTGAAGCTCAACATAACAACAAATAAGTTAAAAAAATAATTTATAATAGGAGTTTAAAGGATAGAGACATATTGTAATTCCCCACCATTAGACCCCTATTTTGTGACCATGGCAGTCACACTCATAAATTTGATTATGATATGGACTTATGCATTTTTTTATATTTTAATTAAAGGAATTCTAAATATTAAATAATGGATTATTACATGCTTAGACACACAAGTGGATACATATATGTTTTATATGATATTAAAATCATATTTGTGTATGAACACCTTTTTTATTTTAAAGATCTTATATTTCCCTTTTGCATGATGATGTCGCATTTAAATTATGAACTGAAATAAGTATGTCAAGATGGACTATGATTTTATTTGTCGATGATAATGGTTATCAAGACTATGGATTCACCTTGTTATACCATAGAGGTACTATTTAGAATCTAATTTTTTATGTAGATGACGGGAAAAGAAATACGTTTATATTGATGTTGATGTTGAGATGAATCAGTATAGTATTTTTACATTGTTCATCAAGGTGGTATTTGTGTCGACGTGGTGAAGCAGGAACTCAAACAACAAATATCTACCTTGCATACAATGGGTTACAGAACACTTCAGTCTCTTGGACAGTTGGAAGTTCTTAATGGAATACAAGTGGACATATTGTACTCTAATGTATGAGCACATGGACATGAATAATGAATAATGAAATACATAAATGACATATAACACATGAATATGGCAAAATAGAGACAACAACCACATTAAAGATAAATGAGAATGGAAGAGACCTCGATCCCAATGAGGAGTCTAAACAATCTTGGGGTAGGTAGAAAGCCACAACTAATGATCAAAAGAATAAATGAAAAGCGATGAATATATGAACATAATAGACATAATCCACAAGTGGGTGAAGAAGTAAAGAATTTCCATTCCTATTCTTGTCCTTAGATTGGCAAAAATAGACTCAAAGTTCTGAAACCATTGACAACAATAAAATCACGAAGAAAAACTACACACACATTATCAAATATAGGCGGATATTGGTAACATAAGACATAAAAAATCAATAATATTTTAAAAGGATATAGGAAGAAAACACAACCATTCAGAAGGGAGAATAAATCAATTTTTAAGAGAAAATAAAGAGAAATAATAGAAATAACAAAGAGTATAATGAAATAAGAAACGTAACAACATATTATTGTAATGAATGTAACATCCCAAGAAGTGTTTGATTTACCTTAATCTTGTTTATGCTTTGGCTACATGCAAACTTGCGATTTGTTGCTACGAGCTTAGATTTATAATTTCATTTTATTTTATTTCCTTATTGAAGGATGAAGTTTAGTTTATGATTTGTGGATACTAATTTCCTTACTAGCAATCTCCTTTGTGGACTTTTGCATTTTGATAAACAGTGGTTGGGTTGTTTTATTTATATGAATATGAATCTTCTTCTTTTTATTTTGTTTATTTTGCATCCTCCATAGTTTCTTTGGGTGGATTGAATAAAAAAAGGAGTAATGCTTTGCATCTGGTAGTTCTATTGGGTTCTGTTTGTTGTGTAGCATAAAGGCCTCCACCAGGACATGGGAGAGGTAGTAAATTATGGGACTGGTGTCTTTGGGGGACATTTTCTTTTGTGGGGTGAGATATCTCCACTATGCGCATCTTATTTCTTATTATGCATGTGTTACATGCCTTGAAAACCCTTAGATGTCAACTTGTGGGTTTGGGAACCCTGTGTTCACTGTGATACTTTCCAGCCTTGAACATTTGATTATTTTTTTGTCGTTTCAATTGACCTCTATTGACTTGGTTATGCTTTATTACTTAGGTTATAACCCCCTTCTATGTTTACCAGCCTTGAGTCACTGTTGGTAACTGTTAAACTCATATAAGACTATTTCACTTGCTCACTTATTTAAGCAAGTCATATTTATAATGAAAAGAGAGGATGCCTTAGTATTAGTCGTGTACAAAGTGTTGGGTCATAAAACATCAGGTTATGTAGTGAATAATAGACATATTAGTCAGAGGATTCCTCAATACCCCATTATGGATAATATGCACTCGTTGTGAGGGTGGCTAGGTAGAACATGGCACAAAATCATATCTTCATTTGGTATTCATTTGCATGTTGTAAATAAAGTAAATGAGCAAGCAACTTCAATATTATGGTGCACATGTTCCTACTTGCATTTCTATTTTATAACATTATGAAACAAAGGATAAACTATGTTTGGTTTCCATTTAAATAAAGAAAATAATCATAGGTTAAAAGTTATAATGTTGTGTTGAAGCACATGTTAAAGCTTATAATATTGTGTTTACATTATTGAAAACATATGTGTATTTTTTAATGTGTATGAAAATATAGTTCAGATAATTGTTTAGTTAGGATAATCAACAATGTAGAGAATGTTGCCTTTACTCTCATCAAAGGTTATATTTTTTAGTTATAATGTTGTTTTTATATTATTGAATTTGTAAGGATGTCTTCAAATGAAATGGGAAATAAAACTCATATTGTTATTTTACTAAAATGATAATGAACAAAGATAATGTTATCTTTGTTACTCTTTTTGGAACTTCTTGTTGCCAATGTTAGTCTATCTCAATAGCTCTATGTTTATTAGTACTCGTCATTCCAGGGACTATTATAAAGGTCAGAGGCAAGTAGATTGCATTGGAGAGTGTGCTTGACCAATGATTTCCTTCCTTATGAAAAATTAAAACAATTTTCCAATGTGCTAATATTATTTTATTATTTTCTTTAGTTAACAGTAAACAGTGAATAATCAATTTTGTTATGTCCAATGAAATCATTTTATTTTTTTATGGATTTGAATTGTAAAATGATTATGGTGGTAGTGTTAAGCAATGCCATATTGAGCAGCCCACTGGCAGTGCAACAAAATTGAAGGCCATTTAGAGGGAGCGGATGAGGGCAGAAACTGATGAGATTTGGAGCAATCTTTCCGCTAAATTAAATCACCATGTTGATATGGAATCGATGCAAGTTAGGGTTACCACACCAAATTTCAGATTCTCTTAATTATGTGGCTCTCTCATATCATATAGCTTGTTGTTTTACTTTGTTAAACTAGTGATTTCAGTCATGCTTTCTGCAAAAGTAGCCATGGAATCATCTCATTATTATCAATATTTTTCTTATAAAGTCAACATTCACAAACATGGTTGTATATGCTTACATGCAACCATTTATGAAGGTATTTGCAGTGTTGTTGTTACTCACAATTACAACACAGTGAAATGTGGGGGAAGAAAATGATTGTATTCAAAACATGTTATAAAGCTAGTTCAGACCAATATCTAATTTTATTTTCCAAAATGTAATTTTTTAGAGCTTTTGTATTTGTTAGCAATTTTTTTGTGTTACATCGTTAGGTTTAAAGTTTTGTAACTTGTCAGTATCAAATGCAATTGCAGCCATGAGTGCCCTTTGCTGGTTGTTGGAAAAAATCTTTGTATCTTCATAAAGAAGAAAACAAGATGAAGAATTATTTACAAGTTTAGTAGAGTGGAATTTGAATAGTATATATTGAGTCTATGGTAAGAGGTGGCCCTAACCATGTTTATTTTGTAGAAACCCATATGGGTATTCTTAGTAATATAAATATCTATATTTTAAATTGGCTATATCTTTTTGTATTAGCAATGCTATTGAAAGAACACATAATTTATAAAAACTTGTTAAAATGTTATAATTTTCTTGCTTAATTTAACACATCTTACAAAAGTCCTTGCCCAAAATCTCATCAATGGCCTTTAACAAAACATGGTTTTGGGTACCAAACTTATGAAGTCATATGTTTAATTTGGTGATATGAAAGATGTACGTAATGTGTTTGAAAAAATGGGTGAATGAAATGTGTTTTTAAGAAATGCAATTATAAGATCATCTAATACAGTCATTGAAAAGAAATATTTGATCTACCAGGGTTTCCTCCATGCATGTTATTGAGTCAGCCCTCATTTTTCTACCTGCCATGCCTTGTGTCATACCACAACCTTAAGTCGCCTGCAAGACTTGCATTTATTATCATTCAGGGTTTCTCGCCTTTGGGTGAGGCCAGCCTTTATAATGACTTCTCCCCATTCTATCATAATTTTTTAGCTACGGAGAAGAATGACAGAGCAATGAGCAATGGCCCCATACAAGTCCCTGAGGAAGTTTGTCCTGAAAGTTTATGAGGTAATACTTCAGAACCTGATGTTATATTGCCTATTCCTGAATTTTAATTATGTTTGTCAATGGTTAGATCAATTTTATTTAATAATATATTTTTTTGGGAGAATTCCCTCTGAAAGTATGCTATGGTCTTGGGTTCAAACTCACTAGGCATCTCACGACATTAAGCTAGAAAGTGTCCATAACATGACTAAGGGTTTTTTTCTTTCACTTTTCTGACCCCTCCCATGCAGGAGGAATCCTCCATAAGTTTGCCACTTTATATGTCAAGAACTCGCTTATGGTTTTCTCCCCTGGACATGAGACTTTGTGGTCTCAGAGCATACTGCTCTTAAAGTCCCAATTTGGGTTGAATTTCTAAGCCTCTCGCTCCCCTATTGGCACTTTATTCACCAGATAGCATCCTCCCTAGGCTATGTGGTTTGTCATGAACAAAGTTGGTTCTACTCTGCTAGACCGCAAAAAGGGTATGTGTAGAAGTAGACCTCTCTCAGGACCTTAAGGAGTTTAATAAAATTCAAGTTGGGGATGCAAGGTACTCCCAACGAGTCCTATATATCAACTTGCCTAACACTTGCTTTCGTTGCTAAGCCACATAAGATTTGAGATTGTCCCCTTCAGTTGGCTCACAATAATGTGTCTGACCGCTCCTCCTCTTCTCCCAAGCCCTCTCCTAAAGCTAGCAAAAAAGCAACTGAGGACGAATGGACTACGATAGGGAAGAAGAATAACCACTCCAAAGTTGTAAATGTAGTTGATGCTCCCAAAAGAGGCAAGCCATCTTTGAGCAATGGCCCACAGGAGCAGGCTCCTGTTGAGAAAGTGCCTACTCAGGCTGAAGCCCTGAAATTGGTTGAAAAGCCCTCGATATTTAACACCCCTTTGGATGCTAGTGTTTTGTCCTGAGCTTTTGAGGCTTCCATGTGCAGTTCTTTTGAACTTTTAGACTCATAGCCAACCAATCTACCACTTCTTGCTCGACAAGATACACCTAAACTCTCTCACAACCTTCTTCAGAGGAGTGAGGAGGCAGAGGAAGGAGTGTACCAGGCTGACCCTACTATGAGGAAGTAATTTGATGATTTTTTAAGTCTTAATAATGGGCACTTTTTACATAACAGGTATGATGCCCTAAAAGATCTGGAGTTGAAGGACGTGTCACTCAACCCCTGTCATCTATGAATTGTTTTTCATGGAATGTTTGAGGTCTCACAAACCCAAAATACAAGTTTGTTATGCATAATTTCAGAAGGAAGTTTCTTGAGATGGACATTCTTTGTCTGCAAGAAGTCAAGGTGGCAGAATTTTTATTGACGACTGTAAGTAATTTCATTTGGTATGATAGTATCATTCTTCATAGCAATCATTAGGCAAGACATGGAGGGGTGATCACAATCATTTCTCGAAGGTGGCAGTCACACCTAGTGCAACCTAGGTTAGTATGGGCTCATTTTAGCATTGAATGCCACTCTTTTGGCTTTATTAATATTTATGCCTTGAATGACGCCTTGGAGCATACCCATTTATGGTGGTGGATAGCAGATGATCTCCCCGATACCCATTGGGTATTTTGTGGTGACTTTAATATGGTGGTGTCTCTCGAAGATAAAGTGGGCCACTTGCCTGTGAGGTGGGCAATTGGTGAAAGGTAGATGTGATTTTACATGTGCACTAAGTGGGGCTTTTATGACCCCAATTTAATCTATCAACCTATAGATGGGTTTTGGTACACCTAGAGTAATTTTAGGGAAGGTCCCACTCAGGTTTTGAAACGTCTAGATAGGGAATTGATGTCCACCCAATCGTACTTATCCTTTGATAACAATTTTTCCCCTCTGATGCAGGTGCTGCTAGATTTTGTGCTTTCTGACCACTCCCCTATCTGATTCAAAGTGACATGGCAATTTATAAAATCCAAAGTCCATAAAACACAATTCTTCCTAAACACCTCTTTGCTCAAACATGGGCCCACTGTAACACACATTAAGAGAGTTTGGGATTTGGAGCCACGTCCTTCCCAATAATCTGGTTAGATTATTTGGTGGGATGATGTCATTAGAAGGACATCTCGCTTTCTACGAATCTATGGTTACCAACTTGATAAAATTCAAAGACACTCCTACTCTGCTACTTCCTCAGAGCTAAGCTGCATGGCTTTAGCCCTAGAAAAGGATCCCTTCAATGAGATTTTGCAGGTTAGAGTTATCTCCTTGCAACACCATATTTAGGTTGTAGGCAACTAGAATACCCGATGAGCCCAAGTCAAAGCTAGACTTCACTGGCTTAAGATTGGGGACAAAATTTCAAAGGAGTTCTTTCAAAGGCTGCGAGCCAAGAACTTGAAATAACAAATTCAAGTCATCTATGAGAATGATAACAGACTCACAAAAACTCTGCATATTATTCAAGCCTTTATCCATCATTATCAATAAGTGGTCAAAGCTCAAGCCCCCTCAATTGAGCATGAAATTACCCTCCACAATGCCTTGCAGTGGCACCATGCAAACTCACTCTTGCCCAACGGGTGGCTTGTGATAAGCCTCTCACTGTTGATGACTTTCATGAGGTAGTGTCTCACATGGCTAATGACAAAGCCCCTGACATTGATGGCTTTCCCTATAAATTATATAAAACCCTTTGGGACCTTGTGGGCAGTGATTTACACTAGGTTTTTCAAGAAGCATATCACTTGCATTCACTGGGTAAAACATAAATAAAGGGAATATTAAATTCATACCTAAGTAGGGAGATCCTAAATTGATCTTCAATTGGAGGCCCATCACCCTCCTGAATGTCTCCTATAAGATCATTGCCAAGGCTCTGGTAATCAGACTGCATAATATGCTACTTCTCATTGTGCACCTGAAACAAAAGGGTTTCATTCAAAGTTGTCATATATTGGATAACATCATTGTATTCTGAGAAGGGATGGACTGGGCTAGCCGGTCTAAGCAGTAAACTATGTTCATTAAAATTGACTTTGAAAAAGCTTATGAACATATTGAATGGCCATTCATTTTAGCCATGCTTCAAGTGCTGGGCTTAGGGCCCATCTTCATCTAAATTATCTAGATGCTTTTTGCAGATGCCTCAACTGTCCTCTCCATTAATGGAGTCACCTCTGAGTAGTTTGGCCTATTTCGCCCCATTCAACAAGGGTGCCCACTGGCTCCTGCCTTATATGTACTTGTAGTTGAGGGTTTTGGATATCTTCTTAGCAATACCCAAGCTAGGGGCCGTGTTAAGGGAATTTATCTCCCTCTAGACATCATGAACCCTCAAGAAGATATGTAATTGCTTAATGGTCACTTTGAAGATGACTCCTTGACCCTCATTGAGGATGAATCCAATGTGGATAACATCATACATTGTCTCGACACCTTTTGCCTAGCCTATATTTCTAGCATCCAATGGCAAAAATCTCATTGCTACAAACAATGTTACCTCCCTCCATCAGCGTCGGCTGTTAAATTTGGTTAGAAGTAGATCCAACATGATGAAGTTTTTTAATTTCTTGGTATCGCCTTTGCTTTAATGCTTCACCACCTTTGTTGTGGCAATATGTTATTGACAAAGTTGCTAAGAAGCTAGATTATTGGGTGACCAAGTCTCTTTTGTTAGCAAGAAAATTTTGAATCTGCTCGAAGATTCTTATGACCACCCATGTGTACTACTCATCATGTTGAGTACCTTCTAAGAAACTATTTTTGCCTCACACATGATGCTGGAGGGATGGGTCTCATTGATATAGCTCGATAAGGAACTACCTTATGTGCCAAATGGATTGTGCGGGTCTTTGAGGGCCAAGAAGCTTGGAAGGTGTTGTTCATACACTATATCATCTCAAGCTTGCCTAAGGACAAAAAAGCCTAGAAAGAGCTCGACTTCCCCAATTTACTTTTCATTCAATCTCCCGTTCAACTCATAAGATCCTTTGTGGCTACAAACATCTAGAAAGCATGGGAAAAGATTAAGATATGACTTCTCTAGAATGGTTATGGTTTCCACAATGGGCTATCTGCTAACACCCACTCTTTCTAGTGGTCTCTCATTTTTAATCTCAATGAAGTGCCCCTGGCAGAATTCTTATGGATTAACGCTCTTAAACTTTTTTGAAGGGGAATTCATACTATCCAAGATATCTTATGCAGGTGAACTCGCTCTTAGCTACCCTGGGAAGAGGTGAAAGCTAAATTTTCATTAGCCAATGCAGACCAAGAATCCTACTAGGAGATTCTTAATGTCGTGCCACCTTCCATGTTCCATAAAATTTTGGTCCTCTCCACTCAACCATGGTGGAAGGACTGGAAGTGGTATGTGGAGACCCCCTTTCACAAATACACTCCTCAGCTTGGCTATGGATGACTCACTCCATATTTGCCCATGGTGGACAAGCTCAATGCTCGTTGGGGGATGCACTCATATGTTTCAGCATGGAGCTTTCGCTTCAACACTATCCAGAGGCTTGTGTGGAGCCCAAACTTGCTCATTTTACTTGGTGTATACTGCATCAAGGCTTACCCATTTGCAGAATACTCATCAAAGTAGGAGTCCACCTGCCTATTTGCCCTTTTTGTGGCCACCTTGAGATGCTTCCTCATCTTTTTTGGTATTACCTCGAAGCTCAAACGGTCTGGACTTGGATCCCTTTAGGCCTTTTCAGCCCGAATTATTCCTTTGGCAGCACATCCTCCTTGGAGATAAAACCATGATGCCCTTCAAATACGCACAAGTCTGACATACTTTCAGAGTGGAGATTCTTTTATGGCTTTAAAAAGAAAGAAATAATTCTATGTTTAATCATACTGTTGTTGATTGTAATGTTTCTGTTTTAAATAAGTCCTCTATCATCTCCAACGTTCTTTTGCAGATTCAAGTTCAAGCCAATAAAAGTGGCTATGGAACTTGGGCACCTTCAAGGTTTCCTCTCCCACTGGGGAGATGCTCCTTGTGCAATGGCTCAGGGTTCGCCTTTTTTGCCCAGGGATCTTAGATTTGAGGATAGAGTGGTTCTGTCGCTTCGTGGTGGGCATCGTCACAGATGTTCCCGATGCCGCTCTCACAGTGGTACCCCATACTGGTACATGTCTGCTCCTGGGCAGTAACGAGGGTGGCAGCTACCGCCTCCTTCCGCTGCTAAGCAGGATAGCTAGGACACTCCTCTTCCTCCTCTGCACTCGGATGCTTGGAAGACGCCCCCTGGAGGCCGATTGGACAAGTTCCCCAGACTCTCTTTGGTCATTTCGCCCACTCAGACACAGGAAGAAGACGACAGGGAGACTACTCAAGCAACTAGCTAGGAGCCCATTCCAGATGGCAATGACTTGTCTAACTCGGGTTGGGTTCTAGATGATATGGATCCACTGCCCCCTGGGCTTGCTCTTGCTGCTAAAAGTTCTTTTTTATATGTGACTTGTTCCTAGGCTTTGCCTAGTTGTTTGTGATACTTTTGTTTATGGCTCTTAAGCTCTGCCTAATGTGACTGCATGGCGTGCTCTCATACCACCTATATTTTTTTTTTGTGAATTATTTGTATATTTTTGTTAAGTTTATATATATATATAATATGATAATGGATCTTTTTGCCTTCTTGTAACGCTGATATGCCGTGATTAATATTGGTAGGAGTGGTTTTGAATCGGATGTGTATGCTAACAATTTACAACTACAAACATTCCCCAAACCTACGGCACGTAGTGAGGCTCGTGCTTAAAAGTCGTCGTCGTTTTCAAAGCATTGAATAGACTATACGAATAGTCGTAACCATGCACGGAAAACCCGACCGACCGGTTGGGGGATTTGTTGGCAAAGGTATTGTGACCGGTTGGTTGGGTAGGGTGCATGTCGCGACTCGCCGTCAACTTTGCCGTCGTATTGGCAAATAAAAGCAGTCAAGGCCGAACGTGATGAGCTAAAACAAACTTTGTTTATAGAGAGGTCCAAGTTGTAATAAGCCTTGGACCAAATTATGAGCAATCAAGTAATGAATAAGGCTTAATTTGAATTAATATAGAGAAATGCGAACAAGTATCAAGACTCGAATTAAATGGATGACATGGTAATTGTACATACCTTTATTAAGTGAATTAATAATGGAAATTAATTAATTAAAAATATAAAGACCTAAGCTAACATCGACATTCTTATTTTACGTTATACTTGGACAAACTTATAGTCATTTTATAGGTTTTTAAATGTTATGAATTCAATGGTGAGCCTTGTTTTAGTCTCGAAACAACTCATATAAATTTATATCTCATTGGCCCATAACTCATAGATCCAAGGATCATAACTTGGCACATGCTAGCATTATTTTAACCTAATTACTTTACCCATATTAATACGATAAAATTAATTTGGGAGTTCTCGCAAGACAATATTGTGCGAACACATGTATGTGCATGTGTCTGTGTGCATGCAAAACTCTGTAACATGCCATCACGATGTTTTATTGTCTTAGAAAGCAAAAAATTGTAGTTAGTTTTGAGTAGCCTACGAGGGTGCTACACATTGGTATCAGACCATGGTTCAATACTATTGGCAATTTGGACCAACCATGTGTTTAATTAAGTTATGTTAATAATTAAATTTAGAATTTTTTAGGAAGGATTTCCCTTGCACAATTAATTTGGTCGTCTTCTCTCTTGTATTGTAAGTATACAAGATGAACGGTGATCAGTGTAAATGGGGAAAAGAGCACGCACCTCAAATTCAAGTGGTGCCACCTAGGGAATCTTCTGAAGATAGAGAGGTTGTATCGACGAGTCTTATTGATTTGGAAATCCTTGCAATGCTTAAAGACCTTAAGGATAGGATGCCACAACAACAAAATCAAGAAAAGGAATCAAATCATGAACCATTCTGTGAGTGGGAACATGAACATAGTATTCACCAAGAGATAGATCCCACCCTAGTTCATGGGAGAGCACCCATTGGGGGATCCCATAGAAGTGGTGACACACATCAAAGCACATATGGAATCACTTGTGAACTAAAGAAATTAAGTCCTCCGAAGTTTAATGGATGAAGCTTTGGAATGGAGGTTACAACTTGGATTTTTGATATGAGAAAATGCTTTGGACTGAGATATTTTTCCAGCAACAGTAAGGCCAAGTTGGCTATTTACCAACTAATGGATTAAACAACCCTATGGTGGGACTAGCAAAAAATAATGGAAAACTTGAACATGTCCACGATCACTTAGGAGAGGTTTGAGAAATTGTTCTGATGCCACTATTTCTCAGATACTTACTTCAATGATAGAATCAATGGATTCCACAACCTCCAACAAGATGACAATACTGTAGAAAAATATGATGTATGTTTCTTAAGTTTGCTTGAGTACATAGGATACATCCATGATGAGCTAATGAAAGTTAACATATATCTTGGCAGGGTTTCAATTGCCATTTAGGTTTCAAACTTTTGAACCCACTACACTAGCAAAAGCTATGAGAAAAGCTCGATTAACAAAACAAGAAGTCACAAAGGCCAAGTTCCAAGAGCATTTTAATGCCCAAAAAGAGACATGTGAGAAGTTATTTTCTCCCTATTCGCATGGCAGTTTTTAATGTCACAAAACATAACAACGACAAAAACATGGAAGATGAGATCACCCAAGAGATGGACATCGAGGAAGATAACTTGAGACTCCACCTTCTAAGTCCACAAGTGGTGAAACTTAACAAGGTCAAAAACTTGCAGGAAAAGAGAAGCAAGGTGAGACAAAGGATATGATTACCAGGGATAATATAATCCAAACACCATCGAGTGTTTCATTTGTGGTGGATCACATTATTTATGAAAATGCCTACAACATTCTTATACGCTACCATCTCAGGATCAATATATAAATTATGGTGATGATGGTCATAACTACCAAATCCATGCAATTATTGATAGACACCAGGTTGAGCACCAAGCCACTATGGTTGAAACTATATGTAAGATTGGTTCCATTATTGTGTCTATTTTGATAGACCTAAGTGCCACTAGTTATTTTATTTCACCTATAATTGTTGAAAGGTGTGGTTTGGTGAGCATGCAACTAGATATTTTAGGAAGTGTAGAGTGGCCTAGGTGCAAAGCAATCCATTACCTCTGTGGTAAGGGACTGTCATTTAAGTTTTGGAAAATTCATCACTAAAGTGGACCTCTATTGCACCACTAAGGTCATATGATAAAGTACTTTGGATGGACTAGTTAGAGACCCATAAGGTAGTGATGAATTTATTTGAGAAGCATCTAAAATGCTTGGATGATAATGAACAGACCACAAAAATCCAAGGGATTGAGAGACCCATATATTTAAGGTTTATCATAACCATGCAACTAAAATGATCAATGACAAGTGGTTGTCAATCATATGTTGTTATCATATTAGAGGATGGAGATGGGCCATTTTTGAATGACTTCCAAATCTTGTAGTAATTTTATGATATGTTTCTTGAAGAGTTGATGTGATTATCACCTAAGAGAGAAATTGATTCATAGAATTAATGCCTAAAAGTGAGCCTATTTCAAAGTCTCTATACAGGATGACAACCCCTAAATTTTGTGAGTTGAGAGTATAGTTATAAAATGTGATTAAAAAGGGATTAGTGAGACCCAATGTGTTACATTGTGAACACAAATCATATTTGTAAATAAGAAAGATCGATCATTGAGACTATACATTGATTATAAACAATTGGATAAAGAGACCATTAAAAATAGATACCCCTTGCCAAGGATCAATAATTTGTTCAATAACATGAGAGGAGATTGAATCTTATTTAAGATATATTTTTAGTCAAGATGCAGTCAACTTAGAATCAAATAAGGTGACATATCAAAGACAATAGTTCGCACCTGACGTGGTCACTATGAGTTTGTGGTGTTGGCATTTGGGCTGACAAATGCACCAATGGTGTTCATGAGTCTTATGAATAATGTCTTATATAAATACTTAGATAAAATTATGCTCATATTCCTTGATGATATTTTGATATATTTTTGAGCTAAAGAAGATCACGAGATGCATTTAAGATAGGTTTTATAGTGTTAAAGAGAAAACTAACTCAATGAGAAACTGTTTAAGTGCACATTCTTCCAAGAAGAAGTGTAATACTTAGGGCACATCTTTTCTTGGAAAGGCATTTTTGTTGATCCAACATAGATTAACACCATTATGGAGTGGCCAACGTCAAATAATGTCTCAAAAGTTTAGAGTTTTATGGGACTTGTAGGGTATTACAGAAGATTCGTCAAGAACTTTTCACGAATTGGAGCCCCAATCACATCCCTATAAAGAAAAATAAATAAATTAATGTGGATCGATTAGTTTGAAATAACATTTCATAAGCTCAAGGATATGTTAACAATAACCTCTATTTTATCAATGCCAAACATGGATAAGTATTTACTTTTTTGCACATATGCGTCCCTTGAAGGCCTTAGTGGAGTTTTAATTCAGGAAGGTCGAGTCATTGCCTATGAGTCAAGTAATCTCAAAATCATGATCTTAACTATATGACTCATGATTTAAAACTCATTGTAGTAATGCACACACTTAAATTACGGAGACACTACTTTGTGGGCTAAAAGTTTGTATTCATAATTGACCATCTAATCTTGACACACATATTTAATCAACAAAATTTGAATTTTAGACAAAGGTATTAGATGGAGTTTTTTTTTTAGTTTGATTTTGATATCACCTTTGTAGAATGGAAAGAAAATAAAGTGGCAGATGCACTCCAAAAAAGGCCGTGTTTACATTCAATGTCAGCCATGCAAGAAATCTAAGAGGCCATATTTTGAAACTTCAAAGGAAATATATGTTTTAGAGGCTACTCCAGAATGACACTAAATCAAATAATTGCCTTCAACTTGAAGAGGATGCCATGTGGAATCATAGATGATAAGTTATGTTTGGTTGATCCTATGTATAATCAAATAGCTTAAAATCTCATCCCTAAGAGAGATTGGTCTAGAAGACAAGGGATGTCACTTGAAGATAGGACCAATATTGTCATAGATCATAGCCTTTCCTAGTGATGAATGAGAATATATAAATTCATTATATCTAAAAATCATTCTTCTAGAGATCATGGGTCATTTTCAATATCTTTCAAGGAGAAGAACACGAATCCAACACAATATTATTCTTGATTAGCAAGGATATATTCACCAACAAAAAATATTTTAGAGAGAATTGAAGGTGACGATGATTTGAGTCATAAAATAACATCTAAGGACACTTGACCATGAAGACCTACAAGTAAAGAAAAATCCTAAGATCATTCTCAAAACAAGTGAACAAGAGAAGGAAACACTTATAGAGTTTTCACAGTTGATCATTCCTAGTCTTCTCCTATCGATCATGATTCCAAACTCTCCAAGAGTATCTCCATAAGAAGACCTTGTTAAACCTTTATCTAGCCTAGTTGATGCTTAATCACTTCCTTATTCCCAAACCTGGATTGTGATTCATGGAGTAACTCAATGTGATTCTTCTATCACTAGAACACCAACTTGGCTCAATGAGGCAGTCAAAAAGAGGAAGAGGATAGTAAAACATCTTGTTATACTAATAATAAATAACATCCACATGGGATCCCCCATCACCCAAACTAAAGTCATTTTTAATATCACAACTAAAAAGCAAGGAGTCAAGTATCCTAATATAAATACTCCCATTGGTGACAAAAGTAAATAAGATATACCAATTGGTGATTATCAATTAATGAGAGTGCTGCTATAAAATTATACCAATGAAGGAGATAAATAAAATGTACAAGATTCACTAAATGTGATAATTAAGTGTATGGACAAATATAAGATGAAAGAAACACAATACAAAGAAGAAAGGAATCAACTAGTGGCATATGTTCAACACCTCATCAACCCAATTGAAGCATCTTTGGTACTAGTACCTCTCATTATTGCATTAACTAATAAAAATGATCTTACAACATCTAAAGAAATAAGAAACATAGAAAAATACACTAAAACTTTTTCAAAGAACATGTTGATGAGGCTACAAATATTTTTGACAAAATTCAAGTGGGGTTGAATACATTGAAAATATTTGACCCTGAATTCACTAGATAATGGCACTCATAGAATAAAATTTTCCTAGTTTACATGAGATGATTCAATTGGGTTTTTATTCACTTGTTTTAGAAGGATTTTTTAACAATGAAGATTGCGATCTTCATGTTGAGTGGTATAATGCAATTAATTCAGAAGACAAACACTCAATTGTTCTAGCATGAGGTTTGATGATCCCAGAGATATGAGTAGTGAAACTTGTTGAATATTTATGAGTTCATTGGAGAAATTCTTAGTGATTTATATTGTGAGAAAAATTGAATAAATTATTCATAGAATCTCAAAGAGTAATTTTCTATTATTGTCAAAGGAAAGTCTTATACATCTCTAGGATTTGGTGTTTCTTCAATCATGAAGTTTGTTAAACTTCATATCTTATTTGATTAAGTAGAGATTAATTGACATGATATCATTTGTTTCCAAAAAAAATAAGAGCTACAAATTGTTTGTGAGGTGTGTTTCCAATTTTTCAAAGTAGGTTAAGATGAAAAAATCACTTTAAATATTTTAGAAATTCAAGCTGTGAAAAGAATTCTCAAAATAAATTCATTTGAGTGATTCCCTTGACCAATACCATTTATAGAGAGAATGTTTTTGGTCGATCCCACTATTGTGACCCCCTCTCTATATATAGGAAGACACGGGTCATTGAAGGATCCTATCCAAAGGGTATAATTCAAGTTTAAACGGGGCTCGCTTTTATCACTTTATGACATGCCATAAATTCAGGGTTCTAAAGTATGTTAAGATGAAATAATCACTTGAAAGATTTTATAAATTCGAGCTATTTGGAAAGATTTCTCAAAATAAATTCATTGGAGTGAGGCCCTTGACCAATACCATATATAGAGAGGGAGTTTTCGATCAAGCCCTCTACCATGACCCACTCTCTATATACGGAGAGAGAGGGGTCATTGAAGGATCCTATCTAAAGGGGACAATTTGTATTTGAGTGGGGCTCACTTTTATCACTTTATGACATATCATAAATTCACTTTATAATATCATAATATAAAGTCAATTTTCATAAAGTTACTATATTTTATTTTTAAGAGTGATATGTTGTAATAATTGAAATTATTTTCATTTTACAGTTTAACTTTATTTGCTCCAAGTCATAATTGAAAACCCTAACTACTTTTTTAACTTTTTATAAAGTTATAAATAAAAGTTTTGAAGTCATACGAAAGGGACTTCTTGACACAATAGACATTTTTTATAGAGAAGAAATAAAACAAGAAATTTAGGGTTTTTTTCCAAAGATAAATGCAAGGAAGTGCTACAAGACTTTTTTCCATACTATTTCTTTTTGAGTGATTATTATTCTTAAATCTAGTGTTTCATTCTATCATTTTGCTTTCTAATCACATTGAATGTTTCATGTTAAATGTCAATACTCTTAATGATATTTCGTGTGCAATGGTAACTAAAATCTATATTTATTTAATTATGTGCACCTTCTTTTCTATCTTCTATATGTTATCTCTTTTCACCTTTCTCTCTTCTTCATACTTATTTTTTTAATTTGAAAACCCCCCATTAAATATAATTTTGTTTGTACTTATTGTACATATTATTTTTTTAAAATTATATGTTTTCAATCAAGGGAACATCCCCTCATAATAGAGGAGGGAATTTTTTTTTCCTTCACTATTGAAAAATCCCACATTTTGCTTGTGTAAAATAATTTACCATCAAAGTCAAAAAATATGTAGGGTTAAAAGTGAAGAAATCCCCTATAAGGTAGATAAAGGATATATGAGTGTTCATAATGATGATTATGCTTTACACTTTCAA
Source organism: Torreya grandis (assembly GCA_037957365.1). Taxonomy (NCBI): domain Eukaryota; kingdom Viridiplantae; phylum Streptophyta; class Pinopsida; order Cupressales; family Taxaceae; genus Torreya; species Torreya grandis. The sequence goes on from JARHVA010000042.1 coordinate 2,947,774, forward strand.
GACTTTCGTTCATTTAGCATCCTAATTAACTTAATGTTACAAGTAATATCAATCAAGAAACGCAACCAATGTCTCCTCATGAAGTAATTTCTCAAAATTTCTTGTAAAGCTATGAAAGCTCAAGTTTTTATTTTTTCCATTGTTGCTCCTATTATTAAAATAAAATATGCATAAACCCTATATGTTTGTTTGTTATGATATTTATTTAAGATATATGTAAAAACACTCAAATATAAAGCCACTTCAAGGAGGCAACCTCTAGAAATCATAACAATAAACGAGTGAATTCAATAATACAACTTATGATGCTTTGGGAGAACATTGTTCATCCTTATTTATAGACATAATTAGGCAGGGTTACACTCCTTCCTCATAATTAGGTCGACTAAGGAAATAATTACAACCAATAAATGAAATATTAAGGTTAATATGCCACAAGTTAGCCACCTACAACCTTAATACATATATGAAGATAGAATATTAGGGGTGTAATATATCCTTCCCCTTAAAAAAACGTGTTTCCCTCTAAGCTTAATAACTCTAGACAATCTTGCATGAATTTTTTCATTTTCCCATGTTGTATCTTCAATTAGCAGATAATTCCACTTGATTAGGCATTGAGAAATCCCTCAGTTTTTAAAATGCTTCACTCATTTCTCAATGACAGTGTGAGGTTCCATAATAAACTTCCCTTCTTCATCTAACTCAAGAAATTTTGACTAGACTGGGAGCTTGTTACTTTTTACTTTCTTAGGGCAAGAGACATAAAATATAGGATGAATTTTGGAACAGGGAGGAAGTTTTAACATATAAGATACATTGTCAATATGGTGGAGAACATTATATGCCCCATAAATTTTGGGTGTTAGCTCGATGTTTTTATGTTGCTTAAGTGAACTTTTTTTGTAGGATTACAATCGAAGGAATACCTAATATTTTTCCTCAAAATGCCTCTCATTTTAATGTTGATGTGCATATTGTTTCATCTTATTCTAAACCACTACCAAATTTTCCTTAAGAACTCAAAAAAAATTATTGTTAGTATTGAATATGATCCTCGTGTGAATGTAGTCTTATGTACATCCTCATCCTTGACTTGAATTTGATGATATCCTGAACATGGATATAACTTATTAAAGAAAATAATGCCATTTAATTCATTAAATAATTCATCGATGATAAGAATAAGAAACTTATCTTTGAGAGTGGACTTATTGATTTCCCTATAATTTGGGCACATTGTACTATATACACTCAAATTTGGTCATGAACACTTGATAATGTCAATTTTGGTCCAATTTTACTTTAATTGACTTGAGCACTTAATCTGGTCCTATTTTGCCATCTTGCTCTATCCTAAGTAATTTTATAGACCCATAATTTTCTAGGTTGTTATCTCACACCTAAAAAAATGTTCTTAATAACTAAAAAGCCCTCTAAGCATTTGTATGAATATACCATATCTTAATTTTCATACATTACCCTTTAAGATAGGATCGACCAATATGGGTCAATAACAGCAGTTAGTCTTGACCCCTATGGGTCAATCTTGTGCTTCAACCTAGAAACGACTACTTTTCAAATTTGGACCATCCTTTATAGGTTGAACCATATTTTTAGAATAGGTAATGCAAGATTTCCCCTTTTGGATTGCTATAAAGGCACCTCTAAGCCACATATTCTATCACTTGGCAATTTCAATATTGAGGCCTATTTACACTATTGCATACTAAGATAAGCTTCTCTATTCTTCACAAATTTGATTATGCATTTGAAGTAGTACTTATCCAATTCAAAACCCTATTTTATACAAGACAAAGCAAAGCATTATCAAGTATTCAATCCATTTTTAGATGTATACATGTAGTAAAAGGAACACAATCACACAAAACACTATAAGTGAGAGAACTGCATGGGCTTAAATTCCCTCTTCAGAGTATTGGATACATAGGCAATGATCAATCATCATGGGGGTGATTGGGACCAACTCAACCCATTACATTCTCCCTTTCTCTCTGCACATTTTTTAGTTATTGTAATTCTTATTGGGTTTCAACTTTGAATAAGAAGTACATGACGTACTAACCCAAATAAATACTCATATCTGATAAGGAATGAGAACCATGTGATGGGTTTTCTATAAATAATGCCATGGTCATTTAGGGTCATTGAAACTCAACATATATTACTTGTAAAAACATGAATCAACTGTTTTAAATTTCAAGGTTACTCATTACTTGGTGCAGATTGAAAAGGTGTTTTGAAAATAAATAATTATGATAGTGCTCACTGCAAATTGTGTAAATGTGCACAAATAAATATCATGCCCCTTTTGAAACTATATCAATTCTAAATTGTCATAGTGTGTATGTGCATGAATGTGTATCATACCTAATGAATCTAAAAATGTGTATATGTGCATGAACCAATAATATGCCCCTTGAATTTGAACCAATAGTTATATAATGTTATGTATTTGTATACTAAATCTAAGAACATGTATCTCAAATATATGCATATGTTCAAACATGTAATTCTTGTCCTTGTAAACTATGTACATGCATATGCACCAAAGTGTGTATGGATATATGCACTCAAATCTCTATGAAGTGAATGCAAGTACATGGCATATGCTCCCATAATATGTATTGGTGTGCCAATATTTTTCATGTGACTAAACCATCTAATATCTAAACTATTGTGTATATCTAAAATCTATACTCTAATTTTGATTTTTATTAATGGAGGGTTATGTCTCTATGACAAGCCTATTGTAATGGACCCCTTTTTGAAATGATGGGTGTGTCTTGTAAGTTACTCATTTTATAAAAGAAGAATTAATCATATCATGGCATGTGTACATATAACATCACGTAAAATCATGTGAACATGTGGAGAGTATGTCATCATAGTGTAGACACTATAAAATCATACACTATAACTCTAGATGTCAGATTAACCTTTAAACTACCCTTAGGCCCCCTTTGGGTTAGATTATCTACCAATTCTTCCTTTATTACCCTTGGACCACTTCCTGATGTCATTAACCACTAGTCATTAGTGGAATTGGATAAATCCAATCAATTTTGACTATGTCCTCTCGACTGCATGAAATGGTTAGCCCTCGACCATCGATGATCAACCCTCAACCATTGACAATCAACCCTCAACCACATATGATGGTTAGCCCTTGATCGTCAATGATCAACCCTTGATCATCGATGGTCAACCCTTGACTGTCAATGGTTAGCCTTCAATTGTATACGATGATCAGTCATCGACCATCGATGAATACTTAACATGACCAAAAGTCTGCCTTAGGATTGTGTGAGTAAAGGAGTTAATTGTAACTCACTCATTGATCGCTCGCTGTCTAAATTTAATCCATTATTCACATGATAAACTGTTTGTTAAACCTTTTGTTAAACACTTTGGTTTCAATTCCCCTTTGATATATATTAAGGGATCACTAGGGAAGAATCAAAGGATGATAACTTATTCAAGGATAGAAGGAAGAAAAGAGGAGGAATTCTAGGGCAAGAGATTCTGACTCCCAAGCAGATCCACAAAAACTTTTAGCCAACTTTGAACTTCTTTAGGCCATCAAGAACTAAGCTAAGTATCTTATATTTTGCACAAGTTTAGTCATTTATGTTTTAATAACTTAGAGCCTACACCCATTTCTAATTTCTACCCATAACCTCTCTAGTTTTTCAATTTTTCAACTCTAAACACCATTCTCTCCACCAAGTACCCTCTGATCATTCTCAACCATCTAGAATACCAAAACCCTGAGCTTACAACCTTTTAAACCTTAACTTTATCCTCACGACCAACCATTAACTTCAAAATACCTTATATAACCCTTTTACAACTTGCCCACAGTCCTTTCTCTACCCAGAACCAATCTATCAAAAACCCATAGTGATCACTAATGGTCACATGTCGACTATCGATGGTCAGCCTTGACCACCAATGGTCACCTATCGACCACTACCAACAATCACCTATTGATCATCAATAGTTAGCCTTGACCACTAATGGTCACTTATCAACCACCATCAATTAGCCTTGATGACCAATAATCAATTGTCAATTACTACCAACGATCACCTATCGATCATCAACGATCAGCCTTGACTACAAATGATTACTAGTGACCACCAATGGTCACTGTGTAAAACATTTTAACCAAAATAGAAAGCTTTAGACATCTTCTAACCTCAACCAAGATCCCTATTTCTTCATCCCTATCACTATACAGAGCCAACAGTAATAACCTGAACCACACCTTGGCAATTTATCATTTCCTTTAATGTTATTTTGTTAAAATAAACATTTATTTTAAAAAGTATTTATTTCCTTTGATTAAGTACTATAGTTTATGTTGTGTAGTATTTATTATTAGCATTTTCTTAACATTAACTTGTTTAAAAGGTAGATTGATAGCCTCTAAGAAAGTCGTGTACTTCTTGGATCTAGCCTTCTAGGCAATCCAACCACCTACCTAACTAATCAACCATTTTCTAGTGTCTTTCTTATCTGCAGGTCATCCTCCCAAGATAAAGATGAGTATTTACAACCATCTGGATCATGAAGCACCAACCAAATCTAGGTTCTACTAACCTCACCCTACTTTTGGCATGCTCGGTGGGACCTAGTTGCATCTAGGTGTTTTTTCTTCTTGTTTTATGCTCATTTCAATGAAATTAGAATTTCTTTTGGGATTAAAATTAACCTTTCATACATTTTTTGCTTACATAATCAGCTCACATAGCTTAATTAATCAAGTAAATCAATTGTAGCCTCACTTATTTGCACACATAGACCCAATCACTTACACCAAATCAAACATCATAACACTTGACATAAGGCCTAACTAGGGTTTCATCTCCTAGTGATAACCTTCAACCATTAGCTATCCCACTTGGATGTCATTACCAAAGGGGAAAGCTAAAACTTAGCTCTCTGATTGAGTATAATGTTTAGCAATCGATACATCTTGGCTAAGCACTTGACACCCTTATCATTGCAGTGTGTGAAGTGAGGGGGTAGGCCCCAATATCAAACCATGTACTAATTTCCAATACAGACCCCTTTGAGCACTTAAACTACCTAAAACCAACCATACACTTCTTTTATAGTACTCACTCTATAAGCTAAGTTGAGTCACACAATTCTAACTTAAGGCGTAGGCCACAAGAGAGACAAAAAGAACCTTAGGATTGCTTTAGTGTGTGTTTTATCTTCTTTGATTTTTTCTTGTTTTCTCTTTGTTTGAGATATGAGGAATTTAATCCCCTTGGAAATCTTCCACTACCTTGCCTTCATCCACCTCATATCCATTGCGTTGTTTAATGGGAAGGACCCCTATATTTTTTTCAAGAGATCCTAACTTTTTTGAACTCCTAGAAGATAACCCTCTTGCCTTAGAGTGTTACCTTGCATCAAGAGCCACTTGTGCTCCCAACCTTACCTATAATCGATCCAACCTTGCCTAAAACCAACCCAACCTTACCTATGATCAACCCAACCTCACCTACAATCAACCCAACCTTGCCTACAATTAACCCAACCTCACCTATAACCAACCCAACCTTGCCTACAATCAATCCAACCTCATCTAAAACCAACCAATAATCTTTCAACAACCATTTGATCATCATCATAACCAATCAACAACCTTTCAACACCTATTTGACCATTGTCATAACCCACCTCAACCTCAACTATCTCAACTTCACCAATCTTTGGGCTACTTATCTCAACTACATTAGCCTTATCAAACTTTTGATTATCTACCCTAACCATCATATCAATTGTCTAAACCCCCTTTGTGGCAACCCTTTTTATCTTAAAACTGAGACTTAGTTTATCCCCTTAACCATCAACCAAATTTTTTAAACCAATCGATCAAATCCAACCAATAACTATCAACCCACCTTATCAACCTTACCCAACCTCTCAAACCAACCTACCTTATCAACCTTACCTACCTTATCAACCTTATCAGCCTCTCCAAATCAAACCTATACCAAACCTTTTAAACCCACCAATTTTATCAAACCTACCCAACCTATCAAATTGATCAACCATGTCAAACCAACCAACTTCATCAAACCAACCAATTAACTCGCAACCTCAAGAGCCATTGGTGTACCCTCTTCCTAGGAAGTATACTCTATTGGGGGAATAATATGCCTCAATCCTTGATAAATGCTTGGAGGCTTTTGTCATTAGACTTCCTCCAATCAAACCCATCAATCGTTCTCTTCCAAAGCCCATTTGGTTTATAGAGAATGAGTTTTGTGCTTATCATTGCACAAATAGACATGTGGTAGAAAGATGTGGGTCTTTTAAGATATTTGTCCAAAACCTTATCACTCAAAAGGAGGTTTTAAAGGATATTCTTTGTGTTCTCCCCAACCCAGCCTTGAATATCGTCAAGAAATCTGTCATTGAACCTCTTTCTACACCCATTCTTGTGCAAACCCATAAACAAAGCACTCAACACAATGAGGTCCCTTAATTAGATTTGGTCCTTAGTGAACGTATAACTAAGGAAACCATAATTGAAACCCCAACCAAACCACTTATTGGCCAATAAAAACCTTCTCAACTTTCCTTTAAAACCACAATTAAGGAAACCAACCTACCTCTTCCACTTCTCCTTTTAGTGGATCAACCTCAAATCAACCCACCTCTTCCACTTCCCCTTTTAGTGGATCAACCTCAAATCATACTACCTCTTCCACTTCCTCAAAAGGTGGAATCACTCCCAACAACCATACCTATTCCACCTACCCTTTCGATGAAACCAATCAAAGCTACCTTACCCTTTTCACTTCTTATTTTAGTGAAGAAAACCTCAACCCAACCCAACCTACCTCTTTCACCTACCCTTTTAGTGGAGCTAACCCAAACTCAAAACACCTCACATAAATCCAACCCAACATCAACTCAAACCAAATCCATCTAATTATTCTATAATGTGTTCATTCTCATCCACCTAATGGCATTGTCTTTGGTTTGATTCCCTTCTGAACACGACCAAATCTTTGTCACCTCACCTCACCAATCACACCAAATAAACAAGCAAACCAAATCAATCACCCATCCTACCTCCCTCAACCAAACAAACCAACCTATAAACCAAATCAATCAACCATGATCAACCCAAATTTTGATCCAACCATAACCAACATATCTATCAAACCAAACCAAAATCAATCCATCGTTCGAGATTTATTGAGTCTCGATCACCATTTCATCCAAGTTTCCCATACCTCACTTAATCTCTCTCATTGGAAAAACTAGATGTTCTTATCCAACTAATCTTTATTTCAATATGATGTTCCCCACATCATTTCTAGACCCTAACTCTACCCAAATTTGACCCAACAATGTTTTCCTTGCCAAAGCACCATAAGGGAGATCCTACCTGAACCACCACCTACAACTTGAACTCCATAATAACTAATAATTAATAACTATAATTATGGTAACTCTCCTTCCAAAAGGCTTTGACCATTTGTCATTTTCTAACCTCATCTTTAGTAACTTCACCTAAAACTTTGGCCTAAAACTTTTGCCCTCAACCCAATCTCACCTATGATCAACCCAACCTCACCTATGATCAACCCAACCTAAACTATAACCAACCTTCTAACTACCTTAACATTACCCAACCTTTAATTAAATCTTCAATAAACCTTCAACGTCAACCCCACCTTTAAAACTCTTTTACCTTTATAAACCCGACTACTGCTAGTCCTTTAATGAATCATCATCAATCAACTACTAATTGTTGATGGTTGTTCGCATAACTAGAACCTTACCCAAGACTTTGCCTACACCTACCTAGCAAACCAACCCAAACCAATACCTAACCAAACTAAAAACCAACCACCATTTCAATCCAACCAAAGTCTATCAACCATCATCTAACCAACTTTGTGGAGATAAATGGAATCATTTTGTTTCATTCTGACTACTTAACCATCGTCACTCCAACATCTTTTCCACGTCTAATCTAGTGTTAAAAATTAACTGGGGGGACTTCTTCACTCCTTATTATCTCAAATTGTTTACATGTAATTGTGGATCTGGGGCATATCAGAACCTAAACCCCTTAATGTTTTTCATTCACATCTTGGTCTTTTTTTAAACCAAGTTCTTAGTCATCTTGTCTTTAACTTAAGCTCATCCCTTATTTTCAACCACCTTCATATTCTTATTTTAAGGACAACTAATTAAAATAGGATCATGTGATTATCTGTCATAACCCTAGCCTAATCCTAAGCATGGGTACCACAACTCTACCCATGACATGATTCTCATGGACATTTTTCATCCCTTGTAAGATGAATCCCAATAGTTGTTATCACTTAAACTTCTTTTTCTCATCATTAACCTTCTTATGTTATGGTTTTACCTCCATAAATGAAAGCCTTTAAAACTATATAGACTAGTCCATGTCTAAACCAACATAACATTAAAATTAGGGATACCAAATATCACCTAGTTCAAAAATATCTACCATTGCAGACTACTCCCTTAAAGGGCAGTTGCCCAAAACTACCAAAAATTGCTTTAAAAGGTAGACTGCTCCCTCGAAAGACAACTATCACACATAAACAAATCCAAAGATTAAATCACTCCCTTGAAGGATGGCTAAACCAAACATTTGTCAAGCAAATAATCACTTGAAATCTCCTCGTATCGATCAACTTCTTAAACCTGTCAAATAAAAACATAAAAAACCCTAAAGTCAAAAGTTAAAAACAAAGCAATCTCAAAGAAAGCTTCCATCAGCTTTCACACAATATTTGTAGACTTCCCACATTGATCAAGCTATACCAAACTTATAACAAGTACTTGTCTATAATGGTTCTTAGGTCACCTGTAGAAGGGGCAAGCCATCCCCACAAGAAGGTTACACTACCATCCATTCACCTATTTAATCCATCTCTCCTTTTACCCTCTACAAATCAAGGGATATTGAGCTTACTTGACACTACATGATCAAGCTACTTATTTTAACCAAATGAACTAACATCAATGTAATGAATGAAAGGGGTTTATGTTCATAAACCCACCCATCTTGCCATTCTGGTCTTTTTCGACCAGAGTATTTCAGCCTACTTCTACTTTCATGACCACTTGCAATGGCGTATATCTACCCCTCTTAGAGTCATTAAAACCCAATCCAAACTTCTTCAAATAAAAAAGCATAACCACAACCATGCACCTATTAGAGAACACCTTATTCTCCACCAACTATACACCCATTGGATAACACCTTATTCTCCACCACCCAACTAACCAACTAACCAACCAACCAACCATACACCCATTGGAGATCACCTTATTCTCCACCAACCAACCAAACCAATTAACCTCAACTTGGCCATTTTGGCCCACCTTCGCACTTTTTGTGACCTAACTTTTCCTTGGTCATTTTGATCACATCGAATACCTTACCATATTTGATGAACTTGTGATAGTTTTACGCATCGACCATTTAGGTGCCTCAGAGCAAAGACCCTTTATGGTCTTAACACTTGCAACCAATTTTGTCTTCTCAAGATCACATCCTACCTTGGATACCTATGAATACATCAACCTTACCTAAGATAGTTGAGTTTATAGGATTAACCCATATAAACTATGCCTAATGTTATGACCTGATTACCCTTTCACTTGTCCTTCTAGTACCAACCTTGTTTTACCACCTACCTCAACTTTGGAAACTTAGTCTATGTCTGATCTATGATATCACATTTTATGCACCTATTTGCACTTAAATGCCCAATGAACCAAACCAACCTTATCACCCACCTATCCAAATTATCAAACCTACGACTTAATCCATGTTCTAAGGATCACCTACTTTTTGAACCCGTAATAACACTACAACCTTTTGCATGGTGACTTGAGTTTATAAGTACACCCACATCTACTATGCTTAAATGTGACGACCTAGTTCACTTGTCACTTGTCCTACTTATAGGGACCTATTTACCAATTCACCCATCTTACCCATTTTTTTATCCACTAATCCACTTATCAAATTTGCACTCGATTCTACTTCACCTCATCAAATCTCGATTTGAGGGGAAACACCTTCTCCCATAATTGGGCCATCCAACCTTATACCAACCATTTGTTTTTTATGCAGCTTGTTGATACAAACTACATAATAAAAAGGGGAGAAATATAAACACTAAAAAATCATAAACTATGGATCTATATGTTGTATTAACCTTTAAACCACCCTTTAGCCCCCTTTGGGTTAGATCATCTACCAATTCTTCCTTTATTACCCTCAGACCACTTCCCTATGCCATTAACTACCAGTCATTAGTGGAATTGGATAAATCTAGCCCATTTTGACTATGTCCCCTCGATCATGTGTGACGGTCAGCCCTCAACCATTGATGATCAACCTTCGACCGCCGATGATTAGCCCTTGACCACGTGCAATGGTTAGGCCTCATCTACCAATGGTCAACCTTCAACTATGTTTGATGGTCAACCCTCGACCATCGATGGTCAGCCCTTGACCACCAATGGTTGACCCTCAACCACTAATGATTACTTAACACAACCAAAACTTTGCCTCAAGACTATGTGATCAAAGGAGTTAACTACAACTCACTCATTGATCACTAGTTGTTTAAATTTAATCTACCATTTGCATGATAAACTATTTAAAAAACCTTTTGTTAAACACTTTGGTTTCAATGCCCCTTTGATCTATATTAAGTGATCACTAGGGAAGAATCAAAGGAGGAGAAATCATTTGAGGATCAGGGGGAATAAAAGAGGAGGAATTCTAGGGCAAGAGATTATGACTCCCAGGTAGATCCACAACAGCTTTTAGCTAAGTTTGGACTTCTTCATTCCATCAAACACTAAGCTAAGTATCTTATATTTTGCATAAGTTCAGTAATTTAAGTTTTAATAACTTATAACCTGCACCTATTTTTAATTTATACCCACAACCTCTCTAATGTTGGATCTCTTCAACTCCAAACACCATTATCTCCACCACGCACCATCTGACTATTCAAAATCATCTAGAATATCAAAACCTCGAGCTTACTACCTATGAAACCTTACATTTATCCTCACAACCAACCTCTAACTTTAAAATACCTTATACAACCCTTTTACAACTTACCCATAGTCTTTTCTCTGCCCAAAGCTAATCTATCAAAAACCCACAATGACCATCGATGGTTAGCCTTAACTGCCAACAGTCAGCCTTGACCACCAACAATCACTTATCAACTATTGATGGTTAGCCTTAACTACCAAGGATCACCTGTTCACCACTACCAATAGTCATACTTGACTATTGACAGTCATCCTTGACCACTGACAGTCACATATCGATTGTCGATGGTCAACCTTGATCATCAATTATTACCTATCAACCACCACCAACGGTCACCTACCGACCACCGACAGTCAACCTTGACTGCCAATGGTTACTAATGACCGCTTACGGTCACTGTGTAAAACATTTTAACCAAAATAATAAGCTTTAAACATCTTCCAACCTCAACCAAAAACCCTATTTCTTCATCCCTGTCACTGTACAAAGCCAACAACAACAACCTAAACCACACCTTAATAGTTTAACATTCCTTTGATGTTGTTTTGTTAAAATAAGAATTTATTTTGAAAAGTATTTATTTATTTTGATTAAGTACTTTCATTTATGTTATGTAGTATTTATTAGCAGCATTTTCTTAACATTAACTTGTCTGAAAGGTGGATTGACAACCTCCAAGGAAGAGGTGTACTTCTTGGATCTAGCTTTCTAGGCAATCCACCCACCTACCTAACTAATCAACCATTTTCTAGTGTCTCTCTTATCTGCAGGTCATCCTCCCAAGACAAATATGTAGCCATAGTTGTGCAAACACTTGTGTGATATGTCTAAAGTGCATATATAATTTGATTATGTCAATCTTTACCTTGCTTAGTGAATGTTTCACTTGATATCTTTACAAGTGTTTTATTTTTTACTTTTGATTGTCCATTTCCTCATGGATAATATGGTCTAGATAAAGTATGACATATCTTATATTTAACACACAATCTCTTAGTTTTTTTTATTTTTTAATGAAGATTCATTATATGTGACAAACGCTGATGGTAGTCCAAATTATGAGATGATATTTAACATTAAAATTTTACATTGTCACATGTAGTTGATGTTAATGGTATAGCCTCTACCCATTTTGTGAAGTACTTAGTAGATATAAGAATGGATTTATGACCCTCTGATGATTATAAATTTATCTTATCGATTAAATCAAAGTCACAAAGGGAGAATGACCATGGTGAGGTAATAAGTTATAACTCTTATGATGGTGCATGATTTAAATTACTATGTTATTAATATTATGTGTATAATTTAGTACGATCTTGACATTCTTGTTCCATTGTAGGCCAATAATACTCTTATCTCAAAAGTTTGTAAGACATTATTTTGTCATTAAAATGACCTCCACACTCACTTTCATGTACCTCTAGCAAAGAAATTTTAGGCTTGTCATGACTAAGACACGAAGTAACTATCCTTGAAATGACAATTTGAATCAAGATCCTCTAATTAGAATATAATTCATTGTCTCACCTTGTAATTGTGTTTATCATTATGTGTAGCATTTTTTGGTATGGAAGCTTTATATAAAATCTAGATATATATCATTGTATCATTTTGAATTTATTGCACTGAGTAACTATAAAGACTTATAGAGCCTATAATTTTGTTATAAATATCGATGCATGATCATCATCGATGTTGATGGGAACGAGAGAACTTTCACTAGCCATGGCATCAACATGTCAATTATCTTTTTGAGGTATGCTCTCTATTAAAAAAGGATCAAAGTGTGTCTGTAATCGATGTATCATTTGTTTGTATGGGATTAAATTTTCTTCTTTTGATTAAAAAATGTATAAAACTTGATTAACCACCAACTAAAAATCACCATATACCCACAATGATTTTATTTATATTGTGTGTGTTGTACATAATCCAAGTATCAATGCCTCGTATTATGCTATGTTATTTATACATGAAAACCCCAAATAATATGCAAATGGCATAGGTTGGCCTTGAAGAGTGATGAAGGCAATGCTAGTTTCAGTGCCTATAACACATTTGGATCCATCAAAGTTCATGGTCCAAATATCATCATCAGTGTGATATGAAGTAAAGTCATCACGAAAATCACCATTGATTGGTAGTATTTTTATTAATAGAGTTACAGCTAGTTGTTTTGTAATAACTCGTCATTTTATGTATTTTTGAGATATGAATTTTATATCAAAATCCATGAGAAACATTATCCATTTATATATGCATCATGATAAATGTGACTTTGACCTTAAGAATTTGAGTGGATCCACCTTTGTGATAACATGTGTCTCATTGTTGAGCATGTAGTGCCACAATTTTTGTGCAATAAAAATAAGGGCTAAGCATAATTTTCCATAGTATTATAGTTTCTCTCATAGTCAAGAATTTTATGACTAATATAATAAATAAAATACTCTATTTGATCATCACTGTATTATGTCAATAAAAAATAAAGCCCCTAAGCCATGATCTATGGCTGAGATGTATAATAGTAAAAGTTTGTTCAGTGTTGGGGCATGAGAATAAGTGGATTAAGTAGATGCTCTTTAATTGCATCAAAACTTTGTTGACATTTGGCATCCCATTCAAATTTTCTTTATTTTTTTAGTAATCATGCGAAGGGTTGCATCTTATCAACCAATTGAGCCACAAGATGCCTTATTACCTGGATTTTCCCCTATAATAATTGTAATTATTTTAGTCCTTTTAGTGGAGGCATGTCTAAAATAACACAGACCTTTTTAGGGTCTATTATAATGTTTTATTGAGATATGATGTATCCCAATAATTTCCCTAAAGATACCTCAAATACACATTTCTTTGGATTTAAGCATACATTATATTTCCTTAGATATTAATTTTTTTGTTGTAAATCCATAACATGGTTATGTTGTTATCTTGATTTGGCAAGTAGATCATCCACGTAGTCTTCCACTATTTTGTGTATGTAGTCATGGATGATATGATTCATGGCTTGCTGGTAAGTATCCCTAACATTTTTCAATCCAAAAATGCATGACTACATAATAAAATGTTGTTCGTAGTGTAGAAAATGAAGTCTTTTCTTGATCTGCCGATATAATTTTAATTTGGTTGTATTAGGAGAAACCATCCATATATGATAACATCTCATAAATAGTTGTAGCATCGACAATCGTGTCAATATTTGGTAATGGGAAGTTGTCTTTGGGATAAACTTTATTTATGTCCGTATAATTTGTACAACACTAAATTTGTCCATCAAGCTTCACAATTGGTACTATATTAGAGACCCATTCAAAATAATCAGCGAATTGAATAAATTATGCATCTACTAGTCTCTCAATTTCATATTCAACCAACAAAACTACTATTGGATGCATTTTATTAATATTCTATTGCACTCACTTGGCATCAGAGTAAATTACAATGTTATGTAATATAATTATGGGGTCGATTCCTGGCATATTTGAGTGAACCCGATCAAATAATTATGGGTAATCATGTAAAACTTGTCAAATTGCTTTCCTTTCATCTTCTTATAACATAGTTGTTAACAATATTGGTCTTGGATCCTTTCTTATTATGTAATGGAATTCTAATGTCTATTTTATAATTAATATTAATCTATCTTCCATATATGGCATAATAGGGATGGTATTTGGGCCATCTACTTAGATATGGACATTAGGATATTCACTTTTTCCTAAATATGCACAATCATTAATTGTGTGAGGAAACATATTCTTATGATAAAAGAAGGGAGATCAAGATATGCCCCTGCATATTCTAAGAGATATTCATCATTTGAAAATTCATCTAATGTCCAAAACTATGGGGAATCATGTCATCAATCAAATGAGGGTATACCAACTATAGTGTAGATACATGATGAATTTCTCGTGTTGATTTTGGCTATGTTTTGAAGAAGTGTGTAAAAATAATAGCTTGTGTGGTTGTTCCTTTCTTATTACCTATTAGCTTTTCTGTATAACCAAGACCTTGTCATCCTTTTTTGGTAGATGATGTGATGGGATGAACAATGCCTTGTGCATGTTTTCCCAATCCTTACCTTGCACATCCAAATTTTTTTAAATATTTAAGCCTAAAACCATATTGGTTGAATTCTATTGATGGTGATAATATTGGAGATGAAATAAATATTGGTGCCTCATTTGGCTTGGATTCTTGAGAATATGGTTGCATATGAGGGATGTAGTGATCTTTAAGTTGAGCCAATGCACAATACTTTAATGGTTATTGATCCAAAGTGCATACATACATACATATATTATACACACATATATATGTATATGTATATATACATGTATGTATGTATATATGTATGTATGTATGTGTATATATATATGTATACATACATATACATACATACATATATACATGTATGTATGCATGCATGTACACATACACACACACACATATGTATGTATGTATGTATGTATGTGTATGTATATATCTAAATGTGTGTGTGTGTGTGTGTGTGTGTGTGTGTGTGTGTGTGTGTGTGTGTGTGTGTGTATACATATATATACATACACACACACACATGCATGCACACACGCACGTACACACACACACACACACATCCTTGATAATTGAATTTTATGCATGATTGTAAAGTACAAGGTACTGCATTCATCTTAGGCATCCATGGTCTTCCCAATAGAAGACTATAATTGAGGTCATTAGGCATGACCTAACAAGCTTTGGCTATTGTTTGAGGGCCCATAGTTACATTCAACATATTTTTACCTGGCACTTTACATGAGATATTGTCAAATCCCTGAATATTCATATTTGAGTAACTAAGATTTTTTACTTCAATACCAAGTAGGTTTAATAAGGAGACATTACAAATGTTTTATCATAATCTATTATCCATCGAAACTCATTTGATTACATTGTTTTGAACTTGTATTTTAATATACAATAGTAGATGTTGGTTTATAATGTGCCTAGGAGGTAAGTATTCATTTTAAAACTAAATACTTTCCTCCATCCATTATTGTTTATTGATAATAGAGGCCTCATGGGGTGGTTCTACATCATCTGGTAAAATTGTATTACGTAATGTTGCATAAATAATGTCTTTGTAAATATGCATCGTTTGAAGTAATTATAATAGAGAAATTTTGGGATGAGTTTCTTTTAGTTGATACATGATATTGAATCCATTAGATTGATTATCTTTCTTTATAGGAGGTAGTGGGGGTTGAGGAGGGAGTTGGTAAGGTCCTTTCATTTGTATTATTGGATGGGTCACCTTACCCTTTCGTGTTGTGACAACATAGACCATTGGATATAATATAAGCTAAGGGTGAAATATCAGAGGTAGGATGGTAATTTTCAACATTATAAAAGCTGGGGGGAGGAACATGATGAGTTTTGCACACTCCTTGCTGTTAAAACATTGTACATTATGAAAACATTATGTATAAGTTGTGTTGACTTTATTTATGTACTTGCCTTTAACCCATTTGTTTACAAAATTGATCCAAATGAAATACAATATCCAAGTAGAATAATATGAACAAATTACCTTCATGACTTGTTTTAACAAATTACGTTCATTTATTATAGCCATTGGTAATGCATATTATTATGGAATGATGAAAAATCATGTCTAAAAATAAAACCCAAAGGCTAAAATTTGAAACCCTGATGGAGACCTAGGGTTGACACATTTTGATAAGTGTACGGGTCACCAATATGTTTTACCTTAATTTATTTTTAGAAACCTTAATAGGATAAAAACTAGTATATGAATTTAGATTGATATATATGACATTCAAGCATACATCTAAATGTAAATTTTTTAAACTAATTGCAATGATTTGACAAGTGGTATATGTTGGTGTAGATTTTTAAAACACTTATTTTTTCATCTTGCTTATATGAATATTTAGGTCTATTAGGTGAGTGATGACATCATCATGATGTCATCATACACTTGTGAGTGCATGGGGTCACACAGTGAGTGGATGGGGTCATCTATGTTAGAGGTACAATCACTAGGGGTGAATCCGTGAGCCCAAATATTTCAATTTCAATTTCAATCCTTTCAAACTATTAAACAATCAACAAATATCAACTTGATCAAGTAACATTAACAAGAGAGCTTATTCAATCAATGCATACACAAGATCAAACACACAACACATGGTTCCTATGGGAAACCCTCATGGGGAATAAAACCCACTCTTAAGTCAGTAACACATAAACTACTTGTCCTATAATAGATTACAAATAAGATATTGATCAAGTTCTTTAGACCAAAAACGTTGATAAAGTCCTACTGACCAAAGGCCTTTAGTGAAACACATGTTTCATAAGGAGCAACTACCCCTAAAGAAGATCAAGTCCTTTAGACCCTCCTTGAATTGAACATCTCCACCGTAGTACTAATGTCTTTAAAACTTGATGATGTATCTTGATTATCTAACCCCTACATAAACTCCCTTTCTATCTCATACATGCTTCTCACCTAGGCATGCCACAATCTCTCTCCTTCACTCAAACTATCCTCATATGCACACTCAAACCTCTTCACATATCCTCAATCTATAAGATCACTATTATGACATCAAAAATATGACCTAAAGGTCATACACATAATCTTCAATCTAATTTTCTTATCAACCCATCCACTGGGCACACCTACTCTTCTTTGTCCTTTGCTTCAACACTCACTCATCACACACAAGCTTTGCACAAGTCTTACACAAGTCTAAAAACCATCTCATTTGGTTTCACTATTTATAGAGAATTCATGAATTATCAAGTCCAAAATATTTTTTTATTATCCACAACACATGACTTCCTACTTAATTCATCTTACATGGGTCACAGTTAAGCACAAGTCTCTTTCAAGTAGGCCTAAGTCACCTTTTAGGTCATATGATGACCTATTCACCTCTTTGACCCTTCTCTGAGAAAATTAAGAATATAAGAACACTTTATAACTCATGAACCCATGTCACTTTATCTATAGGTCCTCCTTAAGTTCCAAAATCCATCATAGTATGCTTTTGCTAACCCCCAATTAGCTCAAACACTTCTCTATACACACAGTCATTATGAACGAAAACAAAGTCAACTTATAACCCTTTGTTCATACTGCATATGATTGGTAAAACCTTCATAATACACACAAAGGGTCCTTTTGGAGTTCAAAACACTCTTAAATATCCAATTCATCAAGAGATATTGAAACAACATCAAAACAAGCTCGAATAATCTTCTCGGGTCACTTGCAGGACATACAAGAAAACATAGTCAACTTTGAACCTTTATAAAATTGACTATACAGATTTTTAGGCATTAAAATTTATATTAAAAAAAGTGCCTTGGACTCCTCTATAATTTATCTTTTAACACAATGAGCAAATTCTACATAGATCGAAAGATATGACCCGAAAACCAAACACTGGTCTTTTCTTTGTTAAATTAAAATATTCAAATGCAAACGGTCATAGTTAAACCTCGATCACTTTGTTTGCTCTCATGTCCTCACATATTTAGATTAAACATGCATCATCTATATTCTTCAAACTTTAATTCATAGTTCAAAAATTCCCAAATGTTAAACTTTGAATAGTTGGCCTCATCTTGTGAAATCTTACAACTTTGACCCCATACACTTCGTCGATCACTTCGAGATTGTCCTCGCTTTAGCAATGCTAGACAACTGTCACTTTGACCTCTTGATTTCAATGTGCAATATTGATCTTAATTAGTACAGACACCCACTCATCATTAATCCTTGGAAGAATCTCGATCTTTATCTTTGCTCAACATTAAACATCGAACACATGGCACTATCTTGCTACATCCTGACATCTTGGAATAAACATGCTCTATTGATCCTTTCGTAAGGAACTCGATATTTAGCCTCGTTAACCAATAAACACTCTGACCCATTTGAATTATTATGCACTGTAGATCTAGATGTATGAACACCCATAAACCATTGGATGTTCATTTGGCCCTAATATTTAACATCATGCAAAATAGACTAAGTATGAAGACCCTTGTTTATCTACCTAGAAGGCCAACTTTGGACTTCAATAACTTTTACTGTGCTTAGTCATATGATCTAAAATTTGGACCATATGATATCCTCATATAGGATATTCCAACCATATATTAATATTCTCCTGAAACCTTCACATGTGTGAAATATAACACCATTAATATGCTCACTTAGATTTTTATACCGCATAACCAACTATGTCAAAAATTGATTGGAAGGCCAACTTTGAATATGCATATCTTTTGTCGTGCTTCATTGCATGACCTAAAATTTAGTACATATTAATTAGTAACAAAATTAAACAAACCCATATGATCAAATTATCTTGAAACTACCACATGCTTGAAATATGACATCACTAAACTGATTACTTGGCTCTTCCTTGCCTCATGCAAATTTGGGTATGAGAAAACACTATCAAACCACCTAGGAGCCCAACTTTGCACTTGCATATCTATTGTAAAACTTAATTGCATGACCTAATATTTAGTCAATAATATCTAGACACAAATTTGATCATAACCATATGACCAACTACCCTTGACTCATTCACACGTGGTAATCGTGACGTCAACAAACTACCTACTCAAATTTTCTACCACTAGACCCAAAATGTCTAGAAAAAATAATGATCAACCAGATGAAAATAACTCATATACACAAGCACTCAAAGCATAGAAAACCTCTTTTAGGACCTATTACACATGCTCAATACTCCATACTCATCCCTGAACATTTGTAAATAGTCAAACTATGAAGATCAACCAAGCCTATTTCAAACATACTAGGATAAGCATATTGCACACTTTGTCATTGACACTTAGGCTATCAAGGCACTTCGTCCACTCACCAAGACACCTCCATGACATCACTGTGACATAATTGACATATATCCAATAATCTCCCCCTTTGTCATTGATGTCAACAACTATCATATAACAACATACAACTCACCTTCATTCTCTCTCTTTAAGCACTCCCACAATAGGAACTTTCTTCTGCTTTGATACATTGACAAAGTGGATACCAATTGACCTTGAGGACCTAAAAATACCATCAACAGGAAATTACCACCTTATAAATATGATATAAACTACCCCTTACCTTGAGCCTGCCTCTTCTTGCCTTGATAACTTCCTCTTGCTCCATGCCAACACTCTCTTTAACCAAACACTGCAACCAATGAAGAAATAACACACAAAAGTAATAAAATATGATGGAACTCACCAATAAAAATTTGAGAGGGACTCCCCCTAATATTTTTGAGCAATTTCACCAACTAAGCATCTTCAAATTTCTACACACAATGAAGATCCACCATACATGCTTACGAGCCTTCTATCTCAAACCACCTCAAGGACCACCAACAGAAATTCATGCCACTCACCAAAAAATAAACATGCACTAAACCAACCTAATAACTCACCTTTAAATACTCATTCCTTTTTCTTTTGTAAAAACTAAACAAAAAGGCATTCTTCTTCTCACTAGACATGTCTAGACTCCTTGTATCCCTACCTGGAACTTGCAGAGCACACAAATTTCAATAAAAATACCTTTGAGATATGAAACTTCATATCTATATCACTCTCATATTACCCCTCAATCACACCAATTTTCATCACCAAGATCATCCTCTGCAACATACTTACTTCACAAAACTACTAGCCAATTAGGCCTCCATGTTGACAAAAAAATGAATAATATGAAAAACACAAACCATCAAATCTCTATGAAGATTGATTTCAAAACCCATTTGGCCCATTCAACATATTAATAATACTTAGATCTCTAATCATAAGGCAAGCCACTTTTCTATCATAGCCCAAAACCCTAGAATCTCAAAATAAATAGAGTAAAAAAACCTCCTTCTGGTCAACGTCCACCTCTAAAACTTCTTGTACACTTAGAGATAACCATTTCACACTTTTGGACCAAGATTTTGGATTCCACATCTTTGGGAACCCATACATCCTATAACCATTTTTAGGACCTGCATACTTTTAAGCACAAACTAGGAAACTCTAGAGCAAACCAAAATCTCCAATTTGACTTCAATATACCTTTAAACCAAAAAACCACCTAGAGCATGCTAGAATAAGGTCAATAGACCTTTCTATGTAAAAATATCATCTTGAAAAATCATAAATCCTCTTTTCCCACTTGAAAACCTTCAATCTGACCCTAAAGACTGACCATATACAGATATGCATCACTCTAACATTACCAAAACATATCTTCCACTTTGACATACTTGCTCCAACTGAAAATTCTCATCTCTAGCCTTTTAAGACCATTTGAAGAACACCTCAACAACACTTTCTTCCCCACTAAAAGAAGTCTCTTAAGAAGCATAGACAAAGACATCCTTTGCACCATAATTCTACAAAACAAAGTGAAGCTAGGAGTGGCCCATATCTCCTCAATAACACCTGTAATCCTCTTGTAACTATAAGATTTCTTGATTTTTTTCTTCTTCTTCTCGGTCTAAACTATGAAAATTGGTTCCTTTTCTAAATCACTCTTCTTCTCTTCTAAGATTGGATTGACAATACATGGAGATAACATAGATTCATGACATACCTTTTTATCTGAAGAATCCACCTTGTAATTAGGAACCTCATCACTAGGCACTGAAAATTGATGTTCTTTGGATGAAACATGCTCAACAAAGGTGGGATGTTCACTTGGATCCATACACATCTTAGAACTAGCCTCAACCAATACCTTGGTCTTCTTCTTGAACTTGATCTCTTCATTCACAACATGAGCAAACAATGAGAGCCTTTGGTACTCTTCAACTTTTGAAGCATTCTCCACCATATCAAATAGATTACTTGGACCTATAGACTCATCATGATTCACACTTACCACCTTTGGTTTCTATTAGCTAACTTGCCTTCTTCCTTGCACTCTTGGAGATTGATTAAACCTATTTTGATTTATAGACCTTTACTTGCAGAATCTAGCAACATGACCAATCTTTTCATAGTTGTAGCAAGCAATACTCCTTGATGGAAACTCAACTTGTCTTACCTTGTTCAAACAAAAACTATTAATGTGTCCAATGTTATAACAATTGAAACAAGCTACTCCTTTTGAAGAAGACTTACCTTGCCTTTCTATTCTTACCAGGGTGGTGCCTAATGTTGTTTGTAGTGAGGTACTTTATTGAATTCAGATTAACAATACTTATTTTTGGGGTTTTGTTTGATGTTATGCTAATCTATGTCTACTTTTAACCTCTAAACTATTGTTTGAAAAGAAGCACTCTTTGTAAAAAATATAAACAACTCAATCTAATCTAATTTGCAAAATCTAGAAATGCTTCACACAACTACAAAATAAACCTATTGAATCACTCTTGCAGAATTAAAAGAATATCAAATCTTCACTCACTAATTAAAAGCAATCATCAATCTATATTTATAGAATATGAAAGAATGAAATAAATGCTTATGTTAGAAATAATAGATTAACTATTTAATCTTTCCCATAGGTTTTCAATCTGAACTATACAAACACATATCTATATCAATCTTTAATTGAAATCAATACAAATTAAACTTATAAATACCAAATAGATCTCTTGTTTCCTCAGGAAGTGGGCTCTTGCTCACCCTTAGATTCAGGTCCAAATTAGCTCAACTCTAAGATATTTCTTCAACACATAAATTGAGAAAGAAAACTACTGCAGTACTTTGTATTTCAGAAAATCACCAAAATTACATTATCTTTATATGTAGGCATAAAAGTTATAGATCCAATTATAGATCTATCCATTTATTCTATACCAAGAAACTGTTTATCCCTATATTCCAATAAACATGTTGGGTGAATATTTTGTCAATAGCTACTTGATGGGCAAAATAGGTTGTTTCAACCATAGCATAAGGAGATTGGTCAGCCAAATGTGCAGGTTTACCACATCAAAAGGGGACAAATCTCTCCTCTCATCAAGGGGAGGTTCTCTATAACTATATGGCGCTATATACTATATATATAAGCAGAAAATAACCCTTAGGGGTAGGATAACACCATCCATTTCTTTTTTTTCAGAAATGATGTTCACAAATCAAAGGAGAAATCCTGGTGAAAACACTGAAGGCACTTCTCTTCTTTCAAAAGTGGTCTACAACAAACAACAGAAATTTTTTTTGGAAAATAATTGGATGCAGTAATAAGCAGAATGAGGTGTAGCACAAAGTCTCCCCCTCAACTGCCAATGAGTAAAATATGAAGGACAATGAGGGCACAAAGTCATCCCAAGGTCCTTTACACAGAAACAAAAAATAAACACACTAAAGATAATTGTGGCAGCACAAAGTCTCTCCACAGTCGGCTTCAGGACACCTTCTTGGTTACTTCCACTAGTTCTGCTTATTTAATTATATGGACAAGAGTGCATTCAAGAAACAGACATAAAAACAGTTTCCTCAACAACACAAGCTATTTCAGCACAAAGTCTGAAAGGTCACTTGCTTTCTCATTCAGATAACGAAATATGATTAACAATCTGAGCTCAAAGTCTCGGTAATGCCTTTCAATTTGGTTAGAGTTTTACTTTTGATAACAAAAATATCTCCTTTGCATAAAATAAGAGATTACAATATATAGCAGCCAAAAAAGACTTGGCACTTTATTTCATGGAATGGTCCATGCTGCATTCAATGCCTTGAATACATTTTTAGTTCTGTCAAGGGGCCATGCTGTAATAGAGCATCGACCTTAATTGTGGCATGCAAAATTATCTCAAAAGTCTTCTCCTCAGCATGGGTCATCTGGTCTGTTTCCAGATATGTACGCGGCTGTCCACTCGCTTTTATTCAAAGGGAGAAAAATAAGCCAGGCCTTTGAATGTTTGCGTGCTCAGATGTCCACCTAGTGGACTGTTTCACCTACTAGAATAACTTATTGCAGATATTTTTGGTCTTTTTGTATCATTCCCTCTTTTTGTATTGTATTTTGTTCTTTTCTCATGATCTAAGCTCTCGGGCTATCTCTTCCTTTTTTGATGGATCTTTCAGCTTCTTCTTCCTTTTTGTTGGCTCTTCCGGCTTCTTCTTCAGCCTGATCACTGAGTTTGTTTTTAAGGTTCGCACTATATTTGAAAATAAATGGGCATTTTATTACCTTAAATTTGACATCTGCAGGGACGTCACTGGTCATTGATCACTTGAACCACGTTGAACCTTGAACCTTTGAGAGTTTATTGGTTCAATGGTTCAATGGTTCGGGCGGTCCAGGTGGTCCCTTAGATCAATCACTTCTTTGGTTCAATCACTTTCTTTCCTCTTCGGTTGAACCATCTCTTCGAACTTGTCTCTGGAATCTTCTGCTTCTTTCATTTGCTCGAAGCTTCCTTAAATCTTTGAACCAATTTTGGTTCAAAGCTCAACGGTTCAATCTCTTTCTCAGAATCCTTTAGTCTTTCAGAGTTTTTGGATCATTTTCTTTTCTGTTGAACTCGTTGATCTTTGGAACTTTGAACCATTTTAGTTCAAGGTTCAATCGGTTCAGCCTTTCTTTCTTAGCTCTTCGAATAATTTCTTCTCTAAGTCTTTTGACCTTTATTGAACCTTTGAACCATTTTGGTTCAAAGTTCAACGGTTCATTCTCTTTCTTTGAAGTCTTCTTTTCTTTATTGAACTTGTTGAACCTTTGAACTCGTTTAGTTCAAGGTTCAACGGTTCAATGGTTCAAAATTTTGTTCTTTGAAGTCTTCTTTTCTTTAAGTCCTTCGAAGTTGTTGAACTTTATGAAGTGGTTGAACTTTAAACTTACCGAAACGCTTAACTCTTTAAGTCTACTGATGTCATTGAACCTTTGGAGGTGGGGTTCAATGGTTATTTGAAACCTGCCGATAAGTCTTTTTATTGAACTTTGGCATTGAACTAGCCTTGAAATGCCTAAGTGTTGAGAACTTGTTTTTTTGTGAGAGCTCGCTTGTAGAAGTTGTTGAACCTGTGAGTCCCTTAGCTAAAAAAGCTTGAATAATTGAAGAATTCGAGTGCTCTGAACATTTTTTTTAGAAGGGAAGAGAGAATTTTGGCCTGTAGAACCAAAATAGTTGATATGTTGTCTGCAAAAATGAGTGATGGATTTTGGGAACAACAGCTGGCTCCAATTGGGGAACTTTGATCGATTGTAAAAATAATCGAAGAGAGTAGAAACCAGAATCTTCAGTGCCTTCAAGTATTCCATTGGGCTACGGAGTCATGCTACCCAAAAAGAAAGGTGCCAAAAAGAATGAAAATGAACAACATAAAATAAAACTAAAGACTATACAAATATATATATGTAAAACTGATGTCACCTGATACTTCAAGGATTGAAGTGCTTCAAATGTTGCCCACTGTGAGGCAGTGAAAAAGGCGTGCCATCTTGTCAGGATCTTGCTCCACCAAAAGAGCACAATATGATTACCAAACCAAGCAACTTAATATGCAGAAATTAACCAGATTCACCAAGTAACTAGAATTCAGAATAACACAAGATATGAGAGACAATACACAAATTGTATTAACACTTTATACAGAAAAGAATACAATAAAGAAGATGCCACTTCTTCTCCACCACCTTACAGAGGTTTCCCACACCTCAAGTGAACAGTAATTCTTCTCCCCAAAGCTCTCCCTCTCAGGTCCCAACACCCAACTCAAAATACAGAGTTGGTGTTCACCTCCTGTGCTCCACGCACACCACAAGTGCTACACGCACTCCACAAGCACTCCACGTGCTCCACAAGTACTCAAGGTACTTCAAGTAGATCTCCCATGAACCTGCAATAACCTGCACTTCAACAGACCATACTTATGGAAGGAACTCCCTTGCCTTCCTCTTTGCTCTATCCGAGTACACACTTGTACTCCAAGTAGATCCTGCCTGATACTGCTCCCTGTTGTGTTGCTGTCTATATGATCCTGCACACCTACAAATCAAACACGGTTCTGCTCACCTATGAACCTTGACCTTGCACACACATACACCTGCAGATCAACGATCTTACTTACCATGTAGATCACTCTACACCCTGAAGAACCCTTGTCCTTGCCTCACCAAGTCCTTATGATTCTCCAACCAGTACCAAACTTGGCACTGATAGGGAACTAGGAGGAACACCCTTACTCACTTCACACACAGAAGGAGCAAACTTTGCTCAACTCAAACTAGAACACTTTTCCAATACAACCATGAGTCTATTATATAGATCTCATCCAAACAATGATTAGACATCTAATTACAATAATTAGATCCGCAGCTCTCAGTCTAAAAATAGCTCTCTTCATGCAAACACTTGGTTCGTTAGCTAACTGCTCATAATTAGCTCACAGTCGAACCACACAGGCGACCGACGTCGGTCCCTGTCTGCCTGGAGGTGACTGACGCCGGCCGACCCATGACCGACGTCGGTTGCTTCTCTTCACTATCTTGCTGACGTCGGCTGATCAGACCGACGCCGGTTGCTCTGACGCTCAGCAACCTTCAGCAACCCCTCCAATGGCCTTCTCCATGTCTGCATCAGTGAAGCTTTTAGCTCCACAACCTAACAATCTCCCACTTGGAGATAAACAGCTGCACTGTACCTGTACCTGTACTTTGTCTAATCTGTTTCCTGGTTTGTATCCCTCTTCAAGCTCAACCCTGAAGACAACCCACCACACAACCTGTGATGTACCTCCTGTCATCTGAGTACCCTGCCACATCCGAACGTACAAACCATGTAGTGAAGTCCTGACCCTGCATGTATACCTGCTGCTGGCCCCTCTCAAGTACCTGAGAACCCATTTCCTCGAATTGGCTCCTAACTCTCTGACAGCTCCCACTGCATGGGAATACTCAGGTCTATACCAGACCTCATGTGATTTCAGACACTGTACCTGTCCAGCCCTTAGTGTGCTCCGGCTCTGCATCTTGAACCTCGCCAACACCTAATTCACATCAGCTCCCACTCGAGACAAAATCAACCTGTGATCTCCATGCCTCCCATGTCAAAGAATTTCGCTGCTCCAAACTCCTCATGACATGCCACTGAAACTAATCTTACCCTTAGCTCAGCAAAACCCTGTATGTACTAACCCTGCTAGCAAATATACCATCCACATACAGCAACAGAATGATGTCGCGACTCATCATCCACCTGGTAAGACAAATCACAGTAGTTACCCTGACATTGACTGAAGCCATGCTTCGTCCTCCACCTGTCAAAACCTGTACCACTGTCCTGCAGCTCCTCAAGACCATATGCCTGGTCTTCCGTCTCATGTATCCGTTCTCTCTATTCTTCTACTAAGGAATCCATTCATCTCTGTGCTTTCATACCTGCTGGCAACCCTACCAAAACACACCTGTTTGGTTCTCCTCCAAGGAATCACATCCTCATCCATGCCAAGCTCACACCTGTTTCCTGGATCCTTCCTGCTCTATAATCAGCAACATGTATAAAGAAGAGGAACAATGAATTTGAGGGCCTACTTACGTCTTCAGTCCTCCGTATGGGTGTTTGAGACTCCTTGACAACTTGTTGTCCACCCAAAATCTGTTACAGTGACCGACCTCGGTCACCCCACAGTCTGCATCCGACCGACGTCGGTTCCCATGCGCCTGTACCTGACTACCAACCTACAACCACTGGTGTCCCTACTGCCGACGTCGGTCCTCCTTACCGACATCGGTCTTACCTACTGTCGACGTCGGTTCCCATGACCGACGTCGGTCTTACTTTGCCCGACACTGCCGGCTTCGGTCTGCACATGACCGACATCGGCACCTGTCTGTTCGACGCCAGTTCCTCCTGACCGACATCGGTACCTGTGTTCACCTGTGAGTGATGACTTTTTACCCGCGAGCTCCTTTGAATCAATACCCATGTCCAAACTGCCCTGCTCAGAAGTATCCAGCCACATCCACTGGGTTCTGTCCGCCATCTCCTCCATAAACACCAAGGCTTTCTAGTTCTTAAGCCTGTCAAATATATCTGTCTTCCGCTTAAGAACATGCATCTCCTTCCTGCTCATGTGACCAAGCCTACGAAGCCACGTCTCCACAATAAAAGAAGAATCAGTAATATAAACAAGTAGATAAAGGGTACCTGTTTTCTTACCACCAGCTAATTCAAGTGCATCCGCTGTGAGAATTCTTGTGCATCTCTCATCACCCAATCTTTCTGAAGAAATTAGCCATATCTCCAAACTTGGGACCTGCATGACCTTCATCAACACCTGTGTGTTGGCCGCCTGTAATTTCAGCTTCACTTCCCCTTTGCCAATTCCTTGGCAAGGCTTACCAGCTCCTCTACCTAGGGCTGCATGCAAAGAGGCAACCGAATCTTTTATCCAAGATTCAACTTTATCCAAGAAACCTCCTAGAGCATCCTGTGCAACAACACCTGCTACATCTGCTTCTTCAGTCTCTTCATGCTGATCTGCTACCAGCCAACAATAATCTTTTACCTGTTCTTTCTTTCCATTGGATAGTGAGTGACCATCTGTGCTTTTCAACTCCTCCATTCTTAGCTTACTTTCATCTTCCATTGCTCTACTCTCACTCAATCAAAAACCCCTGAGAGTGACCTGTAATCAAAATACACTACCCAGATCTAAACCAATCTGTTAGTATCCCAACCTGGCTCTGATACCACTTGTCAGGATCTTGCTCCACCAAAAGAGCACAATATGATTACCAAACCAAGCAACTTAATATGCAGAAATTAACCAGATTCACCAAGTAACTAGAATTCAGAATAACACAAGATATGAGAGACAATACACAAATTGTATTAACACTTTATACAGAAAAAAATACAATAAAGAAGATGCCACTTCTTCTCCACCACCTTACAGAGGTTTCCCACACCTCAAGTGAACAGTAATTCTTCTCCCCAAAGCTCTCCCTCTCAGGTCCCAACACCCAACTCAAAATACAGAGTTGGTGTTCACCTCCTGTGCTCCACGCACACCACAAGTGCTACACGTGCTCCACAAGTACTCAAGGTACTTCAAGTAGATCTCCCATGAACCTGCAATAACCTGCACTTCAACAGACCATACTTATGGAAGGAACTCCCTTGCCTTCCTCTTTGCTCTATCTGAGTACACACTTGTACTCCAAGTAGATCCTGCCTGATACTGCTCCCTGTTGTGTTGCTGTTTATATGATCCTGCACACCTGCAAATCAAACACGGTTCTGCTCACCTGTGAACCTTGACCTTGCACACACATACACCTGCAGATCAACGATCTTACTTACCATGTAGATCACTCTACACCCTGAAGAACCCTTGTCCTTGCCTCACCAAGTCCTTATGATTCTCCAACCAGTACCAAACTTGGCACTGATAGGGAACTAGGAGGAACACCCTTACTCACTTCACACACAGAAGGAGCAAACTTTGCTCAACTCAAACTAGAACACTTTTCCAATACAACCATGAGTCTATTATATAGATCTCATCCAAACAATGATTAGACATCTAATTACAATAATTAGATCCATAGCTCTCAGTCTAAAAATAGCTCTCTTCATGCAAACACTTGGTTCGTTAGCTAACTGCCCGTAATTAGCTCGCAGTCAAACCACACAGGTGACCGACGTCGGTCCCTGTCTGCCTGGAGGTGACCGACGCCGGCCAACCCATAACCGACGTCGGTTGCTTCTCTTCACTATCTTGCCGACGTCGGCTGATCAGACCGACGCCGGTTGCTCTGACGCTCAACAACCTTCAGCAACCCCTCCAATGGCCTTCTCCATGTCTGCATCAGTGAAGCTTTTAGCTCCACAACCTAACACATCTTGATACTTTAGCAAGAAACTATTTTCACCATTCAGATGATGAATAGCAAATGGGCCTCCCCATAGGGAATCGAATTTCTCATGCATTTCCTTTGGTTCTCTTCTCTTGTCCTATAATAGAACCTGATCACCAATCTAAAAATTACAGGCTTTTGCTTAATGGTCAAAGAGCTTCTTCACCAGATTTTGATGTGCAATAATTCGGTCCACCACCATAATTCACTGCTCATCCATCTCAGTCAAGCACATGATCCTCTTGTCGATGGAGCTTTCATATGTTTGATCCTCGACCGCCTTTGCCAATTTTAGTGCTGGAAATTCTAGGGTGATTGGTATATCTGCATTGAGACCATACAGAAGTTGGAAAGGTGATATATTTATTGCCCTCTTGGGTGTAATTTTGTCTGTCAATAAAGCATCAAACAATGCTTTATGCCAGATTAATTGGTTGTCATCTACCAGATTTCTGATGATAGTCACCAGGTTCTATTACTCAATTCTGCTTGGCCATTTTCTTGAGAAAATAATCAGAAGAGTAAGAGAGGGTAATCCCATAATAAAAGCAGAACTGAGTAATCTCATGGAAAGAGAAATAGGCTGCATTATCTGTCACAATCTTGGTTGAGACCCCAAACTTGGAAATGATGTTCTCCTTGATGAAATTACATACTACTTCTGAAGTAACATGCTTGGCTAGAATAGCTTCCACCCATTTGATGAAGTAATATGTGGCTGTGAGGACATAATCATGTCCAGCACTTGAAGATAGATTCACAACACCAATGAAATCAATTCCCCATTACTGAAATGGCTCTTCTATTACCACTGGCTTAAGAGGCAAAGTAACTAACTTGGGTCTTCCAACGAACTGTTGCCACAGTTCACATCTTCATACCCATTTGTATGCATCTTGAAATAGAGTAGGCCATTAATACCCAGCTCCTAGAATCTTATGGGCAGTTATAGGTGCAAAAAAATCTCCTCCATAGGCCAGATTATGGAAGGACTCCAGAAGTTGGTTTTACTGCACTTTATTTATGCAGCGAAGGAATACCCCATCAAGTTTTCTCTTATATAGCCCATTGTCCCACAGGACAAAGTTGGCAGCTTTCAACTTGACTGTCCTCTTTCTTTTATGAGACATGTGAGTAGGACACTCACCATAGGTAAAAAAATGAGCAATGTTTGAATACCACTCATTCATGGTGGTGATAAAGAGGACTGTTGGCGTGTCTTCAATTTTTATTTTTTCATGCCTTATTTCTTCTGGTATGTTATCAACAATTAATTAGCAGAGACCCCTTCCTCACACAAGCTTGGTTGGTTTGATAACCAAATCAAACTCCTAGATTTTAGCAATCCAATTGCCCCTTTTGGTTCCAAACTTCTACTGAGTTAATATGGATTTGACTGTGGTATCAAGAACCAGAGCAATAATGTGGGAATTCAGAATGTAAAAGTAGAAATGATTTACTTTCTTTACCACTACATAAGCATGCTTCTCCAGATTTGAATATCTCAGCTCATGAGCTTTGAGAGGACAGCTCATAAAAAATATGAGAGATTCCACACCTTGTTTGTTCTATTAAACCAAAATTGTTGAAAGTGTGTGCTCGGAAGCATAATTGTACATGGTGAAATCTTTGGTGTAATCTGGATAAACCAAAATTAGGGCATGAGCAATAGTTATTTTGATGTCCTGAAATGTTGATTTGCCTTCTTCAATCCAGTTGAAAGTGGCATTTCCCTTCATCATGTGCACAATGTGGTGAGTCTTCTCTGCAAACTTAGGAATGAACCTTCGTAAAAAATTCACTTTTCCAAAGAAAGAGTGAACTACAGTCTTACTTGTGGACAGAGTAAGTTCGTGGATGGATTTGACTCTTTTTGAGTCAATCTTTATGCCTTCTCAAGATACAATGTGTCCGAAAAGTTTTCCTTTTGTTACCCCAAAAATAGACTTCTTAGGATTTAGAGAGATGCCATTCTATCGACATTGTTCCAACACTTATTGCAGATGGTGCACATGATCAGGGTAGTGTTTGAAAAAGATAGTTAAATCATCAAAGTACACCACAATGAACTTACCCATTTCATCTTTGAAAGCAAGGTCCATTGCTCTCTAAAAAGTGGTGCTAACATTTATCAAGCCAAATGGCATTCTTCGATATGCAAAGGTACCCCAAAGTGTGGTGAAGGCAGTCTTATGTTGGTCTGCTTCGCCAACTTCTACTTGATTGTACTCTGAGAAGCCATCCAACATTGATAACATCTCTGAACTAGTCACTATCTGAAGTACTTGATCCATGATGGACAAAGGGTAATTATTCTTTAGGGAGGATTGATTCAAATTCCTAAAATCTATGCAGAGGTGAATTTTGCCATTCTTTTTTCTCACTGTTACTATGTTTGCAAGCCATGTGGAATGATGGATTAAAAAATTATTTTAGCATTCAGCATTTTTTGTATTTTAGATAGAATAGTACTTGATATCTTTAGATAATACTACTAGGATTTCTACTCGTAAGGCACCGAATCACTCTTGAGAGGAATTTCATGGTAAATTTTCTTAAGCTTGAGCGACTTTGGATCATCATAAGAGTACGCCAAAACATCCATGTAATGGTGAAGCAGGTCAGTAAATTTGAATTTCTCCTTCAGAGTGCAGCACTTCCCAATATTCACCATCTTGAGATTTTCTTTGATACCCAAGTTTATCTGATCAAACTCTTGGGAGGAGCTTGAATCTATTTATTACTATTTGATGAACCTGTTGTGCTTGTCAAATAGTTTCTCAAGGGAAACCAGTCTTTTTGGGATTTTATTCTATTTGAGCTGTAGAAATTCTTCACCTACGTCTAAACTTGTTTCAGGGGCTGATTCAAGTTTTTGAGGCTCACTGCCTTCGAAGTGAAGTTGTTTAAAGCTGTCCTTTTATTCTAAAAAGGCGATGATTTGGTTGTCACCATTGAACACTTGTCAATGATTGGCATTGTCAAGCACACTTGGTCAAAAGACCAGATCAATAGTGTACCTATCTCCCTTAAAATCTAGGTGGAGAACTAAAAGAGTTATAAAAACAGCTAATGCATAAGCTCGGTCATTGATTTCTCTAGGTACTACAGAGAGCATCAAAGATTTCAATTTGATCCCAAACTAGATTGCAGTAATGGTGCAATCTCTCATTTTAAGTTTGGTACAGGTTCTTGACCTGGCAAACCACGAGCTCAGTATCTCCTTTGGCATGAAGGATTTTGACGCCCCTATCTCAAATAGCTTTTAATCTGAGCAGCAATGATTCACATTCAGCAGTATTATTGGTATTGTTGAACTGTAATTTATAAGAAAAGGGAAAAATATCTCCTTGAGGAGATATCAACACAATCTCGACTCTTGAACTGGTAGAAGAATAACTGCCATCAAATTTCAAAATCTATACGCCACCAAAAATTGACTTTTTCTTAGATTTTATTTCATTTAGAGGGGAAGATTCTTCTGCACTTACACTGTATTCTACCAATCCTTCTACTATTCTATCTGAACCAATTTTTAGATTGTCATTTTTGAAAGTGCCATCAGCTAGGATAGGAACATCCTTTGTAGTCAAGAAGTAATTACCTATGCTCGAAGACTCAGACAAAATTTGAGCTTCATGCACTAATGTTTGAGTGGCAACATATTTTCCTTCCTTCTCATGGAGCAATCTCTGCATGATACCTTTGACCGGAATCCTTGCTTCAGATAGGTCCATACTTATTTCTCCACCAACATCCTTGCAAAAATTTTGACCAAGAAGGATGCCATATGAGGCTAGGACATCGACCACCAGGACTGTCATTTTAATCCTCTTTTCTGAAAATGTCGTAAATGCAAATTAGGTGTCCTTGATTTGTCCCAGTAGTGGCACTTGTTTGTTCTCCATAGAGAAACATCTCTTAAATGTATTGGTTAGTGTAAGTCTAAGAGATTTTGCCACCTTGGCAGGCATGACATTGTCAGACGCCCCTAAGTCTATGATGCAATTGTTCAACTGGTGTCTATTTATCAGCAGGGAGACATAAAATGGTTCTGTCTTCTCGGGAGCAGCAGGAGGAGTAATGACAAGGTTATTCTGGGTGGATGTGTTCTTGTGGGGACCAAAAGTTACTTTTGAAATTTATTGTCCTACAAGGATGGCTTTATCTTTTACACATTCCACTAATATATCCAACTGCTCAAGATTAGATTGCAGGAATTCAAACTCAGTCATTTGAATTTTGGTCTTCTTGACATGGTCGACTATGTCAAATGACTGAAATGGACTAGGAATAGAGGAAGGAAGTTCATCCTTCTGGTTTTTAGGGGGGTAATTGGTCTACAAATTTGAAGTTGAAGATGAAAGAATGCTTGATGTACTTACTTTTTTAGCGATCAACGAGTCCTTTGATTGAAAAAATAGAGTAGTTCTTTGATTAGCAATTGAAATTACTGGTTGAGAATGCTCTTATGTTTTTTTCTTATCGGCTTGTTGCGTTGATTGGTTCTAGGACCTAGTGAATACAGCATATGATCCATCAAGTGCTTCACCTTTACTTCTGACTTCATCCTAGTAATTCAAAAACCAATGTTAGACTCACCAGTTGATTCTTCTTGGTCCTTTGTGAAGAGATCAACGTCATTTTCAGGGTTCAACTCAGGCTAGAATGAGATATCAGATTATGTTTCAAGATATCTAACTGTTGAATTGGTTGGAGGTGTTTCAATGGCAAGTTTCTCTTATGGGGGAGGAAGACGATTTTGCTGTCCTTGATTCCTGACAGCATTGCCTTGGTATGACTGATTGAGAAATATTTTCCTTGGTATACCTCTGTACGAAGGAGCAGAAGACATCCCTTACGCCATTTGCTTTCTGAGAGCTAGCAACTCATTTGCCAGCTTTTGTACCATTGGATCAGTGGTGCCTGTAGATAGATATTCAGAGGATGAAGAAGATTTACCTTTGTTAGGATCTCTTCTTATCTTTACTGCCAATAAAAGATCATATTCCACCTCAGTGGCCAAATCTTGAGCTGCAACAAGGTCTATATGGCTAGCCTGTCTTAACAAAAAACTCACTTTAGGCAATTGAAAGTTGATGAAGAAGCATTTGAGATTTTTAACTGTTGGCTGAGCAATTATATGAATCTTGTTCCTCAACTTGTCAAATTTGGCAATGAAGTCCCTCATAGGTTCATGAGGCTCTTTCTTCATTTGTGTGAGTTGGGCCAGCAAGGCATGCACATCTTTTGTAGGCTTGAATCTGGCTTCAAATTTGGCTTTGAGCGTGTTCCAGTATGTCACAGTTTGGGCCTGCAGATGATAAAACTAGTCTCTGTAGCAATGCCTTGTAATATTTCTACAAATAGCCTGACTATTATGTCTTTGTATTCCACACCTATCACGTCACAGGCTACGTTGAAGGCTGCAATATGTTCATCAAGATGAACTCTCCCATCACCAAAGAATTTGGAGAAATTCTTCCTTGAATTTCGTGGTAGCTCATGTAGAGGTGGAGTAAGATTGAGTGGACCAAAAGAGTTACCCCAGGGGCCTTGAACTACCATTGTATGACTATGAAAAGGGGGGATAACAAATCTTGGTGGCATATGTATGGACAAAGCTCTGCTAGTAGAGGAAAAAGAAGCTCTGCCTTGTGTTGGTGACCTAGTGTTGGTAGGAGGAATACTCCTAGTTCGTTGAAGGTGAAGTTGTGGAGGAAACAAATCAAAATTTCTCTACTACACGAACTCAAAAATAGGGTTAGCAACACCTTTGGATCTCTAGTTTCTTGTATACTATGGAGCTACCAGATTATAAAGCTAAAATGGATAAGGATAGGGACTACTTCAATTTGAAGCTTGAGGCTTTAAATTGCACAAAATGATCCCCAGTGGAGTCACCAAAAATTATTGGGTGAATATTTTGTCACCAGCTAATTGATGGGCAAAATAAGTTGTTTCAACTATAGCATAAAGAGATTGGTCGGCCAAATGTGGAGGTTTACCACATCAAAAGGGGACAAATATCTCCTCTCATCAAGGGCAAGTTCCCTATAACTATACGATGATATATACTATATATATATATAAGCAGAAAATAACACTCAGGGGTAGGATAACACCATCTATCTCTCTTTTTTCAGAGATGATGTTCACAAATCAAAGAAAAAATCTTAGTAAAAACACTGAAGGCACTTCTCTTCTTTCAGAAGTGGTCTGCAGCAAAGAGCAAGAATTCTTTCTGAAAAGTAATTGAACGCAGTAACAAGCAGAATGAGGTGTAGCACAAAGTCTCCCCCTCAACTGTCAAAGAGTAAAATATGAAGGACTGTGAGGGCACAAAGTCGTCCTAAGGTCTTTTACACAAAAATAGAAAATAAACACACTAAAGATAATTGTGGCAACTCAAAGTCTCTCCACAGTCGGCTTCAGGACACCTTCTTGGTTACTTCCACTAGTTCTACTTATTTAATTAAATGGACAAGGGCGCATTTAGGTTATAGAGATAAGAACAATTTCTTTAACAACACAAGCTATTCCAGCACAAAGTCTAAAAGGTCACTTGCTTTCTCATTCAGATAACGAAATATGATTAACAATTTGAGCACAAAGTCTCAGTAATGCCTTTCAATTTGGGCAGAGTTTTGCTTCTGATAACAAAAAGATCTATTTTGCATAAAATAAGAGATTACAATATATAGCAGCCAAGAAAGACTTAGCACTTTGTTTCATGGAATGGCCCATGCTGCATTCAATGCCTTGAATGCATTTTTAGTTATGTCAAGGGGCCATGCTGGAATAGGGCATCAGCCTTAACTATGGCATGCAGAATTATCTCGAAAGTCTTCTCCTCAGTATGGGTCATCTGGTCTGTTTCTAGATATGTACAGAGCTTTTCATTCACTTTTATTCAAAGGAAGAAAAATAGGCTGCACTTTTGAATGTTTGCGTGCTCAGATGTCCACCTAGTGGACTGTTTCACCTACTAGAATAACTTCCTGTAGATATTTCTAATCTTTTTGTATCATTCCCTCTTTCCTTATTGTATTTTGTTCTTTTCTCATGATCTGAGCTCTCGGGCTATCTCTTCCTTTTCTGATGGCTCTTTTGGATTCTTCTTCCTTTTCTGCTGGCTCTTTCAGCTTCTTTTTTAGCCTAGTTGTTGAGTTTATTTTTAAGGTTCGTGCCATATTTGAAAATAAAAGGGAATTTTATTAGCTTAAATTTGACGTCTGTGGGGATGTCACTAGTCGCTGGTCATTTGAACCACTTTTAACCTTAAACCTTTGAACCTTTGAGAGTTCATTGGTTCAATGGTTCAATGATTTGGATGGTCCGGGTGGTCCCTTGGTTCAATCGCTTTCTTTTCTCTTTGGTTGAACCATCTCTTCGAACTTGTCTTTGGAATCTTCCACTTCCTTTGCTCGAAGCTTCCTTAAACCTTTGAACCTTTAAACTTTAAACCAATTTTGGTTCAAAGTTCAACGGTTCAATCTCTTTCTCATAATCATTTGGTCTTTCAGAGTTTTTGGATCCTTTTCTTTTCTGTTGAACTTGTAGAACCTTAGAATTTTGAACCATTTTAGTTCAAAGTTCAATCAGTTCAACCTTTCTTTCTTAGCTCTTCGAATCCTTTGTTCTCTAAGTCTTTTGAAATTTATAGAACCTTTGAACCTTGAACCATTTCAGTTCAAAGTTCAATGGTTCATTCTCTTTCTTTGAAGTCTTTTTTTCTTTATTGAACTCGTTGAACCTTTGAACTTTGAACTCTTTTGGTTCAAGGTTCAATGGTTCAATCTTTTGCTCTTCGAAGTCTTCTTTTCTTTAAGTCTTTCGAAGCCATTGAACTTTTCGAAGCCGTTGAACTTT
This sequence comes from Torreya grandis, assembly GCA_037957365.1. Taxonomy (NCBI): domain Eukaryota; kingdom Viridiplantae; phylum Streptophyta; class Pinopsida; order Cupressales; family Taxaceae; genus Torreya; species Torreya grandis. The sequence goes on from JARHVA010000042.1 coordinate 2,985,645, forward strand.
GAACTTGATGAAGCACTTAACTCTTTATGTCTATTGATGTCATTGAACCTTTGAACATGTTGAACCTTTAAACATTTGAAGGTGGGGTTCAATTATTCAATGGTTCAATCTTTTGTTTGAAGCCCGTCGATAAGTCTTTTGACTGAACTTCAACATTGAACCAGCCTTGAAATGCCTAAGTGTTGGGAACTTGTTTCTTTGTGAGAGCTTCCCTATAGAAGTTGTTGAACCTGTTGAACTTGTGAGTCCCTTAGCTGAAAAAGCTTGAATAATTAAAGAATTGGAGCACTCAGAACTTTTTTTTGAGAAGGAAAGAGAAAATTTTAGCCTACAGGACCAAAATAGTTGATATGTTGTCCCCAAAAATGAGTGACAGATTTTGGGAACACTAGTTGGCTCAAGTTGAATAACTTTCATTGATTGTAAAAATAATCAAAGGGAGTAGAAACTAGAAACTCTAGTGCTTTCAAGTATGTCATTGGGCTATGGAGTCATACTACCCAAAAAGAAAGGTGTCAAGAAGAATGAAAATGAACAATACAAAATAGAACTAAAAACTATACAAATATACATATGTACAACTGATGTCACCTGATACTTTAAGGATTAAAGTGCTTCAGATGCTGCCCACTATGAGGTAGTGAAAAGGGCGTGTCATCTTGATACTTCAGTATTAAACTATTTTCACCATTGAGCTGATGAATAGAAAACGGTCCTCTCCATAAGAAATCAAGTTTCCCATGCATTCCCTTTGGTTCTCTTCTCTTGTCTCATAACAAAACTTGATCGCCAATCTGAAAATTACGGGCTTTTGCTTTATGGTCGAAGAGCTTCTTCACCAGACTTTGATGCGCAGTAATTCGGTCCACCACCATAGTTCGGTGCTCATCCAGCTCAGTCAAGCACATGATCCTCTTATCAATAGATCTTTCTTATGTCTGATCCTCGACCGCCTTTGCCAATTTTAGTGATGGTAATTCTAGGGTGATTGGTATTTCTATATTGAGACCATATAGAAGTTGGAAATGTGACATACCTATTGCCCTCTTAGGCGTAATGTTGTCTACACATAAAGAATCAAACAATACTTTATGTCAGGTTCGTTGGTTGTCATCTACCAACTTTTTGATGATGGTCACCAGGTTCTTGTTGCTCGATTTTGCTTGGCTATTTCTTTGTAGAAAATAATCAGAAGAGTGAGAGAGGGTAATCCCATAATAAAAGTAAAATTGAGTAATCTCATGGAAAGAGAAACAAGCTGCATTATCTATCATAATCTTGGTTGGGACCCCAAACTTGGAAATGATGTTCTCTTTGAGAAAATTGCATACTACTTCTGAAGTAGCATGCTTGGCTGGAATAGCTTCCACCCATTTGGTGAATTAATCTATGGTTGTGATGACATAATCATGTCTAGCACTTGAAGACGGGTTCACAACACTAATGAAATCAATTCTCCATTACTAAAATGGCTCTTCTATTACCATTGGCTTAAGAGGCAAAGCAGCTAACTTGAGTCTTCCAACAAACTATTGCCACAGTTCACATCTTCGTACCCATTTGTATGCATCTTGAAACAGAATAGGCCAGTAATACCTGGCTCGTAGAATCTTATGGGTAGTTACAGGTGCAAAAAAAAGTCCTCCATAAGCCAAATTATGGAAGGACTCTAGAAGTTGGTTCTGCTACACTTTATTTATGCAACGAAGAAATATCCCATCAAGGTTCCTCTTATATATCCCATTATCCCACAAGACAAAGTTGGCATCTTTCAACTTAACTGTCCTTTTTTTTTACGAGAGAGGTGAGTAGGACACTCACCATAGGTAAGAAAATGAGTAATGTTTGAATACCAC